>JAYWIR010000055.1:74382-674382 GCA_036172245.1 Raillietiella orientalis | reverse complement strand
GCATCCGCGTCCTGGAAGCGATTAGACGGCCGGAGGTTCTCTCGATGATGGCTCGGTGCACCGAGCCGGGGAAATTACGGAGCACAGGCACGGCCATCAGTGATGTTCCCTCCTCCCAATTAAGATTCTTCTTCTTCTTCTTCTCCTCCCTGCTGCTGCTGCTGCCGCCGCCGCTGCAATATGCGGATTCTTTCCACTGAAAAGCTTCCAAGCGTGAATCATGATCTCCATGAATGCGTGTGCGTGTGTGTGTGTGTGTGTGTGTGTGTGTGTGTCTTTTGGGGGGGGGGGGGGGGATGACGACGAGCTAAGTCGGTCCGCTTAACGATCAAGGTTACCAAGCAGTGTGCGCGCCTCTCTGCGTTGGCCGCAAACTCTCGCCGCGCACGAAGCAGACTCGGATGGTCGCGTTGGCTAGCAACGCCCTCCCGCAAAAGCCCGTCCTCGCCGCAGCCGACGGGTGCGTTGTTGTCCCGACGACGGTCAACTCGAGAGAGCATCGGAATCGCGTCGAACGTAAGCAGAATGCCCCCTTTCCCTAAGAGGAGAGGGGAGGGATCTCCTCTTCTCGCTCTCTCTGCGCATACTCCTTCCACCCCCCACACCCCCACCCCACTTTTTCACACACGTCGCTGGCAGCCTCTTCTGGATAGGGCGATTTTTTTTTGCGCACCAGTCTAAAATCCGCCTCCGGCGATGATGGCGGCGGGTGCGCTTCCCCCGTTGGCACCCCGAAGAAGCTGCGAGCTCATCGCGCGCGTTCCCCGGGCAGGGGGGGGGCGCTGGGGTCTCGTCCGCAGTCGACGTGCGACCGCGCCTCCGCCCCCGTTCTCAGGCAGGGACGGCTCGTTCCGGCTGCTTCTGAACGTACCGGGAAACCTCGCTCCGTGGCCGTGGAGGGATCCGGGACGGGCTCGTCGGATCGCCTTGGAGACGGCTGCTGCGTCTGCCGGCCAAGGCTGGGCAAATGAAACGTTCGCTTGCGTCCGGTCCCGTTTCGGGCTGGTCCGTCCCGTGCGAGAGAGGCGCGCTCTGCCTCGGACTTTTCAATGCCGCTCGTTGGCGAAAGCGGCCACGTTTGAACCCCGGGTCGATAAGAGGGCGGCCTCTGTTTGTGGGCCGTGCGGGCCGGACGCCGTTCCGCCACCGGGCGCGGAAAGCACGCGGGGCTGGGCTGGCCGCCGTCTTCGCAAGCTCGCGCCCCCTCCCTTTCGACCACCACTCAGCGCCAGCGCTTCCTGGGATTGCGCCCGGGAGGAAGGGGAGCGAAGAGGGGTCGCGAGAACTCGGGCGGGCTCGGAATGAATGGTCAAAGGTGGAACGCGGCAGAGACGCGCGGGTTCTCGGGAACAGCGCGTCTCTGCGAGCGGGCGCTACGGACGGAACGTGTAGCCACGCAGCCATACGCAGCGGCGGGCATGACCTTCACATCGACACGTAAAAGGGTGAAGGACGGGTTGTGGGATGCGCGCCACGTGCAGCAGTTGACCCCACCGCCTTCGCGCGCGCTCCCCGAAGCACGACGACGGCTCGAAGCGTGACGCGTGCATGCCCGCTTATCTTCCCCCCCCCCCCTCCTGGCCCATCCAGGACGCCGGCCACCCCGTTCGCTGCGCTTTGGTCGACCCGGTCTTCCCGGGCGGGGCGCCCCAGGGGGAGCCGGCCCTGGGGTGCGGTCCGTCTTTCCCGAAGGAAGCCGACGGTGATCGACGAGTCGGAAGGACAGCGCGGACCGACCCGACGGGAACAGTCCGCGCGTTCCCTGGCCGTGGGAGGACCCAATCACGCCGAGGCGTTTCTTTTGAAAAAAGGGCGTGGCGTCCCATCGAGCTGGAGGATCCTTGGAGGGGCGCCGGCGAGGTCCGAACGGAACAAAGACCGTTCCTATGATTGGGGAAGGGAGAAGCCGCCCGTTCTTGTGCAGCAGGTCCTCCGCATCCCGTGCAGGATGCCGGGGGGTGCAGTCAGGATCACGATCACCCGACCCCCCCCCCCCCCTCCCATGCCCTTCCCGACGGCGTCCCGGGTGCGTCCAACGTGCCGTTGCGATCCTCAGGAGGCGGTCGGCTTCCGCATCTCCGCGCCCTCACTCAGCCTCCGAGGCGACGGCGATGCACAGAACGCCGTGATCGCGGCTGCTAGCGGCGGGGCGCGCCACGCGCCAGGAGGAGGGGCTTTGAAACTTCATTGGGATGGTCCGCCTCCGGGATGAGGAGGGCCATGGGAAAACGCCCACACGGTCCCCGGGGGGCAACACGATCCACCAGCAGGTGCGGACAGGATTCCACCTTTCTGCCGCCGCGCAGGCCAGCGCGAGACTCCCCCTCGTCCAGGGGTTCCGGAGCGCGCCGGACGAAGGCTCATTAGATTGCTCCCGGTCTGGAAAGGGGATACGTCGCAGGGTTTCCAGCTGCAACAACCCATCCACAACATGGGAGCCTCCCTGGAGAAAGTGACGAGGGACTGGAAGAATGGGGCCACTGCGGGTGGCCCCCTTAGCCGCAGCTCCGCCCTGCCTATGGGAGAGAGGCGGTGGTTGCCAACCGGCGGGGCAGGTGAGCTCGTGGCGGGGCGAAGGACGGAGCTGACGGGCCAAGGGGCCGCCTCGCCGTGAGAGAAAGCCTGGTCTTCCTGCGCCCCCCCCCCCCCCTTCACCTGGACGGCTTTGCGCTCCTCCTCGGGCGCAGGCGCGAAGCGGCGTCCCTACGCAGCCGGCAGCGGCTCTCCAGGTGCGGGGAGACGGGAGCTTCCGCGCGCCACCTGTGATGGCCACGGGAATGCCCCGCGGCTGCTTCGCTCCGACCCGAAGGCGCTCCGGAAGGGTCGCTGCGGCGCCGCCTAGCGCGGAACGGAGCTCCGCTCCCGCCGCCCCGGTCGTGGCGCCCCGGAGCACGCAGGAGACGCGCCGGCGAGGAAGGAGGAGGACCACGCGTCTTCACTTCGCAGGGGGGGAGACCCCTGGGGGCTTCCGCTTTCCTCCCGGCTTTTCTTCCTTTCTTTCGATCCCCAAGTGCTGAAGACCCGTCCGCCCCCTTAGAGGGAGTGGAAGGTCACGAAGCTCTTCCTTAACGCTGCCCACGGCCACCACAGGGTGCGTGTTGACTCTTCAGTTTGGGGTGTAGTGACCCAGAGGTGCCACTCTGTGGAATGCAGAAAGGTTCCGGAGGGAGGAGTCCGTCCCTCTTACTGCTGGGAGGGGAACCTGCATCCATCCCTGGTTGTCTCCGATCTCCACCCGGACACGCCGGTACGTCTCTTAGAACTTAAAAGAAACTCGCAAATTGTGGTTGGACGCGTGGTCCTTCCTGCCACACTCTGTTTGTCCGCGGACCCTCTAGGTTGCCGGTCCGCAGGCCAGCGAGGTCCACCTCGGCAGCGGAGGGGAGGAGGAAAACAAAAAGAAAAATAAAATAAGAAATAGATAAAAATAAACTGTGGAGGGTCGGGATGGGATCGCCGCCCGCTGGAGGGCGTTCGCTGCATCCTTTCCAAGATGCCGGCTAGGTTAATCCAAACACTTTAAAATTTAAAATCTCTACCTCATTCTAATTACCACTACTTCTACCGATGAAACTATTACTATAGCCCGCTCGTAATCTTTAGGAAACCAACATTAACTTGGAATAAATCTTGTAATACCCCCAAACCACGCAACAACCGCGGGTTGCACTCAGGTGGAACCGTCTGGCTGCCACCCGCAGAAAGCGAACTGGACGGCGGCGTCCCTTTGGCTGTTCGCTCCTGCTTCTGCTTCGCTCCAGGCCAACAAGATGCTGCGGATGCAGCGAAGCGCTGCTGGGCTGCGGCCGGCTTCAAGGCATCCCGTGCGAGAAGGAGAGGAGCCGTAAAACGTCCCTGGGATCGCCAGCCGGGGTCTATAGGGTCGCCTCAAATCTTTCCCAAAGGGGCCGGAGAGCAGCACCGTCCACTAGCAGGTGCGGGAGGGGGGATTCCTGTTCCCGGAATCTTGCGACAGTCCGGGCTCACCCCCACCCCCCGGATCCAGCCATGTCGGCGGGCGTTGCAGGGTAAACCCCAGCGCGGCAGTAAACCCCAGTGCCGACTCCTGACGCTTCGGGAGGGTACTGCTGTTCTTGAGCTCCAGCGGCCACTCCAAGTCATCGGATGGAATGCCGAGCAGATCGCTCCAGCGCTGTGGTCCTCGCGGAAGGGCACTCGGGGTTGCAGCATCCGCCAGCTGCCCCGTGGTCCATATCCACTCGTCAGCGTCTCTCAGGAGGCTTCCGATCGCAGCCTCTGGCTGCTGCCAAATGCCTTCCTCAGGAAGAGCATCTTGCCCGCGAGGGAAGGCCGCCCCGCCCACGCGCAGGGATCCACGAGGATCTTCCGCAGTAAGCGTGGACGCCAAGGCGTTCCATAGCTCCGAGCTGGGCTCCTTAGCCTTCGCCCACGGGCCAACAGTTCCCTCCAGCCAGGCGCTGGATTTGGCGGGACAGCAGGATATCCAGCCGTTGCCCGTCGTTTCTTTTCCAGAGGGAACCCGCAAGGGCAAAGTGGCCCTTGGAGGGCGTCAGGGTCAAGGAGGAGGCTCTGCCTGCATTTCGGTCAGGAGGCGTGGCTTTTGTCTACTTGCTGTTCCCTTCCCTACAACCCTCCCCCCCGCTCCTCCTGCCCTTCTGTGCAGCCGGCCCGCGAATCGGCGGTTTCCTTTTTTTCCTCCTCCCCCTGAAGCATTCGTGAACCGTAGGCTTCGCAAATCCACGTGCCTTCTCTGTGTTTCTCTGCTTGGGCAACAAATGCCCCGCGCGCCATCTCGTCTCTGCCGCTTGAGGGGACGGATGAGACAGGTCTGTTGCCCTTGGGCGGGAGGGCAGGGCGACCGCTGTCGTGCTCTTTCGCGTGGATGCGCGTGCTCGGGATCAAGCAGGAGGAGGCATCGGGTTTCCCAGGGGCTCGACAGGGAGGCGCGATCTGAGGCGAGGCTCGCGCGAAAAGGATGCCCAGCATCCCGGAGGGGGGTAGCGGAGGATCGGGTTCCCGAAAGGCACTTCCCCTCCCCCCTCATCCGTCACGGAAGTTGAGGGACGCGCAATGTCCGTTCTGGAAGTGGGTTGGCCCTTCGTCCTCCCCCTTTCCCCTCCCTGAAGCTGCAAGAGGATCCGGATCGCCGGTCCGCGGGTGGTGCGCCGCCTCCGCATTGCCCGGGTCAGCCAGACGGGACGGAGCTGCCCTAAGGGAATCGCGTGGAGCCAACAGGCGCTTTTGAGGGCTCCTGCCACTCCCCTCTGTCTCTCCCGCGCGCGTGTGCGGTCTGCGCGCTTCCTCGCGCTCCCGTTTTCCAGGGACGGCGCCACTGGGAGGAGTATTGCTGCGGGGTGCAAGCCGACCCCTCACCGGTCACCCGGCAGCGGAGGTCCCCACCTTCCCTACGCTCGGGTGAGGAAGGGGAAAGCAGCCTTGCTCACGAGAGGTCAAGATCAGAGATCCGGAGGCACTCGCTGCCCCGAGGTGAGAATCTTTGACTCAGCGGCTCGTTGCCACGGCTCGCACTTGCACCATCGGCCACTAGGCGGCGCGTGCGTTCCAGCTCTTCTACGAGGGGTCAGCAGGGCAGTTGCCCCTCCGAGACACGTATGCCCCCGCAAGCGCGCGCGAGACACCCCCCCGCGTGGACGAAGAACACTGCTGCGAGTCGTTCCACCACTACCACCACCACGGCGAGCGAGCGAGCGGGTCATCCTTCCTCGACCGACCGCAGCGACCGAGGCATTCGCTGACCCGCAACGGTGCTCGCAAGCACCCCCGGGACTCCCGTTTGTAGGGAGATCGACACTCCCAAGCCTTTCGTGGCCTTGGGAATGTCGCGCCCCAGGAGTTGGTCACTCGCGCCGCGTACGCGTCTGGACGGCGAGGACGAGCGCTGCCGTCGCCTTGGGCGGCGAGGGCGGATGCGGACGGATGAGCAGCCGCCATTCGCGGGGATCGTAGCGCGACATAGCGCACGCGGCCGCTCTGCTCGCTCTGCCCAGGTCATCCGCGTGTGAAGCGCGGGCCGGTCTCCGCTCCGCGTCACCCCACTGCTCCGTGCGTTCACCGCAGCCGCCCGGTGGCTCCCACCCGAACCGGATGGAAACGCTAAATTCGTGAGGCGCCGTGCTGGTGGGCGGACAGGAAGGAAGGATGACGGGGGGAGGGGGAAAGGAAGCTGTGGCTCCTCGGAGTACAGGCACCGCCGGCCGTTCTTAGCCACGGGGCAACGCGTGTGGGGAGGACGAGCAGACCGACCGCAGGGAGCGTCCCGTCCGACTTGTGGGTCACGCAGCCGCATTCTCTTCCCTTCCTTCCTCCTCCCCCTCTTCTTCCCTTCCTCCTCTTTTCTTCTGCCACCGTCGCGGGTTGCGGACGCGGCCCGGGAATGAGACGGAGGTGCGCCTGGACCAGTCCCCCGCGCGGGACAGGAAGTTTGGTCCAGTAGTCCCCGGACCTTACGAAGTCTGCTCGGGGCGAGAGGAACGCGAGGTGCTCGGATGCGACCCTCCCGTCGCCTTCTGGGAGGAATCTCAGGATTGGGAAAACCCTGATGCCACCACGGCTACTGAGGGACGACTCCCTGGAGACTCCTCTTCCTAGGGTCCAGGAGCAGCCAATAGAACAGGGCGCTCTCTCGCAGGGATTCCCCCTTCCTCCTCTCTGCTCCCCCTGCCTGGTCGGTGCAGTCTCGCTCCCTGCAGCAGGCGAAGTCCCTGGCTCCCCGCACCGACCGCGCCCCTCCCTGGGGAGCGGGGGAAAAGCAGACACCTCTTCTCTTCCGCCCCCGAGGTCGGGAAGAAGGTCGCGCTCGCGGAGAGGACAGTAACCCCTCTGGCAGGGGTGAGAGTGCACTCGGACCGACAGGAGCCAAATCAGACGTCCCCTCGGGGGTCAAGACGCGTTCTGGTGTCCCCGCTTGCGGCTGTCGACCACGGAGCAAAGGCGCTGGCTGCATGGTTTGACCCCTGTCCACCATCGTTGTGGCGGACTAGCTGGCAGGTGGGCCGGGCCGTGGCTGGGGGCTGACCAGCCGATGTTTCGGACTGAGGCTGGTTCGTGGACGAGTGGCTCGGCCTGTGGAGCACCCCGTGGAGTTGCTGTGGCGGCGCGCTCTGGACGCGCTGCCTGAAGACGGCCGTTCGGCCCGTCTCCAGGCAACGGTTGCTCCGGGACCGCAAAGATCCCGGGTGGAAAGGCGAGGATCAGGCCGGGAGGCGACCTTCTCGAGAGATTCGGACTTTCCACCCTTTGACTCTCTGAGCGACGTGAAAGAAGGAGGGGAAGGGGGTCCGTGATGCAAGGCCCAGGTCGGTGAGGACCGTGGTGGCCCGCCTCCGAGGGAGGGATCGGTTGAGGTCGGGGATTTGGGCCGAGAAAGGCAGCTAGGTCCCTTGCCCTCCCCCTCCTCCCACTGAAAGGGCGGGTTAACTCTCTCCGCTCCTTCGGGCGTGGCGAGGGACACACGGTGTGTCGGGGAGGGGCAAGGGGAGAGAGGGGGAATGACGTGCGAGTGACTCCCCCGGACGGTTCTCGGCAACAGAGGAGGTTTCCATGGTTTCTCCATCGCCGGCCACCTTCCTGTCTCTCGCCGGCGAGTCCTCCTCCCTTCCTCTTCATCCCCCTTCCTCCTCCTCCTTCCCCTCCTCCTCGAAGGCCACCGAAACGGAAGTCCGCCGCGACTCCCGGCCCCCTCCCACCCTCGCGGTCGCGGATGAAGGGCCGGTCTCTTCGGATCCTGTCCCACGCCCCCTTGGACCGCCGGCACTTCCTTCCCTCCCTTTCCTGCGACCCCCTCCCGGGACGAACCCCCGGCTCGAAACATTCCTGGAGGAGCGCGGCCGCAGGCTCGGGACGAACCGCCTGCTCTACGACGTCCTGCACGGGGACGCTCCCGGGTGGGACGCGCGCTGCCACAGGAGCGACAGGAGGCACTGCAACTTCCGGAACCTGGACTTCCACGGAGAGGTCGGCGACCCGGGAAGGGAGGGGTTCTTGGGTTACGTCTGGCTCTAAGGGGAGGAAGGGGAAAGCAGACTCTCACCTAGGGGAAGGCGCGGAGGAACCGGTGCGTTCTTCCCTCCCCCGTGCTTCTGTGTCGCTCCAGGGGACGCTGCCCCCCCTTCCCGGACTCTCCGACGCCTTCGCCCCCATTGCGGCGAGTGGAGGCTCCACACGGAGGTCAGGAGCGACGAGAACAAAGGGGTGCGAGAGAGAAGTGTCAACAGCCCCCACCCCCGGGTGTACCCACGACCGCGGAAGGGATGAATGGAAAGGGCACCCCCTTGAGAAGAGGATTGGGGGATGCGCGCGCACCCTCTGGTGGGGCCACAGGTTCCGCAGGAGCAGAGGAAGTTCCTCTGCCTTCCCCATGCCTCGGATGAGTGAAGAGTAGGGGAAGGTGGACCCGCTTCTCCTTTTCTTACCCCCCCCCCTTGCGTCCTCCGAAGGGATCCGGGTCGAAGGTGCCACCGATCTCATTTGCTTTTCCCACTCAAACCTCTGTCCGCCGCTTAAGGAAAACACCAAGTAAGGGAAAGGCGTGCCTCGGGGCGAGCTCAAGAAGGGCAAGCACCTTACTGATCCCAACTGACCCCATCACCCTGGCCTTTCTGCTACCGAAAGGCCGCTTCCGACGGTGCCCCTCTTGAAGGACACGGCGGTGTCTGGGCTGCAGGGGGGTGGAAATGTGGGGATTGGGCCTGCGGGCTGTGGCCCCAAGGGGGAGCGCTCGAGGAGGAGGCATAGGGAGACGGGATGCGGTGGGGATGGAGGGAGAGCAGGAGGAGGAGGGTGGATGGGTGTGGCAGCGTGTGCCAAAGCGTCACGCCGCGGTCGATCGCGGCATCAGAACTCGCCCCCCATCTCCTCGTCCCTCCTCTTCTTCCCCTCCTCATCCCTTCTTCCTCTTCCCTTCCTCACCCTTTCTTCCTCACCCCTCCTCCTCTTCTCTTCCCCTTCCCTCCCCCCTTTATCCTACCACTCTCTTCCTCCTGTTTTTCCCCTTCCCGTCCCTTTTGCTCCTCCTCCTCCGTTCATCCTCTCCCTTGTCGTTCCTCCAGGAGGTGTTCCGTGGCATCCCCCTACTAACCAACTCGGTGTACGGCAGCTTCCACTGGAGGCGCGAGCTGCAGCATTCCCTGGTAGCGGAGTCGAAGGCGTTCCACAGGCAGGACAGGACGAAGACCGAGTTCTACCGCAAGAACCACGTCCTCCCGCTGGAGTTCCGCTACAGCGTCTTCCCCATGGGGTCTTGAGGGGGCCGCCCGTCACTCTACCCCCCGTGGGATGATCACTGCGAGAGTCTCTCAGTAAAGCATCTTTGCGGTCGAGGTGGCAGCACGGGGAGTGAGCGAGCCTCCTCCCCTCCCTCGCGCAGGTGAAGCCTCGGACGTGCGTGAGAGGGCTTGCCGAAGGAAGGCTCCCGGGAAGCGGAGAAAGGACGGGCGGGAAGATGATGAGCGGACCCGAACCCGCCGCTGCCATGGGGAACGGAAGGGGGCGCCGACCTCGAGTGGGTTGCGCGGCTCCCGCTCTGGGCAGGGTGGCGGAGGGAGAACCCAAGTGGACCCCCGGCGCCTTCCCCCACGCGCTTCCCCCCAGCATCGACCCCTCCCCTCGCATCCTCAGCGCCTCCGGGAAGAATCCGGCACCGGAGACCCGCGGCGGCAGCGAGGAAAAGGGGGAGAGTGCGCCGAATGCGACGGAAAGGACCATGGACTGGAGACCCTCCCGCTCGCCCCCATTCCTCGGGAGAGAAGAGGAGGATGCGCCGAGCATGGAGCGGGCCTAGATGCGAGCCCAAGGGGATTCCCGACCGGCAAGACGCAGGGGACAGCCCCCGGATCCCGCCGCGCGGGAGTGACCTTGACTGCTCCGACGCGAAGGGCCGCCGAGAAGGGAGGGGTCAAGGACGCCTTCCCCCTTTCTCTCCCCCCTTCCGTTCTCGCTCCACTTCCTCCGCGCCCTGAAAAGGACCTAGGCCTCCCACCGCTCCCCACTTTCAGGTTCGAGTGCCTCGCCTTTAACCCTGGAACTTCCCCACCCCTCTCTCCACCCGACCCCGTCGGCGGCGCGAGTCTGAGGGAGTGGCTCGTTCCGGTTGAGCGGCCGACCACGCAGGGTGCAATGGAAACCAAGGCTGCTGCCGCCGTCTCCTCGCCGGAAGCGTAGCTCCCCGATGGTGGGAGGAAGGGTCGAAGGGCGTCTCCCGCCCTCCCATCCCGGCGGACTCAACCGGGGATGGAGCGCTCCTCCCCGAGCGCCTTCCTCTCGGGCAGCTCTTGGCGAAAGACCTCGCCCCGGGGTCGTCTGGTGGGCGCAGAGGGCCACTTGGTCTCCCTCCGATCCCCAGGTCGCCTCGGAGAGGGCGGCATCCCTCTCCGGGGCTCCCCCAGGGCGGGTGCGCGCCCCGCAGAAATGCGCCGAGTGCGGCGGTGGGCCTCCTCCGCGCCCCTTGCGGGGAAGGAGGTATCTTCCTCCTCTGTTGCACCCTGGGGGGCAGGGGGGTCTTAGAATGGCGGGATTCGTCCCGGTCGAGTACAGCTCCAGGAGGAGGACTTCAGGGAAATCGTGGAGGCGGGGGGGGGGCGTCCCCGACCCATCATCCATAGGGTCCGGGTGGGAGTCTCGGGGCGGGAGTGGGCAGGTCCTCACCCCTCTTGGCACACAGAGAGTCTCCGTCCAGCCAACACCTGCACCCATCATGCCCCCTCGATCTGGAAGGATGGAACGGACACGAGTGGCGCGGCTCTTCCGTCCCCGAGCCGCCGATCTCCCTCCCTCCCCGTCCCTCGACCGCTCGGTCCAACGTGACAGCGTTGCGGTCACCCAGAGACCGGGTCACTCATCTCCCTGGGTTGCCACCCGGAGCTGCCACCACCGGCCTTTCCCCCTGCCCGCCGAGCGGTGCGCACCCCCGGATCCCGGAAGGTCGATTCCGTGGAGATCCCTCGGGGGACGTTCATGGAGACGAACCAACTGCGGGCTGGCCTCCTCGCGAACCTGCTCCCAGGTGCCCGCCGCTTCCCCTCGCCACCATCATGGGAGGGCAGCTTGCTGGCCCCCGGAAGACTCGGCCGCCCCAAAAAGCGGCGCAACTCTAGCAGCCGGCTGCGCTGACTGCGGAGTTGCGTTTGAAAATAAAACGCGCGTCCTCGAAAGGGAGCCACTGGTGCGCTGCGAGCGTGCAAGACCTTCGAAAAAGTCCATTCGGAAAGGTCCCCAAACCCTCCTCTCCTTGCCTCCCCCTTTCCTCCGACCCTCATCCCGAGCGGAAGGAGTTCTGCTTGCTACTCTGGGTGAAGCTGCTCCTCGGCGGCTCCGTCCATCTGCCCCGTCCCGGTGGCGTCGGCACTGCGAGGAAACGCCTTTTCCCCCCTCTTCCCGCGGGAGGGATCGGACAGGGACCAAAGGATCGCGCTCCCAGAGGAGGGGAGGAGGACTTCAGATAATATCCACGCGATGACCCTGAGGGTCGTGGGAGAGCTACCACGACGGACTGCTGGCAGCACCTCCCTCCTCTTCCTCCTCCGACAGATGGTGCAGCGAGAGGATTGAATCGGTTCCAGCGCTCCTTCTCAGAGGAGGAGGAGGAGAAGGAAGAGAGGAAGGAAAAAGGAGGAAGAAAAGAGGATGTGGAAGGGGAGGACTGGTTTTCCCGATCTTCCTCTGCTCCTGGAATGGGGAAGGGAGCAAAAGACGCACCCCCTGCAAGCAGCTGCTCCGATGATTATAAAAATGCGTTCTTCTTGCTGATTTTTATTTTTTGTTTCTTTTTTTCTTGCTTCTCGCCTGGCGTCGGCGATCCGACACGCAAGCTTTCTGCATGAGTGATCCAGCCGATGATTAAAGGCGGTCCTCCCTCCCGGATGATCTACTGTCACCATCAGACGCATATAAATATTTTATTCCGGAACACAGACGAGCGTGCAGACCGAAAGAATGCGACGCGAGCGTGGAGTCTTCCTCAATCTGTGCTAAAAGCCAGGAAGCACGCTGGGGACTTCGGACTGCGTCCGCCGTCAGACCGCGCGCGCGCCCGCAGAGCACCAAGGCGAGGACGCCAAGGTTGCAGATGAGTGGATTCCTCCTTCCCTACTCTGCATTTCGACTCAGCATCGGAAGGATTGGGCTCGAGCAGCTGAGGTTCCAAGATGCGCTGCTGCCTTCACTTGAGCCGCGCCGCTCTGCAGCTGAAACGCCGCGGTGCGCTGGTGACCCTGCTCTCCTGGCTCGGGAGCGTGCACGCGCCCACCCTCCCTGCCTTCCCGTGCCTACCCAGTCCCATGGAGGAGCTTCTCGGTCCTTACTCTTGCTGCATTCGGAATCCATGCATCGGCGAAAATATGGAATCTCTCCTGGTACCGCATTCCCAACATCTCGACCTACGATTCCACCTGCAGCACTTCGGCGAAAGAGAGGGGAAACTGCCCCAGACCGCTACAGCCAATGGAATGCGCGTATCCAGCTGACGCCGACGCCCCATTGCCAAGCGCTGGGCGGGCATCGGGGTGACTGTGAGGACAGCATCGCGTTGCTTCACGACGACGACGACGCCACCGCCGTAAAAGCATCTTCAGGAGCGGGAAAGAGGATGGTTGGTTGCCATGTTGGAATTTGGCAGTTCAGCAGTTGCGTGAAGCATCTTCCTCTCCGTTGTCCAACATCGCCGTTCGAAGACCAGTAGGAGGAATCACTGGGATCGCCTTTTTTTAGAACGAAAAAAAAAATCATTTCACAGGATTAATCAAGGGTTAGGACCAAATCCAAGGGGATCGTCGCTATAACTGGAATGTTGATTCGATCCCCGTTGCGGTCCACCGGGAGAGAAGTCCAAGCGATCCCATCTTGGTCCCTTTCCCACCCCTATGTGTAGCGCTTTTGTCGCGCGTCCATCGCATACGCACTCCCCTGAAAATGAAAAACGCAGCCAACCGCGTGTGCACATTCCATCCGAGATGGCATCCATCGAGGTACACACAATCAGGGAGGGGGACTGCCCAACTGACAAACCCCACGACTGATCCCTCAGCCAAGGCAACGACCCTCTCCCGCCCAAGGGGAAGCGTACCGTGGGGCGGGACCGACCCGGGCGTCCGACCTGTTCGCCCTCGTGGACGACCTCGGCCTCACCTCACCTCACCCCGGGGCCTGCCCCTCGGACGACCAGAACCCCCTCCGTAAGATTCGACGGGTGGCGTGTTCCCGCGACCCCCGGGCTCGGTTTCGGGGGTTCGAGCAGCCAACCAGCCACACCCGCGGCGAGGCGCGTGGATGCGAGGAGCGCCGTCGATGCCCACTGACGTCATCGCCGGAGGAAGGAGCGCACAACCAGTGAGTGCCCCCTTGCTTGGAGGGGCCAAAGGGATTATTTTGCGCCCATTTTTTCTTTTGTGTGTGTGTGTGTCTGTGTATGTTTTTCTTTTTTTTCTTCTTTGAGTCTCTTTTCCCCTCCCACTATTTTCCTGCCTCCTACAAACAACGGACGAGAAGACGCACGTCCATTCCACCACCCTACCTTTAAAGGGAGCACGGATCGTTAGTAGTACGCTGAAGATTCCTCTTTCGTGTTCGCTGGTGTCTCTGGTTTTGCAAGACTAATGAAAAGTTCCAAACAAACTTGCTCACTTACTTTTTGTGGCTCCAGCAGTATCGTGGACCTTGAAGAGCTGAATATTGCAACCAATAATTAAAGGACCAGGCGACCATGAAATCGCAGCTTTCGGAAAGGTTTATTCTGAATGTAAACAAAACGATTTCAGTGTTCTTTTTCCTTTTTTCCGTTTTCCTTTCCTTCACGTACGAACTTCTATTCATCATTCCGTTGTCTTGGCTTTGAAATTATCATCAGCTGGTTTCCAACAGCGACGGCGAAGACCACATTCGCAGAGCTCCCGATTTCGCCCAGACTGTGTCGATTCGACGTGGTTATTTGCACTAATTAGAAGCATGCCGTAGGGAATTCTAAATCGTTTCCAATGTGCTTTCGAATACGCGGGCGTAGCGAGTGAATTTCCATGGAGATTCGTGCGCTTCGCACGGATTGGATTTGCAGACTCGGCTGCAACCCTTTTGCTCGAGTCACTTTTCCCTTCGTCTTCCTCCAAATTGAGG
Organism: Raillietiella orientalis; assembly: GCA_036172245.1. Taxonomy (NCBI): domain Eukaryota; kingdom Metazoa; phylum Arthropoda; class Ichthyostraca; order Raillietiellida; family Raillietiellidae; genus Raillietiella; species Raillietiella orientalis. The sequence goes on along the minus strand of JAYWIR010000055.1, from coordinate 660,279 downwards.
TTCCTCGTAAAGTGCGTTCGACTCTCGGAAATGCCGTTGCTTTCTCCCACCGAGGCGATCGGTTTGCTGGAGTGCCACTAACGGGTGCAATTCTTGGCGAAAGGAAGACGCCAAGATTTACCATTTATTCGATGTCGAGTGTTTTCAGTGAAACCACAAGACGGATGGATGCTGCGAGGCGCTGTGGCGCTTGGTGACGTATCGCAAGGAATGCAGCAAGCGCGTGAGGAATGTAGCGAGGGGAGGTGAAAAAATTTCTCCCTAAAGCCCCTTAAGCTCTTCGCGTGAGGAGGATAGAAACGACGGAACAGTTGGATCCAGAGATCTTGGGACGATCTGCTGCAACGGAATGGTCGATGCTTGATGCTTCTTGGAAATGGAGAAATCACGAAGAGCTTTGCGCGCCCTCTTGCTGAGCTTTCGGAAGGCTGAGCAGAGTCGGAACGGAAGCGACGAGGGGACTCCGGAAGACGCTTCCTGCGGGAGATGTCATCCAGAGCAATTATGCGTGGGAGAGGCATCCGGCAGTCTTGGTGGATGCCCGCATCTCGTGAGAAACCGGAGCTGAGAGAGCTGCACGCGAGGTTCCGGGCGAAGCACCCCCCACCCCGAAGCACGAAGTGAACAGGAAGATCTCAAATTCTTGTCGCTCGGAGCGCGCCGACGGTGAGACGCGGCAGCGGGGACCTCTTTACCCGCTCGGTCAACCCCCTTGCCCCAGAGCTGCTCTCCTTCAAAAACGCAAGCGACCCTCCGGCCGGACGCAGGTTCCAAGGCAGAAAGAAACTGTTGAGAGCGTGGACAACTCGGGAGGTCACGGACGCTGCTACCCCGAGGAGAGTTACTTTGTGGCGAGCTGCTCGCGATGCCTCCGGAGGGGGTGAAGTGCGTCCCCAGCGTGCTGGAACAGTGGTGCCCTCCCCCTCAAATGGCGGGATTTGGCGTTGCTGGTACTGCATAGGGGGATCCCGTGCAAAGCGCGCCTCCATCATTGGACAGGGGGGAGCGTGGGAGCTCAGTGCGAAGGTTGCGAGAGGAAGGCGACCCCCCCGCACCTGCTGTTGGACTGTGCCGTCTTCCGACCCGTTTGGGATCGCTGCTCGACGACCCTAGGATTAGCGGCGTGAGGCCCCAGGGACATTTTCAGAAGCCTCTTTCGCAAGCGGTGCCGCCAGCTGCGTCCCTAACAGTTCTGTGCTGTGCCCGCGGAATCCTGGCAGCCTGGAATGCGGGAATAAGGGGCCGAAATGGTACGGACGCCATCCACTGGGTGCGGATCTTCATCCTGAAGACCGCTTCCAGATGGCCTCACCTGGGAGAAAAACCCACAGAAGTTTGTGAGCATCCTGGACGGGATGCAGAGGACGTCTCGCGGCGAAATGTAATTCCTTCCCTGATCCGCCCCCGACAACTCTTCCTCCGTTTGTGTGTTTTTTGTTTGTTTGTTTTCGGTTTTTCCTTCCCCGTCGCCGCGGAAACGGACCTCGCCGGTCTACGTACTGGTCGTGACACGTTTTACGCACGGGGTAGCACCCAGCATTCTTCCACTCTTTTGTTAATGACATGACTTTTATTATAATTTGAATAATAAATGCCCCGGCAAATCCGGGCGAAAAGCCCGCTGCGTGGACGGTGCTCTGAGGGGTTCGCGGATTCTCGTAAACAGCAGATGGCGTTGGCCGACTTCGACGTCTGTCTGTCTTGAAAGCGCCTTTGGGGTCTCTCATTCAAGCTTGATACGTCGTGCGCAGTTCCCTCCGGTGGTTACCCCTCACGGGGCTCCGGGATGTTTCCGAACCACTTTGTTCATTTCCTTGCCGGTGGAGCTTTTGCCAGGTTCCACTTCTCTCTCTCTCTCTCTCTCTCCCCCCCCCCCCATTGCACTCGATGGGCGACTCGAATTTGCTTCCCAGGCGTGGCTCCGATTCGCTCCCCGTTCCAGCTCGCTACTGTCTTTACCTTTCAGGCGGGAGCGGACCCCCCGAGTGGTAGCGAATGCTTCGCTCGAGTGCCAGCAGTTGATTTCGCCGTCGTGGAAGCGTGCAGCGGGCTGCACCTACCGTCTGCTCCCGTCCGAATGGGAGGATTGCGCGGACGGACGAGCATCTCCCGAGGAACCAGGAAAGACTGCGGAATCTGCAAACATGGAACACTTTCAGAAGTGGGCAGAGGTGCCCCTTGCCGTTCTCTTCACTTTCCATTCCGTCTGCCCGGCACGTCCCCGGTCCAGCTTCGAGTTCAAGATCAATAAAATGTGGTGAGGTGGACCTTAGTTATCACCTCCTTCACTTGGATGTTTCCAAGGTGATCCACCAGTCATGCGGCGGATGAGCTTCCATGAGTAATAAGGATAACTCGTGCCAGTGTACGGGGTTGAAAACGGAATACCTAAATCTCACAGACTTCTTACAGAGATGACATCACGTTTGAATTTCCCAATTCGATCGTAGAGGAATTCCCGTGAGGCACAATCCCATTACATTCCTGACCATACCGGAAACCTCGTGGCTGTTTCGAGAAGGCTTTCTCTTTTGCTTCTCCATGCTGCAACTGTAATGTGAAACTTTGGACCGGAATATTTCAGAAATATTTCAGTTGCAAGAGTGTTTGCCAGAACACCTTTTGTTTTCCGGTTGCCGGAGAGTGCACAGCTCGATGCTCAGTTCATCTGTCTTCAGTGTCATACTGCAGCTTCCTAGTGAGCTGCGCAGGTCAAAGAGTTCGTTCCAACCTTTGTGCTTCACAGGGATTAGAGTGAACTCTTTGGCTCTTCAGGAGAGGCGAACCGCGAAAAGGAAAAACCTGTCATCACCATGCCACCGTGGTGCTGGGAGACGAGGCTTTCGGATTGCAGGATTTGCTTTCAGTTGCTCTCTGCTTTTCGATCTCCGCGGGCTGCTCAACAGTCTGCCCAATCGCGTTTGGATGAAATTGTCTTCCGGAGACCAACACCATCGACAGAACCGACTTTGACAAAGCGACGTCGGAAAGAAGGCACGCTGGCAGTGGTGCTGTGGCTTGGCGGTAAAGAATGCAACAGCTGGAGCAGAAGCATCCCGCCCTTGACCTGACACAGAGTTTACGAGTTTATTTCATTAACCCCCAGGCACTTTGCCTGGATTCGGTGATTTTGCAGGGGGAAGCTTCGACCTCTTTTCAGCCACCTGCAGGTGGTGTCCCCGGCGAAAGCACAAGAATCTTCGGGATATTTGGAAAATAATGAGCACCGGTAAGCGGTCGAATCTCAACCTCAAGATTTTCTTCTGTTGCTAATTTTAGATAATCCCATCTCGAAAGCTTCAATGTAAAGAAGCTGCGACGGCATTTCCGTTGGACACCCGCAAGAAGATCCCAGAAGAGGACTTCTGTATTCTTATTGCAGCGTGCTTGGTCGAGGATTATGGAGGAGGAGCGCTTGCGCCCCTTGGGCGGAATGGACCAGGAAAGTGAGCTTTACGTAAGGGCTGCAAACATCCTGCGGGGAACGCTCGCAGGTCTGTGCTGCCCCTGCGGATGGCAAGAGTTCCAAGCACTCGAGTTGCACCTTTGTAGTAGCCCTAAAGAAAGGGGCTTGGGTTTCGAGCTGAAGACGGATGGGGGGCCGATTGGCTGATTATTGGATTGCTTGCGTTCTTCAGGTTTCGTATGTGAGCACTCATCCTTTCGATGGTGACTCTCATTCACTCAACGTAATCACTTAGTCGTGGAGCAGTAATCACGAGTAGCTTTTAGAAAATATCTGGCGATAAACAGCACAGGCGAATTGTTCACCAGCCACATTAAGAAGAAGTGTGTTTTTGTGTTTGGGTTTACAGTTGGCATTGTATTCCGCATCGTGAAAACACTGGTAGAAGGAATAGTGGGGGCAAAGCAACATTTTGCGACATTCGATCAGTATGCGAGGTCAGTCCAAAAAAAAAAAAAAAAAAAGAACATGCAGACTCTTTCACATTCAAGGATAGGAGAATCGAAAACCATTTTTCTGAGCGCTGCGCTGGCTGCATCAGCTTCTGCGTGAGCGCCGAAAAAGGTTTCCTCCTGAAGCATCTCGCACTGCTCGCTTCCATGCCACTCGTGGGTCACGTGTTTAGGTGACCTCTCCTTTCGTGCTCCACTGTAGGAACGTCCCATGACTCGACCTTCCTTGCTCGAATCAAGTGCTCAATTCCTGGAAGAATTTGGACCACATGGTAGACATTTCAATCACGAAAACTTTTCCATAGCTTAAGGCAGTACGCGGTACAGTCCCAACGTCTGAGCGCGCCTGCCAGGAGACTACCAGCATCGTGGTCACATTACTCCGCTGAGAATACATTCAGCACAGACACGTGAGAATCCCAGAGGGTGGTCACTTACGAGTCTTCAATTTTGGTGCTTCGGATGGAGGATGCTTTTGTCCGATCACCGATCACCTTCCGCTTCGGAACGGAACCGTGAATCTCGTTCTCGGTTGAGCTGTTGCCTCAGAAAGCTCGCATCCGAGCGAGGGTGTGTTTGCTCTCAGCTCGCATCTGCGCGGGGCAACTCCCTCCGTGCTCCCTCCCCCCAGCAGCTACCCCCGCTGGACCGCTGTGGACCACGAAGCAGCTTCAGCCGCGGACAGGACACGCTCGTTCCTGGTCAAGGCAACGCGTTTAAGGTTCCTCCATCCTGGTTCTCTGGGGTCGTCCTGAACGGTCTTCGTCCACGAGGCCTGCTGGTCCGCTTTGGGAGCGGCAGTCCACCTTCCGCGGACTTCATGACCGCCCACGCTGCGGGCGACATCTCCATGTGAACGTCCGTCTGCTCCAAAACGTTCCTCCAACACGCCGGAGTATGGTTTTTTTCTGGGTGCAGTCCGATACGGGATGTCGGTCTTCCTTCGTGTGCCCTGGCAGAGAGGCAGCACGAAGCGCTGGCCGGGGGACTCGGGCAGCGGAGCCAGACGGGAGCCGGAACCCGCTCCCAGAGAAGATGAAGACTTCCGGTTGCATCCGCGCGGTGACCACGAGGGTCCCGGTCGAGCTGCCGCTGCCTCGACGGCCTGCTAGCAGCCCCCCCTTCCTCTTCCTCCCCGACGACTGGTGCATTAAGAAGGCCACATCGGTTCTGACGCTCCAGCGCAGGGAAGGAGGAAGAGGGGAGGAAGGAAGGAGGGGAAGAGGAAAAGGAGGAAGAGAGGAAAGGAGGAGGAAGAGTGCAAGAAAGGAAAGCCAGCAAGAGAGGAGGGAGGAAGAGAGAAAAGAGAGGAAGAGGAGGAGAAGGAAGGGTGCAAGAGGGAAGTGGGAGAAAGGGAGGAGAACGTGGTTTTCCCGATCATCCTCTGCTCGTCCTTCTCTCCAGAGTTCCCGAAGGCGCCGCCGAGCAGGTCCTCGGAATTCGCGCGTCCGGAAACCGGGCGGGGCGCGTTCCGCCTCGCCTTCCGGTCCGGACTCCCGTCGCGGTGCCGAACGCACCCAGACAGCGGAAGGGCGCGACGGGATCGAGTGCGCAAGCGAGCTCCCCCTCCGCCGCCGCCGCACGGATCGCTGGCTGCGCACACGGCTGGCGGACGCTGTTCAAGGAGTCCCGACGGTCACCGGCCCGCTTGACTCGTGGGCGAGGGGGAGGGGTAATGTGTCTCGAAACCCGTGAGGTGGGCCTGCCCGCCTCCGTGCGCCGGTGAACGTCTGACGGACGGTACCCGCGGCAGGGCTGCGAGAAGCGGGTGCTTTGCAGGGACGAGGCGGGGTCATCTGCGTGCATGCGCGGTCTGTTCTTGAGACCGTGGGCGAGTCAGCGTAGGCCGCTCGGGGCCTCGGGCGCTCTGCACGTCCTGCGGTCGCCCTCTGCTCCGGCGGGGTCACCGAGTCCCCAGTCGCTGCTGGCTGGCTGACGACCTCCCTCTTCTCTCCTACGTGCGGTGCTTCCTCGAGGTCAGAAATCGGCCGACTCTGGACGTCGAGGCCGAGAGCGGAGGCGACTGGGAGGAGGAGAGGAACGACTGAGAAACAGCCCGCGCACGCACACAGGAGTGCCAAGCTGCTCATCGCCTGTTCGACTCGCGCACGCGCGCGGAGGAAGACGAGGTCACCGTGGCGCGTGGAGACCCTCCAACCCTCCCGAGAGGGGGGGAAGATTCAAGAGTGCCGGGCCTCGGTCGTCCCAGTGGAAGCCCTGCAGTCTCGAGCCGTCTGCCGTAGGGATTGCCCCGGTTTCCCAGCCCCCTCCCGATCCCAGCGCGGCAGGCGGGTGGCAACCCTGCCAGAGAAGGTCCCGGAGCCACTCTTGTCTCCAAGCGCCAAAAAGCAACCGACGGTGCACCTCGGGGACTCTGAGCGGCCCGGTCCGCGGCGAACGTGCTTTTCTCCTCCTGTGCTCCTGCAAGCGGCAGTGAGTTTGAGTCCAGGGCTACCAAACTCACGAATAAAAAAATCAATAAATAAAAAGAAAGGAACGGAAAGATCCGGACTGCTTTCCCGAGAGATCTCCTAGAACGAAGCTGCCGGGACTATTTACTTTTGCCACTCCTTCCCCCGGAAAACAGAAGAGGCTGGCGAAATGCCCGCATCCTCTCGGGACAGTCGGAATCGCTCGGAGGAGCGAATTCCGTGGGACGACGAGAACTCGCTCCTGCGTGGGCAGTTGGATCGTGGGAAGGGTGACAGGGCGCGCGCAACTGCGCCGGGAGTGAGGGCTCGGCGCACGAGCTGCCCAGAAGGGCGAGGGAGGCCTCGGCCACGATGTGGGGGAAACCAACGACCCTGGCTACCCCCCCCCCCTTCGTGATCTCCTGGAAGCCCTGAACCAGGGGTCCGATCCCCCGTCGAGTGACAGACCCCATGCTGCGATTGAGGGCGCATCGAGGGTGCGTGAGGAAACAGTGTGAGGGGCGCTTCGTGGCGGTGGCGAGGCAGGTCGTGGGCGAATCATCGGTCCAGCGAGCCCAGGAAAAGGGAAGGTGTGGGGACCGGCACACTCTCTCGTAATGGGCTGCCGTCCCTCCCTGCTCGCATCCCCGCAAAGCGCGACTCAGACTGCCCAGGGGCAAGAAAGAGGGTTGGCGGCCGCGGCCTGCGCGCGCGTGGCGCCAGGCGTCGTTGGTTCGAATCCCGTCCGGGGAAGGGGCGACACCCAGAAATGAGGGATGCGTCGTGGGTTTCGATTTTCACCCGGGTTTCGCCGGGTCGTTTATTTAAAAATAAACATTATGAAAAAGATGTCGCAAAGAACGAAGAACCACGGAGCCTGCCAGGTCACCGGTTCGCAGACCGGTACGGTCCACCAAGGCAGCAGGGGAAGGGGGAAAAACAAAAAACTAAACAAAAAGAAAAAAAGAGTGGGTGGGTACGGAAAGGGATCACTGTTGCTGCTGGAGCCGCATCATCCTTCTCAGGATGCCGGCAAGCTCTTTCTGCATTCCTGGATCCAGGTGGGGCCATCTCGACGCCCTCCTCAGGAATTGGGCGGCGCCTTGGATGGCACCCTGGTCGCGGGGTCCTCCCGTAGCCTTGCTCCAGGCGGCGACGATCCCGCGAAGGCAGCAGAAGGCTGCTATCGAGGCCGCAGGTCGAAGAGCGTCGGCAACGAAGAGGGCTTTCAAAGCGTCCCTGCGGTTGCCGCAGGGGATTCCGATGGACGCGGCAAAGCGGAACCAAAGGGGCCGAAGGGCCACACAATCCACTAGGAGGTGGGGGAGGGACTCCCGTTCCCCACACCTAACACAATTGGGATCCACCGCTCCCCAGGTCCAATGATGTCGGCGGGCATTGCAGGGGAGTCCCCAATGCTGCAACAGGAGTGTCGACTCATGCCATTTTAACGGGAGGGTAGAGGTGTTCATTAGTACCGGGGGCCACTTCAGACGTCGGAACATCGAGCAGCGCGCCCCAGCGCAGAAGTCCATTGGGAGGCATACTCGGGGTCGCAGCGTCGATTAACTGACCCGTCTTCCACTCTCCCTGCTTCTTCTCCTTTCCGGAGATTATCATGTTAACCTCCCACTTAGCCGCAACATCGCTGTCCAGATCTTTCATCATAGTTGGCAGCGCAGCAGCGAGGGAGGTTCTTCCTGCCCACGCTCTCTTCTTCGGATCCTCCAGGATCTCTCGGAGAGTGCAACTTCTGTAGCACCCGTCGTAGGTTTCGAGTGCCTTCCCTCCCTCCCACTGCCGGATGAGGCCTATTTGCCCCATGGGCTTCGGGTGCGCCGGCACTGGCGGTTGACTGGCCGGGACTGGAAGCTGACCCTCCCTCTGGGGTCCATCCGGGACATCAAAGAGCCCTTCGGGGTTCCCCCTCTCCGGTTGGGCAGATGGAGCCATCCCCATCCTCAGGGTGCCCTCCATCGCGTGCCATGGAGTTGGTTGATACTCCCTACGGGGTCGCCTCTCCAGAGTGTCAGAAGCGCGCTGTTCCCTTCGAGGAGTGACCCTTCAGGGGTTCTCCTCGGAGGAGAAGGAAACGGGGAGCGGGTACTTTCCGGGGGGTTCCTCAGGAGAAGAAATGAGGAGTGACCCTTCTGGGGGGACCCCTCCGGAGAGAATGAGGAAGGGGTGGATCCTTTCGGGGTACCCTACGGAGAGTAAAGGAGGAGCGGACTCCTCCCTCCTCCGGTGCGCTTACTGGATCCGTAGGGTGGTCGCTTCCCGGAGTACCCCCTACAACTTGAAGAGTGAACATGCATCCTCAGAAGGCGCGGACAGCGCCAAAGAGCTTCGTGAACTCCCTCCTCCCCCCACAGGAGGCGGACGGTTTTTCAGCACTGGGCGAGGTTCTCAGAGGGTCATCCCGCGTGCTGCTTTACCCATCTCTCCGCTCTCATCTCCCGCTTCCCTCTCGCCTGGGGTGCTTCCTTCCTTTTCGCCTAGGTCGGTCGGTAGGTGGAGGAGGAAGGGAAATAAGGGAGAGTCCCTTCGGGGTTCTCTTCAAAGGAAGAGGAAACAAGGAGCGGCGTTTCCACTGCGGGTTCCCTCCGGGGAAGAAACGAGGGGGGAGTGACCCCCTCGGAAGAAAACAAGGAAGAGGTGGTTCGGGGTTCTCTCCCAAGCGTGGGAGGGACGAACTCCTCCCTCCTCCGGAGCCCTTCCCGTATTCGCAGCGTGGTTCCCCTCCTGGGGCGCCTTTTATACCTCGATGGGTCACACGTGCCCCCGGGTGGCGTCGACGGTGTCAAAGAAGAGCTTCGTGAGATGCCAGGCGAGCAGTTCTTCAGTACCGAGAGACCCCGCCCCCCCAAAAAAAGAAAGAATGGGGGGTCCGACTGACCGGTGGGGCGCGTGGGGGTCACCAGGGCAGGGCGCAAGCCGGCTGGTTTGCCTGCATTAGCACACCCTCCCTCCATTAGTCGGCCGCTATCGGGACGCCTCGTTGCTCTCGGCAACGTGATGAGCCGGACATGCCACGCCCACACCAGAAGCCAGAGCGAAGAGATCGACGTGATGGCTTCTGAGGGTTCTGGATTCGGACAAGGGGCGTCATCTGCCGCAGCAGCAACAGTAACTGTCCACGCTTCCTCCTTCCTTGCGGGCAAATTGACCGCTTCCGCCCCCGCCTCCCCATCCTCGAGCGGAGAGATAGGGTGAACGCGGAGTCACTCCCTCAGGGCAGTCTTCCCTCAAGAACGACCGTCGAACAGGAAAGGCCTGCGTGCCCTTTAAGATGGGAGTGAACTCCTCCTAGTCCTCCTCTTAGCCCTTCCGAGTGCTCACCGCCGCGAGAGTCAAGCGCCACAAGACGACGGAGCTACCGGCCCTCAGGGCAAGTACGTTTCTTCCGCAGGTCCACTCACGGGCAGCACACGCTGCCGTCTACGTGCCGTGGTCATCGCTCTTCTGTGAGAGGCTTTCCCTACGGTGGATCGTGGGCCAGCCCCACCGATCCGCCTGCGCTCCGGATCGCACCCTGCCCGATCGCTTCAACCCGTTCCAGGCACGCAGCCAGCGCTCCGTGCGGCGATGGCGGAGGCGCCCGCACGCGCACTCCATCCCGTCGCGCCCTTCCGCTGTGTAGGCGCGTTCGGCGCCGCGACGGGGGCGGCGGCAGGAACCCGGACCGGAAGGCGACGATGCGCGGAACGCGCCCCGTCCGGCTTCCGGGCGCGCGCGAATTTCGGAGGCCTGCTCGGCGGAGGGGCAGGGGCCGTCCAGGAGGAACGCGCGTCACCGGGCACCCGACCTGCCCCCTTGGCAAACACCAAAGTAAGGAGACGCACGGGGACCATTCCTACCCCGCGTCCGTAGGACGGCAGGACCCAGGTGAAGCCGGCCGCCGGGAACGAACCCGGTGCGCAACAAATTTGGAGTCCGCCAACGCGGCAACGGGACTCGGCAACGACTGTATCGTAGCTGAACGTGAACGTTTCCCGAGTTCCGTGGCGCGAGCGTGCAGGGAGAAGAAGTCTCTCAGGATTGCCGCTCCCCGCGTGTACCGGAAACAGGCACAGCCCTACGAAGACGGGCTCGCACCCACGGGTCCCGCGGTCCCGTCGGGAAAACTCGGTGCTACTCGATCTCGTTGTGCTGCTCCACCGTTGCGCCGCCGACAACGGAAAAGGGGGGGCGGAGGATCCGCTCGCGGCATGGAAGCGTATCTTCAATGCCCCCCGGTGTTCACCGAAGAAACTGTGCGTCCGTTTTCGCCCCACCTGGGTTGAAACGCCCTCAGAGTGAACCCGGAAATGTGTTAAGAAGAGGCGCTGAGTTGCCCGCTTCCAAACAGCTGAAAGGGTTCTAAAGTGCCCATGGTGGCCGGACAACCCAGAGACAGCCGGAGGCAACGAAACGAGGATCGGAAACGCTACCGCGGGAACGGACATCCGACACAACACGCGAGGAACAGGTTCGGGCACTGCCAACTCGATTCGTCCCGTTGGGGAGAGCCCGACGGCGCGAAAACATGCTTCCAGCAAAAATACCCAGCACTGCCTACTGCTATGCCCACCGCCCATCCTCCTTGCAAGCGCAAGCGTGCTTCCATGCAACGAATCCGTCTCGAGGACAGCAACAAGAGACTCGCAACATCATCGCAGACCCGCAGGACGATCTCCCGACGCCCGGATGGCGACGTGTACGCGTGAAATGTACACATGCATATATTATAAACCAGAAATGTGTTTGCCCTTTCCGATCTTTAGTAAGTCTTTCCAAAGGCTGCATGTGAAGAGTGCTCTCAGAAGATGAGCAGACAACACATGGAAAACAGCACTTGATCTGACAAGGCGCTTCCAGGCAACATCTGTAGCCATGAGTGTCCTGAGGCCCGCGCAGCCGAGTAATTGGAAATCCCACGAAGCAAACACTGCCGAGGCGGAAAGCAAGGAAACCTACGCAAAGGGCTACAAAAGTTAGGCACCCGCACGCCAACGTTCGGCTTCAGGTCGCACCAGAGACCCCGTATGACAAAGACAGACGTATGACCAGCCTTCATGCACCCCGGGCTGGGTAACCAACGCGAGGAAAAACTCGAAGACGCAACCGCAGCATATTTAACAGACAGCAGCTGTTGCAACGCGGCAAATGCTGGTAAGCTGACGCGATCTTTGCCCCGAAAATCCCAAAATGCTTTGGGCCGTATGCTGCGGAACCACGGGATCCAACACTACGAACACATCACCCTATTGGCTTCACGTACCCTTGAAGGATCCGCAAACCACTGATGACGTTTCCCCAATCTTACATCCGGACATGACCTGTGCCCCAGAGGCACGAAACCCATTAGGTCGCTGAAACGGTTCCCAAGCGACCCAGCTGGCGAAGCGGCAGAAACGTCTCCACCACCACCACATGCATCCACCCGTCTTTGCCGTTTGCGGTTGCGTTCGAACCTCGGAAAGCCCACCGTGAAAGCGCTCGACAGAGCCAAAGGACTTGATGGACAAAAATGGATTCTCTGTCATTTCAGGCAGGTTTTTGAAAGCGAGAAGGGGGAAAAAGCCAATGTGCAATGTGGACGCGGGCAACGCATTCATAGTTTCAGTGTATGTTTTCCGAGCGGTGGGTCTGACGTCAATGCGACACGACTTTGCACACTGCTGGGAACACTCGCTATGGTAGGGTAGTAAATTCCAGAGACCAATGCATCTTTTAAAAAAATGCTCTTTTATTGGATGCAATCCACAGTAAATCACAGGCACTACCATGAAACCGGTTTATATCACTTCTATAAGGGCCTTTAAAGATGCAACAAATTGCAGCTTCGATTGTACAATGCTGAACGGTCAACATGCACATAAATTTGCAATTTCCTTCGGAGCGTACTCGAGGGCTCTCCGGAAAGTAAGTGTACAGATTGATTATCAGCGCACGGTAGTACCACGGCTTCTGACCGAGGGCAGCGTTTTGGCGCACGCTCTGGCAACACTGCAAAGCAAATTGACTGTTACTGCTTGGCAGTCGCTTAATTCGAAACTTTCCGAGGCGCGTCATTGCCGGAAGAATTGTGTAAAGTCCCTGATTTTCAAACGAAGAAGCCGTTTCCGCTGCAGGAATCCATACGACCCGCGTCTTGTCGGCCACCGAGGCCGCGTTTTCCGTCGTCCGGAGGGTTCGCAAAGTTTGGAAAGGCCGACGATTTGCCAGGAATGGCAACAGCGGCCGATGGAAGCATGGAAACCCATCATTCCTTTCAAAACGGGAAAACCCGAGTCCCTCACTCGCACCCGCGTTCACCTTTGTTTGCAGCAGGCCCGACGGGGCTCAACGACGACGGTGCGGGCAACGGGGTTGGCAGGCAGCACTGCGGTTTGCCAACGCCTTGTCCTCGAAAGCCGAAGACCCACCTTCGTCGGCTCAGGTGCCGGCGGCACCCGAGCACCGTCAAATTGGCATATCCCGAGGCGCGGGAAAACGTCCGGAGCCACCACGAACCGACTGTTCGATTCGGTACTTTCAAGGATTAGCGGAAGTCCTCGAGGGTGTTCCCATGCTGAACTCGCGTAAAAGGAGACGACAAGAAACCGTTTACTGCACAGCTTCAGCATAGGGATTACGACGAATGCGTCGGAAGGAAAAGTCTGCTCGCTGAAGCTGTGATCACTCCCTGCATGATCGTGCCAAGGATGGAACACGCTACCTTTGGGAATCGTTCCGCTGACAAGTCACGGATCAATTTCCTTTCCCTCTCCCCCCTTCCACTCCCAGCTTCCCCGAAACAACTTTAATGTTTTCGCTGTCCTAAGGGGACGGCTCGACGATATACAAACGATCCTGGAATGGGAGCGGCCCTGGCAGGTTATCACCTAACGATCCGCATTTTATTAATTGGTATCGTAAATGAGAATTTGTTACGTAAACATGCAAAAGAGTAGCCTTAAGTTGTTTTTTGCTGAATGTTGTGGAGATTACTTGGTGTATAATGAAATCGGGGTCTTGAAAATACCTTGCAAAAATTAGTTCTTCAACAACCCTCGTATCATGTTGGGCAAAGGGAGGGAGGGAGGGAGGGAGGCCGGGCGAATGAGCTTGACAACAGTTCATCATACATTTTCTCTTTATTTCTTCAAAAGTATCCTATAAATAATGATCAATAACGTTACATTATCATATACATACGTATATATATGTGGTATGATACCATATGCACATGAGTATGTAAGTTACATACGTAACATTCTGTAGCATACGATGCCGTACAATGCATGTGTTACAGAACTTACAATATGTAACTTTTCAATCGAGATTCACTGCATTCATCACTTGACTGAAATAAAAAAGAAAGAACCCTAACATAACACACTCTATTGTAGCATATATTTTAAATGCAACAGTACAGGTGTTCATGTTACACCATTTTATCTTCAATGAACTGTTCTGGGCGTGCCCACAAGTTGATAATTCCATCTTGGCATGCAGTGACAATGCATTTTGAACAAAATAACAGTGCAGTCAGCCTTTCATGGGCAATCTTCTTGCATATTAAAGGTTCCAACATAGGACAATCCTCGAGTCTGGGGCAAATAGGTGTCCCAAGATATTTAATTGAATTTTCCATAAAGTTTGAATTTTGGAATCTGGGAAAACTTTTCATTAACGATACTTTATCACTAGTTTTACCGTTAAAAATCCACTTTTTGCAAACATTCTCTTTATCTTTTCGTTCATTTAACGATATACCAAATCTGTGTGACAGAGAATTTGGAAAACTATTAGATTTGTGATTGGCATTACTGTCTACCATAGAGTTCTCTTTAAATGGATGATTTTCATGAAGATTGAATTTTACATTTGACTGGTTCGATTCTGAACTATAATTAAAAGAAACATTTGTTTTATGCTTACAATATGGTTGATTTAATAAGTCTTCATTCAAGTCCCAGAGGCACAAGTACGTATCTTGTCCAACTGATCCTATTCTGTAACTTGAAAGAGTTTTGTTTGATTCTTTATTATACGTTCTTTCAATATGTAATGAAGATTTAGGACTTTTGCAATTACCAAATGAATTCACGCAACCATGATTCGCCACATTATTCAATACGTTGAGTTCAGTACTATCATTCCATGATGATAGATAAGGATCAAATTTTACAACACTAATCCAACTCTTGTGACCTTCTCCTCTTGCAACAACATGCTTTTCTGTTAAACTCCAAATTGTCACAAGATCATCTTCACCACCCATCACAATAAATTTGCTGTCAGGAGACCAACTGACACACAAAAATCCTCCAAAATAGCTTCTAGCCATTCCATCTAATTCCATAGTTAAAAAATTAAAGACTCTTAAAAATCCATCTTGAGACACCACAGCCAAATATGTAGAACAAGGTGAAAATGAAAACTCATTTATACTTCCTTCTCCTATTGACCATTTATATAGGGGATTTTTCATTGTTTTAGTCTTTGATGAATGAACACTGAATCCATCACCTTGCTTAAGCAATTGATAGTTTGGTGAAGGTGATGAACACATTAAATCAATACTGTACACATATAAGTGGCCACTACTATGAGAAGCCAGAAACTGATTCATAGAAGTTGGCAACCATTTTAAACAGGTAACTTTGCTATTATCTATTTGTCGCTAAAAGCAGAAAACTCCTAATAAGATACAATAAAAAATGCATTTTTTAAAAAATGAAGAAAACAGTTCAGAATTTTAACTTTGCTAATTTTTTTTCCTAATTTTTGTGCAGTTACTTTTGAAATAAAAAAAAATCACACAGTAATGAACACTCAGTCATATGTAAAATAAATTCATAAGTTACTTCCAACAGGCACGCATACTGTGAATGCAACACCTAAATGAAAACATACTTCCTCATTATAAAGTCTACTGAATTCCCTTTTCATTGGATCAATTAACTGAATTTGACCTCCACTGAATCCAACAATCAGCAAAATGGATTCCGAAGTTACTGACAATTTATTGAAATCATGACAGGTTGGATTTGTCCCCTTATAAACACGTTTATCAATGGGCTTTGATGGTTCAGCACCCTGAAAGTGCATTGAAACTTTAAAAGAAAAATTTCATTTTTATGCTGTAATGTAACCATGCAATACAAATCATTGATTATTAAACTGACAAGGAAGCAGAATACTTTGACATTATGCAACAACAGTCAGCCAATAAATAATTAATAATCATAACTGATCTGCATACTACATTTATGCAAATAATCATTTTCCTGTCATATCTTCGTGCTCCTGTCCTGAGCCATTTCACTAAGAGATTTTCCGTTCAAGTTCAAGACTATCCAAAGTGAATCCAGTAATTTTCAAACCAAATGTTGTACACACACACTTGTACCCAAATATTGATAGATAATGAAAAACAGTTAACAGGTCAACTGTTGAACTGAACTCGTCAGCCAAAAGAATTCAGACAATTACAGGAAACAAAATGTAGCCATACATAACTCTCACATGGAATTCTGGTGCAGTGATGATAAGCAACACGAATTTAATGATTTACAAATAAACGTTTATTAAACACAATGCATAAATTTTCCTGAAACGGACCTAAATGATTAATAATTAAGTAACATTGCAAACTGAACAAAAGAATGAATTTGTGATGGAGAAGGACGCATTCCGCTACTTTCAGATGGATGAGCACACTGAATAGACCCAGGGTTCATTTGAAAATGCACATGGAATGTTATTAATTAGATGCAAGCTTAAGTATACTTTCGCAATATTTGAAACATCACATTACAAGGATGGTGGATGGAAACTAATTCAAAACACGAAGAGACATGCATGAAAAACACCTAAGCATTGATTTCAAACTGGAAACCATGATTACTACCTAAACATCAACTTTACAACATAAATGATCATAACCAAAGAAAACATAATTAGTAAATAGTTCCATACAAACTTAACACATAAGGTAAGAAGTTGACAGTATACACAGACATACTCCTAATCGCAACATGCACACGTTTCAAAACTTCCACTTGGATGCTTTGATTCTTCCATAAATGCTCTGAAACACCTATGATGCACACATACAAAAAGCTACGCATTTAGCACACTTACATTATGAATTTCCTTGTATCTATAAATGCAGAGTTCTCTCCCATAATTAAAACAAATGGCATCTTCATTGGTATCACTGGAATCAAGGCATCTCACAAAACTGACTTTCACAGGAGTATTCACTTGAACACCAAATCCTATTTTATTAGCTCTCGACAGTTCCGACAATGGCATTAATTTATAAACACCTTCGCGAGTTTTAAATCTTGTCTTAATATCATCCTTAATTTCATTTTCTACAATCATAGCCATTTTCCATTTTCATACTGACATCTATGCACTGACTAATTAATCTTATTAAATTTCACGACTAGGAATTGCCGAAATGCAATTGCGAAGATTTGATGCTTAGGCTGTGAATTCTTTTACAACTTGGTCGAAACTTATTTTATTCACTTTTGTATTGCTTACGAAAATAAAATTTAGTAGCATTTTGGATCTGATTGTAAATTTTCATAAAAGACGCTTTTGGATAACTAAATCCGACTGTTTCAAAATGAAAAAAATTGCTTTGTAATATAGAATGCAGATGTTCATTTAGTTGCAAAATACTAAGCATTTCATTAAATATCTCGGAATTTAGTTTTTTGATCACATAGTAGGCAGGGAATGCATAAAAGCCACTTATGACTTGTGTTAAAAGTATAATACCTCTCAGTTCATGATCATACACAAAGTACATCATCAGTCTGTGCTTCACGTTACATTGAAACATCGGACCAATGAATACTGAAAAGGAGAGAATGTAATATAAGAATAAATACTCAGTATTCACATCGTTATATCTCTACTGACTATCTAAAGTTGGAAATGCTTGTTTGTTTAGTCCATTAGATCACTCAGTTCAACCAATTCGAAGTTGCTGCATACAAAGCAAACGGTAAGAAAACCCTCAACACTTTCAGGCAGCCGAGGAAAACAGGAAAAGATCCAATAGACCAGAATGTTTTCTCGATCTGATTTTTCAATATCGTCATGAAAACTCATACATCGTAAATTCGATGCAGTAATATAATACGCGTACATAGCATACACAATACTTTTGCTATCATTTAGAACCGTGACGGAAACCACGGACATCTATCTGTAGAAATACTTTAATGATTGTCTTTACATAGAGAAATTGAATGAAATAGTGAAATCAAAAAGTTCTGCATACAGTTTGATATGCAGTTGACTTCTCTAATTCCCGTTTGTAAAAACTTTTTGATTCGATTGGAATTGTGCAAAACAGCAACATTTTAAAGATGTGTCACTGCTCTCAAATGAAATGAGTAGCCATCACTGGCTGTTTTTGATATAGCAGCAGTGGGATTTATTTAGATTCATCATCATTGTCCCCAGCCCCAACAATCATTAGGGTGAATTCATTTAGTATCATCATCACTTTTCTCCAGTCCGACTTGCGGTGGGGTGAATTTATTTTCAACTTTCATTCACACAAGGGTTCTTTAATGTCACTAGTTCTCACTGTTTTTCACTTTAGGGGTTGGTCTTCGGGCATCCAGTTACTGGGTTTGTGTGGAATTCACTCACTGGGCTATGTCCCTGAATCCTTCGCAGGATGTAACAGTACGTTCAAGTGGGAATGCGTCCACAACTTCTGATACCTATTTCCCTTTTAACTAGACCTTTCAGTATTTCCACAGCTGGCACACATTCGGGTCCTCATTTTTGCCCTTCTCACCACGATGTTCGTGATAATCAGGGCGATAGTGATGCGGACCATTGGGTTGTATCGAGGAACGTTGCCGTTCCCTTCAAACATCCTTGCCAGGATCTCCATCTTGTCCATCTTCTGCAGGGCTGTCACCTCCTTCAGCTTGGCCCAGCCCCAGTGCAGCGTCGGGCAGGTGAGCACGTGGAGTTGGGTTTCCCTGGCGCCACAGGCCGTGCACAGCTCGTCTTGCGCGTTCCCTGACCAGTGTCTCGTCCTCGTGCCTCTTAGGATGCCTCCGTGATAAAACAGCAGGAGGTCATCTTGAGTATCGGGTGGTAAGTCGCTCGTCCAGACCGTGGTTCCAACCTCCAGTAGGTTTACCTAGCGTCCACAGACAGAGCGTCATCCTCTTCGGGATTCTTCTTCACTGCTTCTTGGATGTTTCCTCTGGTGATCAGGCGCCAGCATTCGGATTCCTGATTTGTCCAGAGCTCTCGATATTTATGGGTAAATTTTCCCATCATCTTCTTGCTGAGGCAGGAGTCGCATTTTCTGGCGGTCACTGCTGGTTGCGAACTGTTCGCAGTCCTTGATGGTCATCCTTGGCTTCTCGAACATCCTCCTTCTGGTGCCCCAAGGGACGCGCAGGAAGCATGGGATGATCTTCACCAGTTCGTCTCTCCAAATTTCTTTACTTCTAGGCACTATTTTGAGATCGTGGGTGTTCCCCAGTGCCTACTTGCGCTTCCAAGTGGGATCGATGCTTCCCCACTGTCCTTGTTTGCCTAATAGGGCAGACATCAGGCCTCTCGAATAGTTGAGCAGCTGGCTCTGTGTGCCGCATAGGGCCACTCGACCCATTTGGCGGCAAGATCCAGGATTTGTCGCACGTCCTGCAGATCCATGGATTGCTCGAGCGATTTCATCCCGGTCCCCACCTTGTCTCGCGGTCGGCACAGCAGAATCATCATCACAAACTAAAATCCTCATTGGAATGGTCACGAGTACAGCTGAATATGGATATATAGGAACTTCAATGGCTTTCCATAGATACTTTTCATCATTACGTTCTTTCAGTTGAAAAACGCATCACTGAATCACTTCCTAATTATTGACAGTTTCCGCCTTTAAATGGAATCAACATTTTAAATTTCACCACTATCTTGGGTACCCTTAAACGAGAGAAAAGTGCTAAAAAGATAAAGTTGAACTAAATGTGTAAGATCACACTCGAGTTCCTTGATATTTGATTTCTTATCTCCCCAACGAAATGTTTCCAACTTTTAAATATCTCTTTTACGACAAGTTTTGAGCTTTTATTTGCTTTGTCCATTTGAGCGCATGCTGAGTGTGCTTTTAGTACGTGCAATATGCACTTTGAACGCCGATCTCTGTACAGGTCGTTTATTTGCTCATGATCTCGAGTAGCATCGAGATTTTTGGGAATTCCATGTAGTTTCAGAAAAGAGATCACACTCTTCATTTAAGGTTATCCTACAATGTGCACAAAGGGCATGAAATCGAATAATGTGTACGACGATCGAAATAATCCATGACTTTCAATGTGAGGATTTTCATGTAGATAATCTGTCTCTAATTTTCTGTGGATCGTGATTTAATGCAAAACTTGGAATTTTCTTTAACAGGAAATGCTGACGTCATATGACCAGCTAATAAATTTGAGATAATCTACTTAAATTGGAGATAATCTCATTATATCTATTCTTTTAAAACGAAACTGTGGGTTACTACTGCGTTTGCTAATAATTGCAGATGTGGTGAAGAAAGTATGTTTGTGATGCTGGAGACGTCGTTGTGTTCCATGAGGCTTCGTAAATCACTTCACTTATCTTCTAAAGTTCGCGCACGGTCATTTCAGCCACCTTCGACTTTTATCGAAGGTTACTTCTATAATCTTCTACGTGTTCCAATAATTTGGAATACGAAATCCATCATCCCACGATGGAGCCCTGTTTCCTGCATAATGATGAGCGAAAGACACATGGGATGATTACCATCATCCATCAGATGTGTTGCCTCCTCGATCCACCAGGAGTTGGAGCCAGTAATTGCTTGCCGCTCAGGCAAACACTTTATCAGTAAGTAATCAGCATACGAGGAAAACATCCAAAGCGATTGGCGGTGAAATGTTCTCAGCTTCCAAAACCTAGGTCACTAGATTCGAAAACAGCGATCGGGAATTCCTCCCACTCTAGCTTAGATGAACGTCGTGGCATCTTGTGAGGACATTACTTACCTAAGCATCTTGTTGAAACTTTTCCTTGCTTGGATGGGTTGAAATCATCTTGGATGCATAAACAAGAATCTCATCTCTTTATTGCCTTGCTGCAGATTTTTTCCGTCATTTTAGGTTATTTAGATTTGGATTTGGCAGCTTGTTTCTCATGTCTGAGCTAATTTACAATCACTCCTATTTGATCTTTGTTCCGTTTAAGAGGGGTCATCGTTGTCCCCTTACCGAGTTACGAACAAAAAGTTTGACATTCATGGACGACTTGTGGGAAGGTCTTGGGAAGGTAGGGTCTCTCAAACTAAATGGAATATTCTTGATGTGGCCTTTGTTTCTGTAGCAGCCTGACTTGGATTGATTCTATATGTTTGCAAACCATGTCATAATTCTCGAAGATTCCATCTATGGTACTATTTTGTTTGCAGCACTGCTATTGCGAGCGTTTCTCCTCTCTAATCCCTCGATCTTTTCATTAGATGTACTACATTAGTTTTTTCATGCTGGATACTTTTAGATTGGGATTCTTTTCTCTGTTATTCTTTTTTCCTCCGGTTATCAATTACTTTGCAAATACTTTGATTCATCTTCGCCAAAGTTATCAACTAGAAAGTGAACGGAAATCAGAGATATTGTTTTCAGGAGGAAAACCGACATGTCCTTGTTTTCCTGCTAAAAATAGGGATACAGAGAGAGTACATTGATTGAAGTTTCATTTTCTTCGATTGCGTGCTGGGATGCTCAAGATATCCAGCTCAATATGAGTAAGCCTTTAGCATTGTAAGGTAAAAAAAAGAAAAAAAGGAACTGTCGTGATGTATCGTTTTATTTTTATTCGCTTTATAAGTTCTCTGATAAGCTTATGCCTTGTTTTGTGGCTTGAATAGGATAAATGAATTCTTGCCAAGTTTTTGTTTAATCTTACAAGTGTTCCCTCAGGTTAAAGAACATGCTTTGATATTCTACCTCAGTTTTTATTAGCTGCTTCATATAACATTTCATTAGTCAACTTTTTTCTCTCTTAAGATCAGAAGCCTCGGAGGTATTGATCTCGTCTTTCCTTGGAAACTCGGAAGTCATTACTGCACTCTGATTAACTTGTGATCTCACGCTTGCAGTTTTCCTTTTGTCTCACATGTCTTTTCAGAAGATGGATTTCATACGGACGGTTAACAAAAAACACAGAGGTGCAAGAGTCTTCGTGACCACCCTATGGATTTGGTGAATCAAGAATCAAGGCAGTTGATTTGGCGGTTGATCAACGTGAAGAGAGAGATCGCAGGTTTCTGCAAGATTTGTCACGGAGGAGGAGAATGACTTTTTCCCCTCTCCCTTCCCCCCTTGAGTACTTAGGTGCTCCAGGATCTCATGAGGGATGCCGAACGTGCCATTCCTATCTCTGGGGCTCGACGTGCCCATGCTGCTGCATGGCAGCAGGAGGCTGGCTGGAGAAACGAGGTGTATAGAATAAGGCGTCATGAACAGTGAGGAAAAAATTGAATGCACGCATGTGGCACCAATAGCAGCCATTATTATACGATATTTATTATTGCCACATGACGAGTAATGGTAGGAAAAAAAATGAGAAAAGTGAATCGGATTTCTGGTGCAACTTGCAAGTCAAGGAAACCGATCCGTTTCTGTACCTACAAATGGTTGTTGACGCTAGCTGCTGCAATTCGACTCGGACAGGCTTTTGGATCCTCTTCGAGAGGGAGAGGATATTTCTTGCATGGTCTTTCACTTTTCTCTGGAGGATTTGCAGCCCACGAGGTGCTCCGGTGTGTCCACCAAGGGATCCTCCCGAGTAACCTCCAGGAAGGTGCCTTGTCGATTCGGTTCCGGTTGGTGCCCAAGTGTGTGTACGGTACGAGTTTCCAACCCCCTATCTGTATAAAGTATTCATGAAAGGATTCCCTCCTGCCTGTGGCCTCTACTTTAAAAAAAAAAAAAAAAAAAAATGTCAGGTTCGGTTCTTTACCATGGAGTGCAGGTTGTTGAATTCTCGGTTGCTAAAGTCATTTGTTTTACACGTTGCAATGGAATTGCCTGGGTAAGCCCTGTTGGTGAATAATAAGCAACCATAATATTTTTCTTATTAATGCTTTCCTATGGTCAGTCCATAGTTGCGAATGAGTGGCAAATTGACTGCTTGGGCACAACGAGAACCGCCCTTTCCCAGTTCAATTGAAAAGTCTTATTGAGCCAAATGTTGCGTGGATCGTACATCAGTGAACCATGAAAATGCGACATATGTAAATTCTACTTGTTTTCTATTTGCAGCACGAATGATTCTTCAAGCGGAAGCAATGTTCAGCAAGTTGTTCAAAGAGTAAATTACCTGTATTCGAAATGATTTCCAACCATTTGATCATACCCGCATGTCAAATATCAAAAAAATTTTGCTCAAGCGGTATATATATTCGACTAAATCAACTGAAAGTAACAAGATGTCAATATTCAAAGTTCAGTTTCATAAAGGCAGGGAAGTTCACAAAGTGCAAATTTTCAAGTCAACAAAGTGGAAAACAGAACAATATATCCAGCTGGGAGGCAATTTGTAGGTTGTCATCTTTAATAAAGCCAATAAGATGGAAACTTGTAGGTAATGGATTGATTCATGAATTTACCGAACAGTTTGGTTGCGTGGCACGAATACATTATTTTCTGCAATCGAAAGTAAATGTCCAATCCATATGAATTTTTTTTTGGATCATTCCTTAATATTCAGGTTGAAATTGTAAATACAATTAAGATTTTTGCAGACATGTAGTCATATTACATACAGTTACACTTTTTACTGAGTTTGTCTTCCTCTTTCTTTGATAATCTACTTCAAGTGAATGAAATTCACTGAAAGTGCATCTCTAAAAGTGCTCCATATACATGCAATTTGTTATATTGAACGAGTTGCTAATTTAAAGTGCACTCAAATAGTGAGCAGACAATACATCTGTGTTCCTGATAGTTAAGTTGAGCCATGACTGTGGCAGTTTTTTTCAGTTTTGAAAGAAGCGCTGGCTGAAGATTATATATCATCCTATTCATTAAATTTATTCTTAATTTTCTATTCTTAACAGGCTACGTTTCCTGGCACTCCGGATTCATTTTGATTTAAATCAAAATTTATTACAAAAATGTTTAGCAAGCATTGGTTTTAGTTTTATTTACATATATTATCTAATAGGAACATATGTAATCGGTACACTAATTTTTATAAACCACTTTTCAGTATTTCGGTCATTTCATTAGGGTCTGATGTATTGTTAACGGAAATATAGATTAATTCATTTTTTTTTTAATTCAGAATTTTGCTGCAATGGTATGAGAGAAATCTGAGCACTTTATAGCTGTAAAGATATGTATTCTAATGTGTGTAAATAGGCAGACTACTGCATCTAAGATAATTTTAGCTTCAACAGCCTGCTTCTTAGCTTTATCAAAAATGGAAAATTCAAGTTAAATAATTGGAAGTATTTGTGTGAATATTAACTTCAGTATTTTTGAAATATTTATTTAAAAAAAACCTTGATATTCCTATAAAAGTAACATTTTTGAGGATGTTGGCAAAAAATTATACGTAGTTCTGCACCATTTTTTGATTATGAGTCACTAAAATTTTCAACAATTTATTCAGAGATTTAACATTGTGGTAAAATCTACTTTCAGGAGCAGTCGTGCTTCTATTTATTTCTAGTGGAATTACATTGGCAGTGCCATTTGGTTTAGGGAAAATTATCGATTCCACTTACATTTATAGCACATCTGTGGAAACATCAGTGAAAAATGTAAAAAAAATGTTATTGCTGCTGATATTTATATTTTGTTGTGGGAGTGCAGCAAATTTTGGAAGAATTTATCTAATGCAAATGATTGGTAAGAATTTAGCATTGTTTTCTGCTAAGTATAAATAGGTAGCTTGCATGATAATTAATTTTATTGCATAAAGTATATAACATTTTATATTAAATAGGATTTGGAAATTCTTAAAAATACAAATATGCATTGTTTGATTAGAATTTTTCTTTTTTCTTTTTCTGGGTAAACGTGTGGTATTCCATTATGGAGAATCCATATGTTAGGGTAATAATAGCAATTTCTTAATCAAGTCGGTTTTAACAAATAGTTATAGTTTTTGATTTCCTTTATACTATTATGCCCTATTTTTTAAGAATAATTGAATTCCAGAAATTCAACACTTTGACAAAAACAAAACCTTCATTGGTATTTAAAATCATGTAGGTTATGGCTATTGAATTAAAAGCATTGCTTTGCTAGGATTATGGTATAGAAAGCTCATTTTGTTGTTACTGCTTCAGAACTATTTCTATTCCCATATATTCTGGCAGTTTTGCAACACAAGCATGCTTGTAATTTATATGCAGCTGAACTTTCAGTATATGATTTGCAGTAATTTATTGGTTGCATTCATAAGTATCAATTTTTCAGTCAAACAAAAAAAAAAATCGTTAATTAGGGACCTGTGTAGTGAAAAAAAAAAAAAGTCCCCCATGTTTGGCAGAATATATTTTAAATTTGCTAAGAAATTGATGTGTTTCTTGTCTGATTTTTTATTCCAGGAACATAAATAACCCCATACAATTTTTTTGTAAACCACTTTCACATATTTCGTTCCTTTCACTAGTATCTGATATATTCTTACCTAAAATATAGCTCAAATTTTTTTGCTTCAAACTCGGATCTTTTTGTGATGTGATGGAAAAAATCTCATCACTTTATGCATGTAATGGTATAAATTCCAATATATTTAAATAAGGTACATCTTCAATACAATAGCCTGCCATGCAGTTTTATGAAAAATGAAAATAAATTTAATAAATTTAAGTAATATACCTTTTTTCGTCATTTTTGATTTAACCCTTGATGTCAGTTATCCACGAATCCTTCTTTAATAAATGTAGAATCTAGCCTTTGACTGCATTCTGTGCCCAAATGCATGTTATGACTGAAGGGACATTGTACTATTGAAGTATTTTTGTTTCTTTGTTACGGAATTTCTTTCTGCACAGATTTTGCGGAATCTTATAGTCCTGCTGTGATAACTGGACTTGTATTAGTTCATTTTAGAGTAGTTTTATGATAGTATTTTTGTAGAGATATTCTTTAAAAACATTTCTAATGCATGATATAGTCCGTTTTATGCTGAACTGAAAAAAATTTGTTTCATGGTAATTAGTAGTCAGAGCATACTTTTGTATAAGATTAAATGAAGTTTTTTTCTTTGTATAATTATTGTTTGCTTTACAGACCTGTTAAATTATTATTATAGGACAAGAAGTTGTACAGAACTTGAGAAAGCAATTGTTTGGTAGCATTCTAAAGCAAGATATTGCATTTTTTGACAAACAACATACTGGAGAGTTATTGAGTCGATTAAATACGGATACTTCTTTGGTAGCACAAACAGTAACACAAAATGTATCTAATGGACTTCGGTCAATTACAATGGCATTTGTTGGTGTTTCTATGATGGTATGAGCAGAATAATAATGAGTATGTAAAGGTTTGTTTGTGTGGTTTGCAAGGTGCATGCAACTGCATGTGATCTGAAGGATAATTATACCTTTAATTTCTTTAATTATTGAAATATGTATTTTAAACTTATTCTTTAACGGTAATTTATTAATTATTATCATCATTTGAGTTTATTTTTTTACAGTGTAGTTTGTTTGTCAAACTATTTTGCAAGTGTAATGAAAGCAGCAAAGTTTCCTTGATTTTCAGTTTTATATGTCAGTGAAGCTATCTGTGATCAGTTTATCACTCATTCCTCCTTTAGCAGTTGTAGGAATTTTCTGTGGACGATACCTGAAGGTTATGAGCCAAAAAGTGCAGGTACGTAAGCTGAGATTTAATATTTGAAATTATTTGCATCGGTATTTGCTAGGATGGTTTGGCCTCTGCTTCAAAAGTAGCTGAAGAGCATTTTGTAGGTGTTAAAACGGTGCATGCATTTGGACAGCATGTGTTAGCACAAGATCATTATAGCAAAGCAATTGATGAATTGTTTCAGCTGTTTAAAAAAGAAGCAAAAACAAGGGCTAGTTTTTTTGCTTTAGTGAGTGTCTTGATCAGTTTGAGCATTGTTCTCATGTTTGATGCAGAGTGGACTAAGTGGACATGTAATTGCTCTAGCTGTTCTGTATAGTGGAAGCATGCTAGTAACAAAGTCTGAAATAACTGTAGGTCAGTTAGCTGCGTTTTTGGCTTACACTGGCTATGTGGGTGTGTCATTGGGAATGTTGAGCTCATTTTATGCAGATATTATGAGGGGCTTAGGTGCTAGTGTTCATATATGGAAACTGTTAGATCAAAAACCAGTTATTGCAATGGACCAAGGTATTTGCCCCAATAAACCTCTGGAAGGACATATCCAGTTTTCACAAGTGGTGTTTACTTATCCTCAACGACCAGAACTAGCTGTTCTTTCTGGATTGGATTTGCACATACCTGCATGTAGCACATTAGCTGTTGTAGGTCCTTCTGGTCAAGGGAAGAGTACAGTAGCTAACCTTTTACTCCGTTTTTACGATATTGATTCTGGAAAATTAATGTTGGATGGGTACAACATTAAACATCTCAATCCCATGTGGTTGAGAAGAAACATTGGTTTAGTAAGCCAGCAACCCACTTTGTTCTCTGGTTCATTGCGTGAGAACATTTTGTTTGGAGCCTTATGTGCAGACGAAATTACTGAACAGAAGTTATTTGAAGTAATGAAGCAAGCCAATGTTCTTGAGTTTGTTCAAAAATTTCCAAAAGGATTGGATACTTTAGTCGGTGCTCAAGGGGCATTATTATCTGGTGGACAGAAACAAAGAATTGCAATAGCACGAGCCATTATCAAGGTTATTATTATGATTTTGTTTCTAATTTTTTGCACCATGTTTTTATCAGAATCCAAAAATTTTAATCTTTGATGAAGCTACAAGTTCTTTGGATGTTCACAATGAAGCTCTTGTGCAGCAGGCTCTTCAGAACTTAATGAAAGATCGTACCATTATCATTATTGCTCATCGATTATCCATGATCAAATACGCAGGTAATGTACATTGTGAATAGGTATTATTATTGCGTATACAATGATGGGAATATTCAAAAATTTTCATGATTATTGCAATAGACCAAAATTTAAATTCTTCCATTCTATCAGAATATAAATGTATAATTCGAAATCAGTAAACATTGATGTCATGGTACTTTTGACATAGGGAATTTGCATTTCCTTATGCAACTGTTGTAAGATTTAGAATTAGTTTTAATTTATATAAAACATTTTTGCACATTCCTATTATCCCATTGCTTTAAATTGAACATAAAGTGAATGCATGTAAAGGTACAGAATATCATGCTATATACTCATTAATAGACATAACCTTCACAAATATGTTGGCTGTCTAATAGTGGAAATCAATGAACCCAGACATAAACTCATGGTGCTCATCGATTATTTTTTTCCCAATTAATATAATGAGTATTCATTGTGATTAGTTTGTTTGGATGGTTGTTGAATGGATGCTGAGTGTTTTCGGTTTACCTGAATGGAGGCAAAGTTTTTTGTTCGACTAAATCAGATTTCAGAAGAAAATGTAGTGATGCATAGCAGATTATGGGTTTGAGACTGTATTAAAATGAGTAATTTTCAAAACAGTATGGTTGTGAAAAATTTTTGCAAGCACAAAGAATTTCAAATTTACTGAGGCAAAAGCCATTTTGTTTTCTGGTTCATTGCATTAAAATACTTCATTTGGAGCTTTATGTTAAGAATAACTCACTGATCAGCAGTTATTCGAAGTGATGAAGTCTGCTAACCCTTTAGTTTGTCTAAAAGTTTTTTTTTTTTTTGTTTTTTTTTTTGTTTTGTGGATTGCATGTACATTATGCAACAAAACATTAATAGTGCTACGATGTTCAATGGAAAAACAGCATGAAGTGTAATTTCTAAGGTGTTGCAGTTGTTTTGTTGCCTAAGAAAGTCCATAATGAAGAGCAATCAGCAGAGTAAGAGCGAACTTCAAATTTTGTAAATGATTAATCAGTTGGAAATAGTGTATATGCGATTAAGTTTTAAGTTTTTAAAGCAGTTGCTTGTGTGTGCAGTACAAAGACATGGCAAACTTTATTACTGCCATTACTCCATGACTAAGTTACAAAAGATGTATATTAAATTGATATAAATTTCATAAGTCTGGTCTAGATCGTAGATGTTGTCATGGCTTTTGATAGAACAGGATTGTCAAATTCTGCAAGCTGTTTATCATATAATTCAGGTTCTACGAAGATTGAATATTGTATAGCTTATCCCAATGTGTTGAAGTTTTTTTCTTGCCTTCAAGCATGTTGTGTTTGAATGTCATCTGTTTTATAGTCATTTATGTACTTGGAAATCAATTTCCTCATAAGTGCACTTCATTAAAATCGCTATGCAATTTGGTGTTTTGAATTTACTAAGGTTAAATAAAAGATCTATAAATAAATCGATTATATAATAATAATGAAGATAAGCATATCCTTACATTATTCTCGGGTCGAAAACCATAAATCATTTACAATCAGTGGGAAATCAGAGAGATCTGAAGCAGAATGAAACTGTTTAAATTTTACAGGGGTCAAGCTTTGTTTCGAGTTTTATTTTTTTTTATTTTCCTTGTTTAAAATGTGGAAAAGGGGCAAATCCACATTATTATTACATTGTCTATATGATTCTCTCATTGCCATATTGAATTCCAAAATTCGATCAAGTTTCTATAACGAACTGTTCAACTTTCAGTGATTTCATTCAGTCGAAATTTCCATGAGGACTGTTTGAACTTTTATCACGAGATGTTTGCAGTGTGCTTTCTGTTTGTTATTTATTGTTACATGTATGATGATTCAATTGTATGGATTAGCATGCAAATGTTTTAATCATTATTGATACAAAGATGAGTGTTCACTGTACGCGATGCTTGTGAATTCTGAATGATTTAAGTAAGCAACTTCACAGCCCAAGAGAAATTGCAAACTTTTTGAGAGAATGAGGAACGATTCCATTGACATTGGGATGTACTGACTCAGATTTTGCAGGAAAAACTTCAACATGTTACACATCAAATGAAATGTTCAGTACCTTTGTGACCTTTGAAAAAGCAGTTGATAAAGAGAATGCAACCAACTTAGTGACTGAGTAAAATAATCGATTCAGAACTTTCCTGTGTTCAACTGTGTGAGACTCCGAAGTACAATATCTCGGTAATTGTAAAGAAATCTGAACAGTCATTGATTTCATGAAGAATATTAGTGAATAGCCCAGAATGTGGTCAAGTGGCATCAGTTAGAGCTTGCAAATCCTCTGACCGATTCGAAAGTACTTGTGAATTATCTGCTCAGAAAAAGTCGTGCTCATTGTCACCGGTATTACAACGTTTGTGAATAACAGCAGAAGTGAAGATGGAGTTTTTGAACAACCACATTCATTACAACTTGAAGTTACCGTTGATTTTGAGTTGAAGTGCAGTAGCTTTGAAATGTGGAAATACAAAGTCCATTCAAAACATCATTAGCATGAATCGGCATAAGTGCCGATTCATGCTAATTAGTGCACCATAAGGATGCATATGTATGTTTGAAAAACTTAGTCATTTGATAATATGAACGTGTTGTGTACAAAATATCATTGTAAATGAATGTTTCTGACATGCAAAACGTATAGTCACTACTTTTGAACTTTAAGGACAATTTCGAGCTGACCATGAGAACAGGACAATAGTGAAGCATAGCTTTAACAGCATGGTTTTTTAATGAATATTTGATTGAATGGTTTGTGTGTGTGTGTGATTTGTTTGAATTTTTCACAAAACGGTTTAGCCTCCATGTTTACACATTTCACATTATTTCTGTACATATTTCTGAGGCTACTGAGGAAAAAAAATAAACATGCTATTTTCCTGTTTCAGATAATATTGTAGTTCTCAATAATGGACGAGTTATTGAGCAAGGACCATTAGTGGAGTTATTGCAAATACCAAATGGCCATCTCCGCAACATGGTGGAGAGACAAGCAATAGAAACTGAATGAGATACATCATCATAAACTAGTCATCAGCATATCACTTGAAACATTGGATGTAACATATTTTTGTTTCTATAATGAAAAAATTGGAGATCGAGAATGAATGAAATGAAGTTCAGGTTACTGTAATTACTCATGAACCATTATAATCAGTGTATAAACTTGCCCATTCTTGTTTTCTACATGCTCTTTTTTTGTTAAGTTATCGACATAGGATTCAGTGCAAGAAATTACCACCCAGTAATGCACAAGGCGTGATGCATTTCGTTTTCATGTGGCAGGTACTTGCCTGTGGTGGATATGTTTGTTTTATTTCATAACTTATAATTTCGTGACCTGATTTTATGCAAGCTACTTTTGTCCTTTTGTTTTTGTGTATGATGATTTGATTGTGTGGATTAGTATGCAAAGCAAGTTTGCATCCTTCAAATGCCAACTTGGTATTTTCGTTAACCTCTTTGTTGTATAAAGAATTGGGAGGGAGGGGGGGATTTTTTCCTCCGTATTTTGAATAAATGAAAGAAT
Organism: Raillietiella orientalis; assembly: GCA_036172245.1. Lineage (NCBI taxonomy): Eukaryota > Metazoa > Arthropoda > Ichthyostraca > Raillietiellida > Raillietiellidae > Raillietiella > Raillietiella orientalis. Next base: position 629,332 of record JAYWIR010000055.1, on the reverse strand, counting down.
CATTTCTCGTTTGAATATGTTTGTTTGGGACGTAAATCACTATACTATTCCGAAAGTCCGCATTGTTTATTCTTGGCATTGAGGATTAATGTTTCCATCCGCATTTACCATGAATCAGGAATATGAATGCATAAAAAGTCGATGTTCTAAATTAGTATGCAATATTTTGTAACATCTCAGGACTCGAGACTGTGCACTAATTCAAAAGCATTTTCAGTGGGAGGAGATCTTTTATTTTTCATTAAAAAGCTTCTCATGCTTTTCTTGATTGCTTCTGGTGTTTGAGTATTCTCCACAATGGTTTGGATTTGTTTTCTCCTTGGATTGTTACCACTTTGGTGGTCATAATCTCCCCTGAATCTCCAATGGAAAAGCGCTCATGCAGAAGGGCAGATTAGGGTGGCTGAAGTCTTTATGTTTGAAGCGATCAGTTTATGCAGTCAACATCACATAGAAACAGAAATATATGTGACAGTGCAGTACTTCATCAAAGCATTCAGGATTTCAGGGATTTCATTGGCTTATTTAAACTGCTTCCTAATCTCTGAAAGATAAGAAAAGCATCTGACAGAAACCTTGATCTAATAACTCATTCTCATAAACCACCAAGCAGTTCATTTTGAGGAATGAGATTCTGTTTTTGCTTACTGATGGCTACTGAGGTAGAAATGTGCATCAACCCGTGTGAACCGGATTCAAACATCCACGTAATGCCTAATGAAAAGGATGGACTCATCGTAGAACAATATACTTCGTAATTGTTGTTACTGAGCACATGTACCACCCTTATTTGGTATCTGCTAGTTGCAAATCATCACACACATAGCTGCACATGGATGTTAGTTCCAGACTACGTGATTAGGAAAGTTACGCTGCCATTTTTCCAGCCTTCTTTGAAATGCTTGCTGCACAGTGTTTAATTACAACTTTTTTTCCCAAGAAAGCCCTTTCAACATTAGATGGTTGTGATTCAACAGTAAGCTTGTTGGAATTGAGTCCATTCATTCCCTCTGCTTCCATAAGATATAGGTTCCGGAATCATTTTAAAGAAAATTGGTTTCATTTTGAGAACAATCATGATTTTACTTGGTATGAATAGAGATGAGATGTGTAACTATAATATCACAGTTATGCATTTCAAACCTTGATTTTTGTATGCCATGTGGTCATCAGCAGGCTGTGTAACAGAATCTACAGTGCTGCCAAATACAAAACAATCAATGATGTAAAAGAAGTACATTTCAATCTGTGGAATTAACTCAGTTTACGGCTATATAAAAGCAGAATTCTTTTGAAGACAGTAGCAGGTAAATTTTCATTACGTATTTCTCGTTTTTGTAAGTTTTCCCTATCTTTGGGTAAAGATCTGGGAACACTACAAAATGCTGGATCCCAACTTTACTGTTTGAAAGTGAATCATCCAATGTATTCTTAAATGTATTTCCCAGGGCATTTCTTAACTGAGCATGTGTTGATGCTAACACTTGCATTATGAAACTTTTCTTCAACAGAAATGTTGCCCTCATATGTGGTGCCTCACTTGGTATGCTGCTGTGCTTTACATTGGTTACACAGTGTTCCTTCATATTTCACAGCAAAGAAATTGCGAATGCTTTTGTTTATCATACGTTTGCATGTTTTCATCATACCCAAGCGCAATAATAAAACAGCTTTGTAGATCTGATCAAATGCGAAACTGAGGAAACAAGTTCATTTTGAAGCAGGGGTCATTTCAAATCATGTTTCCAAATATGATTTGAAAAGCATCATCATCCATCAACATTACGACGTTGTTAGATGGACAAACATAGAACAGCATATAGGACAAACATATAGGAGAACAAAACAAGCAGGAGAGGGGAATGTTTCAAAACTTTAGTGTTGATTTCATATGTAACATAGTTCTTGAAGTCATGAACCATTTCAGCTGGGCTCACTCCCATCTGAAATGTTACTGTTTTCCGTAATTACGTTCAGGAAAATTACAATGTACCTTGAGAAATAAAAGACGTCTTTATTGAAGATATGTTGATTTTTTTTTTTTTTTTTGCACTTTTAATTCTCATGCGTAAACAGTGTTACTCCAACAGTTTTCGTTTTCAATCACTTCAAATGATGTGGTAGATGTGGTTTGCCAACTTGAGTTCTGCCCAAGTCATTTCTGGCTGTTCTTTGCTGCAAGTTTTGATGCTTCTTGTCATTTGACCATTGTTTAATGCATAGCAATGGGCTTTCATAAAACCATTAAAAGTACTTTAAACACTAAAAGATCAAAAACTTTATCACAAGGAAACCTTATCAAGAACATATCATTATCAAAAGCCGCTTGGATCAATCCATCAGATTTCTTAAATGTAAGGAGTTTAATGCATGCTAAACTTAATTACGTTTGAGTTGATTAAGTGACTAACAGAAGATAAATGCATCATTTGGGGTTTCACTGAAGGGAAGCAAGCAGTGTATCATTCTATAATTGAGAATAACCCATGGTTGGCTTAATGTAATACATCAGACAGGCTTGAATCTTTTGAGCCATATTTCAAACCAGGAATATGAGTACAGCTTAATCTCCCAGTCCCAACGTATCTATGCTGGGGAGTGTCCTTTATGGTTTCTCTATGACAAAAGCAATCATGCCATGAGTTTCAAAGAATTTAGCAAAAAAGTGCTGTTTAGTGAAAACGAGTTAAATATTGCTGACACGAAATTTCGCTGTACATCACGACGAATAATTGTTTTCATCTTGTTATGGCTTTAAATTGAAGATGAAAATGAAAAATTATACGCATTGTAAAAAAAATAGAATTTTCAGCATGTTTGCTATTGAAAAACAATAAATCAGTGCACTATTTGTAAATTTAATTTGAAGTCAGCACACAGCATTACCGGGAAGGGCAGGGAGTCTTAAGAATGGAAAGTGCATGGGATCCGATCGGCATTTTGATTTGTATCAAAGCCTGGCTTATGTACGTTGGAACAGCTTGCTGAGTAGAATTTTTCCGATTTCTATTATCACTCACGTATCGTGTTTGATACTTATTAAAAGAAAATTTTTGCAATATATCATTTAGCAGTAGAGTATAGAAGAGAAGTAGAGTAGAAGGTAGCAAATAATTCTTGTGAGCTTAGGGATCTTTTGTTACCAACTAAGAATAAGGTTCGGAAAAGTAGTCATTACTTCCTGCTTTGTCTTCAAAAGTCTTACCTTTATCAGCTCTTTGAAAACTAAAGTGCACTCCTTTCTTCCCCTTCCATCCTTCAATCAAAAAGCCTACCACTTGTGAAAGGCTGAGTTTAACCATAACCTTATAACCCCATAATTATATTTTAGAAACAACCGTACCATTCCATAGCCCCCCAACTTCAATATAATCCCAGCAAGAATTATAGAACCATAAGAAATAGACATGAGCCTTTGGAAGTCGAATTAGAAAAAAAAAATTCACTCCTAGTGAACTCTAAATCATTATCTTATAAGCTTTGAATGTCGTAAAATCCCTGTGACGTTTCCCGACTTACTTCTGTGGAATGTAACAATCAATGCTGTAATACAACAAATTTGCTGCATGCTGTTATTACTCAAAACATGATCATGCTCAGCACTTGAAGTTTCCACATATGTAAATTCCAAACCACTGAGTGAAAGCAGCTGACTGCTAATTCACCACACAAAAGTTGGAGGACACACAGTTCCACACTGCGCCACTACTTCCACCTTGTCAATTTGAAAGTTACACTAAATGCTTCATATTCTTTTACTTTGGAAGGTAAGAAGTCACTGTTAGTATACACATGAAGGAATATAAGCAGAGGAATTCCACAATTCCACATGACTGCATATACTTAGACATTAATAAGTACCAATGAATTGCCATACTCCTGTCAACTGGTGAAACTGAAGTGTGCAAACTCAAGTTCTCACGAGACATCTGGTAGCACAAACTTCATCGATTGGAATACCAAAATAAAGAAGCGAGAGTGTTTTGCCCTACTTGTGAAGGCAAAATTCTGTACAAGAAAAATTCGAAAGAGAAAGCATTTGATCGAAATGCAATTTTGTTGTCATAGTTTCTAAAAACATTTATTGAATCAGAATCACAAATTACATTGTCAAAGGCCATCAAATCTGGCAGATCATGATGCTGATTCACTGGGCATGTGCATGTGGCACAATGCATTTGCTGGCGTTCTTTTTCCCTCTCCTCTAATACTTTGGCAACAATTGCTGCAGAAACAACATCGCTTGAAGGTTTGTTTTTAACATTATCACAGGAATCTATGAACATGCAGACATAACAAACTACTAAGGAAAATGAACTACCTGCAGTTACAGAATATACCATTGCTGTGGGTGGAAAAGTGGGTATGGATACGGTGATGGTTTTTGATTCTGATTTCTCCTTTGAGGGACACACATCTTTTTGCTTCCAATGCTTTCTCACTTTCTCTTGTAAATCAATGGGTAACTAGATGGCAACATCTGGTGAGCAAGTTAAGTTGGAAGAAAACGTTTACCGATTCTATTCGTTGGGAAACAAAGTTAGATGGACGACACTGAAGTAACTGTACTGCTAAACTGCAGTCGTTGCGACAACGCTCCTATGGAAAAGCACACAAAACAAAACTGCATTTGCTCACACCTGAAGATTTACTCACACATTCCTTTTTCAGTTCCTCAATAGTTGCACGAGCCTCAACAAGTTTTTTTGTTACTGTAGATAGATCATTGACAAGCAACTGCCTGTCTGCCTGACAAGCATCTACTATTTTCAACAACTTGTCCTCCAAATTGTTATTTAGATTCTGCGCATGTCTGTAACCTGCAAGTAATCTAATGGATACAAAATAAAATTAGTGATCTTGGAAGGGTGAATTCATAGACCTTTGGTAGTTATCTTGACATAGTTTTAGTTCTGCTTGTAAAAAGGTGATTGACTCGTGGTTATCATCCATTCATAAATTAAGACACATTGTTTGGAAAAACGTCATTCACATAGGTTATTAACTAGCACACATCCACAATGAACCTTGTGAAGGACAACAACAATGCAACTCAAGCAATAAAATCAATTATGGACTCCAATAACTCTAATTTATTGAGAAGATGGAGAATATAATCAAAAATTCTATTCTACCCCAATTCTATTCCACCCCAATTATGAATGATAAAATGTTTGCTATTGGCCCAAATTATCACAATGCATTAATAAGGTTATTTAAAAATCCTGGGATCCACTCTGCGGGAATGAGATTGGTAACATGTTGCTTTTGATGTTATCGGTGATATGATGCCATCTAAATAAAATATGCAATTAATAAGTACACATCGAAAATCACACAATGACAACCATAGATTAGTTATTCATGTTGACCACACTTCCATAGTGTATGGAACAAACTGCCAAATAATATTCTCTGTTACTATTCATAGCATCTTGTTTTACGAAATGATCGTCTAGTTATTTTGGGTAATCCAAATTAACATAAAAAATTCGTTACAAAATTCTATCGACTCTTAAACAATTGATTAAGGCACGATAAACACTTAAATATTTAGCAGTTTTGTAAATTTTAGCAGTCAGATTGAGAAGGGATAATTCGCTCACTTGATTACGAGGTAACCAATTACTGATAAAGCACTGTAATGAGACTATTTTAATGACCAACAGTGCACGCTCGTTTAATAGTGTCTCATCAATCCAATTACGGTTCTGTCTCAAACGAATTTCCACTCATGAAGAGATTAATGAATCACGAAATCGGAACACTGCTGCCATACCTGATTTCTTGTACTTGTTTGACTTACACCTGGAGATACCACAGTGTTTGATAAAGGAGTTCCCCTTCCTCTACCACATCCAACAGGCTGAGACGGAAATGAAGGAATCGAAACGTTAGCATCAATATCATCATCTTGCAATTCGTTCAAGTATTAGTAATAGCTTTAAAAGTTCCGGCTTACCTTTCACGGGAAACACAGCTTTACCCCACGTTCTTGGCTGCCTTACTGGGGTAATTTCCTTCTTTTCAACAACTCCGGATTCCATCTTCACTTTTTTTCTAGGCGCAAAAATTTATAAAGTGTAGGATGATTAACACGAACCAACTAACAGGCTTTCTAGCTGCTCGCATCGAGCAATGTGTTCCAGCCGAGATTTCCGCTTTTCAGCTTTTCCACTTCCCTGAGGTTTTCTACAATATTTCCCTTCAAGTGTGGACTCCAATAACGTGCTCAACTAACTTGAAAAGTATCTCCTTCTGGAATTTTTTTTCTGGATCATAGCTCGGCTCGGTATTACAATCCAACTCATCCCATTCTTCCTCCTCATCTTCGTATTTGACGGGCAACTCTGCAGGAATAACGTCCAGCCTTCCGGTAACTAAACTCTTGTCTGTGGAGAAATACACCATCTTAGCATTTTGAATGAGGTGAAAGATTCGTTCACACGACAGTGCATCGCCCTTTGGGATAACGAGAATCCACAACCAGGCACCTAATTGCAAGTTTCCCCGTAAGGGTTTACTACAATCACCGAACTAACTAACGTTTAGGATTCACTACACTGCTGTTTTGATGTGACTGCAGAACCGAATACTATACGCTGTGCTAATTTTATATTGGAAATACAGTACTAATTCCAAGAATACGATGCAGCGTCTAGATGCATTCATTTACATTCTGCAGGCGATGATGTTCATTTTCACTGTATCACGTCTCTAGAGCAGTTTTCAAAGAATAAGACTTTGATCGTTTGTGCGTTGGTCACGAAAGGATCCCTTTCACCGAAGTCGTTCCCCTTGAGCAAGTCTTGGATCCCACACTGACTGTGGTGCTTTTCTTAATGAGATGCAAAAGGCGTCACGGATTTTCGTGCATGTAACGGACTGCTTATCGGTTTGCTTTCTCACACCGACATCCTTACGAATCTTTCGTTTTCTCAGCTTTGCCTTTTTAAACGGCCTCTGATTCTTCAACGTTCGCCTTCCTTCATTTAGCACGGATTGCCGCAGTTTTGGGGTTTTCGCTTTGCCTATTTCGCTACCCTGAGTCACTCCAACATTTACTCACAAACTCATTTGGACCCTATTCTTGCTTCCACCTCACTCTGATAAGAACACGAAAAGTGATCTGATGCTCGACAGGGACCTACGGACAGCCCTGAACTTCCTCCTCACCAGAGCTCACTCCCTTACTCTAAACAGCACTCTGCTCCTACATACGCTTGCATAGGAGAATGCAGGAAGCAAGGACAACCCCAATCGCAGACTACGTAAAGTTTATCCTTGATGACTTTTGCATTTTTAATGACTGATCGAACCCTACATGGCGCTTCACTTCCTTTACACGGAGCAGGGAGTGGGGTTCGTTACTATCCATCTTTCTTTACGATTTCCTCAATCAGTTCTCAAATGGCCATGCTTGAAGGAAACGTTGGTTACGATCACCATGGGTTTCAGTGGTTATGTTGGAAAGTTTTCTGGCACTGCGACTCTTTACTGCCATTCCTTTCCCGCCCAAATACTGCTCAATTGCCGGAAGCTTTCGAAAACTCACGACCTGGAAAGGTGCCACAGTGGCTACTCGATGCCTGCACGACTTCGGTCTCACACTGCACTTTCATCTGGGCTCCTAACATTTCCCAATATTTCATTTTGCTTCCTAACTTCCCAATCCCCTTCTCCGATATGTGCTGACATATTCTACACGCAAACCTGTCATGGATGGCTTTACATGAAGAGTACTACACGCCAATACCGGGCCGAATCCAGCGTGCAAGGATGGAAAAGCTCGAGCATATGTTTTTTGGCAGGTTCATAAATATGTAAGGGGCGATAGAATAAAAGCGGAGGTCCACGTAGCGGGTGCAACCGGAGATGCTGAAGAAATGAAAATCACTCCAGGTAAATGCATGATGACCACCCTTTCACCGCCCATGTAACCGGTAAAATTCGACGACTCCCAATTGCGAGCGTCGCAAAGTGCTCCAACCAACATTTCACTCAACTTTCCTCAACCCCGTGAGGTCAATCACTATATGAGAATGTACCAAACATATCTCATGAGAATTTTCTCGAATTCGACTGTTTACGTTTCTATTTTTTCTCGAAAAGAGTGGAGACGTTTATCAAAAATGCTATTTTGATACATAGCTCGTTACATATTAAATGATTAGTACAAAGTGCAAAACTGCAGTATATTACGAATAAATGAAGAAGCAAACTACAAAAATATGAGGAAAACAAAACTGTTAAAAGAAAACCTTTATTCGGCTGTGCATAAGTCTGCACCCAGATAACTGCGTATGCAACGTATACACACATAAAAAAAATTCAATACCGTTATTATTTTGTTGATAGTATTACCACATTGATATAAAATTACATACACTGTTTACCAATATTTCTGGATAGAGGCTGAACGTGCTCAAGTGTGACTCTTCCAAAATACTTAAAAGCAACGAGAAATTCAAAAACGAGAATTTATGGCTTTTATGTGACGAAAATGGTATGCTAACATACCTGATCCACAATCTATATTATCACAATGCTGACTCAACATCAGAAAAATCAAAAGCTCTGATTCATCTCTAATAACTTGCCACAATCCACACCCCCAGATCACATAACACGGACCATCTCATACTCTCCCCAACTCTCATTCTCATCACAGTATGGACAGGCAATCCCATAACAATAATCACATACCTTTATAAGAAATTATTTTCACCAGAGAACGCTTTCAACCCACAGAAGCGTACTTTCCATTGCTTACTCGCCATGACACCAACACTCCACACATCCTTCCTTTTAAATGTCTCAAAATGAATCCTCCTCATCACTACCCAACTTCCTGGACAGATCATCATCTGCAACAAGATCCTAGGTCCTGTTTATTTTATGTCACATATCAAGTCTTGATACCCTAAGTAACTAACTACCCACCTAAACCTAACTAACCTCTCACTCATCCCATTTATGCCATCATATCATTGCACCCTGCCTAAAACTTTCCCTTCAACTGGCGTTATACATACCAGTTGCAACACACATGATACCTTTAACCCCTGTACAATTAATAACTGTTACACTCTTTCTAATTAGAAAAAAAAAAGTTCAACTTCCCAATCCTTTCATGCTAAAAAAGTTCACTGGCAAAGGTAGAAACCAATCTGGCTAAGCTACTCAAAAGTCAATCACATAGACATCTTTACTCAATGAGGCAGGAATCGATATTCTACACTATGCAGATAACCAATTCAGCATCAAGGTGGCAAACTTCCGTATTGATCCTAACCCTCCAGAGATATTACGTTGCAATCTTTTGGAAACATCACACATTTTCAGAGTACTTTCTAAACAAACCAACATTTATGAAAATTCATTTTTCATTATCCATCCAAACAATGTCACCATGATTCCACTTCATCAATAATTAGACAAAGTTTTGAACAGCCCTTCCTTAATTTCATTATACTTTTCAATGGGAAGTCAGATTCAAAATTATAAAACAAGACAGCTACATCCAAATTAATTTTTATTCCAATCACCCATTACATGACTCATTCCTAAACCTTAACTCTCCTAAAATACCATGCATGCTTGTCAAATCAAGCATGGTCTACATTATGCGAATCTCTCTGTGTAATTTAGTGCTACATTCCTCATTCTCTGCGCTCCAACATTGATATTTCCGACCATTAACACTAGACATAATTCCCTGTTCATTAGATTTCATATTCATAGCAACTTTAAAATTCATATCAAACTAACATTAAAACCCTAGGACAACTACCCGTAAATTCACATTTGATTTAATATTGCAAATATACCACGAAAATGAATAACAAAGAAATACTTCCATTAATAACTACATATATAATTTGTTATCATATAACCCCTAAATGAAACCCAATTACATTATTCTACATGTAAACCTCAGTTTCACCAAACTTACTAACATCTAATTTTTCTAAATACCATTTCCACTGAATCTTATTCTGACACTCAATACAGTTACACCTAATACCTTATTTACCACCTCCTTTCAATATTTCCCTAATAATCACTATCAATCGGCTTATTAATGACAACTCTATACACTCGTAAATGTGACAAGTGACTTGCAATCAGTGATTGTAATATCCAACCTATCTTTCTTAACTAAATTCACAATTTCTTGAACTCTGTCAACATAAAATAACATTTACATATGCAAGATCAAAATACTGTAGTTCAGTATATTTTTCTTTATAATTGCATGTTACTTGGAACTACTGTCAACAAAATTATTTATTCTAAATATACAAAAGACACAAATGTTGAAGAAAATCGTTTCTCCAGGATTATCAAATTCCCAATTTAAGTTCCCTTCCTCATCTTCTATGTAGCAACTACCTATATTAAAGTATTTAATTCTATTGTACAACAGCTTATTTCTTCACACGACTAAATATCACTTAAATATCGTTTCACAAACAAGAATCATATGCATTAAGTTAACTTATGTTAAGCTACAGCTCCCTCTTTGCAAGTAGTACAATTATTCGATGATCACAGACTCGAGTTGTTATTATATGCTGAATCAAATGATGGAGATTCAATCTATTTGACTGGTATACAATATATTCTATTCTTTTGTTTAATTATCTTTATGAAATTTGGATTGAAATTGACATTGGAATTATTATACGGGAAATCTCGATGATACTCAAGATTGCATTGCAAACATATACTTGCATGTGTCTGTTCTCATGGCTGCTTGGAATTCTAAAACTTATTTCAAACAAACTTCTGCCATCATCTTATTTCAATTTAAGGATGCAAATGTTACTTTGCAAAAACAAGTTTTTCATTTTTTCAAACAGCAATTGCTTGAGAATTTCATTTTTTCACCTTGACTAGCTAGATGATCAAAGTCACTAAGATAATAATGTTACCAATTCTAGGTTAGTTGACATGAAAATAATTACTGCTTACAAATTACTTAAATGGTTTCTCATGGCTAAAAGCAACTTTAAAAAGCATCAAAAAATAAGGCATCTTCATTCAAATACATCAAAGAAATCTTTTCTTGCAGTGCAATAGAACTGAAAACATTAAGTTGTGGGTTGAAAAAAAATGATTAATTTTCCCTGCTTGTGACTAAAGCACTGCAGATCACAAAGAGAATCAAGTGTTTGAAAAAGAAATTAAATGAATATCTAACAGCTATGCCTAACTTAGCTAAATTCATGTAACAAGACATGAAAGTGAAATCTAATGAAAACACTTGTTAATCAAAAAGCAAACTCATCTTCACAATAAGTGGAATGAGCACTTTACACAAGAAAGTCTTCAATGGTTGATACATACCCATATAACTAAGATATTAATGACTTGCTAAAGAACTCACGCCAAACTTATTTATAATCAAAGAATCATAATGCTAATTAACTGTAAAGATTCAGTTCTCAATTCAATGCATTAACATAGATGAAGTGGAAATAGTTTTAAAACAATTTACAACTGATTGAAGAATATATTCTAAACCAACTGGAACTCATAACAGAGTTCCAGTTGGTTTACCATGCCTCATAGTTGCTTAAAGACTGGCAATCTTACACACTGTTCTGAAAAAATTTATTTGAACTTTTAATGGCAAATGTATATGCCTCACTTATATACACTGGAAGACTGCCCAGTCAACATTTAAAGGTCGCAAATCAAATAAATTGAGAAAGAAGTAGAAAAAGTGGCGATTTAAGGGTTTGTTTAAAAATACTCACACCTTTATCATGCAAAGGCTACAGGTCACTTTGACTATACAATAATCAAATTCAAATTGCAAATTAGAGGGATAAGTCTAAAACCTACACACTAATACCAAATTAGTCAAGCATTTCGAAAATCAATTTTACCAATTTTGAATAGCTTAGTAACACTTCTTCTTTGTGTGCACTTTAGCATATGCTCTTTCAAATTTGATCTCCTTACATGGTGAGTAGAATCAAATGGGCAAATGGCCAACTTCACATCTGGATAATGCTGGAAGACGAAACTTTCAATAGATTAGTTGAACTTTCGGTTTCGCGGTATTCTATAAAAACATATCGAAATTTTTACCTTTTTGCATTTGGTCAAATGATTAAGAAACCGACCCGATGCAACAACATGAGATTCGTCATAGGGACATAATCTTAAATCATTATTTAAAAAATCAGACATCATAAATCTCCTATGGTTACAATAATTAGAAAAAAGAGTGCTTGTTCCAAAGTCATGACATGCTTGCGTGCTCCTACAGTACCACAATTGCACCAAAAATTCTCGACGCCTACCACATAGCAATTAAATAGGACAACTGTTCTCTGAAAATCATGCCAGCATACATAACGAAAATTTATTTGTGAAGATGACAAAAAAAACGGGCATTTCGAATCCGGGTTTCAGCAGTCAGTAAATATATTGTGACGACATATACCAACAGGCAGAGCCCCGAGGCAAAACCTCTCCGCATTCTACTGAAACGTGGAAATGTTCGAATGAAACGTGGACACACATTTTAATGCTTGGATTCAGAGAAACTGTTTGTCTCATGCATCAAAGAAAACAGAAGTGGTGAACTTGTACTGCCATTGTATAAAATCGAAAATTGACTCGTTTAATCGAAGCAGAGACTATCAACTCCATTTACTGTTTTTCCTTATTGACTTCGTGTTACAACACTGCCACACGTTCCATGATGCAGTGTTACCGCTTGCCAACGGGGTTCTTCCACGTGGAAATCGAATTCATTTGAAACTAACCGAAAGCAAACTAACTGGAAATAACAAAAGATAATTTCTCAAATATGAAAGAGATCTATTGGCGAAAAGCATGCTACTGAAAGCCACATAGGCCATCTACTAGTGATTATCAAAACTAAGATAAAAATAATAATGACAATTCATGATCAAGAAAAATGAAAATCGAAAACAAAAGAAAGATCAAACAATTCATGCAAGTGTAAAAAAAAAAAAAAAAAAAAAAAAAAAAAAAAAAAGTCTGTTCCTTTGCCGATGCTATGTGCCGTATATAAATGAAAGAAAAATCTTATTATTATTGATACATATCTCACTAATAGGAAAGCTGAGAAAGTTTTCACAAGTATTGTAACCAGTTTCTGGTTACAATACTACTGAAACCATACTACATTGAATATGTAATATAGAAAATAAACATTTCTATATCACATATGCAAAGGTTTTCTGGAGGCGATTGTAGGCTCATCTAAAACATAAAATGCATTTCTTAAAAAACTTACATTTTAAAAATTTAATTGTGGAGACTACCTAGACGTGCAAATACAGAATCGAAAAAATATATTTACATTCTTAAACTGATGCATTCATGTCTGTAGCTAAATGAATATGGATAGACTATGAATTTCAACAATATTTTCACAATATACCGTCGTACTTCTTATTCTACGATACTCCAAGAAAACGAAAGCAAGAGTGGACATTCTAGTTTACTCACGATATCCAACTAAATTGAACTTCTCTCTAGACTTCTTGATAAATATAAACGTGGTAGTAAAGAAGAGTTGCGTCTAAGTTCAAATTTTAAGAATTACATATTCAAAAACCAATGATTTTGTTTATGTGTGTAGTGCGTACCACATTGGTGCCTACTAAGCAGAGGGACTAAGGAGGAAAAGCAACGATTCCTTGCATAGTCTATAGCTTAGTGATGAATACAATTCATGAAAACTTGTGAAAGAATTGTGAAATGAAATTCACTGTGAAACTACAATTTTCAAAAACCAAAATCGAATACTAGTCTTATTACCTATGCACCATTCATTGAAAAATTTTCAGCAAAGCTAAGAAGTGCAAAGTAAACGAGCATGTGTTAAATCAGGAAAGGCTTACTAAGCATACTGTTTGCAGTATGAAAAACTGATAAACTCGACTCATCTCGAATTATATACGTCCCAAGATTAACATGTGCTCAGTATTTCTTGCATCTCTTCTCGGTCTTTTGGTTTGCATGTGCTAAACAATCCCCATTGAGTACCGACTCAATGGGATGAACAGAGTGATCGAAATGAATGGACTGTGTGTGTCAAAATAAGAATATTACTTTAAACGCAGCAATTTCTTGCTTATTCTCTATGCAGGTATTGAACAAAGCGGATCTTCTCTAGAAGTCTATTAATGAAACAAGTCAACGTCAAACAGATCAAGAGTTCAAAGGTAGTGCAATTTTTGTGAAAAAAAAATTTCTTTCTTTTGTGGAAAGGAAATCGGAAATTCGCAAACGTTTGCAGAGATCGTTCGGCTAAATCATTCTCTCCAGGTGACCCTAAGAGTAAAAGCAACAATTCTGTGGAGCCTTCAGCTACGTCAGGATCTCCTAGCATAGCATCACCAAAATCTCCTGACAAAAATGTTGTGGAAGTGATGCATCCCAAAGTAGGCTTAGTCGGAATCGTGATCTCCAACTTAAATCAAAGTAGGTGAAGAGCACGCTCACAATGTAGGTTTCAAGCAGTAGATACCTATAAAACCCTTGGAAAATTTCTACAACGGTCAGAAGTGAAGTATTACTATGGATAACTTAAGCGCTTCCAGGGAGTACTTTACCTGGGAGAAAGTTTACATGGAACCGAGATTTTTCACTCCACGTGTACGTCTATATCAAGCAGGGAAAAAAAAAAAAAACCAATTTGGGGTCCTCAAAAGAGAAACGACATGAAAAAGACTTGGAGGCATAGATTTGAATACTCAGAAAAGAAGCTAATTAGAAAATTGACCCTAGCTAACTCATTTTTGGAAAAAGGCATAGATTGCAGAAAAATCTTCTTTCCATGAGGATTTCATCAGATAAGCAGAAAGTAATGAAAATTTTCAATAATATCACATCTAGTTCGTTCTTCTTGTCTATGAATGCTGGTTTTCTGATTATATGGAAGGTAATACTGGGGATCCTGGTGCAGAGCTGATTTTGGTGTTGGTCTTGATTGCATTGTAATATTAATACAGAACTGAACAAGCACCAAAAGACGAGCTATATAAATGAAATCGGAGTTCGTGGGAATGTTGCCCTATTTAATAATACTTTTGCTAGCAAATTTCCGAGAACGCTTAGGCAGCTCGATACGAAGGCGATCGATGCTTCGAAACAAACTTTTTGCTTCACGAGAACAGACGAAACATCTTTGTTCTTTGACCCGAACGAAATGGGAACTGAAAATTTCGTTTTGTTTCCCAGCGAGGGAAGGCTGCGACATCTTGATGCTTGGCATCGAAGGGCCGAGCAGGTCTCTATAGAGAAATCTTCGCGCGGAGGCAAAACTTGTCCAAACCATGGGGAAAGGCGCGACGATGCTCCGTGATCCTTCAGCGTGCTCCCGCGCATTCATCTCCGGGAACAGAGGGAAGAATGTATCAGACGTCTGCGGATCAGGTTCCCTGAAGAAGTGAATATGAATATCAGTTGCACAACCAGATGATGATGGCTGTAGCACTTTCCAACACCCACGCTTCGATGGTCCCAGGCAAAAGGTTTTCCTCCTCTTTTCCACTTGAAGAAGTGTAAGTCGCATAGAGTTAAGGCATCATGCAAAATTTTAAAACCGACCGAGTAAAGGTTAATTAACCCGGGCAATTTCAAATAAAATTGCTTCCAGGGATCGTTCTCTTCGAACTTCGATTAATATGATTGAGTTTACTGCAGTGATGCCTCCCTTGAATCATTAATGCTGATTCCCCTTGAATTATATCAGAATTATGAAAACTCACCGCCATTACAGAACAGTATTTTCAATTGTTGTGAATTTGATATTGGTTACTTTGTGTTCAATTACTGATGAAGCAGAATTATTACAACTTATTGTTCTCTGGTGTTTGGCGATGATGCACGTCCATGGCTGACTTTTCTAAAGTAAAGACTTCCCTATGAAACAGACACCGGGGTACCGGAAACAAAATGTCACTGGAGACCCTTTCTTCAATGTTCAACGAGTGACCGTGCTCTTGTTGGAGCTGATAGTAATACAGCAATCGTGTTATGTACAAAACAAAACCAATGGTTTGTTATCAAGTAGATGTTCAAACCAAGAAAAGATAAACGCAAAGAAAGGAGAACCTAAGCAAATCATCCGTTCACTAGGCATCTCTTCCCAGAAAGAATGGGGATCATCGAGAAAACGAAGATGGGAAAAAGAATCGATCAAATTGAGAAAGTTTCTTCGGCAATCCTGAGGAGATTTCTAATACTTACCTACCTTGTTTTTTTTTGTTCTTATAACTGGAGGAGCTGATAAAGTGAAGCAAACTATCACGAGGACAATGTGATAAAATCTAAGCAGCAAGTGATCAAATTAAAAATCTACTGAATCTAAAATTGCATTCCAATACTCGAGATGCGCTGCTTTACTCATAAATGCAGAAATAGAGACAATTGTGAAATTCGTTAGAATGAGAACACTGCATAGTTTTTCATTCTGGAAGAAAAAAAGAGAGAGAGACTACGAAAACAATGAGAAAGCAGGGCTGCCGACATGGAACCAATGATTATCAAAATTCATAATTTATGAAAATCTGATATCGAAAGTTTAATCAGCTGATGCAGATTCGACGAATTTTGCTTACATTCAGAGGAAAATAGGACAGAAAAGTTAATGCAAACTTTGGATAGGGCTTTTGAAGTAGTACTCATCATGTGATATGATATGATGACGATGCTTAAAGAAAAAGCCTTTTATCCAAAGAACAAAGGAACGAGACTTTTGATCGTAAAAGGATCTAAAAGTAAAAAAGTAAATGAACTCACCAAATCGTGCACTCACAGCTCACAGTAAGGATGTGCTTCATATTTAAAATCACTGCTGATTTTTTCCTCAAGATTTCAGGAACTCAAGACGTTATGGCAGAAAAGTATTTCCAGGTATTTTGGTTACCCAGATAGTAGGCGTTGCATGGCACGTATTTTCATGAAGATAAGAGCATCTGCTACGGATGCAGGATTGTGGATGAGGGACAACTGTGCCGGTTCTGTCTAGAATGCTGGGCTCAACCTGCGCTTTCGGAAAATTGCAGTAGCAGGAACGACGAAGCTCTTGCACGTTATCGCGATTGGCAGCACTGGACCCAAACTATACACTTGCAATTTTAATACAACTTGCGAGCTTGCACATCGATTCTTCTCCAGTGTCTTCCCATGAAATTTACAAAAGATTCTTCTTAAGCTTTGATGTTTCTTTTGTTGCTCTCTTAACATAGCTTTTTTTCAAAACCAAATTCTTCTACATTCTGATCTCCCTTAAACGACTTGTATGCTTTCTCTTCATATCTTAATGTGCTATGAAGGATGAGAACGTTTTCAGCATAAACGGTAAGAAACATTAGCATAATTACCAATAAGTTCACAAAATAAGTTCCACAAAGCGATTGGTATTTCATAGGAACGTGGGACCCAACAAACCAAAACCAGATACTGTTTATCGAAACGTTGGATGTTGAAATCCCGGATATTGAGAAAACTGATTGCTAGTAGGGTTATGAAAGATACCGCTTAATTTTCAACTTCTAGGTTCATACACATAATCTGGGCGTCCGTTCATTAGTCCGATCCTGAAATTGAGTCCAATTCTAATGATAACTTCGCCTGGTATGAAAGACGTTTGGAGCCCCCGACGAACTCGTTAAAGTGAGTTTGGCTCTGATGTTTTACCGAAGGTACTTTCGTTTAACAGACACGAAAAGCCCACAGGTCCTTTCTGTATGGAAAACTGGGTTGCCCGTGTCCTCGGACTATTTTAAATTTCATTGTAGGCATTTTCATAGCTTCCAATGAATTATGGATCATTCGAGTATTTTAATCCATGCAATCTATACAATAAAAGGATCAGCAAGAATCTAAAAAGACAACCAACTGCAAAGAATTGTGGTTTGTTCGGTGGTCGTCATACCAAGCAGATGCAAGTTCTTAAGCATGAGGATCTCGAGTACATTGCATCTATTGCGTGTATTGGAGTTGCGCTGTCATATTGACCGCTTTTGCAAACCCTAACATAATAGGATATGTAAAAGAACGTTTTGCTATACTCCACAGGAATGTTTGCCGATTTTCCCCCAAACCCACAAGGGGTGGGGTAAATTTATTTTCTTTTAAATCTCATTCATTCTACAATCACATTCATACAACATACCAACACTTTATCACTTTGAAGTCCTTGGGGGTATCACAAGTTCTGCTTTCAGGGTGGGTTCCCAGATGTTCGGTCCCGTGTTATACTCCATGAAGTGGCGTAAATCTTTAAGAAACACTGACATTCATAACACCAAAGGTGGCCAGCAGTAATTTCTATCCTTGTGGCGATTCCTTCTCCCATGTACCCTCAAGCGCATGGAAAGGAACGTCAACAGAAATGGAATGGCGGGATTTTGGACTGAAAGAAATCAAGTGTGAAGTGTGGTCTTGTAAAAATGGAAGAAAGGAAAATTGCAGAGGATCAGTCGGTCGAAGCGTAATGACAAAGTACGCGTGGCTGTGGTAATAGGGAAGAATAAGTGCAGCTTGTATTCATTGAAGTGTGTTTTCTGTTACTGGCAACGTTTTGATGGCGTCGATGTCTACCTAATTTGCCGGTGCTCGGAAATTGGCAACTCTAGTATGATGGCACCGCGCCTCGCTGGCTCGGGGCATCATTTATTCAGAGGCGTTTTGTTGTTTCAACACTTAAGCCTACGCTGTACGCTTGAGTGTTGAGCAAGCAGTTTTCTTTGATCAAGAAATACAGGAAAAGCAGCAGCGGTGTTGTAACGTAGAGAAGAATCTTTTGAGATGTTTGAGAATTCCATTAGGTACAAATGATATGTTTGTTTTTGTTTGTTTGTATTTTAAAAAAAAAAGTTGTAATGCTGATCGAGCATGGTGGTTCGAAAAAAAAAAAAAAAAAAAATTTTCTTTCCTTTCAGATAAGATGAGGTAAACAGGTGTATAGTTGTTTCCAGTGCACTGCGCAGGCCACGAGCCAAGTTTCAAGTGCCGAAGCCCTCGTTCGTTCTGCTGATCGTGCGATTTCAATGACGAACAAACTTGAAATATTCGACTAGTAGTAATGCGAGCTGGCCAGGAATTCCGCCGTCGCCCGCCGGGCCGGGTGGGCGGCGGTTTTCGCGGAAGCCGCCGCACCGCACGGGCGCGCGCGTGCCCCGCGCGCCCAGTTGGGCGGGCGAGCCGGCTGCGTGCGAGTGGGCTGCTGCCTGGCGGATGCTGCGTTGCGGGGAAACGGCGGAGGCAGGAACGGCATGCAGTAGCTGCGGCGCCCCGATCTCTGCCTCGACATGGTATTCACGCGCAGGTAACTGCATTACGTTCTCTGCGGAACATTCGGGAACGCCAAAGCATGCGAAACGGTTGGGGGTGACGACGTTGGGTGTGCTTCGAACGTGGCGGGCGTCGACTGCCGGGAGCATCGAGAGAGGAGCACTTTGGGGGCGGGTCGTTGTTCCCCTCGCGCTCGAGTACACGGAGCCTCGGAGGGAGGGAGTGAATGCCGCTGTTGTGAACAACGGCCCCATCTGGTCAGCAGGGGTGGAAACGCAACCCAGAATGTGGGATTTCCTTCCGAGACGCTTGAGCGCCGGTCACCGTTTCGGTCGGGAGGGTGTACAGTACAAACGAAGGTGAGCAGTGGTGACGGACGGGTTGCTGCATCATTTTGAAGTTTCCCCTTTCTGTCGAAAGCGCACGTGGCGCGCCTGGCGTTTCACGTCTGTCGATGTGTTCAGCTCGAAAGGACCGTTCTTTGTGTGTTTTGCAACGAACGCATGGCGGCAGGGAGGAGCTCTTCGCCGCCGTCCGATGCAGTTGTGCGGGCAAGTCGCCAGACGAGTCTCGCGTGGCGCCGTCGAGTTTGGGTCGTACCCGTCCCATTTCGCCCCGTGTGGTCAAAGCGCGTGTCCGCCGGGTCCCCCCGTTGAGACCAAAGCAGCCAGGTCGAAATGCGGAATTCCCTCAGGGTGCTTCCCGAGGTTTGCTTCGAGCTCACCTGACGGCGGTGTCGTGCGTGAATCCGTTGCCACTCTTTCGGTGAAGTGGATGGATGGAGGTGGTCAGTGATGAAAGGAAAAAAGGGGATTTGCTTCTGTCGCTCGTCGCCTACGCCGCCGCATCACCTCGTCGGAGGAAGGATCAGCGTCTCCACACAACCCCGTGCGCAGCTTGGAGATTCGCTGTTCTCCGCACTCGATTTCCAGCTGCAACGACGAGAGGATCGGTTGGAATCCGACGAACGTACTTTGGCCACCGTGGGCCCTCTCTCTCGCCTGGAACGGCAGAGTGCCTCTCCGTACGAGGATCTGGAGCGTAAGAGCAAGAAATGCGCTGGCAAACATCTCTTCCGTGCAGCTTCCACGTGTTGCTGGACGTGACGTGGGGAAAAAATAATGGGCAATCGGAAACCCCGCCCACAACTTTCGGCAAACCCACTTTGGCCAAGCGGGTGAGCGAGACGAGCGATCTTCGTCTTCTGTCCCAAAGTCATGAAGAAACAAAATTTTGCAATTTGGCAACACCCATCCGAGATTTCGGTTTGAGGACGCGTGTCAGGAAGATCCGTGGAAAGCGCCACGGTGGGGCAAAGGTCACCACCGTCAGCTGAAGTCTGGCGTGTCGTGAACAGCAGAAAGGAACTGCGGCTGGTTCCGTTGAGTGCAAAGGGGTGTGTCGTGGTGGTTACTGATAGCGCACCCAGAGATCAGGAACGGTTCCCATGGCCTTCTCCGTTCCGAGTTTTCAGTCCAAACACGAAAGCATCTTTTGCAGCATCTTCTCGAACGAATGTTTGCTATTGGCCTTCAATTCCATGATCGAATAGCACTGTCCATGCCTTACGGATCTTTGAATCCGAAGTGGAAGAAAATTTGCTCTTCCGTGATTTGGAATCACATTCGTTTGTCCTCAAGGATTCATATCGCCAGCGAGAAAAACCCAGTGACCTTTTGCCAGCGGCAGCAGTCTTTCACTTTCTCCCCGCTGCTCGTCGCGGTATACCTTTGGGAAGACTTGTCAGATAAATTGCCGGTGGCCATTCCGAGTGGTTTTCAGGGTCAGTGCTTTGTCGACGGGTGCATTCGCTGCAGTTCGCAGTTATCCTTCCGGGAACCCTTGTTGAGAGCCGCCCACTGTCCCTCCTCGTTCGACCGTGCTCTTTCGTGTTTACGCGCTGCAGGAAAATGAATCGGGAAGGATTGGAGTATGATGCTGCGTTGCTCGTTTCAGTAGTTTTGGACTCCCCGTTTTTTCCTTTGTTGACCGGATCATAGTGCGAGCGACCTCGAAGAACGCCTGGGGGGTGGGGTCGGCAGCGGTTTTTTCGACCCCCTATACGGAAGTTTGCCACCAGATCGTGTTTTTGCATCTCCGCTGCCAAGGTGCTACTCCGAGGAGGATTCCGTCATGGGAAATTTGCCACCGTTCCAGCGTGGCTTTGGAAGCTCCTTCCGCTCTTCCCTCGGTACAATTTCATCATTTAGGTTCACCGAACATACAGATTCCACATGTGCGAGAAGACCGGAGGATACGGAAAGAAGCATCGCGTCTGCGGTGATCTCTTCCTTCTCGGGGGCGAGCATCCAGGACGTGTCATGACATCTGCAACTCCAGGAGACCTGGACACACAACCGTGCCGTGTCGCGTTCACCGCGTAGCGCAGGAATGCTGACTTTAAATGCTGTTTGAATGGACAACCTCAAATCACTGTCAGTCATGTGATGAATGCATTCTGTACCATTCGTTCGCCTTATTTCCCATTGGTGAATTGCCAAAGGACGCCACCTCTGCTGGCCGAACGTCCCTACTTCAGTCGCCTAGGATGGCAGTCCGGAGGTCAGTTACCTCGGACTCTTCGTTTCCCCCACGCTGCCGCAAACTGCATAAAGGAATAGAAAGGCATCGAATCTTCTTCAAAGAGCAATTTTGTATTGCGGTTTTGCAGTCTATGAATCGAAAGAATTTTAATCGGAAAATGAGGGTATGCCGGAGGATGCGCACTTCAAGAGTACAATGGACACATGCTGGAATCGAGTCACGAGTCATGATGCTTATTTATTCCTTTTTTTTTTTCTTTTTCTTGCGCGATGCTTGCTAGCTAGGTTGGAGGTAGTGGTTGTTCATCTTCCAGCTGCAGTCCGAGTCGAAGTTGAAGCAAAACCAACAGAACCCTTTGAATGTTTGTCGTGCTTTTCCGTTTCAGCAGAACACGGGACCAGGACGTATGAGATCCGCGCACCAGTTGCTGATAGTCGTTGCATTCCAGCAGCAACGAATCCAACTCGGGTCCGTGAATGTGGTTCAGTTAATTGAACCTCCATTCTCCTCATTGCAGTTTGCCGCAGGCAGCGTTCGGTGCGTCATCTGGGCGCCTTTTCGGTGCGTTTGCATGTGCTTGCACAATTCGTTAGCCGAGAGTTGCACGTTATTCAACATGGGGTATAGACTACTCGATTTCTTTCCAAAAGTTCTCTTTCGTTGCTGGAACCGTTTCTTCTTCTTCTTCTTCACCCCAAGAGGCAAGCAGCTCAGAAAAGTGGAACAGTTCACTGGCATTTGCCGTGAGTTCTTTTGCTTACGTCATTTGGCCATTTTTGACGGCGATGTAGTACGAGTCACGGGTTTGTGACGTGGATATTTCAGCCATACTCGTGATACAAAGTGGAGCCCAACGTGAATTGATTGAACAGGAGGATTCCTGCCTGCATATCATCACTCATCATCATCTTTATCTGCGTGCGTCGCTTGCCATGACACTGTGATTCAGAGGGCTTTCGGCACTCATCTCCCAGCAACTTCACACGTGTATCTACAAGCGTTTGCTCCTTTATAAGCGAAAACAACTTGCTAAGCTTTTTCAATTTTTCTTAGCGTGCCTTCGAATCTCTATGCCTCGCCCCTCTATTGATTCACTTGTGGGCGACTATTTCAGATGATTGAGCACGGATTCAGCACCGACGGATGCTGCGTTGTGTCTGGGCATCGATTATTGCGGCACGTGCCGATATCGGGTTTTCTGGCTGTTTGTCTCTCGTGGCGACTTTTCTCTCAACCAAATATGATGCGGAGTGTATTTCTTCTCGGCAGCGAAGCGTAAGCTTTCCCACTGCGCAAACGCACTTCTGTACCAAGGTTATGACTTTTTGAAAGTGTTCCGTTCGACCTTCCGTAACCGTGGGATCCAAGCGGACTTGGCTGGGGAAGGCTGCACTTCTGGTAAGCTCCTACGGTCTTTTTCACGATCAGGAAATAGGTAGTTGCGTGTGAACCGAAGCACGAACCTCCTTTATAAAGTTGCATGCCTTTGTTTTCGAAAAGAAACCATCCGTCGTCGGTGACGTCGAGCATGTTGAAGCGATTTGCGTTCGCATCTCGAAACGTGCTCGAACGTGTTCGGTTGCAGCGCAAGGGGTGTTTTCTTGTGTGTGTTTTCAGTGCCGTAGAAACCTGAAGATTCAAAGCTTCAAAGGGAAGCTTAAACATTCGTGTGAATCGGCCGCTTATCAGATTTGCGATTCCGAGGTGAGAAACGATTCCAGCGATTGCATTTCTTCTCACTGACGCTCAAAGATTCGTCGCACCCGTCATCTATCTGCGATGTTTCCACTTTCTTCCCCGAGGTGTTTTTTTTTTTTTTATTATTATTATTATTGCATGCAGAAAAGGAGCATCTGTATAGTTTTTGTTTGCGTGCCTTGGTACGTGGCGAATGGCGCCAGCAAGTGTTGACGGATTCGCGAGCAACTTTGTGCAGACCGAACAGTCCTGTCGTGCAAGTTCACGTCATAACCCTTTTCCTGTTTTCCCCGTGCAGGGTCGCAAGAGTGCTGCAACGAAGAATTTCCAAAGGAGGAATCAGCCACGAGCAAAGGGTAGATCCTGCAAAGAGGATGTTTCATTACAAGCAGCTTTACGACAGCCACCCGCCGGGATTGATCCGGGGCATCGACCACTTGAAGGATGCCCGGCTGAACAAAGTGAGCATGTGGGAAAAAAAACGTGGGCCACTTCCGCATTGCTTGTTCCGCACGTCCCGGTGATGATGATGATGATGATGAAACTCTCCCCCAACTCGACCCGGTCGATAGCAAAAATGCCTTTAGTCATCAAGACCAATCGTAATCTCCTTAAAGAAAAATGAAAGGCAGTGAAACTGCTGTTGGTGGTGAACGCGTTTTCGTGTAATGTGGCCCGCAATGAGGCCCACGAGTTTTTCCTCTTCGTTTGTTTTTTTTGTTTTTTGGCTCGAAGGGTACGTATTCCAAATTGCCTTCAGAAATGCCAAAAGGAAAACAAAAATGGTTCACGCGTCTCTTTTTGAATTGGTTTTTGTTTGTTCTTTTTGGAGCTAAAGTACTGAGAAACGGCATGCCCTTAGATCGTGAGCTGCTTTTCTGTTTCGATTTCCACTGTACTTAATGTCGATTTACATCGTTGCTTCTTACTTGTAAGATGCAAGAGCATGATGCGTTAGAACGGGGGACCAGAGATGCGAAAGAGGTTCGGCACCCAAGTGCTTTTGCCAGCCGAATTCCGGTTCGCGCCGAGCACGAGAGACATCGCCGCCTTTCGCATTGGGTTCCCGTGCTCATTATTCATATGCATATCAACTTAGGGATTGGCTTTTTCCCTGGAAGAAAGGCAGAAGCTGGGGCTCCATGGTCTGTTACCCCCGAAATTGAAAACACAAGACGAGGAGGTAGAGTTGTGCCAGCTGAACCTTGCCCGCTACAAGGAGGACCTGAACAAGTACATCTATTTGATGGGTTTACAGGTAAGCCCCTGCTCTGTTTGCCCGCGGGTGATTTGCCCTGCTCGAAGACTGTGCGCGCGTTTTGTGCATAACCGTAACCACGTGATGGCGGAAAGAAAGGCAGCAGCAAATAAAAGGCACAGTCGAATGGCTGGAGATAAGCGAGAGGGGTAGAATAGCAACGAAGGTGCTGGCGGCACGTTTTTTTTTTTTGAAACGCTTCCATATGCCAGCGGATCTGTACCTCCGGTACTCCTTGTCCTTGCGGTGCACTTGGAAACCCTGCAGCCTCCCCTGCGCGACACACCCCTGCGAGCGCCTCCGGAAGACGTTTGCACTTTTCTCAGCTTCGCTTTCCCTAAATAGGCATGCAGAATGCGGTGGTCTTTGTAACCCTCAAGACCGACGCGTTCCCACTGCCAAGTCATCATCATTCGGCAGATTGATTTGGTAAGGCCTTTTCCCAGTCAGCAACAAGTTGTACGGGTGAGAGTTCCCGTGCCTTTGCGATCGGGAAAAGGGAAGGAAGCAGGGAAAGTCGGGATAGGGAACAAATGCGTGCGCATCCGGTTGCTGCGTAAGCAGAAGCACGACCGTGTGCGGCTGCTGTTCCGATTAAGATTCCCGCAAGAAATTTCGATTTATTTTCTGGCACGCATCTCGTAAATCAAGACCTATTTTCAAACATTTTGTGTGTGTTCTGTACACCGAAAAAGAAATACGGAGATCGTGCACCTTGGTCTCGTGCTTAAATAACAGACTGTGCGATCCACCGTCCAGCTTGCTGGTGAATCTTCAAAACGTTGGAATTCACAGCTGCCCTCTAGGAGAGGTCGTCACCTTGACCAACCGTGGCGAAACTTTCCCAAGTTCCACGGCTTGAGAAATGGACTCTGAGCCAGTGGCTCGGACCTTTCGCAACACATGCTGTTACTCGCCCTCATTCCAGGATATTCCCCCGCGTTTGCTTTTCCATCGTATTCAGAATTTTTGCCATCTGATCAGCGATTCGGCAGCGTGGTGTATCCAGCGTGTACAGTGTTCCGTTTTTTCTTCCTGCATGATAACGGCAGAAATTACTGTTCCGGCTGCAGTTGGCCTTCCTTCACGTCAGTACACTACTGCACTTGACCCTTCGCGGATCTGCCGGTGTTTCTCGTGCGCCCCACCGAGTGTCCAACACGCGAAGCGAACGCAAATGTGCGCACGCCGCCTGCAGCAAGGAAAACCCTTGTTCCTTGTTCGAGCCGTATAATTGGCTACGAATTCCCTCTGGATCCGTTTCCCAAACTTCGGAACAGGGTTCCCAGTCTGCTATCCCACTTCCCCGTGTTCGATCTTGAATTCGGAAAATTCGTAGGAAACTCGTGGGGGAAAGGAGTGTCGTTTCAGCACTAGGTGGTCGGCTTCCCGGTAATTTCGTTTTGGAAACGCGCATTCTACCACTTGCGATACGGGGCTCCCCTCGACAGGAATGTACCACCCTCCGGATCAAGGCTGCATCGAACTTGACTCTGTCGATCGAATGACGGACAGCACGGAGAACAAAGACTGGACCACTGGTTGCGGAAGTGTTTGCGTCGCTGCTCTTCGTCTTTCTCTACCATCTCAACGCGTGCAGCTGCGCATTTTTTTTTCATCGATTTCACTGCCATTTCATAAAGTTCACGTTTACACAGAAGTCGCTTTCGTTGACCTTCATAGGAACTCGCTGTCTCGCTCGGCGGTGCCATCAACCTGAGCACGGAACCGCACCGGAACGATACACTTTCGCAGTGCCGTATTTGATGTACCATACGATCATGGCCGTCGTAGGAAGGTAAACAAGAAGGTACGCTAACAGGAGTGGCCAAGGAACATTGAATCGATCCGTTTGGTTTTCGTGTTCGGCTGGAAACATCGGGACAATAACAACAACAAAACTTACGAAGACCATCCCTGGTCAACTTGAATTCATCAAATAATAATTCATTTCACGTGTTTGCATCATCATCCAGTTGAAACGATAGCCTCGTTGGTGTACGTGAGATTCCGTGCGCTAATGCATGTGAAGTAGTTGCTGATTAGCGGTGGAAGCACAGGCGAGACAAAGAGCTTGCGAGAGAAGTGGGGGGTGGCCTTTCTGGAACTCTCTGGCTATGTTTACGCAAGCGTTCCTTATACCGGGTTTTTTATTTTATTTTTTTTCTGGATGGGAGGGGGGGGGGGGAAGCTTCTTCTGTTAGCACGGCGTGCAGCAAACAACGCACCGCCGTCAGGCATCCTCACGTTCCGAGTGCCCTCCACATGTTGTACGTGCGTGTGGTTACTACGGTTTGCAAAACCTGGGTTGCGTAAACGTTGGCACTTGTTGCTCGTTCCCGTCCGTGGCCAACTTTCACGAACTGGACAGTTTGCCAGGTTCTGCCGTGTTTGCGGAGCCTTTGTCGAAACGGCAGCTTTTCCGTATTTCAGGCGCTTCCCCGCCTCGTTCGTTTGAAGTGTTGCAGGGGATGCATTCGTGCCTGACGGCAGCGATTCTCGATCGTTACTAAGGGATTCTCTCTCCCCTGTGTTTTCTCTTCCAGAGCAGTCCGCTTTCCGGCTCTTGCTGGTTCGTGGCACAAAGTGCTGCACCAGTCCATCTTGATCGTTACCTTGGACGACCCGACCTGCGTTTTCTAAATCTCATGTCAGTTTACTGGGAACTCATTGTATCGGAATGCGAAATTTGCTCGTTTGTGGAGGGAGGATCTCTCCCCATGAGTTTTGCAGGTAGGAAGCCGTATCCGTGGGTCAACACGCATCGAGCATGCGTCGGTCGGTTCGTACACCCGGAGCAAGAGTCTTCCTGGCCAGTGATCTTAGCCCGAGGCTGCAAATCTTCACAGCTTGAAGGCTTGCAGTCACCATATGAGAAACCATTGATAGAGCAACCTATACGCGGTTGACCATCAGGCGGAGTGAGTGCAAATGGAGTCGACGTCGCCTTTCCCATTCTTTGATCGGCGCTGATAGGGAGCCGGTGGCTCCTATGGGACACCCTGTTCCAAGGAGTGATGGAAAGATTCTCGCGAGAGAGCGGATTGCATCAGGGGTCGTAACCAAACTGAAACTGCTCCCCATACGTTTCCCTCATGTGCGCCTGCAAGTCTGCGTGCGAACGTTTCCTCTCTTCCCCGCAGCCACATGTCTTTTCGGACGAGAGTCCACGATTTGCGTCTGCCTTCCAAGAAGGCTCACCTGCAACTTCCTTTTCCAGGACCGCAACGAAAAATTGTTCTACCGCCTGCTATCCGAGAATGTGGAAGAAATCATGCCTCTTGTGTATACCCCTACGGTTGGGCTTGCCTGCCAGAAGTTTGGACTCATTTATCGCGCACCCAGAGGCCTGTTTATCACCATCCATGACCGTGGTCACGTTCTGGATATCATCAACAACTGGTCAGTTGAAACTCCCTCACTTCAGAGGTACCCCTGCTGCTACGCAGACGTTTTATAGGCCAGAGTCGGATGTGCGAGCTATCGTGGTCACCGATGGAGAACGAATCCTTGGTCTGGGTGACCTCGGGGCATACGGAATGGGCATCCCTGTGGGAAAGCTGGCTCTGTACACAGCGATTGCTGGAGTAAAGCCGCAATACTGTCTTCCGATAATGCTGGACGTTGGCACCAACTCAGAGGTAACTCGCACTTCTCTGTCATGTTAAGTGGTCCCGACGGGGCGGGTCATTAGTAACGTGTGTTAACAACAATAAATGGCTCTCGGCGGTAATTGGACACAGACTCTGTGATCTCCCCCCCCCCCCTCTCTCCCCTCCCCCCAGGATCCGTCGGTTCTCGTGTGCGAGATGGCACAGTGGCGTTTTCGCGCGGTCGGGGAATTTCGCGTTGTTGACCTTTGCGTTCGCGCGTGCGTCTCCTTTTATGTGGTCGAAATGCGGATTTCCGTTTCGTTTGATAGCACATCCTGTCCGACCCTCTGTACATCGGCCTGAGGCACAAGCGTATACAAGGGAAGGAGTACGATGATTTCCTAGACGAGTTCATGGAGGCGGTTGTGACGCGGTACGGCCAAACCACATTGGTCCAGGTATGCGACTTCCGGCCCGACTCCCGTTTGTGGCCCACGGTCCACCCGATCCCCTTCTCGCAGTTCGAGGACTTTGGCAACCAGCACGCCTTCGAGCTCCTCGAGAAATACAGGAACAAATACTGCGTGTTCAACGACGACATCCAAGGAACGGCAGCTGTTGTGACGGCTGGGATCTTCGCAGCTTTGAGAATATCCCAGACGAAGCTCAGAGAGAATCGCTTCCTGTTTTATGGCGCCGGCGAGGTTGGTGGAAGCAGCAAAGACAACGGGGACGGGAAACGGAGCGATTCGTGCGTTCCTTGCAGGCATCCATCGGGATAGCCAAGCTGGTAGTGGAAGCCATGCGCCATACGGAAAACGTCTCCCTGCAAGAGGCGCATTCCTGTATCTGGATGATCGACTCGAAAGGGCTGATCGTCTCCTCGCGCCCCGACTTCGACAAACTGGGACACAAGAAGCAGTTTGCGAGGGATGACAAACACATCCAGGGATTGGAGGACATAATCAAAGCTGTCAAGCCCACAGCGCTGATAGGTGACGCTGCTCGCTGCCCGCCGCTCAGGCCCGTGACCTTTCTCCCTGCTTTTTTTTTTTTTTTTTGCCTCTTCAAAGGTGCTTCCGCCTCGGGAGGAGCCTTTTCTTCTTCGATATTGGAGCTCATGGCACAGCTCAACGAGAAGCCCATCGTATTCGCCTTGAGCAACCCCACCCACAAGGCAGAGTGCACCGCGGAACAGGCTTACACCCACACCCAGGTACATCGCAGCGGCGTGTGCTCCTTAGGGAATCTAAGGAGGGTGTTCTGGTCAGGGGAGAGCCATCTTCGCCAGCGGAAGTCCGTTCCCGCCTTTCACGTTTGGCGGCCAGACGTTCTACCCCGGCCAGGGGAACAATTCCTACATCTTTCCTGGAGTCGCTCTAGGAATCATCGCGTCCGGATTGCAGCACGTACACGATGACGTTTTCCTCCTCGCTGCCCAGGTAACCGGAAAAAGACACGTGTGAGAAACACATTCTGCTGCTCTTCCAAAGACCTTAGCGAGTATGGTTACAGCAGATGATCTCTCCTGCGGCCGTGTCTACCCGCCGCTGAAAAGCATCTACAACTGTTCCGTACAGATAGGCACGAAGGTCGTGGAATACGCGTACAGCCACGGTACCGTAGCGGCGGCCTCTTTGATTTCTTTCAGCCGTGCTGCGCGCGGCCTCGTGCGAGGCATCTGATCGCTGCTTTGGTTCGTAGGGCTGGCGTCGGTGTATCCGGAGCCGCAAGACAAGCGGAAGTTCGTCGAGGCCCAGCTGTACGACTTCATGTGCCACGCCTCTATCCCGAAGGAGTACCCGTGGCCGGCGGAGGCGCTGACTCACTGAAGCACTTCCGGGAAGGTCTGAGGCTCCAGTCGCCACGACGGGAGCCGCCTGAAGGACCGTTTTGTGAAATGCCCATTCATTTTTGATGCCTTGACTTCGTTTTGCTGTTTTTCTTTTCTTTTCCTTTTTTTTACGTTACGGGAAAAAGTGAGGTACGAAATCACGTAATGAATGAACTGTTAGCACCATCACTTTGTTTTTGTTTTTTTAAAGTCTAATGATTGTTCATCACACAAGCCTAGTGATTATTCATTCGGGCCTCGCGCAGTTTCCCATGAGGCTTGAATAATAATCTGTACGGCGCTGAAATTTTTGTTTTCTGGATATCTTCTCGATTTGTTTCGGTCCCCTGGCTTTCGCGTCGGTCACCACGCATCTTCTTTCACGTGCTTCTGAAACTCGGCACCCCCGCGCGAAGTGATCGAGCGACCCGTCCCTCTAGCAGAGAGAAGCGCCTGCTAAACTTATTGGGAAAGTTTCCAACTAGCCGTGACTCCCATCGCAGTTGCCGCCCCCGGCTAGGATACTGTCCGCGCGCAAAGCTTAGAGCTGGTTAGAAGTTCCCTTGGCCAGGGGGTCGCTGAGCGTCGTCACTGGTGAAGAGTTCTGGTCCCCACTCGAACGCATAATCCCTCATGCGGGAGGAACCCTAGAACGCGGGACGACGCGCCTCTGAGGAGTGCCAGGACCCTGCCTTCAAGGGCATCGCTCCGTCGGTTCCCCATCCTTGATTCCCCGGAGCGGGGAGCGGAAAAGGTTTATTATGTTGGTGTGGGGAATTTTTTGTTCCGGCGATCATGTGTCGAATGAAGCAGTCCTTTCATTTCAAGAGTTCCCAAAATATGTGGCAGTCATCGGCAGCAGTGTTTCATTCGTCAAAATCTGAAGTGATGATTGCAGTGAGCTCATCGCAAGAAAGCCCCTGCAGTCGGGAATCAGGAGTTCAGCAAAACAAATTTTCCTTCCCGTGTTTTTTTTTTTTTTTCCTCCTCAAGTGGGAATGTGCTGCGGTCCCGCGTTGGTTGGTTGCCCTGCGACGGCATTGGGTTCTGTTTGTGCTCCCTCACGTAACAGTAAATGGTCCAACGGGCCGCCATGCATATGAGACGCGGGGACCGAATGGCTGCAGATGGTAAGGGAAACAAACTCGTTCCAGTGGTTCAGCGTCCTTCTTAGTTCTTGGACCTTCGTTATTCATCATCGATCGGATGGCCTTTTGCGTGCCTGAATCTCGATTAGTAGCAGCGGCGTGTTCTCGTTGACGTAGTGTTCGCAGTGACACTTGAAACTTCCGTTTCCGTGCTTATCGCAGGTGGTGGGGCCGAAAATAAGAGGAGAGGGGTCGTTTCAGTCTACCAAGTGCTCTCGGGAGCGTAGTGCTGCCGAGTCGGTAGCATTTCGGTTTTCTGCCGCTGGTCGTCACGACAGCAGCCACGTCACCCATCACCTTTGCACATTCAACACATGTGCAGGCACATGTGAAGGGTGGACCGATTTTTCTGAGAGCAGGATCATCCCTTCCGAGGCGCTTTTGGCTCGCTATTCTGGCGAATAGCGAGCCAAAACTCTTTTGCTATTCTCCGAGGTGTGCGGATTCACTACGAGCCGAGGAGAGAACCGAACCGAGGAGGGAACCCGCCGACACGTAACCCACGGCTACCATTTGGTTTCGCTTCTGGCAGCCGATGCAACCGCTCCTTTGCATGGCGATTCCCACGAAACCTTTCCATCCACTTTCAGCACCATGATCAAAGATTGCGAGAGTGGTTGCTTAGCTTCACCAAGTTTTCTTCTGCTTTTCCAGTTTCAGGATCCGTTTCAGCCCCGGAAGCAATTTCCAAATGATAAGGCCGCCACCGCAGCTGTGCACTCGGTTAAACAACATGATAATCAAAACAAAAACATACATAACACTACATAAAATGGAACCAAAAGCCTGTTTGAGTGCAGCTGAAGGGAGCACTTGTCGGATCGAAGTGAACCGTACAGGATTGTCTTGCGCGGCGGAAAACACAGGCAAATGATGTACGGATTTTCGGTTTCCCCTTGGGCGAGCAGATCTGTCTCGTGCGCAGCCCTCTACTATTCATGCACGGCGAAAATACAATGACGTAGCTGGATGAAATTTCTCAGATGAGTTTCAAAAGTCCATCTGCTCGCTCGAGGAGAAATCCAAAGTGGCGAAGATGAAAAATGTTTCCAAGTCGTCGCTGTTTGGCTCGATCCGTCCGTGATTGCGGTGGTGGCAAAAAATTCTTCACTACGCGTGCACTTCGCCTCATTTGCTAGAAGATGCATTGCTACTAAGGTATCTCCACATTAATACTGTGCTTATCGTGAAGTTTATTAAACAGAAAGAAAAGGGAGGAGAAGCAAAGACATCCTCCTCCTTCGGAACAGCTTCAGAGTCGGCAGCTTCTTACCTAATGAACCTTGGACTTGTACATCGTAATTGACACGTTTCCGTTTCCATGAAACCCTTGCTAAGATATTCAGCTTCTGGATGGCCATATCGTTGTTCACGTGTTGAAATCCAATGTAAGTTCCCAATTAAATGTATCTTGGAAAAAGACCAACCTGATTCCCCTCAAAAACAAGCAAACAAGGTTCACCTGAGGATGATGCTCCTCATCCCATATTCAGTCAGCACCCAAAGTGCATTGATCTTCCCACTGCTGAATCTGCAAATCAGGCACACGCTCCCCTGTAACCGAAACTACCTGACTGGAATACAGTCTGGCCCGCACCAAGAAGCAGACCCCAGGGATATCCCCGTGGGTGATGGCGGGAGTCACAGAAATTCTCTGCCACTTACAAAGTTCAGGATAGTGGTGGGTTCCTCCCTTCATCCACAGCATTCTTAATAAAGATCTCGTCAGCTCATTTGCTGTCGCAACCAAAAAAGGGACGACTCTGGATGCAGACTCTGGATGTAGTTGTGAAAGCTTTCACAGAAACGCGCCATTGTTTGCAGAATATCTACGAGAAAACGTCCAGTTTATAGAGTCGAGTTTTCCGACACTCTGTCCAGTGAACGTTAAGAAAGCCGTTCTGTACACCGTACATGTTCTCGGACACCTTTCCAGCAACGAAACGCTGATGCAGGACTGAAAATGCATACTTGTGCTCTGTACACCGATCTTCTTGAGTGCTGGAAAGGTTTCGGAGCTTCCAGAATCCACGGTGTCTCACGTACTCTCGACACGACGTTTACAATCCCTCCCTCTCGGTCTGCCTACTTTCAAGCAGAATTCTAGGTGTTTACCTATCCTGCTGTGGTATCTTCGAGATAGGGGGTGCCTCGGGAGGGGTTCGCCCTATGAATCCAGGAAGGACTCGGAGTCCGTTCCTCTCACGCCTGGGGAGGGATCCCTCGAAATGGAGAACACCTCCACCCTGGTTGTCTCCGAAGGGGAATCCCGAAGGGAATCTCCTTCCTTATTCTCTCCGAAGAGACCCTTGGAGGGGTCCGCACCAGTTCTTCTTCTCTGAAGGGAACCCGGAAGGGATCCGATCCTGTTCTTACTCCTCTGAAGAGAACCAGAAGATGACGCTTCCGAAATTCAGAAGGACGCAGCTTCCCCGAAGGGATCGGCTCGCATCTCTGCACTCTCTGGAGAGGTGGTGGCGACACACCTACTCCATCAGTCCGACGAGGAGGGGTCCCCTCCGGAATGGGGGGTTCGCTCCTTGATAACCGGAGGGGAACTCCCACTCCGTGATTCCTGGAAGGACCCGGAGGTCGACTCCCGGCCCTCATCGGGGGGCATCCGGTTGGAACCGCTACCAGTGCCGCACCCGGATGAATGTAGTCCAACCAGCGTCATCTTGTAGGGTGAACTCGGGACCCACGACGCGCTGCCTCGGTTCCTTCGGAGTATTGGAACCCACGACTCTTAGTGGTGCCACGCGCGGAGACGACCGTAATCACACGGCCTCCGACACGGGCATAGAAAGAGACGTAGAAATCATTAGACTTCAATTTTCAGATGAGCGTGTTCCGGATGTTTTCTGGTGTCCTGAATGGGGCCACCCGTGTGATCTTCAATCCAAAAGTGAGGCGTGTGAAAAATTATATGCACAGGATGAGGCACAGAAGGAAGTTCTTTTCGAAGAAATTTCATCAAGATACACTTGGCTAAGCAGGAAAAATCTGCGATGCCTTTCATAATATTTCCTGAGCATCAATCTCGGGAAAGGAATCTTCGTTCTCTAGGAAACTCAACACCCTTCTCTCCATCACCGAGAGCAACATCCATGAACTTGTAAGGAAAACAATAAGAGGTGATAACAAACAGCTGCACCGTAGAGATGAGGAACGGTGCGACTCTGAAAGAGTGTTTCACAAACCTTGAGAAATAAAGAGACGCAAGCAAACAGCAAAGAAGAAGAAGAAAACCAATGGTACGCACGGATAGGCAGTGTTTCTGGGTGAGATTGAAGCAACGAGTAAAATAGCAAAGCATCCGATCTTGAAGGTTTTGCCTCCGTCGTGACGCTTTTCCGCTTCCAACGCCTGAGGTGCTGCCATTACTGAACAGTCCTCAGTCATTTCAAGAATTTGCGGAATACCGAAGGCAATCGATTGCATTCATCCAAAAGATCACTTTCCATCTATTCCGATTACATTGCATCCCTCTAAAGACGGCGATTCTTCTTAATCGTAACTTCAAAACAGCTCCACTATAATTACGGGTACAGTTTCATATATTCTATGATGCATACGCTGATTTCATTACATCGAACGATGCTGATTGGAACAAAAAGCAACAACTCTTGCTCTCAGCGAGACGAAACTGAGCTCGAAACGCTCAACGCCCGATTACAACTTACATCCAGTGGTTCGAGTGTGAGAGACCGGCTGAGCCGTGAATCCTAATGGACTGTGGACGTTCTTGCTTTTCATTAGTCAGCAGCCACAGATTGGCTTACTGCTGACTTCTAGCCTCTCGCAAAGTGTTTCGGCAGCTGCTCGCCTGACCCCTCCTGTAGATGACCGATTTCTAGTACCGCAGGATGTTGCGGTGCTTAAAAATATCCGCTACAGAAGAGTGGGTGAGCAAACCAGCTGGGGACGTGCACCGAAAGTTGAGAGGAGGACAAACACAAAGCCGAGGAGACCCATTTTTTTAATCTTTTTTTTTTTCTCCTCCTATTCTTCCGACGTTGGGTCGCACCGGACGTCAGGATGCTCCGTGACACGGGGCAGTACGCAACTCTTCGTTTACGTGTGTGTCCCGAATCCCTTCCTTTGGAGATGCAGGTGGAGTGTGCTCGGCTCGCGGTATAAACGTTTTACGTACCACTTTCGTTTTGTACTCGCGCGTTGCGTGAGTGGGATCAGCTTTCTGAGGTTTACCGACCGGAAGTTCACGGCAGCAGCGGAAGGGAGAGATTACCTGAGCGTGGCCACAGGCTTCGGGAGCAAAGGTCAGGAGGACACTTGTGCATTGGTTGCACCGCCGCCAGCGTTTGCTTCCGTGTTAGAGAGAGGGATCCTAAGGAGAGGGCGTCGCAGCCTCCCCCCGAGTGGCACAAAGTGGTGCACGGAAGTGTTCCGTGCGTTCGAGGGACGGTGGTGCTTCCGGCGTGCAAGCCGCGCGGGGTGTGAGGAGGGGGGGGGAGAGGAGGAGGAGGAGCAGTTGCTCCCGGAGGAGCATTTTCGTTTCAAAGTACTGCACGGGAAAAAATCCAAAACATTCCCAGCAACCGTAGGTGCAGCCGGGCCCACATACTCTTGGAAAAGGAGGCTGCACGGAGGCTTCCGCAGGGAAATTCGTTTGTGTGTCCACGGAGCCCACACGACGTGTGGTACGAGGACGGCGGTCCTCGCCCTGCTGACGGTTCTCCTGCCGTGAATCCCATCCACATGTTGCCCCCTCCCCCCTTCTCCTCCCCCTTTTTGAGTTTGAATGCAGTTTCGTATTCGTGCTCGTAACCAAAAATGGCAATTCAGGTTCCAAAATCCTTGAAGCCGCCCCTATTAAAGGGAAGCATTAGCCTGCAAGGACAGAGTGGTGGTGTAGGCGAACTCGGTCCACACTTTCCAATAAAAGTGGACCATAAAATGACCCCTGTAAAAATGTGTTCTTCTTTCTCATGTTTTCACTTTCGAACGTAATACGAAGGTAATGTAACACGATCTGTTTGTTAGTAGGAAGGTGTTTCAGTTTTTATTGTTTCTCGCATAATTTTTTGTAAATACTATGTTTTCATATAGCAGTGGATATGGAGCTGTTAATAAATTAGTAGCATCAGAAGAAGAAAAGTTATTTTCTTCGTTTAAACCCATACAATATATGTTTCGACCAGTTTCACAATGAATTCCGTGGTGCTTTCCCACTGTAATATGAATTTTATGTATTGTTTATTTCTAAGTTTATCGTATGTTGGAAGTTTGTATGTGTGGGAGTTATTTGAGGATTTTCCAAGGTATGTTAAGATAAGTCATAGGTAATAATGTGAGGTACTGTATTTGCAGAAATCACCCCACTACTATTAAGAGACGTTTTTTGAGTGTTTTTGTTGTTATTCTTTTGTCCTTGCCTTTAATGAACATGGCTGTAGAAGAAAAACTTAGGAATCAGGTACCAGAGTTTTTGGCCATCTTGTCATTCTTTCCCCCAGTATGGTTTGCTGGCCTTGTTAGGTTTTAGAATAGAGGGGATGCATCTAGCTGTGCTGCTACCAATGCTGCTAACAGGAATCTTGTTTCTTGGCCCGATCACAGTTGTTTGCTTCAGGGTATATAGTGAAATTAAAACAGGTAAAAATCCTTAGACAAGTATTTGATGCCAGGTGTTGAACTGTACAAAGTAAATGTGTATGACTGTTTTGCAAAGTGATTGTTTGGTGAATCTGAAATTGGCTCAAATTCTCTTGCCATTTATATTCAGTGAAATCTCAGCACTGCCCTCTCCAACAAATAGATAACATGAAGCATAATTGCCAGAGATTGTGTGCTTTGCGGAACCTGTTCATAGCTCCATTTACTGAGGAATTTATTTTTCGTGCTTGTATAGTGCCACTGTTGATCATGTGTTGGAAAAAAAACACCATAATCTTAATTGCACCTTTGTTCTTTGGATTTGGTAAGCCCCTGACCCTTTTTTTTTTTTTTTTCTTGTAATGGCTGTATGTGAGTTTTTTGTAGCTCATCTGCATCATCTAATAGAAAGCATTCGAACTGGCATTCCAGTCCTAACTGCACTTGTTGTATCTGGTAATGTTACTGATTGTTAATTTTCTTCACTTACTGATTTCATCTCAAAATTATGGAGCATGTTAAACTTGCTTGCTGATTAATATGATCTTCAAGGTTACTGTTTTATATTAGAAATTGTCAAATATTATTTAGTGTTACAGGTGGTGTTCACTTCTCTGTTTGGAATGTATAGCATGTTTTTGTTCATGAGAACAGGTAACAATGTGCATGCATGTGAATCCGATTATAATCCTTGTGGCAGGACATTTTTTGGCTCCATTCGTAGTCCACACCTTTTGCAACTACATGGGATTACCCAATCCATCAGATATAGTTAATATGAATACAACCAAACGTATAGTAGCCATGCTAGCCTATTTTTGGGGATTCACTATTTGGCTTGTGGTA
Organism: Raillietiella orientalis; assembly: GCA_036172245.1. Taxonomy (NCBI): domain Eukaryota; kingdom Metazoa; phylum Arthropoda; class Ichthyostraca; order Raillietiellida; family Raillietiellidae; genus Raillietiella; species Raillietiella orientalis. Next base: position 591,499 of record JAYWIR010000055.1, on the reverse strand, counting down.
TTATTCCCCCTAACCGATCCTCATTTGTATGGAAATACCTTATTTTGGAACAATAAATAACCATGGAATCAAACATTGCAATTGCAGAGCTGTGTGAATAATCAAACTGTTCTGAACTACTTTGAATCTAAGCATAAGTTGTGAACTGACAAGAATAAAGAACTTCATTCTTTTGATGGCAAGATGAGATCATTTTTCAAATATTCCCATGCTACTTTACTGATGAATTTAGGAACTTGATTATTGTTGGTAAGTTTTTATCGTGTAATTTCATAAATATATTCCTATGGGAGAAAATATTGGCAAGCAGAAATACTGTATCAGAAAAGAAAAATATTTTTTCGACTTGCAATATCAGTTTATGGTTGAATACACGTACATCAATTGTTTATGTACTATGATGCATGCTTCATTCCCTTAAATAAAGTAGAAATAAGTTCAACCCTATAAAGGTAATGCTCAGCATTATTTTTCTTTCAAGTTTTACTTATTTCTGGCAAGAAGTAGCCAAGGGGATGTGATTATGTAATTGGAAAATGGAAAATGAAGGTTACATGCGTGGGAATTCTGATTTAATTTAGAGATGCTTTTTATACATTGCAATTTTGTAAGTGTACTTGTGCAAGTTAGTATTGAGGTCACAAAAACAAAAACCAAGTGACACTTGTAGGAAAAAGGTTATGGATGAAAATCTTTTAAGTTTTGCATGCAAAGAGTATCAGTCTCAATTCTACCTCCAATATTTTTAGATCAGAAAAGCCACACAATGCTTTTTGATGTTTGGACAGTTCATAGAAGCTTTAACAGCTCTCCACTTGGTCATCAATCTATCAAATTAAAGAAAAGAGGTAACTAAGACAACCACTAAACTGATAACAACGATCCATTGATAGGGGATAGCTGTTTCCTTGTGTTCACTGTAAGTGGTTGGAAAAGTCAGATCATAACAATATTTGCTACCAGCAGTTGAATATTTGAGCTCTTTTTCCCACATTTAGTAAACAATGTTGGTTTTTCCCTTCTGTTCTGATGACAATGAACTATGAAATGTTTCTAAAAAAAAAAAAAAAACGAAATTCTCCTTAGTGAATGGGCATGATGATTTCCAAATGTTTAGTAACATCATTGGTGCCATGTAATTGATGGTTGTGTAATGCACATAGAGATGTTCTCAATTCAGAGTACTCATTCAAGTTGGAAAAAATTTTGAAGATAAAGCATGCATTTGAACATTGTGGGGAATTGAGAATCATTCTTGAGTTTTGTGTGACCATCAGCATATCCAACCAATACTATCTGATGTGGACATTCAAAGATACAATCCTTTTCGTTGTCTCTAGTAACTTTCATACATTTCCTTGCATTCTTTTTTGAATTTTGGATGCAGTGCATATCAGAAATAATCGAAATTCAAGAAACAGAAACACATTTCTTGGAAGCAGGCACAAGCACCTGATGCTGAACAGAAATATATCATGTATGCTAAAAAATTGGGAAAATTACAGTAATTGTAAATTAATCCGACAGGTAATCAGTTTATGCAACGTGGTTTCCAACTTTTAGTGGACACTAAGGCACTGTTGGTCTGTCCATCAGTGGTGGTATTTAAAAGGTGGTATTCTATAAATATAAATAGCCGAATTTCCTTTCTCTCATTAAGTAACGTTGAAAAGATTATTCGAGGTCATTCCTGAATTGTATGACACGTTTCAAGAACACATTAAAACATTAAAATGTTATGTTGATATCGAATTCACTATCAATGACAGAAACAGTACCTTGTATATGACTGGAAAATATCCAAAATGAATCCCCAAAGTGTCTTTCGGGATTGATTTTGGGATCTCACAGGCAGCATGGAGTTGGATACAAGGAAACGTAACCCTTGTTTAATTCCATTCAGTGAAACTGTTTTCAATAAATAAAACCAAAGCTTTCATTTGTCTGTTGGCCAGCAGGCAAAAGTCACGATGGGTAGCTAGTTTTTTTTTTTTTTTTTTCTTATAATGACCAAAACTCATCGTATTGAAACAGAACGAAACTAAATATCACCACGATTTAAAAATTACTAGGCTGTTTCTTTCTGGTCAAAACTTCATCTGGGAAAATGTTTGTTGGCGTGAAACAAAATTTAGGTGATTCACTGTTATTGGCAGCCCCGATCCGTGTGTTGTTGAAACGGGTGCTTGTTTTTTGGGTCTGCATTTGATTCATGAAGGGCATGCTTGTACGTATCCTTTTTTCCCCCCCCCAACGTCATCTGACCTTTCGTGCAAGGCAACGGCCAAGTTCTACGAAAGGCGGACGAGGAGCGCCTACCTCAGCGGTGGCGTTTTGGTCTGCAAACGGGATGAAACCAGTCCTTGGGGAATCCGTTGAAACCAAGGAGTCAACCCAAGGAGCTGTTGGCCTACTTGGGGACCCACGTCGACGTGCGAAAGTGGCATCAGCATGAAACTGGTTGCCCATTCCACCTTCTGTGCCATGCACCCATGTTGGCCTTTCGTTTGCCCCTCACCATCCACAGGATTCAGGTGGGAAAGTGTGCATTCGTCTTCTGGAAAGGACACTTGAAAGCGGAAGGTTGTACCAGATTTCCGGCAGCTGGAGCATCATTTTACACTTTGCAGATGGAGCAAATCATTTCGTAATTTCATAAAAATGGTGTTCTCGCACCGGCATATGAATAGCAGTGGCACGTTGCATGTTTTTCCTTGTTGTTGGCTGCAAAGAGCTCTCGTTGCTTACCCGTGGATGCTGTAGAAATATCGAAACGTTCTGATAATGGCAACACCAGGTAGTGGTAACACCTGGGATAAAGAAGAAGAAGAAGAAGAAGAAGGGATACTCGAGGTAGGAAAGGCTGAAAAGCTTGAACTTTAATGACTTCGTACCAGGAGCTCCTGGTGTCAGCTTGAACAGACCAGAAATGTACGTCGACGAATTCCATAAAACATGAGCGTTCCCTCTTCGAGTACGGCTTGCAGTTTTTCTGGGGAGTATTCTCATTTTTCGACTCCATGTGCATCGCAAAGATGCCGAGAGCACGAAGAGAGAGAGAGAGAGAAACGCGTCCCCACAATCCTCCCTCCGAGTTCCAACACGTGGAGCTGACACGAAATCCGTACGATTTGTGCGATGTCTCTGCCGTGTTGCTTAACGGCTGCGAATGGCACACCAGCAGCAGACTCCCATCGAGTCGACGGTACGCGGTGTACACTGCGATTCCCCACCCTTTGGTGGATGGGCTCGACCGACACCCGGAACTTCCTAACACGTTCGAGCGGAGACCCTCTCTCGTTAAGGGATGCTTTGCGGAGGAGGCCGAGCGCACTTCCATTCTTTTTGTTTTCTGATGTGAGCATAGGATGGTTCTTCGGAAACGGTGTATGTGAATCTTTATTGTGAGACGCAAGATGTGCAAGCAGACCGGCACGCTCGCATAGGAACGTGAATCATTAATGGACTCCTCTCATCCCATGCGACCAACAGTTCCAGAAACACGGGATGAACATCGACGTAATGACACAGTTGCAGCGTAAGATGCAGCTTCATGGATTCTGCATTTCTAATCCTGATTTAAAGCCAGGAATTCGCAAGTGAATGCAAAGATCCATTGACGCACGCAGCAGCAGCGTATTGAATTCATCTGCATCAAACCTCTCCCAAAGAAAAATGTGCTGCTTGAATTAAACCGCGGAAACCTGATATTCCTCATGGGCTGGAGGCGGTGACATCTTCGTAACTGATAAGAACACAAGGGACTCCTTTCTTATCCATGCTTCGCTATGAATGCATCTCATAATTCTGAACTTCGCAATTTCAGCACGAAGATATGTCTACATTTGGTCGTAAAGTTCTCCGTTCAAAGCTCCTTCGCTCGCTCCCTACAACTTTCCCATAGCCCATCAAGCCTAAGGATCGGAAGGACTTTGCAGTTTCCGACCGAACTGCGCTGTTGGTCATTGTCCATGGCCACGGACATTTTCCGCGGTCTTTTCACAACTATTCTTCTTCCACTCGGTGATAGCAAGAGCCGGCGGGGAAAAAAATCTGTGGCAACCTGCTTCCATTTCGCAAGCTCGATTAGCCCTTGATAGCCTTCTTCGCCGAACCCCTGCAAGGACACTGCAGACAGTGCACTTGCCATACCGAACTGAAGTCAACCTACGCGGCTGGGCTCAAATCCTATCGATGAGTGTCGAGAGAACCGACCTCCTCCGCAAAGCATCACCTGACGAGAGAGAGTCTCCGCTCGAACGTGTTAGGAAGTTCCGGGTGTCGGTCGAGCCCATCCACCAAAGGGTGGGGAATCGCAGTGTACACCGCGTACCGTCGACTCGACGGGAGTCTGCTGCTGGTGTGCCATTCGCAGCCGTTAAGCAACACGGCAGAGACATCGCACAAATCGTACGGATTTCGTGTCAGCTCCACGTGTTGGAACTCGGAGGGAGGATTGTGGGGACGCGTTTCTCTCTCTCTCTCTCTTCGTGCTCTCGGCATCTTCGCGATGCATATCGCGAAGATGCAGTACCGACTGCATCACAAAACTCGGGAAAAAGGATCAATCCAAAGCTTCGAACTAGTTGCTCACACGAAATCCGATGAGTTTGATCATTTTCTTTCCTTTTTTTTTTTTTTCTTCCTACCCGGAAGAGCAAATCGAGAAAATACAGCGCGGTTCAAGGCAACATGACTATAAAATCTCCTCGGGAAAGCAAAGTAGAAGACGTCAAAACAAAACGTGATCATGGTTTGCCAAACTTTATCAATTCCTCCTTTTTCGACCCTCAAACTTGGATTCGCACTGTTCGAAAGAAAAAGTTGCTTCCCCCTTGCAACTTCCGGAGAAAATAAGTTTGTACGAATTAGACATTTGCATTCTCGAGTTTAAAAGGCCTTTCCAAGTATTTTCAAAAAGCTTAATTGGTTTGGCAGAGTGTTGACAAGTTCTGCAAATCAGCAGCTGCTCGTGTACACATGGGGATTGCAGTCCTGAAATCAGAAAGGGGAGTGGGAACACGTACACATGAGACCAGGATTCTGCAGGAAGCGTCCTGGTAAGCGGCCGTGCCCGAGTTTATGTGCTCTCACGTCGTCGGCATTTGCGTTGGGGCAAGCAAGAGGACAAGGTGGAGGGGGCTTGGCCAAATCTCAGGTGGAAGCCACACCCACACCCACCTCGGTCGGGATGGAAGCGGCGACGAGAAGGCGTGTCGGAGAAATCCCTCGGTGATCCTCTGGAAGCACGCAGGGAGGATGGGCAGCTTAACACTGCCGGCTGACGCCAAATGCACCTCAACGCCACGTTGTAACGCTCATCGAGATTCGTAGAAAGAGAATTTCCATTCCAAAGAATGGCAAATAATCAGAGAAGTCAGTCAATGTGCTACGTCACCGCGTGCATTTCGTAATTGCTGTGTATCCATCGTTGAAAACGCTCGGTCATTAAAGCATGAGAATGCGGTGACGACAGTGAGAAGCGAGCGTTTGCGTTTGCGGTCGGAGGGCAGCGTGGATCGGAAGACGTCAAAAATCTCCTACCGTGCTCCTCCCTGCCGTTTGGCGCCTCGGCCTGAAACTGTGTGGTGCTTTCTGGGCAGGAGGCTCCTCTTGCTGGCGTCCAAACGAGGCTCCTCAGGCACTTGGGAGGAAGCAATCCGCCGTTGAGGCGAGCGACAGGGAGGGACCACGTCCTGCAAGCACTCTTCGGCTGCCGTTCCTGATCCAGCAGGGCGTTCTGGTTCCCTCCGTTTTGGCATACGGTGCTGATCCGATGGAATCCATGAAAGTGTTTGCCCTGAAACACGCCTCATCTTCACGTCATGAAAATAATTTTCGATCGTATGAAGTCGAGGATAACTTAAACGAACCATTCTGTTGATGAGTCCGGGAATTTCTGCACGAAAGCTGAATTCAGGAAACTGTGGCCTGGTTCACCCACAACTCGTACCCCACTAGGTGCAGCCTGATGTAATTATTTTGGGTGTCGTAATTTTTTACAGAGTCATTTGTTCACGTTGCAATGATCTTGGGTGTCTTCCCATCTGACAAGCGCCGACGGTTGGCTCCGGATGTGACCCAACGGACGCCGCTTCCAAAGAAGAACTTCTTTGGCGTTTTCGCTTTCTGGGAGCCGACCGAACTTCCTTCGAAGTGCCGCCCTGGCGGCACTGCACTGAACTGCCGGCAGGGTTTTGCTCTCCCCGTGCCCGAAAAGTCGACCGGCAGGCAGTGCGTCGACTTTTCGGGCAGTTGCCGAAGAATTCGGGCACAACAATCGCTAGGTCCGCCTGACGCACACCACCTAAGGAGGAGCTCTTTGTGAGCCGGGACAAAGAGGGTGCTCGGGGCATTGTTCCTCCGAGAGCTCGCCCTTTTCTCAGCTCCGGCGGAACTTGGTCCAAAAGGAGGACCGACTGCCTCTAGAAAGAAGGAAAAAAAAGGAAAAAGAAAAGGTCTAGCAGTCGGCCTTTTCATCGCGCGCTCGCTTTTCATCGGCCGTTTGCCGGTGCAAAAACCTCGACTCATCTCTCGTTCAGCTCACGTTCGGTCACCCTTCCTTCCAAGGGACCCTTCCCCAGCCGCGGACTGAGGAAGCCCGTTCTCGGGTGGGCCTGCAGTCTCCGGAGCCTCGCACCGCCTGTGCGCTGCTTGCCTCGGCCCAGTTGGTGGCTCCTCGCTGCCGGGTGGCGGTGGTCACTGCAGTCGAGCAGCCATCCACATGAGCGGCCCATTTTCCCGCGTGAGGGCTTGTCCTTCCCCGACGTTTGCCAGTTCGGAGGTCGCGAGATCCTCTCCTGGAACTTTTCCCCCGTCGGGCGATCGATTTCCTCCCTCCCTCCCCCCCCCTCCAGCCAGGGCGCGCGGTCCTCCCGCACGTTCCCTTCTGCCCCCCCTTTCCGGAAAAAAATGCGCGAGGGCGAACCGGGAGACCGTCTTAAGACGATGAGGTGCGGGCGTCGGGACCGGTTTGCTGGGAAACTCGTTCCCTTGGAAGCTGCGCCTCTTGCGCACCGAACGGCTCCCGTGCGGGCCGGACCCATGGAGACAGAAAGAACGGGGATCTTCAAAAGTGGGGGGGAAGGACATCGTTCGTGCACCACCAATGGTGCGTTCGTGCCTCCCAGCTTTTCTTTCCGGACACGCGTGTTTCGTACGCGCTAACACGAGGGGGAACACCGCTGCTTACTTTCCAGGACCCCTTTATTGAATCCATGCGTCCACTTCGCACGGTCGCAAGATGTTCCAAGTCAGGTTTTTTCTCAAGCGGGTTTCTTGGACCACCTGATCCACGTCGGGGGGGAGAGGTGCTCCTCCCCGACATCCAGGCTTCTTCTCTGCGCTCTTCGTGCAGAGAGGGCGCTTCACTGACCATTGCGCTTGAGGGCGGACCCCATCGCCTTCGAGCCGCATCAAACCGCGAAGTGCTGGAGATTTCGGCGCGTTTCGCCAAGGAAAGGAAAGGGGGGGGGGGGAGGGCTACTGCTTTTTTGTCGGTCCAGTCGGCGGCGGCCGGGATATCCACCACGTCTGGAAGTGTGCACCGTGAGATTCCCTGTTCCGAAACACGGGAAGCAAATGCCTTTTAAATAACAGCAGACGATCTCGTCCCCGCCCCCTCCCTCTCTTTCTCTTCGGAAAATAGCACCTGCAGTGTTTCTTTTCTACCCATGCACCACCATCCCGCAGATCAGTTTACTGCGCATGGTATATGTTAAATTTATAGATCCGCTGCAATAAACGCGAAAAAAATGAGAGAGAGAGAGAGAGAGGAATTCATTGTGCCTTTCCTGGAGAGTTACTTTGCCATCCGCTCGATGCGTTTCCTTTACGGGAACGCTTTTTCGCCGGATAACAGCGAAACGCTGGAGCGGGCGCTCCCGATGCGCCCGGGATAAATCATCTCTCTGCCTGCGACGAACGCTGCCTCCTGATTTTTCGACGGGGGTTTTCCCGTGGTCCTGGGATCCACGCGCTCAGCATTCTCACGATGGGCAGATACGGCGGTCACACTCGCTGCGAGGTGTCGTTGTGCAGTGCGGGACCCGGAAAAATGCAGATGGGAAGGCGACCTCTGGTAATGAGCCGTAAACGAATAATGGGATTGTGTACAGGAATTCTCCCGGTCGGAACGCGCCCTGCGAGACACGCTTCAACTTGTAGATCGTGCTCTCTCTCTCTCTCTCTCTCTCTCTCACACACACACACACACACGCACAGCAAAGTAGAAACCACCGCAGTAGTTGCTAATTCATTAAAGCAGATGACCTGGGAAACGGCAGTCACCGATGCTGAAACGCAGAGACTATCGGTGGTCTTCCGACTGGTGCGGCAGCAGCACGTGCCCAGTGCGGAGCCCTCCCGCCGTTTAACGAGAATGACCATCGTCTCGCTCTGTAATCGTACTCGAAAAACACACACACGAAACACACATGGTGATGCTGGAGGATCGATGCAAAAGGAGGCAGCTCCATGTTGGAGATGCTTCCCTAGGGCAGAGCGAGGCGGGAGCACGTTCCCGCACGCATGGGGACGGCTTAGTAACGGGGGGGAGGGGGATAGAAAGGAGGGTAGGGTGCGGCAGAGCGTTTCTCAGATGCTGGGACTACTTTCTTCCACGTTTCGCCGTCCTCCCTGTTGCAGATTTTCGTATATGTACACGCTTCCTCTGTACACATCCAAAAATTGGTCCGGGAGAACGCGTGTGGGCGCAATCATGTGGTGCGAGAGCTGCCCTGGTTCCGTGCGCGGGGCGAGGGCAGCTGACGGACCTGCGAGTGGTCGCTGACGCGGACAGAGGTCGGAATCCTTGGAAAAAAAAAAAAAAGTCGCGCGTTCCGTCCTCGAAACGTTGGGACTCTTCCGTCGGAGGAGGCGCAGGGCTTCTTCGAACCCGTCGCAGGCACACGAAAGCTAGGGGGGGTGGGGGGGCACTTTGAAATCGAAATTCTTGAAAAAGCGCGAGTGTGTTTTTTCGTCCCGCAAGAACAAATTCAAATATATATATATATATTTTTTCTTTAAAAAAAAGAGAAAACCTTTATTCTCGAAATCAAAAATTGCCCGAGGCGATTTATCCGCTGAGGAGAAAGGGGAGACGCATCCAAGCAATCGAGATGGGAAAAAACGCCCCCCATCATCCTTTTTTGCACGCCACGCCGATTCGCCAACGGAAAGCTGCTGAGCAGCTCGAAGGGGGGAGCGCACCCCTTTCGATCCGGGGAGGGCAAGTGGTCACCGCAAGACTTGGAACGACGCTTGGAAACGCACCGTCGCCGGTCAGCTTCCTTTCCTCATCTTCTTCACCTTCGGAACCCTGCGTTACGAAAAGAAACAAAGAGGTTCCGTGAGCAGGCAAAGATCTCGTCCGCAACGGCCTTCAGAAAATTCGGCTTGCCTCCGGAGACCTCGGAGCCTGGTCTCTGCCAAAAAAGGAGCGAAGAAGGAAAGGGGCAGCAGCATCCGTGCGAAATGCTTCGTCATCCACTCCGTCACGGGACCGTTGCCGGGAGATTCCTCTGAGGTCCGCAGGTGAACGATGCCGGGACGAGATGACGGCGATCCGCGGCCTCTCCGACGCTTCCCGGTCGCATGGCAACCGAGCCCCTCTCCCTTCGTCCACGAGAACGGATGGGCGAAAAGGGATGTGCTTTGTTCGCGCCGCAGGAGCACACGGCGAGCACGCCGCGGTGCTTCTTCCGCGATGGTCGATCCCGCACGTCTCCAGGCACGCCTCCAAGAGGCAGATCCGGAGGAACCCCGGAGCATCCCCGGCGGTACTACGTAGTGCGCGGTGGTGCTGCCAAGGGGGGGCGAATCGGGTAGCCGTCTTTTTTTTCCCCGCTCAAAACGCACCGGCGCCGTGGCAGTGAAACGCTGCTGCTGCGTGGTGTTTGTATGTGATGCGGATTCTTCTTTCGGCAGCTGAAGCACGGAAAGCCCTAAGGAAACGACAGCAAGAGCCGCGGAAAACACCCTTTCAGATGGTGAGCCATCTGCAGCGGAGGGAGCTCTTTCCTCCGCGGAGCCTTCCATCAGCACTGGCTGTTTGTTCGAGCTGCCTTTCGCGAGGATGATTCATCATTGGCATCACAAAGGGCAACGCGGTCGGCTTCTCCGTCTCTTCCGTCTACTCGAGTTTCGCGATTCGCTGCCGGTCTTCGGCGGAGTGGGGAAAGATCGTTCCGTGTCCCCCCGCTAAGAGCCGCCGCGCTTTGTCCGCAGAGTCGCGCGCGTGCGCATTAGAGGATTCTCCTTCTTCTCTTTCATCCGACTTTCTTTTTCGTACACCCCGGAATTAACACCGATTATTGATGAGACGTTATCACGGAACCGTCAAAACACACACCGTTATCGCGAGAACAAAGGCGCGAGCGGCTTCCAAGTCACTCCTCTATTCGGGGATGCACGGCGGAGCTTTCGAAGCCGCCGACGCCGACGGATGTGACCACCTTTGTTAACCTTCGGAGTCCGTTTGAATAATTTCACGAATGGAAAGGACACGCGCTCATCTAACCAATCGTAGGCGAAACTTCCTACGATTTGCGCTTCTCCATTTTTTCCCCCATTTTTTTTTTTTTTTTTTTTGCGTGTGTTTTTCGGTGGCCGTTGCCAAATCTCTCTCAGACTCCGTTGCGTGGATCGAAAGGAAAAGAAAGGAAAAGGAAAATCAGCACATTTTCAAAGTAGGGGGAAATTTCGTCCGTGGGGCTGGGAAGGAAATTTTCGGCGCGGCACCGCCGGGCGGGCCAACCTCCACACGCGCGCTCCCCATGCTGAAGAAACCTGCCGAGGACCGGCGGGTCAAAAGCTTCTGGGCTTCGGCAAGCCGCGGAAACGCAGCAGCTTCCAGCATTCAGAATGATGACAAGTGATGATGATGATGATGACACGTCTGGCTTGGCGGCGGCGGCGGCGGCGACCGCGCCACAACCCACTTCCTCTGGGGCTGTCAAGCGCGGCAGTTGCTCGGGCGGACGTGGAAACTCCATTCGGGCGAACGGCCCCCTCGCAACGAAGCCCGGAGATGAGTGGAGAACACGGAAGTGTGCGCCCGCCCCACGCCATACCCCGGTGCACGGGGAAACACGCGACGCCCGGACCACCGGCGGAGGAGGTGGTGGCCGGGAGAAGACGTTCCGAAATTGCTTCGGCAGCACCTCCACGGGCCGCACCCCGTGGGCTGCCGAAGCCCTCCCCCGCCAAAGCCCGCTTGTCCCGCATTTCCGCTCCTCCACTCGGATATTCCGAGGATGCACCTTGGCCTGGGACGGGCTCCCGGTGCTCCAGCAAGCACCCTTCTCAGAAGCGATCCCCAGGGCACGCAACGCCCCTTCGCCTCGGGGGCAGCCGCCGCCACCACCACCACCACCACCACCTTGGTGCCCACACTCGGCGCGCTTCCACACGGAGGTCTTCTTCCAACCCTTCCAGCCGCGGATGTACACGTGAAACCGCTCGGGGGGAGATGAATGAGAGCGGTGGGAGAAACGGTCCACCGCTGGCCTGCCCGTGTGGGGGACCCCCCCCCTTTCCAAAAAAAAAAAAGCGGGGGGGGGGGATCCATCAACCAAACTGCTTCTTGCGAATGCTTCCGGGGTAATTCACTTCCACGCCGCCGAACCACACACCACCATTCTTCTTCTTCCATACCATCCCGCACCACGAGGGGACCGGGCCACACGGCGGCGGCATACCACGAGGCGCGCGTACTCATCCCGTAACCAACCCGCAACGCTCGGCATGCCAACGGAATACGCGAAACTGCAGCTCATCTTACGGTCGGGTTACCACCTCTTTGTCAGGGTGCTTCCTCCTGGACAACGCAAACCCAAACAAGTAAACACTTTCTGTATTAAATAACAGTTGCTACGCGTTGAGGCAGCCAGGCAACGATTGGCGAACCGGCGGCCAATCAGAAACGAATATGAAAACAGCTGATCGTTTGATCCTGCTGAGCCTAGATCGGTTCTCATTGTTCTGATAGTAATATTCTATAAGTCATTCTCCTTTGCGTTGTGGTTATTGTTTTCTAACCTGCTGATGGTTTTCTGAAAGAGTATGGAAGCATTTTCGAAAAGACCATGTTCGATTCGAGTTTGCGATGCGAAACTCACCGTTTTCTACTTTTCAGAATTATTTCTCCGATATACTTCTGTGTTAAATTTGATTCTTCCATATATATACATATATATATATATATATTCTATATATATATATAAAAAAGTCTGACTGACTAGTCATATTGTGATAAAAAAATTTTAAACAACGATCTGTGTTCAATGAGACATATTGTCGGCCTATTCCCAAGTGGTAAAAGTGTTAGCTTTGTATGTATTTGCAACCAAAGTGGAGCATATAGAAGCAGAAGCCATAAAAACAAAAATGGGTCTTTTAGAAAAGTCTGAAGTGAGCTTTCGTTTTCATAAGATTTCGTACAGATTTCAATGTTTTTGTATTTTAAGAAATGAATTGATCCCATTTAGAAGGATGTAGTTGCTGGAAGCAGTAAACTTTCATTTGCATTTCACCTTCGAAAATCCGTGGGAAATTTTGAATATTTAAAGTTTTACCCAAAGCTTATCCGCAGCACGTTAACATATTGTTCGTATTTCAGATCGTTCTGTATGGGGATGCATTCAGGCCAAAAAATAATATAGACGAGTTAATAAATCAGCTGAATCATCATCCAAAGTATTTTGAGTGCTTCGCCAAAACTGATAACATTTTATTTAAGGGAGATGGGCCTCTTCCGTATACCCATCGTTACTACATTGCTATCATGGTGAGATCCGTTTCTTCATCTCATGTGTTTTCGTTGCTTTGTTATTTTTAGGCAGCAGCACAACATCAGTGCATTTATTTAGTAGAACATTACAAAGACGAGTTTGCCATGAACGGCGGAGATCTGCAATGGCTCAAAGGCCTTTCCCATATTCCCGAAAAATTACAAATGGTGAACCAAATCAATAAAATTTTAGCTCACGAACCATGGTTGTTGGAAAAATCGCACATTGAGGTTAGTATTATTAAGTAGCCATAAAGAGAATGGCTTTGATCCCAAGCTAACCTGCAGATGCTCACCAAAGCCAAAGATAATTGGTCATTATCTGAAGTCATGCAAGCTATGGTGCTGATGTCACATGTTCATGCACTGTCAAGCTTTGTCTTGGCATGTGGCTTGAGTAGGTGTGGTTCCCAGCAAGCTCTTACAAGAGAAGGGCATAAACCAAGCAATCTGTTGTCTACTCGTGGCATCTTGTCCTGTGCAGCACCAGAGGCATCACTGCTGAAGTGTATGCTGGCTTCTTCACCACCTGCTGCTCCAATGACCGATGAAGAAAGGAACCGTGCTCTTGCTTCCCTTCTAGCATTGGACCCTATGGATGGTGGTCAAACTGACAACCTACCAGCCCTTAATGAAGAGATGTGTAGCTTTGGGAGTGAATTACCTGAGGCTGGGCGATGTCGTTTGCGGGATGGGCTGATGTTAAGAGCACAAGATTGTTCTTGGGAAACTCATGGTTATAGCTTACTCAATCGTCTGTATGGGGAATCAGGCTTGTGGCTGGATGAACGCTTTAAGATGGCTGCCAATCTCACTTACCATACTCTTGGTTCCCGACAAGTTGTTGATACTGGTGCTCTTCGCCAGGCTTTGTGGAATTATGTGCAATGCACTTTGGGTGTCAGGCATGATGACTGTGACTATGGTCAGGTGGCTAGTCTACTTAAAGAGCCACTCCGTGCTTTTCTAAAGGCTGCCTGCTGTTGGCCTGAGAGACTGGCACCATCTGATCTCAACCAGGTGTTGGGAGAGCTGCACTATTCAGAGAGAGTGCATATTCTTGTGGTGGTAAGCGAAGCTCGCATGCAGGTAGAACTGTTGTATGCAATTCGTGCTCTGATGAAATATATGGCTTTGTAAGACATACACACAAACAGTGACATTAAATATATGTCTTGAGAAACATGCGTTAATGCATGTTTTGTTTGATGGTTCAGTGTTTACTAGCATAGCTGTTCGTGCATTTTATTTATTTATTTATTTTTTGTTTTTATAATTTTAACTACAAACCCTGTTGAACATAACTCGCCGCCTGTTTTAACGTAGCAATGCAATTTACGACACGTTATTCACACGTTATTTTACTACAATAAGTAGGAAAAGTAGGCACAACAACGACAGTCAAAAAAAAAAAAAAAAAAAAAAAGAAACGAAAAGAAAAACCTTGCAAGAGTTATATGATTTCTAGCGGACGGCAGGGACCTAATTTCCATTCAGTATCCAATTCGTAACCTCACACTACGAATGGACTGTCGGGGTACATAACTTTGGTGCCGTCTTGATGCCAACAGGGAAGCGCGGGATGTCGCGCTTGACTACGTGCACCTTTATTGACTTTTTGCAAGAATTCTTTACGAACAAACTGGTTTTCACAATGGTGCACGGGCATGCCAGCGACTGAAGGAGGGGCTGGTGGTACCTGGCGAGCCCGCCCGCAGGGCACACCGCAGGAAAACTTCCAGGCTTGCACAGTGGTGGGCCCGCAGAAAATTCGACCTCCCAGTCAGGGTTGCACCGCACGGAAGATGCCTGGTGTGTGTCTCACACACGAAATTTCTATTCGGATTGGGTTTCCATTTGCAGAAATGCAAGGCTGCGGTGCTTCACATGGGGACAGGTGTGAACTAGAAATGACACGGAAACTCAGTGGTCTTCCATGTCCAACTGAAATTCCGCTTCTCCTCACACGGCAATCGATTTTAAGGTTTATTTTTTTTTCTGCTGGGTTTTCGTACATCACCAGCTGGGGTGCAATCAAAAAGCCGTGTTAAAGAACCACAAAGATTTGTCGCCGTCTAGTTCTTGACTCCAGACCGCTTAAATGAAGCTGAAATCAAATTGCCTCAGTGTCGAGATATTTCTCAAATTAGAGAGACTTTTTTTTTTTTTTTTTTAAATTAAACTGTCCGAAGTAGAACTCGCAAGAACCTTTTGGTTTCTTGAATTCAGATAAAATGAAATTTTAGACTTACTATCAATTAATGGCTGGATTTTACATTCATTGCACCGATGCATTCGTGAGTGTATGGAAACGATTTCTCGTCGAGCAGATCCACTTCAAGTTCCTCAGTTCTTTTGTATGCTTTTTTTTCTTTCGGGATTTAAAAAGTAATGACAATGTCTCGTAATCTACTTTACAATCTATTTCGGGTTTTCCTGAGGCAACATTTCTATATGGATAGTTACTGTGTAGATATTCTAGAAAATACTTTTGCTATCCCAGAGTAAAAAATTCTTCACGGGAATGCATTTTCTTAGAAAATCAATTCACAGTATCTCCATTTTATTTTTTTTGGATATTATCTCATGTCATTCATTACCTTCTATTTCATCGTGCACGCTTTAGATAGAAAGTGCTTATATTGATGTATAGTTAGAGTACTTGTATTGATGCGGATTAATTGCGAGTAATTATTTTGATTACTTTGTACTGAACCTCTATAGGAACGTATGATCAACGACTGCAAGTCATTTTAGTTTATGAATGGTTTGATCATTTGCCTTCCAGAACATAAATCTTTGAATTCAAAACTGTTCAAGAGATTCCATCATTGCTAAAAACAGTCATTTAATTGAAACTATGCTAGTCGTTTGCAACAGTTTCGAATCTAAGGACTATGGACTCACACAGAGGTCGAAAATATTGAAATTGTGTCTTGGCAATTTGCTTTCAACGATTGCAGCACGAGAGTCGATAACTAATGACCTCATTTTTTTCTTTATCCATAATTTGGAATGCCAATTTCTCTAATACTATTTATTCTTTAAGCTCTTAAATCTTATTCCCGATTAATTGAACCCCTATGACATTGAATCTCGTACCGGTTCCATTTCTCCCATCATGTAATGTCAAAAATGGCATGATAGCATGACAAAGATGTTTCCTGTGCGTGATAAAGTAGACATAATTGGAGGTTTGGAACTCTAGAGAAATACTTGGCTTTCAGCAGGAAGTGTGGATTTTATTGGTCGTCCAAATCCTAATTATACAAAAGACAAATTACTAGAGCGATTTTATAGCCACACCGCTTTTTCTAATAGTTGAGTAAGTGCAAACATAGCACTGTGAGGTAGGTCTTCTAAGTTGTTGCCTCAGTAAAATGATCTCAGTATTGGTCCAGCGATTTGCTGGTGACTCTTTCAGTGCTAAGCATCGAATGAAAAGTGATTAGCCCGATGTTACTGTACCAGTTTACAAAGTGGAAATATTCTTTTTGAGAATGAACATGTTATCGAAAGGTCTGTAAAGAAAAAGACTCTTTGTGAGAAACAGATCCTCAGATGATTTCCAAAGTGACAAAATTAGGTGATTCTTGTCATCAGAAAAATGACGGAGCCTCAGAATGTCGAATAAAAAATTTATTTAAAATGCACTGGCAGTTTTACAATGCAATTACTATCATGATCCAAAAAGAAAGATAAATCCCCATGAAAGGAATCGAAGAAACTATGAGTCTTCATTAGATTAAATACTTTTCACTAGATTACACTGTCAAAATCATGAATGCTGAGGTAGATATCTTACAAATAAATCGGAGCATGGAGTGAAATTCCACAGATGCAAAAAGGGAAAAACTTTATTGCTGATCATAGATCTTCCATGTCAGATCAGGCGTCTAATATTAGGGTCCAGTGATTTAGCTTCAAAACCAAAGTTGACTAATGATGTGATTAAAATCTTAATTTACAATCCACATTCCCTATTCTCTTGTTGTTTCGTGGAAATCACTACAAAAGAACTGCGACATAAATATCACTGCTCTCTATGCCATCGGACTTCTATATGATGCCCTGAATGTACAAATCTAGAGTGCTCAAACCTCCGAAATCTTGATAACGTACCGACAACTTTGAAAATAATGAGGATTACAATCAGAATGGCTTAACAGCAACATACATGTCTCACCACACTGACGTAGAAAAAATGGTGGCTACACTAATGCAGATGAGTGTGCCGAATTAGGAATTTTTCATACCCAAATAAATTGTAGTTGAATAGAGAGGTTTTCGTTTGGAGTTAGAAGTCATGAAGAAGACTGAAAAAAAACTTGCTTATGGAGGCAATCAAGAAAATCGTCTAACAGTAACAGATTGTGTGTTGATGCATTTCAGGCAATTTGCAATGGAAAATCATTGCAGGTTCTGTCTCGTACACGTCAGCATGAAAGGAAAAACAACTCTTGAGGATGAGGTAGTCAAGTTTTGGCAGTAAATAATCAGATATTCTTCTTGTCTTTATTCATTGCAACCACGCCAACTCTTGGATATAATAGGGTAAAATGCTATTCAACAGATGGAATGCTGTTCTGCTTTCAAAATGCATTTCCAAAGATATTTACGATCGATTTTTGAAATTTATCAATATGGATCCAATGGAAAAATAAGATTTTCATCATGTGGAATAAATGTTTTGGATCGAAATCTCTCCTCAGGAATGATTAAAAGAAGCATTTTCTTGACTTTTTAAACATATCTGAGATGGAGCACTCTATCAGACGGATTATCATGTAGACTCACATGCAGAGTGACCGATCACGTAGGCGATTAAAACATTTGAAATGCGTTAATCAGTGAATCCTAAACACGAAATTCTTTTGAAGCACTGTGGATGTGGTAATCCCTTCCGATAGTGCACGGAGCTTGGTTGCCGAAGGTGCTTTTGCCTCCGTATTCTGTGAAGATATGACTTTTTACCATCTGGGGAACTGTTGTATTCTTTCGTGTGTTCCGTATGTTCTTATTTACAGACATGCTGGACTGTAAGTGAATTACATAGTTGATTTCAACAAACAGAGCTGAATGTATTAATGCATAATGGAAGATAACTGATGCTTTGAACAATGTAAAATGTTGAAATAGTTTGCTGATGATGTTTGCATGAATGTACTTGAAGGATCATTTCAAATTATTCTATTTATGCGGTTTATGTCAAACGTCTGCAGTTCTTCTGAAACGCGTGTGTGTGATAACTTGAAACATTGTTCTGGAACAAACATTTATCTTGATTTTTGTGAATTATTAATGCCATTGATGAACTAATGCTGTGAAAACTGTTAGATCGGAATATGGAGTATTCTGGAAATGCGTGCAGGCTGGATTAGTATATATGTTTACTCAGTTAATCAAGATGCTATATTTGGCGACGTTTTTGCCCTCTTCAGAGAGTCACACGGTGAATGATAGCAATTTCTCTGAGGTATAAGCTAATATAATTCTGTTTGTGTTTTATCGAATAAAATTGTTTATTAGGAGTTTTTGAAAGCTAGTGTTGATCTAGCAGATCTACTGGGGTTTTATTTTATTATGACACAAATAGCAAGAAAAGGTGACACGAAAATTTTGGTGACAGGAATAGGTTGGGCTGCAGCTGAACTGATTTCATCGAGATTTATTCCTTTATGGACTGGAGCCCGAGGTGCTGAATTTGATTGGAAATATATCCAGATGAGCTTTGACTCCAACATCTGCCTAGTTAGTGTCCTTTGATTTATTATGAAAGTATGAACCTCCATTTGTTGCAGTCACAGCATATTATTACAGCTACCTTGATGTGGTTATGCCTCAGAAATGATATGAATCGTTCGTTGAAACCTGTGATTATAACTTTGTTTATTGTTGGTGTGTACAAACCACTTCTGATGGACTGCTTGGCTCATCAGTTTGCTACTACTGTTTGGATGAAGCTCGTCTTCAAAGCTTTTCTCACTTTATGCACAGGGCTCATCACATTACAATTATATACCACGATATCCTTATGAAAGGCGCCCACCAGTTAGCAAACTTTTATTTAAAATGAAATGCTGTCTATCAAAGCAATCTGGAACTAGCTTTGGCAGCAAGCTCAAAAACTAGGGGAGGACCATGGAACAACAGGCATTCCTCCAGTAAGTTGAAGGTGGTTTGCACGAAGGTGCTCCAAATAAAAATTAAGTTGTGGTGCATGCAAGCCGGGGTACTCCTGGTGGAAGCCCTTCTTCACTATCAGAATCTTCATCATTTTCCGATGCATCATCATCCATGCTACTTGAACTGTTTCCATCATATTCCTCTTCTGCCTGCCCTAATGTTCTTCTCATACGACGATTGCTTCTGTTGAAGTGTCGCCACAAAACCCATAGCAAGCGATTATCCATCTCTGGCTCTCTATTCAGGTCTTCCTGTCGTTCCCGACAGTTGCGCATCACAGTAACTTGCAGGTCTTTCAGTTTTGGATCTTCCTCAAACGATGGGATCCAAATCTTGACATCATCATCCATTCCACTTGTTGCCAAGATTGGAATTTCCGGATGTGGCTCTAAAACATTAACCTAGACATGGATGTGCATCATCTGCTAATTATGCCAACACAGTGCTCACCACTCCTTTCTCATCTCCAGCCATAAACTGCACGATAGCTTCACTTTCCTTCTCCCACAAGAAGATATTTCCACAATCAGAACCAGATATTATAAACTCACTTCGTGGACCAAAGAAGTTTACTCCTTTAACTGTAACACAATTGGGACAAGGGATGCTGGGGTTCTCCCCCACCTGTAGCATTGTTCCGATGGCCCATGTAGGTGTGGATGGCAGTATTGGATGGATCAGCTGTGTTAAACAGATAGATGTCCTCATCATTGTAGGAGCCTAGTATCTGACTGCCATTATGATTAAAGACAGCACAGGTCACATTGGCTCGGAGATCAGCTCCCAGCTTAAAACGAGAAATTGATAAAAACAATCAGTTCTGTTTACCAGATGCTCCGGGCATAGTTTTTTCATAGGGCTAGCAAGAAAGCGCTTATCATAGATACGAATGAAATGGTCTCGTCCACTAACACAAAACTCCCATGAACTGAAGGGGTTAGAATGAATACTGTATAAAGCAATCTTCTTATCTTCCTCAGTTACTGTGACTACTCTGCAAAACACTTAAATCAGTTAAATTTAATCAAAACTAATCCAAGACGAAAGAAAACAGTCTCATAAATCCAGGGCATATACAGAGAGTTCCCCTACTTGTCAGCTGCCATTTGCTGTTAATGCTAATCAAAGTAAAACAACATAAGCAAATGCAATCACTTCTCTGGCTTGTTTCCTCGTATGTCAAACTGAAATACAACTGCATCTTCACCAGCACTCATAAAGATGTGGGGTGAATCATCTTGTACTGCCAACTTGTGAGCAGATCCACCATGTGTTGCCAGACGTCGTGTGTTCTTGCGACATCCACTGGAAGACAATTCTCCTAAGCGCACCTGACCATCCCTAGAGCATGACACAATGTGTGTGTCTCCACAAAGCGGTAGAAACTTGGCCTACAGATTCAATGTTACTCAAGAAAGTGGAAGGAAACTGTTTGCTTCACCTGAAAAACATTGCTGTGATGACCACTTCGATATGAAAATCTTGGACGGCCCTGTTGCCAATCCCAGATGCAGATGTTAAGGTCATCAGAGGCACTGGCCAGCAATTTGCCTGTTGAATTAAAATGCAATCCATTGACGCAACCGGAGTGGAAATCCATTTTGTACATCAGTTCCAGTCTTTGAACCATATGCAGTGATCCATAGGCTCTCAGGGAGAACAGCTGAGGAAATGCAGCTGGAGTTCGGTCTCCATATTCTCTAAAATAGAAATGCACACCATCGTTTCAAAGCTTAATTTCCCTCCCTACGACCTTTTGCATACTTCTGGTGTAATACACCAGGTATGTTTTGGTGGTACCTTCTTGAGAACACTTGGGGTCACTTCTGTTGCAGGTTCTTCCTCTTTAGGCTGTGATTCCTTAACAATTGCTTCATTACTTTCTTCACTACTGTTCCAAGGAGCATTACTGGACTCCTTTACTTTCCCAGGCGATGTCCACGCCTTCTCAGTACTTAGGCTGACTGCTACACAAGAACCATTCATTTCACAAGCATAATTTAATCTCTTCTCATCATCACTGCATGGCAAGGATATTTCTTCCGATAGCTCACTCTCTTTTGATACTCGAGTGCTGATATCATTATTATCTTCATCTAATTCTGAGCTACTGGAGTGATCACTTGATTCAGGTCTATGGCGATAATTTCTCATTCTGTATTTATGTTTGGTAGGTGGACATGACTTATTTGGGGATTCTCCTTGTTTATTTGATTCAGGTATTGTATTTGCATTTGGATTTTCTTCCGAATTAGCTGTTACAGACAGTATTTCCGTCTGTTCCTCAGAGCATGATTCCACATTAGCAACAGAGGCTTCCCTGTTCATTCTTGCTCTTTTCACATAATCTTCTGCATTTTGGTTAACACTATCAACTGCAAAACTCTCTATATCATCAATTTGCCTTTTATGAGTCATTCCACTTTCAGGATTTAAAAGCTTACTAGAATCACAGACTTCTTTAGAAACTGGTGCATTGATATCGTTAATGGAAGGAGACTTGTGAATTTTACTTTCAAATTCATGTGTGCAGTTATTATGGTTGGAGAAATTTTCTGGTGATGACAGATGACTATTTTCATAATTCATTATTGTTCTTGTGGACTCAAAACATTCACCGATTTACACAAGTGCATGGTTCAGTAGATTCATGATTCTATGCTACCATGATGAAATGATACTTTTGCATGACATTTTGAAGAACCGATTTAATCCTTTGGGTTGGATAAAAAATTAATGCAAAACATAAATACTTGGTTAGAGAAAATGCAACAAAACAGATGGCAATTCTAGTAAAAAAAAAAAAAAAACAAAAAAAACAAAAAGGCATTTTCGGGTTAGAAACAAGTTTCAGACACAAAATCGCCAAAGAGTGCTATTATTCGGCGGAACAAGTTCGTAAGCTTACGAATTTTAACGTGATTTTCAAATGCAAGTGAAAAGTCACAACGCACAGCCGCGACGGAAAACGATTTCTTAGCAATCCTGCGATTTGCTGCAGTTGCAGCATGCAAATGACCAAGAGCTTCAACCGATCTCGCGACACTCATTAAAGGCCACCACATCACCCTGCTGGTCTTCGGGACACAACCCCCAGCCACTTTCCCGAACACCACTCCATATGCACCAGAAAAACAACCGAACACTCAATAGGCACGAATTGAACTACGGTCGGTGGTGCAAGATCGGCAAGGAAACGATCTCAGGATGCATCAAAGATAAATGCGTAAATCGCTGACGGCACACATCCATTTCTAATGCCACAGCAATCTTCCTGGGTATGCTCAACATCGGCAGTGACTGTACAACCGTAACAAAAGGTGTACCTCTGCTTCCAATAATAAAATGCGACATTGCATTGCGACAGCTGATATTTGATGACACGTTCATGCTTGCCACGGACTCAATTGTCGGTGCAACAGAGTAAGTAATAATAATAATAATCTTTGCCCACCGTGCTGCCACACGCCAGTGATCTGTACAGTCGTTTGACTCTGTACGTACTCCTTCGACTCGGCACAGATCTACGCAGCATTCTGGAAACAATTTCCCTGCAAAACTCCATCCATTGCTGCTGCAAGTATGACACATCCAACTTTGTACACACAACTTTCCCATGCAGATTTCATGGCATTTGTGGGTGAAGGTACGAATGCTTCCGTACAGCCCCGTCGAGTGGCATTTCCCTCCTATGTGGTATAAAGAAGAAGACGGTTTCGATTCAAACAAAATGCTTCTTCTTTTTTTTTTTTTTTTCTTCCTTTCCTTTTCTAAAGACCGCAGTCTTGTTCAAATACTTTTCCTATCTTGAAAAGGCAGAAGGAAAATATTTCGATCCAAACGAATTTTTTATGCAGCAAATCATGTTCTGTTTGTTTGTTTGTTTGTTTTATTTCTTTACAAAAATGACTTATCGTGAGGAATGAGATTCCACATCATTTGTCTTTTATCTCCTATTGGCAACTGGTGATGACACATCACTACACACCAGTTCTAATAGCATGCAGCACATCGAGATTTTTGTTTTTGTTTTTTCCTGTGAGATTCCTACTTATGAGATATCGATGCTACGGACAAAATCACATTCTGCATTTATTTGCCTTTATGAAAAAAAAAAAAGAAACAGAACGTAGTCGGAATCCCACATGTTATCAGGTCTGTTGAGGGTCTTGCATGCCACAATCATCACAGTCAATGAATTGGCAAAGTTTTCAAACTCCATCGCACTTTTTGTGTTTCTTTCAACGATACAAAATGACGCCTTTCATAAAATACCAACTGCTGAAACCAACTGCTGTTTCACAACTCTCCCCGTCGTCCTTCTCTACGGATTATGGCTTGTCGGCCATGTCTGCATTTTTCACTCTACATTTATGGGGTGATTCTAGTTTTGATTTAAATTATAAAGTTCCCGACAAAAGCACAAAAATGAGAAATCTTTTTTTTTTAAAAAAAAAACGTCATCAGGAGCTTGGATTTACAACTTGATGGTGTATAAGAAGAGATCGTGTGTTATTCCTTTTCCTTGTTCAGGGAAACTGCAGCTTGTTTAACAGCACATCCTTGCACCACCTTCAATTACACATTAAGAGGCACATTCGTTTTAGACGGATAGAATGTGCTTCTGTTGACAACAAAGTTTAGCAATTTTTTCCCCTGCATTCTCCGACAATCCCCCTTTTCCATGTTTTTCCTATGGAATTGTTCTTCGAATGTATGTAGCGGCATCGGCATACGGAATCTGTTTGTACAGCTCTCTGAAGTTGACTCAGTGAAGTACGGAACGCCGGCAGCGATGCCACGTGAGCTGATCTTCATTTTAGGTGCTCAGTACACATCGTACATTTACTTACTTTGTTTCTCTCGCTACAGAAATCATTCTTCATACTGGGAAGCACAAGTTGGTTTAGTGAGTTGGGTCCGGATATCCTTGGAGTAAGGAATTTTTTTTTTTTTTTTTTTTTACTAATTCCGTGTTTTCGTACTCTCTCCCTTCCCAACTATCTTCCACTGTTACTCTTTACATCCACTTAAACTGATGCCGTGTTTGACACAGAGGCACTCCATCCTAATTTGAAACTTGGTCTGTGCTGGCGATTGTGAAGACAAATGAAAATTCATAAAGTGCTTCCGTCAGGGCTAGAAACATTTCAGATTTATGGAACATGCTCAGTAAACATTCGAGTCTGCTCATATCCCTTGGCTAATCAACCTTTTCCCGTGAATAATTTGATCATTCGTAGAAGTCATCAACTCCAAATGTTGGGATGTTCTCTGCATCGCTTAAATCCCCACTGTAAATTGACACTCGTTGGGTTCCGTTCACCACGAGAAATGAAGTTGAACCACTCTTCTGTAAATGCAGTCCTTCCATAAATTCAGTTTTTCCATGCACTCGGCTTATGGGGCGAATCAGTTCCGCTGCTGGACTGATTTTCTCCACTGCATCCCGATGTTTTCACCGAGCGACCCTCCAACACCTTGAATCAAAGGGAACGGTGTTCCACCGTGACGCGCACCGCTGACCATTAGTGTTTTGAAACATCTCGAATTCAGGGATTCTGTGGTCATCCACCGTTTGAGCGGCCCTTTTCCTCGCGATGCCGTGGGAGCCCCTGCTGCCCATTTGATGACGAACACAGGAAGCGGCCGCACACCCTTGAGCTTCCCATTCAGAGTGCTTCGGTCCTGATCGATTCGATGCCATCATCACCTTACGTGATCCTCTTGCTAACCGTGGAAACGCTTTTGTCTTTGATTCCTCCCATCCTTTCCGCCGTATTCAACGGATTGATCTGTTCACATCCATCAGCTTTCGCACTTCAAGAAATCGATCACGTTGACGTTTCCGAACGCGACGCCCGTGAAAAACCACGAGCGTCAGTCTGCTTCGCTACGTCTCTGCAAAGTTTCTTCACAGGAATGGCATTGCAAGTCCGATTCTGTTCCCGGTTTTTCCCGTGCCTCGCTCTTGCATTACCCCACTCTTATGAGCGTGGCGGGGACCGAAAGGAATTCGAGTCATCTTCCCGGCTTGCCGCTGCGGCAAGATGGATCGTCGGGGAATGGCTGCTCCTCGCTGCGCTGCCATCAGGGTGACCAGGGTCCGCGGTTGAAAGGCAGGGTTGAAAGACGAACTTGCAATTGGGGAAAACGTTGCCCGTTCCAGATGAAAAAGCAAAGATGTCTACCCTCCCATCCGTCCCCCCCCCCCCTTTTTTTTTTTTTCCTTTCCTTTTCTTTTCTTTTCTCTTCGCTGTTTGTAAGACGCTCTCGGCGAGATCCATTCCATCTGCGAGGATTGGGCCGGTTGCACGCCCGTGCAAAGCATAGAGTGGTGCGTTTCGACGATCAACGTTTTCGAACAAGCCTTGGATGGTCATTTAGAGCTCATGAAAAATCCGGGCGGCAGTTTGATCCACTTTTTGCCTCGCTACTCTTCCCGTCATGCAGTAGACGACACTCATACAGAGGTCCTGTTCGGATGCCCCGCATTCTTTCCGGAAATCACCCCCTCTGGGCTCCCTTCGTCGGCGCTGCTGTCCGACCGAACGAGCATCCAACCTTTTACCATCTCTGATCGGAAAGTGCTCGTGCTCTCCGGACACGGGAAAGTCCGGCGTCAACGACGAATCCGGACCGGCCTTCTCTTCTTTGACCACGAAACTGCAACCTGCTCTTGTGGATCGAAGAGGAGAGAGCGAGGAATGCAAACATTCCATTTTTGTTTTTGGTTACGTTCTGCCAGGGCCGTTAAGTGAGATTACGGAGGCACTCGCGTGTTTCTGCCACGTGTGGAGTTTCACCCGAGCCAGGAATTGCGCATGTGCAGCGTTCTGTTCAGGCTCCTGGCAACGCTTGCGTCCAGAATCCCGAGGTCGGGTGCGATGCATCATCTTATGCACTCCTGATGCGGATTCCGAGCGTCCATTCTGAGCACCCCCCGGTGCTTTGGGGCCACGGGAAGTGATCCTTCGAGAAAGGAACTTCGTTTCGGCCTTTCTCTTCGCTGGACCCGTGCTCGGCCGCTGACCCCAGAGGACCACGGCGCCCTCTTAGGGTCCACCTGCGACGAGCGAGTGGGAGAGTTCTCCAGCTGGGATGTGCACGGATCGCGGCTGCGGTGGTTCCGCCGGTGCCGTGCGTCTTCCTGCTTTCTCACGCGGGCACGCTCTGCAGGTGTAAGTACTGAATCCGCATATTCCATGTACGCCGGGACAAACTGCTGGCGTTCCCGCACCCGCACGTGCCTGCACAGGCGTTGTCCCCAAGCACCCTTCGCATTCCTGGGCACTACACTGCAGCGCTCTCCCGGCCCATTCGCGGCACGAGCCGCAGTTTGAAACTCCCCGTGCTTGCCAGATGCTGACGCTGATGCCTGGAAGTTGAAAAAGAGGTTCGGGACCCGAGAGCTTTCGGCTCTTCTCCCCTTTGTTCACTTGGACTCCGTGAAAAGAACTGACTCTCTGATTCGAATCCGACGAAAAAAGAGAAAGCGCAAGTCGAAACGTCAGCTCTTCTTTTCCCATGACTGATCTGCGATCGCGTTAGGCGTGTCGTTGGGCACGAAACGTTTGCGGCTTTCCAAGATTCCTCGGTTACGGGAACCCTCAAGGCGTGATGGTTTTCTGTAAGGCAACGCGAACTGATCGCATGCAATCTATCCATCACGGACAGGGATGCCAGATCTCTCTCGTTCCGAGTCCCAATGGGTGGAGCAGGGAGGAAAAGAATTCGACAAAGTCTTCTCGATGTCCGATTTCTCCTGGTGAAGAGATCTGCGTTTAATGTACAGTGAGCTCTAGCCGTGGAAAAACGGGCACGGGATGGGGGGAGGAGAAAGGGGGAGGGGGGAAAGAAAAGAAAAGAAATGCCACGATGAGCGAATTCTTGCTCCATGCATGCTGATGTAGCCATCTCAGTCAAGCAAGGGCTTTCCAAATCGGGTCGGGTACGGATTCTTCAATAGTCTTTGGAAGTACCACGATGTATACCCATCCGAGAACACAACCTGCAGCACGTAAGAACGGAGCGTTCCGCCATTTTCTCCGTGTGTTCCTATACCTGCTCGCTTCTAGAACCATCGGGTACTGAGAAAATAATTTCGCATGACCTTGCGACTCGCACTGGCACTCTCAGATGATGAAGATTCCTGCTGGCATGGTGCATGCGTAAAGAATACTCTGTGAGGAACGTACGGTTCAAGTGCCGCACGTGTACAATTGGCAGAGAGCCCGCATTCCTAGAGTTCTTTTCGAGATTTTGGTATAAACATCGTTCCGGAGTACCTAGATAAGAGCCAAGTTTGAACCAGCATCCTGCAATCGAGATAGGCGTCTGCACGCGCATCTCAGCTGACCTCGTTTCCTGGGCGACTGCCAAGGCGAAGAAGATGCATGCTGCTCAAAGGCATGCCTGCGTGCATCGGAGACGGTGGACGACTTTTCTTCCAAAGGAACCAGGCGCTCAGGCTGTGACGCCTTTCGAGGGATGGTGACCTGTTTGTCATGCTTCGCTCACAATCGCGCCCCCTTTCGCCAAGCGTATGCTTAGCCTCTTCCTGCACACTCTCGAGGGGACAATTATGGGGCATCGGAAGGCACGCAGTGTCCCTCTGGTAGGTACCCGACGCTCCTCCCGATTCTCGGTTCCCAAGCTCCACATTGACCGCCTCCGAGTTTTCCTCCTGCGTGATTCACCGTCTTGGCACACCGCACTCCTCCGTTCTTCTCACGGCGGGCTTCATCAGGGCACACGTTTTTGCATCCGTCAAACCGTCGAAAGCATCAGCACTTCCTACGCTTCAGGCTGCGAGACCCGGGCGATGAAACGCTGGATGGCAACTCTCCTGAACAGATCCCAAGAGGGCAAGTGGCCAGGGAGTCCTTTCCGAACCCGAATGCCAGAGAACACCTCGGGATTTGGTGCGCGGCGTGTGTTCTGCCCGAAACTGAGCTCCGGCGACGGCTGTCCGCAGCATTTTCTCTGTCCGCTGCCGCGTATCAAATGCTTCCATCGGTCAGTGGACCCCGTGAGCGGCTGATGCCACAGGGAGAGGGCGCAGCCACGTCTCGTTCCGGAGACACTGCTCTCCCTGCGTCGGCGAGCGGATGCCCTCGCAGGTGTGGAATGGGGGCGACAAAATGGAAAGCAGCGCGTGGAGATGGAGGTAGGTGGAGGAGAAAGACACCTCGGGATGGAAGCGACGCTGGAGGAGCGCTCTCCCGGACGCGAGGTGAATCTTCGAGATCGAACCTCATCTTCTCCCTCTCCTCCTCCTCTTCTTCTCCTCTACTTTCACACTACTTGTGACTCGTTTTTCCTGTCTCGCGCTTAAAGTTTCCGTTCAAAAGTATTTTCGCAGCCTGGATGGGTTGTCATGGTTCTTAAGACAGCAGTTCTAGTTCTAGGGGCAGCATTTAAATCTCCTGGAAGACTCCTGTGGAGGAGTGTGAAGGGCAGCCAGGCAAAGTTGAAGAGCGAAAGAATGAGTCGACGAATGACCAGTGGACCGGAGAACAGCACACGAACCCCTTCCTCGCGACTGCCCCGCCGCGGTAGTCACGGTCTGTGTGACCTTTCCGGCGGGGCGAAACAACCCTCAGGGACAAGCGGACCTGCAAGAAGCGCACTCGGTTTCCTCTCCGCTGGAGAATTTCCTCCTTTCCTTCAGCACGGCGTTTCCCGCGTGTGCGTAGGTGAAGTCGGCGGCGACCATCATCTTCCACCCATGCATGTCGGCACCGCCGGGTACGTGCAAGAACTGTATGACTTTGGAGACTGCCATCATGGACCAAGTCCGAGACGAGAAGGTTGTCGGTTGCCGGCGCCGACGGGACTCCGCAGAAAGCGAGCCTCCGGAGTTCCAGTCGCAAGTCCGGCTCCAGGAGATGACGGGTCCTTTGCAGTTCGGAAAGGACGTGAAGTGCCGCCGCGCCCAATCGCCCGCTCTTAGGGGCAGAGCGGTGCATTCCACGGTGACCTTGCGTCCCGTGAAGGTCACCGAGGAGTCGCTGAATCGGGGTGCGCGTCACTGAGGACGTAGGGAAGGGTTTCCCGTTTTGGAAAACCCCTCCTCCATTGAAACGGGAAGGGGTGGATGGGAACGGGTGCCGAGGGTTGCTGGCAAGTCGAGGAAGACCCCTTGCGAGCGACACCTTTAAAGAGAGACTCCTCCTGTGCTGGCGGAGCCCTCGGGGGTTCTCTCTCCACTCCTTTCCATCGGATGGCGAGCGAAGTTTTAGCCCTGGGAAGGCTCGAGCGGGGGAAGGAGGGGCGACACTCCTCGTCTGCGACCCTCCTGGCCTCATCATCCCCTCTGGTCGGTGGCGCTGGGGAATTAGCCCGCTCCGGAAACGGGGAGTACCGGATGAGGCCCGCTCCTGGATGCTTCCTGCGCCTCCGCGCGCTCCCGCCTGGGACGTCTCCCGGGAGCACCTTGGAGACTGGACCGCCGTCCGGGATACGAGCGACCCCTTGAAGAGCACAGCCTCCCTAATCGGATGAGCCTCCGGGAAGGAAAAGAACCGCCACCCCTCTCCTTCCTGATCACCGGCGGCGCCCACCCCTCCGTGGGCGCCGAAGAAGAGCTCCACCCGCGCGCTCACCGAGCGCCCAGCAGCTTCGACTCTGCTCCGGACATCCCGATATGGGCAGAGGACCACCTGCACCGGGATGGCCTTCGACCCCAAGAGGTCTTTTCCGGCCCTACGGGTCGCCGGGCCCGCCGAATGGGCACCGTGGTGCCGGAGTCTCCGTGCTTCCCTCCTCTCCGAACATCCTCAGCGACCCTCGCAGGGGTTGCGACGAGGGGCGAGCGGGAGGCTCTTGCGCCCCTCGCCTCCGGGGAGGCGTCCTCCTCCCCCCCCCGTGCCCGTTCGGAGCTTCGCGAGGGGAATGGAGCTCCTTCACCTAGGCGCTCGCCGAGTCCCGCGGCGGCGAAGCGTCCCGTTCGCGACGGGGAGGGGGCAGGGCTCTGGCAGGAGAGGTGGTGGCGCCGAGCCAGAATGCGGACGAGCCGGACGAACGAAAATAGCCAGCCAACCCTGCGTGCGTCCCATGTCGCGCATGCACGGCATCTCCGGGCGATCTCCGATTGCCCTGATTCCCCCCACCCCGCCTTTTGTCTGGAAGGCCGGGGTAGAGGTGGCCAGGAATCCGTTCGGAGCGCGCCCTCTTCCTCCCTCGTCTTCGGATCAGGAGAAGGAGCGCGGTGATTGGCTCGCATCGAGAGAGCCCCAACGGCGGACTTTCCGTGTCGTTGACTGCCCACGGGGGCAGGGGGGCCACGGCAGACAGACACGGTCGACTGCACTGAGCGTCCGGATGAGAAGAAAGCGGCACTGTCTTCTCCCCTCCCCTCCTCCTCCCCTTCCCCATCGCAAATCCAGAAAACCTGTCGGAGTCAACTTGCTGCCCTCTGGCATGGAGAGATCCCCTTGGACAACCCAGCAAGTACGGAGACCTCGCGCTCGTAACGGAGTGTTTCGATGGCTCCGGTTCCTCGAAGAGGTGTGACCGGGGTCCCCAGGCGCGTAGCTGGAGGAGATTAGCTGCATAGCAGCAGCCTGGAACGCGCGCCACGAGCCCGACGTGCGAAAAGAGCAAAGCCTTCCTTGCAGCGGGATCTTCTCCTCCCTCCATCCTCCGCAAGGTCCCCCCCTACCTGTGCATCTGTGATCGACAAGGAGGCTGGGGGGAACCCTGAACATCCGTGCTATCCTCGTCCGGATCTCCTCGAGCCTCCGCCTCGTCTCCTTTTGTTTTGCTCGCACGTTTCCGCAAGAGGTTTCTGGGAATCTTCTTCCTCCGGAATGACGAGGGTCAGCAGCCATTTGCTTTCTGGTCAGGCTGGGTTCCTGCGCTGGTAACAACACAAAAGCACACCCAGGAAGGTCACTGAGCATCTGCAGTCAACTGTCGAATAACATGAATTGTCAAGCGTCAACGGGACACGAAAGGTCGAGCACAAATCAGTGATCCAATGAAAAGGAGACACCTCGTATAAACGAATGCACATGCAAATGAAATAGAATGGGTGAATAACTTGTAAGAGTTGAACGATATTTTTCAAGAATAATTTACCGAGCATAAGTCAGTGATCGAATGTAAAACAAATACCTCGTGTAAATGCAGCGTCACACGGGCAAAGCCGTGCGCATGGCGCTTGTTGCCATGCGACAAACGGCGCGGCTTTCTGGGTGCGAGGGATGCAAATGCCGCCTGCACGCCGGATGTCACGACCTCAGCGCCTGCTCCTCCCCGCACCCTCTACACCGCTCCAGATTCCTCCCTCCAGACTCCCCTGGAGGGCCGCGGCACCTCCCGTCCACCCGAGACCAACACAGTCAGGGCTGCTGTCGAAGATGCCGTATACTCCTCAGCGTTCTGCAGGTTCCGCCATGCTGCTCTGAACAGAGGAGCTGCCCCGCTGCAGTGTGGTCCGGTTGTCAATAGGGGTGCGAAAGAGCGTCGCGTGGAGCGCATCGGGGCAAACTCTTCCGCCCCCGTGTTCTCGCCGAGTGACGCCACTTCCGGGCTTCCTGCAAAGGTCGGGCAGCGAGCACACCAGGGTTGCCATTTGCGATCGCGCGTGCATCACCTCTCCATTCAAGAGCCAGCGATGACAGCCGAGGCGTTGGCGTCGGATTCCGCCCATGACGCCACCAGCCGACCACGGGACGGTCGGACGGGAAAGAACCAGGACTTCCTCCCTTTGGTCAATGGACTCGCGGCACGAATTGCTGCCGGCGAAAGTGGAGCCGAGACGCGCACGCTGGAGAGAACTCTGGATGGCCGCGCAATCCACAGGAAAACCAGCGGAGCCACTACGGGGTGGTACCTGCAGATAGACGAGCACTTGGCCCCCAAGCGGGGCCAAGCCCTCCTGCCGCTCCTGACCGCCAAGACAACCTTTTCCTCTGCCTATACGGACAGAGATCCCCCGCGGTCCAACAGCGGTGGGGAGAAAGGGGTAGGGGGAGGCCTGCGGTCGAAGAAACGGAAAAGCCCACGCGCAAATTTCCGTCCGGTGTCTCTCTAGGAGAACGAGCGAATCCCAGCGACAGACCCTTTCTCTTCCTTCATGGTGGGGCAGCGGTATATCTCCCTATCTTTCCGGTGTCCAAGGAGGAGTCCTGCGAAGAATGGAGGATTCGGACCTGGGTGTGGTCCCCCAGGAGAGGAGACCAAGGTCAGTCCGAGAGCGCACCGGTCGGGGAAGGGAATTCAGGCCAGGTGCGCAGAGCACTCTCGCGGCAAAAGGAGGCGGCGGCGCAGTCTGAGCGAGCACCCAAAGAGAGCAGCACCGAGGAAGGATGTACCGCTCGGGAGGGTTTGCTGCCGCCTGCCGTCTCGGGCGGAGTCGGCGGGAGAGGCTTCCCACCTGCACGAGAGAGATTCAGGGTGAAAAGGAAATCGGTTCGCTCACGCCGATTCTCGGAGGAGGACACTCCCGGGGAGCGGAGACGGGGTTGGAAAAGAGGGAACTCTCTCGCTCTGAAAGAGCGTCGGGGACTGCGCAGGAAGGGAGCCATCCGAAGCTCGGGGAAGCAGCGTGTTTTCTTGACCTCTTCCATCTCCGAACAGGGGACGCAGAGGCGCATCCTTCCGTGCAGACCGAGGTCGGCCCCGTGGCAAGCCAGATGGACACAGGGAACCACCAGTGGTGCCCTCTGGCACGGAGGGAGGTGGGGCAGGTCGCTCGGTCCCGCCCACCTCTAGTCGCTTCTGCTTCTTTGCTCGCTGCGCCGGTGAGGTCTCCCTCGACGTAGGAGTGACTTTTCCTCATTACCTCCCCCTCCCCCCTCATCCCCGCTGCCAATCCTAACGGCGTCCCCACCGCCTCGGGCGCTGCTGCCGCGGGAGAACCCGGTAGTGTTCCTGTCGCGCACCCCCTTTAGGATGATGGGCGCGAGGCCCAGTCTCATGACCTCCAGGGAAAGCTGCAACTCCGTCCCGGAGCCCGTACGGGACACTGCCGCGGATCAGGGAGTGTCCACTCTCTCCTCCGGCTAGTCGATTAACGATGTCGGGCGGGCCAGGAAGCCACTGCTCTCGGGCGACTTAGGGAGAGGGAAGGGTCGGGGAGCACTGGGACGATTCCTTATCCACGGTGGACGGGACATCGTCGGGACAAAGGGGAGGGCCATTCCGTCAGCTTTCTGCGTCAGGGAGCCTCATGGTGGCACTCCGGGTAATTGCCGCCTTCTGCCCTCGTCGTGGAGTGGTGGGACCCGCTCACCCCGTGCAGGAAGAGCACCGCCGCCCAGGGAAGGGGCGGTCGGACTGCTCGGGCACCAGCGGAAGACCTCCAGTGCCTCCGAGGGGACTCACCGCTTGCTCTCGTGCCCCGGGGCAGTGCGTCTTCCGGAAGGATGGCCATCTGCCACCCCCTTCGAGGTCCAGCGGGGTTCAGGGGGACTCCCACGCTGCCAGTTGGGCTCCTGCATCCCCGAGGGACAGCAATGGCCTCTGCTGCCGAGGACTCTTCGGGAGACCTGCTGGAGGCGGCGTTTCTCCGATAGTCTCGGGAGGGCGTCTGCGACTGCGGGCATGGTGACGTCGCGCCGCGAACCGCCAGCGTTACAGCTGCGCCCACGGAGGACGCGGCGAGATGGCGCCATCTTCACGAGCGAGTCGCGTCTCCTTGGGGTAGGCTGCAGAGGGCTCGGAGCGAATGAACTCAAGATTCTCTCTCCCTCCCCTCCCTTCTCTGTTCCCTTTTTCTTCTTGTGGTCCGCCCCCTGTCGGCTCCGGTCTTTCTACACAGACGACCTGCGAGGCGGCGTCCTCTCCCATTCGTTCCCTATGGAAGGGAATCAGCCCCATTCTTGCAGACGGCTTTGGGGTGACCTCCTCCTTCCGGATGACCGGACCATTCGCTTTCAAAATAAATGTAAACGTTGCATAGCGACACGCATCAGCTGGCACCCACAGGGACTGCCCTCGCCGGATACGGAGCTACGGAGGAGGAGAGGGAGCATTTGTAGGTGGATAGGCAGGTGTATGGATGGATAAATGGATTGATAGACGGATGAAAGGATAGATGGGTGGACGGATAGATAGATGGATGGATGGATTCCGGCTCCATGATCTGGGAGCGTTTCGCTTCGACCTCTCATCCCGGGCAACCGTGTCCCGAATGCATCTACCGAATGGGCACTTCGGCGGCCGTTCGAATGGCTGCTGAGCACGGTCGATTGTGCCGCACCCACCTGAAAGAAGGACCAACGCGCGTCGCTCCAAGAGGGGACAACCGTGGGGAAGGGAGTGGAACGGGAGGGACAATCAAAAAGCAAATAAATAGGGGATGGGATGGACCGACCCCATGCTACTCAGCACGTTCTTGGGGGCCTCTGTTTGGTAGGCAAGGCTCCTCACGAAAGGGGAAGGAGGGGTGCTCACCCGATGTCGGGCCAGTCCGCCTGCGACCGCCCAAAGGTTCCCTTGAACTTGACCTCCCGGATGGGGACACTTCCCCTCCCCTTCACATGCAGGCGGCGCTCCGGGACGACGATGGCCACGCTCTTCCTCTGCCTCGGGGATCACCGTCGCTCGAACAAACATTTTTTTTTTTTTCTACATTACTTTTCTGCTTATTTTTGTTCCGTTTTTTTCTTCCCCCCGTGTCCCCGCATCTGACCCCGAGGGACAAATGGGCGACTTTTTTTGTTCGCTGTTGTACGTGGTAAAACCAAGTGTTCTACCAAAAATGTGTTTTTCTTATTTTGTGTAATAAATGCTCCGGCAAATCCGCGTGAAAACCCTCGGTGCCCCCTTCTTCGCCGGAAAGGACGGTGCGGTTTTTTCTGCCTCTCTGAGCCACGGCGAGAGTGGCTGAAAGTAGCTGAGATGCTTTACCGGATGGGACTCCCCTTTTCCCTTCCGCTTCGACGGGCTCCAGCCGTCTGAGGGAAGCCAACGCCTGAAGGGCATCATCTGGGTCTCTGACTTCTTCCCGAAAGGTCCTCAACGCTGCTGCCCTGTCTTCAGCAACAGTTTAGCATCACCGATCTGTTGTACTTTTGGAAGAGAGCGAAGAGCAGAATCCACATCGGGACCAGGCTAGAAACCGGAGATCAACTTCTTCCACCTGAGGGCTGCTTTTCTTCATTCGGTCAATCAGGGCACCATGCCGCCTTTCTGCACAGAGACGGGAGATTCGCACGCGTTTGCAGCAAGGTCTGGTCCCGCGCCCGGTGCAGCCTAGGGGAACGATGTCCCACCTCGCTTCCAGAGGCTCCTGGCTCCCGAGAAGATTCAAGGTGGATGCGTGGATCAAACGTCGGAAACCTTCATGTGTCTGTCGCCGGTGAGGAAGTCGTCTGGTGGCCGTTCATGGAGCCCCGCGCTGGACGTGGTCTTCCTTCTCTGAGCAGAGCGATTTTGCTCTTGGGGTCTGCGGTGCCGTGAGCAGGCACACGGCTCCCCTAAAGTCCGAAGGGTACGAATGCTGCTGCTGTGTCGCCTGAACCAGCTGGAGGTTCTTTCGGACACGAAGCCTTTTCAGACCGCCGTGGAGTCGTCGAGTCGGTTCCGCATTCGCTTCTTCAGCAGGGCACATCGGACCGGAAGGTTCCACAGCGGAAGCATCCGGCAAAGTCGGTAGCTCGAACCAGCTGTCTGCGGTGAATGCGTCGCGGATTCGTTTGCTGCACACCTCGACTCCAGACGTTCCCTCCGAGAGGTCACCATGGAAACGTTCGATTTGCCGCTTGATGCAGCGGATGGAAACATTTCTTTCTGTGCTGATTCCTTGCCGAGGTCCGTCAACTGATGATTACCTGCGATCTCTTCGCTGCCTCCGACGGCTGTTGAGTTCTTCAGCCAAGATGCAAACACCCACCCAGTAGTGGGCTTCATCTCAGTTTCATCGCGCTGCTTGTTCACCGTTTCACACAACGACTGCTCGGTGCCGCGGGCATCCAAAGCAGTGCCACGGATCGCGTTTTTTCCGAGGTTGCGATCGTGTGATCGACGCCGACATGGCGGCGCGCCCGATGACGAGTGAGCGGACTTTGGAGCCACGTGGAGAACGCCAAGTTCGCCTCCACTACCGGTTGCGACCCTCGGTATGAATTGCCAACCGAGCCACTTGGAGCTTCTGATAAGCTCGTGCTCTTCCTGTTCGAGGAAGCGAATTGGTTTTGGGGGGATAAGTTGCACTCTTCTCCGAAGGGCACCTCACCCGTTTCACCAGAACAGGAAGGAAAGAGCCGGAAGTTCCTAGGGACCTGTTTTAAAATCGAGATCAAATGGCTCGCAGACGACCCTTGGTAGGGCGGAGGGTGAGCGAGACCACGGTGGAAGGTTCCAGTGTTATCAGTTTGCTGATCCCAACGTGACTTTCCGGAAAAAGGTTTCCAAGGCCGAGCACACAGTTCTACTTCTCTGCCAGAGTCTTACCGCAGAGATCACGGTCACCACCGACCAAGAACCCGGTGCAGGCGTTGAGAGAGCCGACGGCTGCAGCCTTTCCCAAGACTGCGCTGGAGCTGCTCTTGCGCGATGGTCGGTGGCGTCAGCCTAACATTTCTCTTTCTTCTTGGTACTCGTTTGGTCAGATGGATCCAAGCGCTCCCAATCCCGCCCTCCAGCCGAACTTGCAAGGGGTGGTCGTGGAAGCAACCGGATGCGAGACGCAAGGTAGTGAAGTCCCGATCGACCGGCCTCAGGCACGAACTCGTCGCCGAGCGCCGAGCAAAGCTCAGTCAGGCACACTGTGCAGCCTCAGCTTCTCTCAGTCGGCTGGGCGAAACCCAGCAGCCTCCTTCGGCGCCCTACGCTTCCCTGCTTGTGTTCCCGACAGCGACTCTGTCTTCTGCGTGCGTGGTCGAACCCGCGGGATTTGCCTCTTCGAGCCTTTTTCCGAGGGACATTGAAGTGTAGCGCGTCGCTTAGGGACGTGGGGGTCTCAGAGCGCGAGCGATGAAAGGGAAAGCTCGCGAGATGAGATGGAAGGGGCGAAAGTGAGCGGACAGAAAATAAATGCATCGGGAGTACTCTGCACCGTCTTCAGCCTGCTCCCCCTTCCCCGCATCCAACTACTTTCACTGGGATGCGGGAGCACGCACGCATCCGCGCACGCAGGTGCATAACGATCCGCTGGGATTCATGCAGCTGCGTTTGATCCTTCCGGCTGTCCTCCAGGTCTCCTACTACTCCTGGGTTTCGCAAACTTCTTCGGATCCGCATCCCGAGCACTTCTCCAGGATCATAAAAGTCCAGCGGGGTCAAGCAGGGGCACCCTCTGGCGCGCCCCTAGGCCTCCGAGGTGACGGAAGAGTGGGCGGCGGGAACAGCTGCGAAAGCCACGCGGAAGGCGCATGTAAATACCACGTTCCTTCCGTTCCGTCCGGGAATCTCCTCGCGGGAAGGTCTTGTAGCTCGCCTCACGCCGTATACGAGGCGCACTTCACAGATTCTGGTCATCCCTGGTCATCCCCCCGCAGGGGAAGCCATCCGTGCGCACCAGCGGGCGGCGGGGTTGCAGGGGTGCCACCTTCAGGGTTTCGGAATCCCTTCTCCTTATCAAACAGATGATCCGACACAGTCTTCAGCTCCATCATGATCCGACACAGTCTTCAGCTCCATCATGAGCTCTTGCAGTCACTTTCGATGCATCGCTTTTCATTTGAACACTTACACACACACACGTTTTTTTCCTATATATATATATATATATATATATATATATATATATGTATGACTGACCAGATAGAAGACCAGAGACTATTATGTTACATATATATTTCGACATATTATATGCTTGAAACATTCATTATATTATAATATTATTCATTACATCTATATATATATAATCTTGGAATAAATAGGAAAACACATATGAGTATGTAAATGAATATATATATATATACACACAACATTTACAAATACATATGTTTTTTTCCTGCTTATTCCAACATTATATATAAAGGTCAACATTTACAGGTGCTTATATTATTTATAACAATTACAAACACAGATGTTCTGTACATATATGTGTACAGACCTATAAATCACAGTAATCTTCTCCCTTCCATGCATGTGATTGTTTACCATTCGTTCTTACGTAATGGAATTTTAATGCATTGCCTCTTACTGTATTGTAGAGTACAATACATACTTTTCCCTGCATTTTTCACAAATGAAAGAGCCGTGAGCTTTGTGATCGTAAACACCATATAAAATCACGTCGAATACAAATGCAAATGGGAACTCATTTCGTGCATTCATGCAATAACAGCGCACCGTGTAGGCAGCCGTAATTCCATCAATCTGAGAGACGTATGCGAGGGATGATGGAAGATTCATGCGATTCTTTCCCACATGACCCCCGGGCAGCGTACACGGTGCCATACGGTGGGCGGGAGAAGAGGCGGGCAGCGTACACGGTACCATACGGTGGGCGGGAGAAGAGGAGGGCAGCGTACACGGTACCATACGGCGGGCGGGAGAAGAGGCCGTGCTGCCTCTTTTCCCGGCTCGGTCGGCCGCGCCACGTGACGCGGAGAGGCGGCGGCGTTCGCAGGCATGACGTCACGGGACGGCGGGCGCGCGGCACCGAGTCCGCAGGGCGCGGCGCCGACGCCGGCGTTACGCAAGCTGCCCGCCGCGTCGCGATGGAGCTGCGGGCGCGTTCGTGCTGGCGCTCCGGGACATTCCGCAGGCTCCCGTTGCTCCCCGAGCGCGCTGACGCGGACGTCGGGCCGACAACCACGGGAGGGAGATCCGATGCAGGGCGCACCGGTCGGGATGAGCGTCCGGGGAAATCGGGCGGATTGAACGTCCGTCCAGGACCGACCCTTGCCTCAGAGGAACGGCACCGCTGACTCGCTGGCGAAAAAAGGGCCCGCCGTTTTGCAGCCTGCTTCGCCTCCCTCCCCCTTTCCTTTGGAGGACTCGATCTGGCGGGGATGGGCGCACAACCAGGTAGGCGGCGGAGCCGAGCAGCTCCCGGGCGCACGGGCCGCGTGCGCCCATCTTATCCGTCTTATCCGGCCGATCGACCACGCTCTGGGCAAGGAGAAGCGCCCTCGCGTCGGCCGCTCTCCACCAGAACCCCCCAGCGCCGGCGGAGCCCAGCTCGTTCGGTGCAGGCCTGGATCTCCGGGGGCGATGGAAGCTGCCCACTTCGCCCCCCCCGGCGGTGCCTTCCGACTCGGCGATCCGCTGCTGCTGCTGGTGGCTCCCGTCCGGCAAGGCTGGGCAAGGCAGCGCCATCCTGCTCGGCCGGCACTTCCGCACCGCCGCCGGGGACTGCGGGAGCAGAGGATCCAGGGACGCTCGCAGGGGAGCGGCGGGGATACGCCGGCAGCCGCGCGTCATCTCGTGGAACTTCGCAGCCTCCCCTCTCCCCCCGTTTCCCCCGGACCAGCGCGCCGCTCCGCACGTGGGTGTCCCTACCGCAGATGCCTTGCGAACGTCACCGTCGCGAGAAGAGGAGGCCGCTGCGTGGGCGCTCCGCGGGGGTGGCTGGCTTTCTGCTTTTCTCTCCGCAGGAAGTAGGGGGAAGAGGGCGAAGGGGCTCTCCGGGCGGCGACCGCCCGTAATTGATTTTTCTCTCTGGCTGCGGCCTCTTCCCCCCGCTGCCGTGCCACTTCCACGGCGCCTGCTTGTACCCACGAAGAGAGGTGAATGAAAGGTGTTCCGCGAAGAGGTACCCACGCGCATCGGATCGATACACGCGCACGCAAGGTATCTGCGAGGGAGCCGTGCGTACTCGTGGATGCGGCAGCGGCCGTCCGTTCGTCAGGACGCGAGCCCGCGTCGGCATGTGCGACTGGGTAGCGGCCAGAGCGAGGAGGATCGCTGGCGACCTCAGCGGCCTGGGTAGCCACTTCAGCAAGCACCTGGCCCCCATGTACTACCACGACAGGTGCGAAAGGTAAGTGGCGGGTCCGAGAGCGGCTCCCAACTCCTCCCCCGCCCCCTCTCCGCGGCCCGGCCCCCTCTTCCCTCACGGACAAGGGGCGCCTCGCGATTGCAGATCCGTGAGGATGAAGCTGTACGAAATGCACAAAAGGGAGTTCGTCCTGGTCTTCGCGTCCTTCTCCTCCCTCTACAGCCTGCTCATCTTCATCGGCCTCGCAGGTAAGCCGGGACGGGCGCCAGGTCCCCGGGAACCCGACCAGAGGGCACGCCTTCCCTCAGGGCCTCCCATCACCGCCGTCTTCCGAATGCTCCCGGAGCCCGAATACGCGAACATGTCCTCGGACCTCGACGGTCCCTTCGTGCTCGACTCCCCGCCGCTGTCCACGTACAACCAGCAGCTGTGGGTCATCTGCAGGATAGAAACGCAGAACCCAGAAGGTTGGTCAGCAGCCCGCGGGGCCGGGGAGGCTGATCTGAACTTTTCCTTTGGGGGGGGCGCCACCTACCCCGCGCAGACGAGACGTTCGACAAGCTGATCGGAGTCGAAGCTACGGTGAGGGGTGTGCCGAAGGGCAGCAGCAACAGCACGGAGGTTGTTTCCGAATCCCTGAACAGGTGAGGGGAAGCTCGTCGCCTCGCAGAAGACGGGGGAGGGGGGCGAGAAACGCCCTCTGGGGAGAGGGTCGCCGCTGCGGCGACGTGAGAGGGCAGCGGGGGACAAAACCTGCGTCTTTCCAGGAGTCGTCACCTGCGGTGCTCCGGGCCCACGTGCGACGAATTCGTCACCCTCCACCTTGGGTACATCAACTACAGCCGCTACGAATTCGCGTTCCGCTTCCACGGGGTGAGGGAGGCGCAGCAGAGGTACGGCATCCGGGACGTCACGTTCGACGTAAGCAGCCCCGCTTTCCCCGCCCGCCACGCTCACAGGTGGATCCCAGCTCAAGACGTACAACCCGAGCTTCACCCAGCTCGAGGTGTGGTTCCGATTCCTATTCCTGGTGTCCACGCTCTTGGTAGCGGTAAGTCCTCCTTCTTCGATCCCCTCCACCCCCACCCGTCCGCCCTGCTCCCGACGAAGCCCACTCATCTGCTGCAACCGCCGTAGTTCGTGTTCATGCGCAGCCTGCAGAGGTTCCACGAGTGCGACTGGTCCCTCGAACAGAGGTGGATGCATCACCTGTTCCCTCTCCTCCTCATGTACAACAGTACGTATCCGTGACCGCATGATCTGGTGGTGGTGGTGACGTGTGCCGCGGAGCGCTGTGTCTCTGGCGCGCGGCGGGTGCGCCGACCCGAGGAGCGGCCTAAGAAGAGCAGTCCCCGCCCCCCGCCCATTGCTGACGCAACAAATGCGCTCCTTCCGGAAGCACGCATCCAGTGTCCCTCCGGACCTGCCCCCCAGCTGGCGCGGGGGGCCGGTCCCTTCGATGGCCGGGTCGGATGACTCCCCCTTGGGGACCTCCAAAGTAACCGGGGCGCTTCGCCCTCCCGCGTGCGTTTGCACTCTCCTCTGGCAACCTTGAGGACGCACACACAGGTGATACCTGTAGCTAGGGGAAGGTCATCCATCCTCTGTAGTACGCACAGCACAGTTGTCCGGCTAGAGAGAGGGATTGCCTGGGGTGGAGGGGTCGCCTGGAAGGCCTGCGTTTGGGCTCGGTGGGGCACTGCTGTCCTGTCGTGCGGACCTCGCTTTCGACCCTGCGGCGACGCGCGCGCGGGTCCCACATCGTTCGAAGCGAAGATTGGCCCGGCAGAGCCTGGCGGCCCGGTCCCGTCCCCGGTCGTGGAGGAAGGCGCCCCCGACAAGGTCTGTCTTCTGCGCTCAAGAAGTTGCCACTGCTCGAGGGCGGCGACCTCGCGCTGTCGCCAA
This sequence comes from Raillietiella orientalis, assembly GCA_036172245.1. Taxonomy (NCBI): domain Eukaryota; kingdom Metazoa; phylum Arthropoda; class Ichthyostraca; order Raillietiellida; family Raillietiellidae; genus Raillietiella; species Raillietiella orientalis. Next base: position 549,773 of record JAYWIR010000055.1, on the reverse strand, counting down.
ACGAGCAGGGCCGAGTCGAGGAATGGATGATCGGTGCGAAAAAATCAGGGATCGGCAAGGGCTCGAGCATGTGAACCGGGAACGCGGGAGCGTTCCCTTTGTCGCCGGGAGAGCTGGGCGTCGTGCGGGGGGCCACTGCTTCCGCGTACTCATACAGGCGCCAGCTCGCCATTTTCCCGGTCACCAGGCCAGGGTCCCACTCGCAGCGTCAGATGCTGACGGAATGATCCAGATACTGCGTCTGAGCGGAGCTAAGGTACCCTGCACCTTCGGCCCAGCGGGGCGATCGCCGAAGACGGGAGGGTTCCCAACCGCTTCGTTTCTTCAAACCGGCAACCGGGATCGGAATGGTCTCTTCCCGCCTCCCGGTCCATTCCATCGCATCGGGATGCAAGGGTTTCGCGCAGATGCGCGCCTCCGTTCGTCCAGGTGCTTCTGTTGCGCGGGAGGCGGCGGTGGCAGCGGCGAGATGTGGGGGTGGTTCAGGACGCGCATCGAACAGAGGGTGCGCTCGGGGGAGCTGCAGGGTGATGCGGGGATCCTCCGAGCGTGCAGCATCCCCGCCCAAATGTTGCCTCTGCCTTCCCTCGCAGGTGTTCCTGGCCCTCGTCCTCGGGGTCCGGGAAGGCCTCCTCGCAGCCGCCTGGACTGGATGCGGTGTCCGCGTCGCAAGCGGCCGAGCTTCCCGTCCATTCACGTCGCGCCGGGTCGCCTAGCAACGTGAGCGGATCTGACGCAAGTCGGTCGTCTCCCGGGGATTCGCCTTACGCCTCCCAGGGGTCGACACGGAGGGCTCCAGTCTTCGGTCCGGTGGCGGCAGGGGCCAGAGACGGAACCTCAAGCCGCCCCGGCTGGACCGCTGAAGCTGCGCCTCAGGGACGAAGCAAGGCCAGAGAGACCTTCACGCCTTGGGACGGGGCAAAGGAGGGCTGGCAGAAAGCTCCCGGGAGAGCAGACCGACCTATCGGTCCGTCCCTTGCACGCGAGGAGGACTTTGAGACCCTCTGCCCTGCCGGCCGTTCGCTCCCTTGAGGCACCCCGTTCCTCCTTCACATGCTTCGATCCCGCGCCGCTTGGAGCGCAACAGGTGCTCTCGCACCCTTCTCTCCCCTCCCCCAGTCGCACTTCCCCCCCCCCCCCCAGAGGACTTTCCCAATCCTAGAAGGCTCACTTGGCTATCACTGGAGCCTGCTCCTCGCTGACCTCCCCCCTGGAGCCTCGCTTGGGACTGCCAGGGAAAACCGCCGCCTCCACACTTGGTTCCGGAGAGCGTGCACCCACTGCCGCCCCTCTCCGACTGGGCATCATGAAGACCCGGAAGGGGATCCCGGAGATGCCTCCGGGCGTCGAGCAGGCGCGGAACTTCTCGGGGACGCCGGACCCTTCTTCCGCGCCCCGCTGCAGTCTAGCAACGGTTCCTACCTCCTTCTGGGAGGAGGAGCGGCGGATTTACAAACCACATGCGCGCGAGGATCCGTAGCTTACGAGGTCTTCGCGGGCAGGCGGGCCGGAAGGTGCCGAATTTTCCTCGTCATCACTGTCGCTGCCCTCCTCCTGAGGCTGTCGCTACTTCCGCGCGCTCGCCGCCCCCTTCCGTGCGCAGGTCCAGCTGCTTGCGCGTTTTCCCTGTGCGCCTTTACTCTGGGCACTTCCTGGGAGGGGCTCCTTCTCCTCCCAGAAAGCCTCCCAGAGTGAGGGCGATCCTCGAATGAGCTTCCTCCCCCTGATGTTCCCTCCCATCCCTGCTGTCGGAGAAGCAGGAAGAACAGGAACGTCGCCTGGGATGCCTCTCGCTGTCCTCTGACATTAGAGCCCCTACGGGCGGAGCGCTTCGGCTCGTTCCTGTCCCGCCTTCTGCTCTTTCGCCCGCGACGGAAGCGTCCTGGGCCGGAAGGCCCGACCAGCCCGCAGCTCGTCGCTGGCGGGGAGCACTGGAAGAGATTCCGCGGGCTGAGGCCGACCCGCGACGGCACCTTAGACCTCGCCCCCCACCTCCCCTTCTCCTCTCTCCCTAAGAGGCTCGCGGCCTCTTCCGTTCCAGAGTCCGGACCGGGCGGCCATTCTTGGGAGATCCCGGAGTGTCAACGCCGCATGGTCAGGCGTGGATTGTCACCCGGAGGCCGGATGCGTCCCTTTCGGGAGCCGAGGTCGTCCAGGTTGTCCGGCTGACCTCGGGAGGATACGAATCCGTTCCGGGAGTCATTCGGGTTCGGACAGGAAGGGAGGGGAGGAACAACCCTTTTTCTCCCGTCCCCTCAGACCTGCAGCAGCATCCCTGCAGCGCCAGGGACAGCATGGCCATCCCCCCAACTAGGAGTGGTCTGGAAGCCGGCCGCGTCGCTCCCGCTTCCGCGTTCCCTCGAGGTCGCGGCTGGAGTCTCCCTAGAACCGCCACGACTTTTACAATGGCGTTACCTCCGGGGATGACCACCTACCACGACCCTGGCTCACCGGCGGAATCACTAAGCAACAGCGGTCTCCCGCGCTCCGAATGGGCACGACGGCGCCCACCCATCGTTGCAAGGTCGCGAGATGCACCTGCGGTCCGCTTGGTCACACTGCTGCCGCCCTCGATGGCAATGCGGGCGAGGCGGGTGGTCTTCCGGCGGGTGACCTTATGACCCCTTCCCTACTCCTCCCACGCTCTTCCGGGAGGAATGGAAGGGACGGCGGGAAGGTTGCGATGTTGTCGGGGGCTCGGAGGAGATGGCTGCACCGCCTCAAGACAGGAGACGTCCTGGGAGAGAGAACGGGCCTTAAGAAGCTACTGTCATCTCTCCCGGGACTCCTGCTTGTGAAACACATCCAGGAGGCGAAGAAGGTCCCCCGGGATCGATCCCCCTCTTCCTCTTGGCTCGCGGGCGCGACTGCGCCTTCGATCCCGCGTGACTGCCGGGTCTCCCTGGGCGATGCCACGTAGACGGGAGCATACTCTTCCCCGCTCGGAGTGGTGTGGACCCTGCCCGGGAGCTCCCTCGCCTGGGGGCTCTTCTCGGACCTGCCCGTCCCGCTCCTCCCACACGCCACCTTCGATCGATCCTCCCCGGCTGGCGTCTCCCTGTCGTTCGGCTCCGCTCCCTCCTCTGCGCTTGCGATCCAGGCGGAAAGAAAGGAACGGCAGTATGGAGCACCTCCCAAAGCCCAACAGGCTACGGCGGGAGCAGGAGAAGGGGTGGCGTCTCCCGTTCGCTTCCGCTTCAGGATGTATGTGGGGGCGGGCAACCCCGAGTCCCGTTGCAGATGTCTGCAGGCGCAGCGGCGGTTCCTAGGATACGCTTCGATCACGCCAACAGGCTCGGTGCCTGCTGACTACTTGTCCAGGTCAGTGGCCGCTGGCTGATCGCAGGTGCCCCTGCCGGAGGGATATCGGACCGGACCGTTCCGCTGGCCGGTCCACCGTGGGAGAGAAGAGGCCCATGACCTTCGGAGCCGCGCTTCGGGTGAGAGAAGGGCAAGGCGACGAATTTCTTGCCAAGGGGGTGGCCCCACGCACCCGCATCCCGGTCCGTAGGGGAATAACGGGTCCCTCACCCGGTCGAACCACCAGGGCCGCTCTGCCCTCTAGGCCGCTCATCGCGCCACGAGCCGTGTACCGATCGGGCTGCGGGGAGGCGACCAGGCTGCGGCCCTGCGGCGACATTCGCGTGCCCCTGACCGCTTTTAGGCGAGCTTATCCCCATTCTTTTATTCATTAATAATTAGAAATACCAATTTGTCGGCATCTCTGCGCAGTGGGGCGACCGATCCCTCGTTCGGGTTCGAGCGGGTTCGTCTTCCTGTTCCAGATCCCTTCTTCCCGTTGATCTTCCTGGTCAACTCGTGGGTCCCGAACGTCATCGACGCTTTCCTGCAGGCGCTTTTCATCTGCGGGATCCTGGCCTTCTGGATCTGCGTATACCACGGACTGCGCCAGGTAACCGGGCTGCACCGCGCGAGATCGGGATCAGGTGTGCCAGTCGGCTCGCCCTTTTCCGCCCGCGCTCCTGCTTTGGATGCCCCGAGCGAGGGGAGGACGGAGCAACCGGTGGGAAGGGACGGCCAGGGAATGGGCCTGTTGGAGGAGAGGCCGAGGACAGCCGTAGGGTGTGTCCGTGGGGATTTCCGGATGGAGCACCGGTTGAAGGGAGGGAACCGGTCGCTTCTTGTCCAGGCGTTGCCTCCCCCTACGGTCTTGCGCCCGAGGGCTTCAGGGTTTCCTTTGCGGGCAACAGTCTTAGCAAACAGCGATTGCGCTGCTACCAACCCTGACCTGGTGGTCCGACCTGACGGTCAGCACCTCCTCCTCAGCTTGCGTGCTGATAAAAAAAGCGGGAGGAGAGATCCGGCCAGCCTGCGGTCCAGACCACCTGCCGTCCCGCGGGCAGCGGCAGAGGATGCCTGAGGCGGGAGAACATCTAGGTCTGCAACGGTGCTCGCAGATCAGCCAGGGTCGAGGGACCGCTCTTCCCACGTCTTTTCCACCCCCATCCCTTCGTTTGCTCTTCTAACCTCTTTCCGGGAAGAAGGAAACGGGAGCACTCGCGAAACCCGGCAGTCGGTCAGAGTTGGGCGTTTCCCTTCCCGGAATCCCCTCCACTCGTCCCCTCCCCCTCTTCCTTCATCTTTCGCGATCTACCGAGAGTTCGGTCGAGGGTCGAGGGGTGCACGCGCAGGGAGGCCGGAAGCTCCGCCTCGTGGAGGCAGCGAGAGGGGTGCGGTGGCGTCGTTCGGGTACCTATGGTTCTGCGCAGGTTTCCTCTTCCTCGCAGCCTGCCGGCGGAGTGGCACGGGACTCTGGGAAGAGTGGCGCCCTCTTCACTCGCGGCCTGCTTTCCGAGTTTTCCTTTTGGGGGGGGGGGGATTCAAGGACTGATGAAGAGCCGTTCTCTCCCTTGGGGGGAGGGGTCACGTGGAGACTCCTTAGGCACCGTCCGCGCCACCCGGGGGTACGTGTTGACCCTTGGGGTTGTAGGGTGCAATCCCGGGAGAACCTACTCTGTGGAATCCAGGAAAGCTCCGGAGGGAGGAGTCTGTACCTCTCTTACGCTTGACAGGGTAACCCCATAGGAAACCCCCTCTTCCTCATTCTCTGAGGAGGGACCCCCCGGAAACAGTCCGTTCCCCGTTTCCTCCTCCTTGGAAGAGGACCTTACAGGTGAGACGCTTCCTTCGGGAAACACCCTCAGGGAGGAGGGCGCTTCCTCATGCACTGGCAAAGCGATACCTCGAGGGGAGGGTCCACCAACCAGTGCCACGGGTTGCGATGGAGGGCAGTTGCATTTCCACAACCGGGGGAAAACCCCGCTGGGCTCCTGGATTCCTGGAAGCGGGTCCCGGAGGGTTCACTTATCAATCCCAACCGGTCGGCGGGAGGGGGTGAGGCGGGGGGGCATCCAGATCGCACCAGTCCGTGGGCCAGCCAGCGCCATCCTGCGGGAGGGTTGAGAGGGCGGTCCAAATTCACGACGCGGCTCCATTCTCTATTCGCGGGCGAGATTCGAACCCGAGACGCCAGGTGCCGCGCGGAGCGCGGACTTCTCCCCGAGGTACTCCCTGCCTCCTCCGTGTTTCCCAGACGGACCGCAGGCTGTGCAACTTCTACGCCATGAAGATCCTCATCGTCTTCCTCCTGTTCGCCCTGCTGTTTCTGCTAGCCAGCTGGAAGAGGTACTACGAGATGAGGGACCCGACCTACGTCGCGGAGGTGGACACGAGCCAGTTCACGGTAGGTCCCTCGCCTGAGGGTCCGCATCCTGCCTCTCTCCTGCCGCACCTCTCCCACGCCCTCCCTCAGAGCTTCGAGGCGGCCTGCGTGGTGGTGGGGGTCATCTACCTGGTGTATCTTCTGTACCTGGTTGCCAGGGCATTCGCCGATCTCCGGACGCTGACCTACTTTGGTAAGGCGAATGCCAGCGGCTGTTGCGGCTGCCGAGCAACCACCGCCCTCCCTCCCTCCCTCCCTTTCCTTCTCCTTCGGTCTCCCTTCTTGGACTTTCTCTTCCTCCTCTTCCTTCCGTTCCCCTTTCCCTCCTCCTCCTCCTTAGACATCCGGCTGAAGTTCTGCACGGGGCTGATGCTGCTCGTGCTGCTACTGGTGGCCGTCATTTCCTCACTGCGGTTCGGCGTCGGGATCGTGCGGGACAGCTTCGTCTCCAGACTGTCCACGACGTACAAGTCTTCCGCGGAGTTCATGGCTCTGTACGGGCTCTGCAACCTGTACATCTACCTGCTCGCCTACGCCTACTCCCCGTGCGGCGGCGCGTACGCCGGTGAGTTCCGGGGCGCCATTCCTGGCAGGGGATCCCTCCTCCTCCCGGACGGCGCAGGTTCAGGGCATATCGTCAAGGACAACCCGGTATTTTCCATGGTCGACGAGAGTGAGGAGGAGATCGTCTTCTGCCCGGGGGACGGCGACACCAGAACAAAGCTCCTGCCCACCGCGGCCGAGGGCGAGATTGGCGGCTGACGCCCCGGGTCTCCGAGAGGCAAGGAAGAGGATGGGGGGGAGGAAGAGGGAGGAAAAGAGGAACCGAGAGGAGTCCTCCCTGCAGTGTTTTGGAGGGCCCTTCGTGTTCCTCGTGGGTGCGTGAGCGAGGACTCCAGGGAGTCAGGAGGGAAGGCGGGACTCCATGCAGCCGCAGAGAGAGAAACGTCAGCACAGAGAATAAACCAAAAAAGAAAAAGAAAGAAAAAGGGGGGGAGGAGAATGACTTCGAGGGAGGAGAGATGTCCAGGGCCACGCCGAGATGTTTCTCTTGCAATAACGAAACAAAGCACAAGTCAGGGGGGAAAAAAATCGCCTCAAAGAACAAGAAATGCCCCTCCCCCCCCAAAAAAGAAGCTCACTGGGGTGACTGCCGGCACGCGGGCCGGCTTCCGAAAAGTAGGGTGGAGGGGATAATAAACAAATAAAAAAAGGCAGGAGGGTGGGGACAGGGGAAAGGGTGTCTTTGGTATGAGACGTTCCTTCCTCTTTAGAAGCGGCTCTGGATGGTGGCGACTTCTGGCTGCTGTCCCTTTGCTGCTGTCATGCTGGTGGCCTCTCTTCTCCGCGAACCTGACTCCAGCATGTGGCGGGTTGTAGCTATGGCGCGGATGCAGCATCTCGTTACATCACAGCGCCCAGACGTGATGGACTTCTCCCCATCCCCCTTCCCACCTTCTTTCTAGTGTAACAATTGGAATTGGTGGGCCATCGGCTCCATAGATTCCTGTAAGAGAATAAACGCTCCGGCACATCCGGGTATGGAATCACAGCTCCTTTCTTCAGCCCGCTTTCTGTGAAGAATCTTCTGCTGCTGCTCCCCATGTCTACCCTGGCGTCGGCTCTCGAAGATTCCTACGAGCTGTTGAGCCTCGGGACAGGACTGGAGGTGAACAGGGAAAAATCGTCAGTGATGTCAGTCGGTGCGTCGTGGACAGGGTAGCTGGACTGAATCCGCTTGGGGATTCCCACGGTTCAGCACTTTAAGTACCTCAGTGTACCGTTTCGGGACTATCTCCAGAGGGGGCATGGTCCAGCCGTCTCCAGAAGGCAAAGTCGGCGATCGGCCCGTTCCAATGTGGCAGGTTTTTCCTGACGGAACGGGCCGCGGTGTGGAACACGTTCGTGGCCTACCTCCTTCGCTCCCTGCTTTTTGTTTGCGCCTCACCAGGGAGAATCAAGAAGCGGACGAAGGTCCTCCTGAGGATCGCACTTCGGAGCAACGGGAGGTTCCGAGTCTGCTTGAAGGACTTGTGCGCTACGCGTCGCGACGGAGTCCCGCTGAGGACTTGAGCTCTGGAGAGTGGCTAAGCTGACTAGGACCAACAACTGGATCTTCTTTCGGCCCGCGAACAGTGGTGTCTGGCTTCAGGAAACCGTACGAACATGAACCAAGAACAACGAAGCGATCCCGGAGATGCGACAGCGACTGCTGCACTCCTACAACAACCGCTCGCTGCAGGACGTCATCGTGCAGCCCGCCAAGAACCACCCTAGAAGCAGCGCTACCCTCCCTCAGAGAGCACCTGGGCAGTAGCCAGTCGGCCAAATGGGAGATCAATTGCGAAATAGGTCTTCGAACAAGGGAATTAGGTGTTTGGACTACGGGCCAGCTCACGGACGCTGAGACCCCAAGCGTCCCACCGAAAGGACTATTGCGCTGGGGTGAGTTGCTGGAAATCCCACAGGAAAACCTCGACTGGACCCCAGAGCTGAAGAACAAACGGGTTCTCCCCCTGAATTGGCAGGATTCGGCAATTCTGCTGTTGCGCTGGGGTCCTCCGTGCAACGCTGCCGGTCTCACTGGACCCGGGTGGATGTGGATCCCAACTGTTTTAGGTGAGGGGAACGGGAATTCCAGTTCCCTCACCTACTTGTGGACTGTGTTGCCCTCCGGCCCCTGTGGTTGCGTTAGGCAACGGCCCTTGGGGCACCGACGGACAATCCCAGGGAAGTGATGAAGAACCTCTTCGTGCGCGATGCTCTTTCGCTTGCCGCATCGCCAGCAGCTCTTTGCAGCTGCCTACGAGGGATGGTAGCGGCCTGGAGCCACGCGAGAGGAGGACGGCACGACAGGGATGCCATCTGCTTCGCCCTGCGCTTCCTGTAGACGGCAGCTGGATGGACCCATCTGGAGCATACCCGGATGGAAATTGCCAACATCCTGGAAAGGATGCAGAGGACGCCCTCGAGCGGACAACGATCCTTTCTTGCGCCTCCCAGAGTTTTCCTTTTTTATGATTGATTTTTCTTTCATTTTCATTTTTGTTTGCCCCCTTTCCTCCGCTGCAGAGGCGAACCTCGGCGGCCTGCGTGCCGGTTATTCGGCAGCTTCTGAGCATCTTCGAACAATGTAGGTCTGATGGACCTACACACGTATGTTTATTATTTTTCATAATAAACGCCCCGGCGTGACCGGGTGATAAACCAAACAGTTCACTCTACCGAAGGAGTCCCTTTGCCCGTAAACGCGGAGTGACGACGTTCACCAACCTTGAAGCCTTTCAGTTTTTCGACTCCTGCAGTGTTACAAGAGAACTCCCACCCAGCCGCTTGACTCCTGTCATTGCTTGCTCCGCCCTGCGACAAGGACTGTGATAGCTATCTGGGACCACTTAGTCCAATCCTGCAGAAGATCTCCCAGCTGTTTGTGCAGCAGATTCTGCAGTGGTCGCAGTTCTTCTGGGAGCGCTTCTAAAGTGGAAACCCAAGGCTACGGTGCCTCCTGCCGCATTCCAGTTCATGGGGAGGTAGGAGATCCACATATATGCTAGCAGTAGGGGGGACAGGAGAGTAGCCAAGTCCGATCCTCCGGCGTAGGGTTGCGCTGCAGCAGCAAAAGAAACCTTACGCTCACGACGCATCGCTGGAGGATGTGGCGTGACAGAACACACCAAAAGGAGGACCACAATTGACCACACAGGGAGAGAAGTCGGAATTGCATCTGCAGTCCGATCTTCTCAGTGGTCAGGATAGAGGTCAGGATGCCCGAGCCAGCGTCCTGGAGCGGTACCACCAAGTTTTTCAAACGGATCCGTGACCTTGCAGCACCTCACAAGGCTTTACGCAGGAGGGGTTGCGCCCGGATCTTCACCGAATGAGGAGGCGGACAAACAAAAAATAAGATGCGGAGGAGAAGAGCAACAAAACTGTTCTAGGTGGAGGCCCGCTCCAGCAAGACGAACTTGCCGTCGAGGAGCGGACCGAGATCCCTCTCTTCCTTTAGAAGGCAGGCCGGCCACGACTTCTGACGAGCAGAAGTCCCCAAAGGAACTCCAACGTACTTGAAGACCAGGGAGGGACCAGGGTAAGAAGCTTGCCAGCATCCCTTGGTCGGCTTCCTCTTCCTCATGAAAGGGAAACGCAGGATCTTCCCCGAGGTTTGAATCCAGGAGGTTCCTCAGGACGAGAACGGCGGGGCTGTTGCTGCTGCTGCGAGGGGTGTGGTCTGGTGTGACGCTCCAGGAAAGTCAGTCCCCACACTGAACCCCCTGCCCCTCTTTCGAGGACGAGAGGCGCGGAAGACCTCGGGCGCTTTCCTCGGGAAATCCCCAGCGTCGACGACGGTTGCGACCCTGGAATGACCCTTTTTGAACTCCCCCCCCCCCTCCCTCTCCATACAGGATACCGTGGGAAAGCAAGGAGAGCTGCATGGACAGCACTGGGGTACAGGAACGTACTGGTGTTCTTTGAAGTTCAACAACTCCGCTTCCTTCGAGCGTAGTCATCCCTCGTTATCCGCGGCGTTGGGACGGGCCATCTGCATCTTCCCTCAACACAGATGGATGTCCCGAGCGTCGCTAACGGGACTTTCCCTCGCGATATGCGTGCTGAGGACTCTCCTGCCGTCCTCAGCGCCAGCCCCGCGTTGGCCGCAAGATTAGGCCGGCGAAGGAGCACGTGGTGAATACCAGAGTGCCGTTGCGCCGGAGCCGAACTGGAATTTCGCGTGCTCTGATGCCATTCACGCACGCCGGAAGATTTGCCCGTCAAAGAGTTGCACGGGAAAAATTGAAAAAGAGGAAGAAGCAGAAGCCGATAAACTTCCCGAATGAGCGATGCTTTCGCTTCCCAGTCAGAGCTCGCTCGAGGGACGAAAGAAGAAGAAAAAAAAAAAAGCTACCTCGAAAAAAAGCATCCTGTGTTTGTAGATTGCGATCTGAATGGTTAACTTTCTTTGCTGTTCTCAAATTCTTTTTGTAATGATTTGCATGTGGATGTTTTCCATGTGCAATCTGCCCTCGTGAAAAACTCGAATTTCATGCACACATTGAGAGTGGCATCACTGTCACGGAAGGAAACGGCGCTAACCGTTGACTGGTGGCTGATAACTGACGTTGGCTGATGAACATTTTCAGCAGCAGCAGCAGCAAAAGATCCCGCAATCGCCTTTCGCAGAAAGGAAGAACCTCCTGCGTTTCCCGATCCACATTTCCCCAATCCCTAAGGTGGGCCCTTTGCTGATGAAACTGCAAGCACCCGTTGTTAACCCACGGTCTGATTGTGTGGAGCGATCTCGCAGTTTTGCCAAGAAAAATGAATGGTATGCTGGTAGGCGATTTGTTCGCAGAAGCTGTGCTGAAAGCCTTCCGGATTGAAACATCATCGTGCCGTAATGCACCTCTCCGGCTCGCAATCAATCAGTGTCCGCTTAAGGATTCGGGGAGGAAATTCCTCAGTACTTCGGAGACGATGGAATGCAAACAGCGTTTTGCAGTTACAAATTAGGGGCGTGGATCCCGCCGCCGTGGATCAGCAGCCACGTTGGAAAAATGATGCGAAACGACACAGGAAAGGATTCGCGTGGCAACACTGAAAACCACGTGGATGGGGGGGGGAATGCGACAATCCGGAAAAAACAGCTACTAATTGAAAAGTCCGTGGCCGGCAAAACCAATCGAAGAGTTTGCCAGGACGCGGGGTCGGTCGCTTCGGATTTTTCCCGATTAGCATTGCGGAAACGGATGGGGTCGCGCCGAGCGCGCGAGGAAACACTGATGTCTTCCGGCGAGCGACGCGCGTTCCCAATTGCGTCCCTCCTCTGGTCCACTTGTGCAAACAGCGCGGGCAAAAATCAAATCCCCATAAAATGAACAGAAAACCCAAACATCGAACCGCTGGAGAGCGCAGGCATTTGCTTTCGGAAATGTAAACAGCGGAAGCAGATCCTACCATTTTGAGTGGGGGTCCTCCACTTCACTCTAATCGCGTAGGAGTTTTCTAACAAATCTGCGGGAATGCGTAGAAATGCTATCAGCATGGATCGTCATCCGTTCTCTCTCTCTCTTCCCCCCTCCCACTACCGTGCTGGTGATCAATCAAAGTCAATCTGTTATTGGTATTTTGTGATCAATTCCGACTGATGTTTCACCGATCGGCAGACAGAAGATATCCTTTGAGACGAACCATCGACTCGACGCACCCACCCTCCTCCACCCCTCTCCTCGGGAGGAAACGACCCTAGAAACACGCAGGCGTCACTTGCTGTGTATTTTTTGGATGGCGGTGGGCACGGCCTTTCCACCGTCTTCCGTGGTTGACCTTTACAGTTGAAAAAGAGACCATTCTTCTCCTGTCAGCAGGCAAGCACGAAAGAACGGCCCGTCGCCGCGTTCATCTCGGGAGGAAAGAGGTAGCGGACGAAGAGCAGATTTGCGGACGGAGATTTGACGGGCGCGTGCATGAGCAGAGCAACGCTCCAGCTGAACGAGGGACGCGCATCATCAACGAGATGAGGATGCGAATGAATCGTGGAACACCGCACTTCCAACCACACTTACTTCTGGACCAGCATCTGCAGCTGCTTGGCCGTGGGCGGAACACCCAGTGCATCCGAACGCTCTTCCTGATGCACACTGCGCGGTATCCCATCGCAACACATCCGAAGAGAACGCCTCGGAAATCCGAACGGGCGGGCATGGAGAGAAAGGGGCATCATTCAAAGGACCTTTCCTTCGTTTCCCCTTCTGCAGCTCCTGGTCAGCGAGGGAGGTGAACTGGAGTACAAGGGCGCCCACGGGGCAACTCCCCTGAACGTGGGGGCGGCGAACGGGTGCTCCGACGTGGACGCGTACCTCTTCGAGGAGCCCCACGTGTCCACGGACATCAGGGACTGCAGCGAGTGGCAGCCGATCCGCTCCGCCGCCTGCTCGGACGTCCTGGAGCTGCTGATGGAGAATGGCGCCAACCTGGACGCCCGCACCAGGAACGACGAGGTGCCCCGTGACAAGTGAAACGACGGCGAGGTCAGGGCACTGGTCGATCGACTACGCTGCAAACAGGAGACGGAGCGGGCGCAGCAGTAGCGCCGGCAGGGGTCCAACTGGCACCGCGCCAGCTGGGTGAAGCGCATCTTCTTCAAGGACAAGCAGAATAGCTCGCGGGAGGAGGCCAAGCAGAGACCGACCTCCGCCCTCAGTTCCGTTTCGACTAGATGGGGAAGCACGCGTTGTGGAAAAGCGACCGTCTGCGGCACCGGTTTTCGCGCGGGATGGTGGTTCGGGGGAAGGTGGGATGGTTTTCTGTCAAGAATAAGGTGCATCGATCCTTCTATTCTCCTATCCACCCACCTATCCATCCATGCATCTATCCATCCGTTCATCTTTCCGGATCCGGTGCTCCAGAACGAGGTCATCGCCTCGTGTGCCGCGTGCCCTCGGGCGCTCCGCGGCAGCGAAGGAAAACGGGCTGGGCGGGAATAGCCGCTTCCGCCGCCTCTTCCCAGAGTGTCGGCCCCTCCGCGAGCTCCGGGGCACCCGGAAGCGAGGAGAGGCGGACCCTCTCAGGAAGGCGAACTCGACTCGTCCAGGCCGAAGTTGGAGGGAACTCGGAGGCGGGAGTGAAGGCGAAAGGCGGTTTGCAGCCACTTCCCTCAGGGTAGATGGCGCTCATCAAAGTCCACCCGGTGGAGGGAGAGCCTCATCCTCGTGGCTGCGGGTTCGAGCTGATCTCAGCCCCTGTATTCGACCCTGGGACGGGCAAGAAAACCGGCTTGCCGAAGGGGGGGGAAGGGGCGAGGCTCGGACCGACTGGTGCCCTGCCCGCTTTGGCGAGCGGCGGCGCGGGTTGCCATGGATAGACGGCGGCGACGGCAACCGCGAGAGTCCTCCAAGGAGCTCCCGGCGGCGCCCCTCACGCCGGGGCGACCGGCCCTGGGGATGGGCGGCGCCCCCGACACCCACCCTCCGGGACAGATCGTTCCTGACTCTTGGCCTTCCGTCGGAAGATTGGGGAAGGGGGGGGAGAGTACTCTCCGACTTCCGGTTGTTGGGAGGTCGAGTGCCGAGAAGGGTCTTCGCGCGTGTCCCGGGGTATGGTCCCTTTCGAGGCACCGGTGAGATCCTCCGATGGCTGGTTCACGGGGATCACAGGATTCGCCGAAGGAAGGGGTCCTGTAGAAGCTGCAGGCGCCTCTCCCAAGGGCCGGCAAAACGTTGCTTTTTTCGCATGGCGTACGTGTTGCCTCCACAGTCGGGGCCACTCGTAGTCCGGCAGTCTTCCATAAGTGGGAGTGGCGCTCGGCCTGTTACGGGACGACAGCCTCACTGGCCGCCGAGACGGGCCGCGGTGTGGAAGGTGCGTTCGCGTACCCCCCCCCCCTCCCCTGCTTTTTGTCTGTCCCGCCCCGGTGGCCATCCAAAAGAGGACCGAGGACCTCCTCAGGAAACCCTATGGGGCGCAGAGTTTGGTTAAAGGACCGTTGCGCTCCACGTAAGGATGGTGGCCTGGCCCTCTCCAAGCTGGAGCAAATGGAGCCTCATCCCCGATTCCGAAGACTCGCCCTTGCGTCCACGCTGCGGACCACTCTTTGGTGCGCTCCGGAGCGAACCCTCGCCAAGCGCGCAACCGGCTGCTAGGGACTGACCTCAGTCGTCGTGGCCACCGGGCGAAGTCTGAAACATCTCGGCTCTCAACTTCGTCGAACGGTTGTTTCGTTTCAACGAAGGCCCTCGATCTCCCCGCGAACCGCACTACCTGGCTGCAGGAGTCAGTTCTCGCCTGGGGCATGATCAACGGCACGAGCAAGGAAGCAGAGTTCATTTGCCTTGGGAACAGCAGATACTCCCATCAGTAGCTGAGGAAGATCCTCGGTAACTGGGTGCTTTGGGTGTCGTCCACCCCCTCGCACCGGTTCTGCCCTCCCTGAGAGGAGCGAAGGACGGTCAACTTCCGATGATGCGGGAAGCAGCGTGAGGAATGAAAAGAAACATCTGAGTGGGCGGTGGGCAACTCGTGAGCTGGCAGACGCTACATCCCACCCCACAGGACTGCTACGCTGGGGAGAACTGCTCGGCATCCCCCCGGAGGAGGTGAAGCGCCCCCCGGAGTTCTGGAGGAGCAGTGGTGCCATCTCCTCAAGTGGCCGGGGGAGGCGATCCTGTTGTTGCATGTGGGACCTCCTGTGCAACAACAAGATCACCGGATACCTTCCAGCATCCAGTGATCCCTTCCAGAACTCTCCCATTTTTTTGTATACATTTTTGGTTTCATTTTTCTTTTTTGTCGCTCTTCCTTTCCCTCCGCTGCCGAAACGAACCTTGCCGGCCTGCGTACATGCTGGCTCTCGGCAGGTTCCCATGGTTACATTTGTGACGTGGCAGGACCAAACATCCTGCCACCGACATCTACGTTTATTTCATGTGAATAGACCCCCCGGCGTGACCAGGTGCCAAGCCACATGGTCCGCGTTGGCCCAACCGTGCGGCAGCGGCCGCCGCGCGTGGCGTCAAGCCTCGCGGGTCCGACCGGGGAAGGGGCGATGCCAGAAATTGGGGATGCGTCGTGGGTTTCGAGTCTCTCCCTTTTAGCAGGATGGCGCCGGTGACGTGGCTTCGGCTGCAGAGCCACTGGCGGAAGCAGCCGGAAACTGAATCCTCCTTCTCTCCTACTGACCGGACTGTATTGGAAGTTGACGCTCCGGGTCATCCCCTCCGGGTCCTTCCAAGAATCCAGGAGCCATTCGGGGTTGTGCAAATGGAATCGTCACCGTCCTCGGGGGGTGACCTTCCGTTGCGTGCCATGGAGCTGGTTGGCTGCCCCCCTTCCTCAGGAAGCTGTCTTTTCAGAGTGTGAGGAGGTGCTCACTATTCGTTTCGGAGAGCGCCCTTCAGAGAACTGGGGAGCGTCCCTTCGGGAGGAACATGGAAGAGGCGGTTCCCCTCCTGAGTTTCCCTATCAAGCGTAAGAGAGGGACAGTCTCCTCCCTCCACAGCTTTCCTGGATCCACAGGGTGGTCCTATCCCGGGGCACCCCCTGTGAATTGAAGAGTTGCTATACGTACCCTCGGGTGGCGTGGAATTAGAGTCAAAGCGCTTCGTGAACGCCACCCTAGGGAGGCGGAAGGAATCCTTGAGGAAAAGGGGAAAAAAACAGCTGAAAAGAAAGAAGTGGAAATAGAAGAACCCCCGAAAGGATTTCATCATCATTAAAACTCCTTCTGGGGCTTTTGGAACGCATGGGGTTCGCGGCCTACCTGCGCTCCAGCTGGCTCCATGCACCCATCGACATCTCTTTCACTGGAAAGACGGTGCATGGCGTGTCGGTCGGATGCGGTATACGAAAGGATGACAGCCTTGGCCCCCTTATCTTCAGCACCTACTTTGAGTTGGTGCTGAAGACGTACAGAGAGACTCTGGCAACCCTGCAGATCTTGTGTCCTGGCATGCCTGCCTTGTCGGCATATGCCGACGATCTTCTGCTACCACTCCCCATGTCCGCCCGGGAGTCATCACTCGACTTTCACCCGGATACGCCGGGGCGTTTATTTATAAAACAAATAGATATTTACAATTCTGTGGTTGGACCAGTGGTCATCGAACCCCGTCCTTTTTGAGGTAACCTTCCGGGTCACCGGTTCGCATACTGACGTGGTCGCCTCGTCAGCAGAGGGAAGGGGACGAACAAAAAAAAGAAGAAACAAAAAATAAAAATAAAATAATTTCGAGGTGTGGCGTGAGGTGCGAGAAGGGAAGGGAAGGGAAAGGATCACTGTCTTCTGGGGGCGAGCCTCTGCATCCCTTGGAGGATGCTGGCAAGCTCTTGCTGGATGGAGATGTTCAGGTAGGGCCATCTCGTTGCCATCCTCAGAAAGCGGAAGGGCAAAGTGGATGTGGCACTCCTGTCATTGCGTTCTTCTCTTGCAGAGCTCCAGGCAGAGATGATCCCGCGTAGGCAGCAGAGGGCTGCATTGAGACTGCCGGCCGAAGTGCGTCGCGTGGGAGGAAGGGTTGCAAAGAGTCTTTGGAGTTGCTGCCGGGGCTCCTTGGATCGCGGCAAAGCGTTCCCAGAGGGGTCGGAGGACAACACAGGTGCCACAAGTAGGTGGGAGAGGGACTCGTGCACCCTGCACCTGCCACAGTTGGGGTCCATACATACCCCGTGTCCAGAAATTCCGGTGGGAATTGCACGGTAGGCCCTAGTGCAGCAGCAGCAACGACGACTCCCGCCAATTTAAGGAAAGGGTGAGGGTGAGGGTGTTCATGAGGGTGCGCCGGGGACCACAGCAGGTCTTCCTCCGAAATACCTAGTTGCACATTCCAGCGCAAAAGTACACGAAGTCGAGCAACCGGGGTCGGAGCGTCGATGAGCTGGCCCGTCGTCCACTAGCAGTCCTTTTCTCCTTGCGGAGATTTCCACACAAACCTCTCATCTAGCCGCATGACTGCAGCCAAGATATTCCCTCAGAGAGGGCAGCGCGGCTGCGAGGAAGGTTCCTCTTGCCCACGCACTCTTCATGGGATTTTCCATGATCTCCTGGAGCGTGCAGCTGTTGCTCCGCACGTACAGGAAAGGTCGCACCTGCTTCTCGCCCATTCGCGGATGGTTTCCTGCAACCGGGCACTACCGTTCGCGGGTCAGCAGGAGATCAATCCTATGTTCTTCCTGGTGAGCGTGACCACCTGCCGAAGCTTCAGTCCACAATGGCAAATGTTGCTGCGACAGCGTACAAGGAAGGGCGCAAGTCTCGCGCTACCAGTGGCCTGCCTGACGATGAGGCATGCGGGGTCACCAGATGGTGCTCTACAACTTAGCCACGAGGGCAAGAGTTTTGAACTAGAGTTGAAGCTCCAATGTGCACTCGAGCTTCTGCATTCCAAGACTTCGAGCCGCTCAGCCGCAACACGGAACTCGAGGTGAAGAGGGCGAAGTGCAGTTCTATAGTGCCGGTCGGTGCGACGTGGACCGGACTAGGTCTGCCGGAGTAGATCTGCTTGGGGACCCCCATGGGCGAGTACTTGTACCGTTGGGGGACTTCTGCGTTGCAGAAGCCTGGTACGGACGTCTCCAAAAAGTAGAAATGGCGCTCGGCTCTTTCCAGAACGGCAAGTTTTACTTGCAGGAACGGGCCACTGGAGAGGATGGAGCGCCAGCTCCAGCTCAGAAGAGTCGCCCTCGCGGCGATATGAGGGACCACGCTCTGGTTTGTACCATCACGCCTCCTCGTGAAGAGCGCAACCGACTAAGAGGGACTCGCATCCCTCCTTGTCGCTCGCGAGGGACTGCTGAGGCATTGTGGATACCAACTCTGCCAGATGGTTGATCTGGCCGAGGAGAACTCCTGGATCGTCTGCCTACCTGCGAACTGCATTGCCTGGCTTCAGGAGTCGGTCTTCTACTGGGGAAAGATCCAAGGCGCGAGCGAGGCGGGGTGCGCCTGCCTGCAGCAAGGCATCAACACTCGCAAGCCGTTGGAGGAGATCGTCCGCAACCCGCAGAAGATGCTGTGGACCTCGTCTACCCCCGTTGCTCCAATGCTGCCCTTTCCAAGGGACGGAAGGGACAGCGCCATGCCAGCAAGGTGGGAAGTGACCTGCTGCATAGCTGCAAAGAAGAAACCATTGGGACCGTGGACAACTCGGCAGTGACCCTAAGTGTCCCACCCCAAGGACTTCCACGCTAGGCAGAGCTGCTCGATAATCCTCCGGAGGAGGCCCCAAGCGTGCTGGGAAACAGTAACTTCCTACCCCTTAAGTGGCAGGGGTCTGCGTTGCTGATATTGCATGGGGGAGTCCCGTGAGTCCCTTCATCACTGGACACGGGGGAGCGTGGGCACTTAGTGCGACAGGTGCGGGAAAAGGAGACCTCCTGCACCTGCTGTTGGACTGTGCTGCCCTCCGACCCCTTGGGGATCTCGTGATGATCCTAAGTATCCCGGCGGGCGCCTCTAGGGACATTTTCAGATGCCTCTTTACGCATGCTGCAGTGCCTCCAGCTGCATCCCTCATAGTTCTCTGCTCCGTCAGCGGGATGAAGGCCACCTGGAACGCCAGAAGAGGCCGGGATGGAAGGGACGACATTCACTGAGCGCGGATCTTCCTGAAGACTGCCTCGAGATGGGCGAGAGACGGAAAGAACTTACCAGTACCCTGAACAGGATGCAGAGTACGCCTGGCAGCGTACGGTGATCCCTACTCTGGTTCCCGCCTCCCTTCCTTCCTGTGTAATTGCTTTCCTCCGCAGTTCTGTTTGTTTACTGTTGTTTTTGTTCTTTTTTTCCCCACACTGCCGAAGCGATCCTCGCCGGTCTGCAGACAGGTCTCGGGAAGGCTCATTGCAAGTGGTAGAACCAGCGGTTCTACTGCACCAATGTATTTTTATTACTTTATGGAATGAATGCCCCTGCATGACTGGGTGATAATCATCATTAAAATTTATTTCGAATACGGGTCCTACGTGGTGCGAGTGTGACTATGCACAAAAAAGAGCACGTTAAACACGAAGCCTCAAATTTTCCATCACCTCCTCGTGTTGCATTCGTTGTCATGGAACTGTATCAATCTTAGCCTTCATCTGTTGCTTTCGTTCCAGTTAACGCGACCGTGGTAACACCGATTCCTCCTCCATGATCACAGAGAAGTCTGAAGACTGATGCAGACAAACATGGCCTTACCAAAACTGATTTGGGATTGCTTCGTGTCGACTGAATATCACCTCCATTGTTATGTAGAATTCCTGTGTTCTCTCAATCATATCATGCATAAAGGCAATAAAATAAAGGTCAGTCTAGACGACCCTTTTCTCCTCGAAAGCAGAGAGAACGAATAAATGCGTCTAATTGTGACCAAAAATCAGCAAAACTTATGAATCAATCATTTGGAAACGAGATCATCAAATAGAAAAACAAGTATCTTATCTCATTTTGAGCAAAGCTCATCATCTAGTTCTTCAAGCTAGAAGCACAATATGGACTGCTAAATGAGATGCAAGCCTGAGTGTTTTTCAAAACTGCGAGTGCACGTCGTTTCCGAATAGGCCAGATGCTTTCAAAAACCACATGGAGTTCAACCTAAGATGTCCCTGGGCATTAAAGGCATTTTTTGCTTTTTCTCTCAACTAAAGCAACGATTTTCGTTCATGCTGTTTCGTTGTGCATCAACAAGAAGAAAGGTTACAGTTCCAAATAATTCGAATAATCCGCTGGAACTGCAATTTCACTAATCCACTGTTTTACATGTTGAAAATGAAGTGATCGTACCTAAAATCTGCCACTGATTTTGGTCAAGAACTTACATTGCAATTTAACTGTCTGCATTCTATGCATCGACGATCTTTTCCAAGCCTTTTTTCATTTCAAGTGGAATCTATGGAGAAAATAATGGTGCATTCATATTTCTTGAGTTTCGACAACTCGCGTCTAATACTGGAAGTAATCAGCAATTATGGTGCAATTTTTGCTTGAGACAATGTGGCAATCGTGCATCGTTGTTTAGAAAGGGAAAACCTTGCATTCAAACTGCGAAGTCTCTCTCGAAAGTAGAACCACATCAGTAAAATGTTGATCGTTGAGTTCATCGCATGATAGTTCACAGTTAAGCAAAGGGAATGGGTTTAATTGAATAATCTGAAGTTCAGTACATCTATCATGTGCTGCTGTGTTTTGGAATGAAATAATACTGATATGCATGTTTTCAGTTAGATTCATATTGTTGTAAGAAGCATTTTACGTGATTATAAAAAATGTGACTATTTATTGTGCTCAAAAAAATGGTGTTTTTGGAATTCAAGCATGTTGTTAGCTTCAGCAGTGAAGATCCAGTACGTAATACGTTTTATACAAAATTGTCTAAAGAATGCATGCTTATTGTAATTGCGCATTTGTTGTTTGTACAGAAAAAATATGCTTAGATGATAGCATGATCTAATTAAAAGTGCAGATAAGCCTGAGCATAAGAAATTACTTTGTGATATAGGTGTGCATGGTCCTTGGTGACTCAAGTCAGTACTTATGTGTTCAAGAACTTTGAGGTGTTTTATTATTACACTAATGTAGGGAGATTGTAATCATAATCAGATAATAATGGTAGCTATTTTTTGATAAGTGGATATGATACGACAGTTAATAGTGGTTTTACTTGTAAGCAAATTACTTTATGGCAAGTAAATTAATTGGAAATTTGTCAAGAAATTTCCAGCAGAAAACTTGTTAAAAGGGTCCTTTCAAAAATGGAAATGTAATCTACCTGCATCCAATGTTGAGTATGTCATTCTGCAGCTGAGGAAGACATCCAAGATTTGTTCCTTGGAAGTTGGCAACGAAGGTTCTGCTTTTATAGAAGTACAAGTTGGTCGCTCAGGTGGAGATGGTTCTGTCAGCTATCAAGTATGAATCTGATCACACAGCAGTTTGTGTTCAGTGAAATTTCATTTTAGACCATTCTTCCTGGCTCTTCCTTCATGACACCTATTGAATCTCGGAATAATAGCTCATTAAATAGGGTTCGTATTTTTGGTCAGGACAAACTACTGCTACCAGTATGTGAAGAGAAATGGGATTTGGTCAAGATAGTATGTTCTCAGCCATTCAACAAACACATTCAATTTGGTTTATCATTTATCCGAATTGAAGGACCATTAGAAAAAAATCCTCTTCTTGCATCTGAATCTCCAATGAAAATTGGAGGATTCACTATTCGAGAAGAAACTGACTCTGTGCCCCTTCAAGTTGGATCATACTTTACCAAAATGAAAAGAGCATCCACGGAAGGTAAAGCTAGTGCTGATGTTTCAAAAGTCTCTGTTTCAAAGAATATGCATGCCCAGAACCTCAAAAATCTTCAGACAAAAAGCATCATTCTAATACTACCTTGCCAGAACCTGTAGCTAAAAGTCCAAAATGTATAAATTCAAATGCAACACAGACAGCCAAACAAGTTGCCAACACTAGTCTTGTGCAGAATACTGCAAAGAGTGGAATTGGAAAAGCAGCATTTCCTTCTGCACAACATATAATCACAAGTAGCACTCCAGAAAGGACGAAACAGATGGGTGCTGTATCCTCCTTTCCCAAATCAACTAACAAAAGTGTGCATTCACACAATCCCATGGTTGTTAACCATGCAAGTGCTACTAGTTCTTCTGTTAAAAATTCATATCAGGCAACTCCATTCAAAGCATCTAATTCAGTGGGAAACAGGAAGACTAGTCACCTGAAGTCTTTACCCTTCAATCAGTTGTTTTCAGGAGTTGTGTTCAGTATTAGTGGGTTTGTGAATCCTCTCCGTGGGGAGTTGCGGCAAAAAGCCATGCAAATGGGAGCTCAGTACAGACCAGATCTCAGTGATGACTGTACACACTTAATGTAAGTTCAGGAAAGTAGCATCCTGTGAAGAATTTGATTCTAGTTGCATCGATTTTTCAGATGTGCGGTAGTGAATACTCCCAAGTTCCTTCAAGCTAGGGCAAAGAATGTTGTTGTGATCAGCAAAGAATGGATATTAAAATGTTATGCTGATCGTGTTCGCCATCCCTGCAAAAGGTGGTTCCGCTTAACTCTGTTCAGCATCATTCTTGTAGTTAAGTAGGTTTTTACTTGGTGCTGATGGTGGTGGTGAAGATAGTGAAGAAGAAATTTACTCCAATGATCACCCTTTGACAAAGGAAAATGATAACATGCCACCGTCAAAAACCAAACAGCTGAAAAATGCTTTATCTTCAGATGAAGATACAGAAGATGAAATTGAAAAGTAAGAAATTATTTCAGGAACGTTTCACTCGAGTAACTTTACCAGAGCTTTGCTAGAGGATGCCTCTGATGATCCATCTTATGATCCAATTTATGATGCAGATACAGATATTGAAGAACCTGAAACTTTTTGAAACCTGAAGAGTTCCTTCAGTTCATTTCAAGTCATAAGTTGCAAGCTGAAGATAAAAAAAAAAAAAAAACCTTCCATAGGTATATGATTCATGTTCATACATATGTGACTAAGCAGAATGGAATACTTTTCGATGAACATGCACCCTACATGGTCATAGTTGTAAAACTTAATTTCAGTATGCTAGTGCGTTTATTGGAGTGTACCTAGTAACAGTATTGTACTTTTCACGGGTAGTAATTCAGTTACTGCCAAGATGCCAGTCCCTGTGTATTTGGATGAATACGTATGGGTACATTAACCTTGTACAATACAATTGGGACGGCAAATTCGTAGTGGTCAGGAGCAGCTGCCTACATTTCCTTGTATGCATAACCTGTTTATCTATTTATATGAAGCCATTGTAAATACATCGTTTGTTTCGTTTCATAAGCCATGATCGTTTTCTTTCATCTCAAATGCTACTGCATGAAAAGCAAGCAGTTTTATGACTTCATATCAAAAAAGGACGCAAGTCATTAGTCCCTTGATGATTTAGGCACGTAAATTTCGCGTGGTTCCGTCGTCGAGTATGATGAAGGAAGTTTTTTTTTTTTCCCTTAGTTCTGCTGAGTTTATGTTGATGACGTCCCATCTATCTACGGATGGTTTGGATATGCCAGTTTGTGAGTACAGTTACGTGGAGTGTGTCGAATTACTTGCTGGCCCCTTGATATTTCCCAGGTCGAAGGCAATGCCGTTCTCAAGGCCCTCGATGAGCCCGTACCGGACGGTGTCCCAGTTTCCTCTTGCGAAGCCGATGACGAGGGTGTGTTGTTCGTTGTAGGGGTGTCCGCTCCTTTGCGGGACCGTATGTGGGTGGCGTCTGGTCGGAGCCAGGGCGATTCGGAGAAGATCGTTGTGCCCTGTGCTGTCGACAGTATCCGGCATCCAGAAAATGTTCCTGGGATAGGGATGTTGTTGCGGATGTCCATGCTGGGGAGCTGCCACTGGTGTAGTCGTAGTCGGGCCGTGGGATTTTTGTGGGTTGTGACCTTGATAAAGCACTCCTTGACGAAGTGGATGTTCTCTGCGGAAAATTCAGCGTGTTGCTGGGGTGTCCAGTCTTCGGACTGACCGCTCTGGATCACGCTGAACTTGAAGTATTTTATGAAAGGTTAAGCTGCGCTGAAGACGTGTTTTGAATAACCGCGACGCCACGTACTTTCACGATTTATTTTTTTTTTTCCAGTACAAAAGTACATTAAACCTTGTCAACTCTTTACTTGTAGAGGAAAACAGGTGGGAACATTTCCCAAAATTCTCCATCAAACGGATGCGTTCTTGACGTTTCCACACGCGTAAAAGAAGTATCAATCGTACGGTGAACATTCACTGTGAAACCATTGGAAACACTTAACTGCAGCTGCAAAGATTTCATCCGTGAGTTGATGATGTTGAGAAACGAAAATCTTCGAGTACTCGGTGTAGCTATTAATCAAATGCGCAAACACCTTCTGGGCAACCCAAGTGGGTACTTCGCAGGACCCAACGTCTGGAGCAGACTGGCCTGGTGGTCGGGATGGCCGTCGTGCCCTCCGGCGATCGTACGGGTGGATTTTGGAATCAGATGTGGAGCAGTTGCCCGGAGAGGAATCTGACGTTATGGAAACCACAAACACCTGCGAAAGGGAAATACGAGTCTCTGCGGAAAACGAACTGATTCCAAAATTCACCTGCTAGCTCAACGAAGTAAATAGAGGGGAAAGAAGAGAAGAAGGAAAAATCAGTATGCAGACTCGTTCCTGCTATGCTAATTTACGGCATAGCTTCAAAAATTTCAGCTCAGCCATGATTTATGGAGTGTTCGCAGCAGCACTGTAAGCTGGTTGCAAACGTGGTAATGCAGTGTTGTCTTCAGAAGCTTACTCAATGGAAAATGGCAGAATTGCACAGCCAGCCAAGGTCAATGGTTATGGTGATGGGCCATCAGTGTTTAAAAAAAAAAGAAAATACCCATCGTTGGCTGCGACCTAAAGCCGGATCCGTGCATGATCAAAAGATAGGCAAAATTCACCTGTCGAGGATGGCCAACCACCAACGCCAAAAGTCAAATTAGTCAGGCTGGGAATCTGTCTGTCAGCCTGAACAAAATAAGCATTTTTAAATATCAGCAATCTGATGTGATGAAAAAAGACCTTCTAACGCAAAAAAATTTATGGGTGTAATAGACCAAGTTTAAATGGACCATGTTTCTATTGCTCCCTTTGAGAGAAATCGTCAAACACGAGGTCAGCTTATGACTCCTTACCACGTGAAGTTCAAGCTCTCGTGCCGGACGTTGCAGTCAAAATCCCCTCGCAGCCATCCATGGAGAACCTGTAGTCCGAATTCAAAGAAAAAATCTATTAGAGAGTTTTTCAAACTTCGATTTTGTTAACATTTTTTGGAAATATGATCCAAATAAGAAATAAGTGTTTGTATTTTTTCCCCCTTCTATTTACAATACGCTCTTTGAGTGCAGCTATTATTCAACAAAACAAAAGGAATTTATTTTTCTGTCTTCAGTCAAACATCCTTAGAGTCCACGCTCACTACCGCCATATCGAACTAAACTCCTAGATGGGTCGTCGAAATTGCAGGACATTTTCATAGAAGGTAAAAAAGGAAAGAAAGAGATTGGCTGTTATAAATTTTGGATGGAGATTTGGCATTCATTCTGCACAGAGTTGTGGCTCGCTGCCTATTCCTTTGACAGACACACGAGCCCCCAGGGTCGTAAAGGGTTCCTGTGGCAGCTTTCGACTCTCAGTCTGCCTTCAACCTTTCTTCCATTTTCCAACTTTTGCGATCTCAAAAGGCATTTACAAATGACGAGATCTCATTTTGGGCTGTCATGCAGATTGAAGCCTGCAGCCGTTAGTAAAGTCTTCTGGAACGTACAACGTGTGCCTTTAAATGAAATAATGACAAACAGGGAAATGGTAAATTCGGCATGCAGTTTGAGAGTGAAATAAAAGGATTACACTTATATTTACAAACACTTTTTCATATATGTGAACACTGAGAGTTCACTTACGTGGAAGTTATATGAAACGCTATAAAGAGATAGATAAACAAAAGCCCTGTTTCATTATAAAACTTGAGAAGGTTGATAGAAAAAATAATTCTCACATTTATTTTGATTTCTCAAGGTGATATGCATGTTATTTTCCTGCAGCTCTGAGATTTGTATGCTGTTGTTTCTCCCTATCCATCGTTTTAACAAGCTTCCATTCTTGCAAACATTTCAATACTAACAACTGGATTATATAATGAAGACATAGGTGGAAATTTAAGCCATATGCATTATTTCCCACTGCTTGGTTTTTAAATTACATTATAAAATACATTTATGAACTTTACCCAAGATCTGAGAGCGACTTTCGATACATCTAATCATAATCAATGTGAGTATAATATATGCATTTTCGTCGGAAATGAAGTTTTGATTTCATTTCCAGTGGAAGAATAAAGTTCTGCTGCTTGCTTAATAGAACATTTGAAATTCAAATATACAAGGAACATAAGCTTCAAAAAGCTACAATTTCTACAAACGAGTTCATGCTAGAGTCTGAGTAAGAAAACGAAGAAAATATTTCATGAACAGCAAACGTTTTGTTTGCTAATGAAAAATCAGATGAACCAAGGGAAAAAATGCTTTTAAGATGGAAAATAAGTTAATGAATGCAGATGAGAATATGTTCATGCAATCATTGTTTTTTGGAATTTCTTAAGAAGTCTACAAGAATCTTCCAGAAATTTAAGATTGAATGAGGTTTTCGGTTTTCCTGGTTGTTCCTAGGTTTCTCCTTTCATCACAATTACCTAAGTGGATTTTTCTGGTCTCAAATGATGAATTCATTTATTGAGAGGACGTCAATTCCTAAAATACCTTCCTCAAAAATTCCCAAACAATCTTCACCCATGTAAGACTTGCAATGAGTTCTATTCTCAACATAACCTCAAAAAAAGAAATGAATAATATGAAGATTTCGAAATCTTGGCAATAAATGTCAGCCCGAAGATTACTTGACCTTTCTGTTGCAATCGCATGAAATCTAGTAAATCCCACATCCAAATTGCAATATTCAAGTTGAGAAGAAATATCAAAAAGAAGTAAATTATTTATCCTTATCGATTATTTTATCTATCTGCACAAGAACTGACTTCATTAAACAAGAAAACATGCTTATGAAACGAACTTTCTCTCATGAAAACAATATTTTAAATGAGGTCCTTGTCTTATGCAATATTGAAACACTGAATGAAATCAGTTTTTGTTTTTAAGAGAAAATAAAAATCATCGGCTAAATATTTCAATATATGCATGAAATTACAACGTGTGAAATTATTTTTAATGATTTCCGTGGTTTTGAACACAAGAGTTCACGTTTGCAATTATTGAGTTTGCAGGAATTTCAAGTTCCATTTCGTGAGACAAGTAGTCTGGAGCGAGGAAAGAACATTAGACTCTAATGATCAAAATGATAATATATATGTGGAATAAAAAAATTAAACTGTAAAACATGGCTCAAAGAAGGACAGCCAAAAAAAAAAAAAGGAAATTATTATCCACACGGATTTGAGGTAATAGAGCAATATTTCAAAAGTAGCCGTAATTACTGTTATCAGCTTGATAAATGTTTACAATTAAGCATATGGATTCAGTATTAAGAAAAACACATGTAAGGAATTTCGAAATGTAATATGGAACTGCAACTTTTGAGTTTTCAGGGTTTGTTAACATCCGTGATGAATATTGAGATTGTAAAATCTGAGATTGGTATTTTCTAATGTGGCAATGGTATCTGAGTATTTGGCTTTAAGATTTGGTTAATCCTCACGTGAACTTCGGGATGATAAGATTGAAAAATATGGGTTGCTGATTTGTAATACTTGGAGATGTAGGGATTCCTTTTTTTTTTTTTTGTTATTTGAAGACAATGTTATACACTCACCTCAAAGAATTGTTTGTAGTGGGCTCAAATTTTTGTGGAAAATTCGTGAGAGCGAACGTAAGTACGCTAATGGTGCAATTTGAATGCAATGAGGAATGTGTAAGGGGATCATACTCATATGGACTGACAATTTCACTGATAGTGAAATGAGTTTCATTGACTTCAAGTCACCTTATGTTTGTATTCGCGTAACGTGATGTTGTTTATTGTGCCTTGTTTATACATTTTTGCCAAACGTAACTTGAATCCATTTGGGTGATGAAACAGCAAAAATGAAATGGTTTATTTGTTATTTTTGGAGCTGAGATAGAAGTAGTTTTTGACTGTTTCATTTGGAAGTAGAGCATAAATCCGAAACCTCCAGCAATACGCTTGTACATTCATTTCGGTATTAATTTCAGAAATTTTTGTGGTCAGCTGCAAGTTCTCATTTTTGTAACGAAGTTCTACAGTCAAAAGTAGAGAAAGCCTGTTTTCTTTTTTCTTCGTAGAATGGCAGATTCCTAGTTAATTTTAACTTGCATTGGGATGCTGATGCAAGCTGAAAATTTTGATATTTTGCTCTGGGGTCAGCCATTATTTCATAATTATTACAATGATACTCCCCTGTTGCCATGTGTAGGAGGTTTCAGAAAAATGGGCTACATCTTATGCGCGTATCAATAGTACTTGGAACCGCTATTTGATTAGGAGAATATAACTGAATGCATCTGTCTGATTCAGTGTGTCTGCATTCTATTAAGTTTTGACAGCATATCATTTGTGTAATCTCTAGAATGTTATTATTTCAAAGTGTCCATAATGAAACCTCAATAGTCGTTAAATCTGTAAATTGAAAAACACTGAAAGAGGTACACACTGAAAGAGGTGCAAATGCATTGTGAAACCTTTGAAGTTGTTTGCAGCCGTACTTTTTTAGACAGCAGCATAAACCTGATAATGGGGGCCAAACATTTCTACACAGCATGAATGTCCGTTTGCATTTCTGATTTAAAGGCATAGTTAATGATATTTGGGATATTGGAGTGACTGCAAAAAAAAAAATTGCGTAATTTGGAATTATTGCTTATTTTCATTTTTTGTTGATTTTGTGCTAAAATACCAAGTAAATATTGATTTTCGATTTCTCATTTTAGAATTGTCGTTTATGTTGCCATTCATGTACTTGCAAGGAAGGATGTGCACCTGATGATTCTTTAATAGATTCATGGGGACGGAAACATACGTACCTGAGAATTTCTCTCACGGAGCGTTGCAATTTACGATGTGAGCTTTTTTGGACATGCCTAAATTAGAGCGTACCAATAAAGATTGTTGACATGCGTGTAATAGTGTGATTTTTTTTTCATTAATACATGTGCTGTGATAGTATTCCATAGATGAAGATACATATTTGTTTCTGTTTTTTGTACTGATGTGATAAAGTCTAAATTTGCCACACATGCAGTACCTTTTGGTCCATTGCTTAAGCAAGTATTGCTTGATTGCCTTCTTATGCTGGCTGTATATCATGATAATTTATTTTCATGCATATTACATGCTCAGGAAGAAAGATGTGCACTGCAAACAGCATTTCATTTTCAATTATAAAGTTCTCAGATTAGTAATTCAATTATTTTTGAAACATTTGTCTGTTATAGTAATGAGCATAACCATAAGTGATATCAAACTCTTTATTATTTATAGCATTAACATTAATATGCATTTCTTTTAAGGTCTTTATTGCATGCCTGCTGAAGGTGTTTGCCTTACAGCTCGCAACAAATTATTAACTATGGAAGAAATCTTATATTTAACTGCATTGTTTGTGAAGATGGGAGTTGAAAAGGTGAGACTCACTGGTGGTGAGCCTCTGGTGTATCCCTACATTGTGGAACTTTTAGGTCAGTTGCTTTGATATGTGTTTGTTTTGTTCATTCTTACACAAAAAGCTCATTGCAAAAGAAGATGCTGATTGCAATTGCCCCAGTTCTCCACGTTTTTAAGTTAAAAATACTGTCCTGCATATAAGGAATGCAGTTATGTCGATACCCAGTTTGGATATTTGTGAGGAATTGCCATGTTCCAAGTTAATATGCTAGTATTCCAAACAGGGTGAAGCTTAATAACACTTAGTATGCGTGTTAGGTTCAGTGTTCTTTCCCAATAAGCCCTTCTT
The DNA here is from genome assembly GCA_036172245.1 of Raillietiella orientalis. NCBI lineage: Eukaryota > Metazoa > Arthropoda > Ichthyostraca > Raillietiellida > Raillietiellidae > Raillietiella > Raillietiella orientalis. Next base: position 520,079 of record JAYWIR010000055.1, on the reverse strand, counting down.
CCTGCTTGTATTTCCCGCTTTTCAGTACTACTTACGGGTTCAGACTCTTTAACAGTGATGCAAAACTAAATTGCATGATGAAGGAAAAATGACGTCATATCAAAATTCATATAGTATTAAATTGAATTTGTATAACAGCATGCGGATTTTACATGTGCTCAGCACTGTTATTTCAACTGTTGTTGCTGTTATTGGTTGAAGATAGATCGATACATTCACAACTCCCTTTTTTTTTTTTTTTTTTTTTTTTAATTATGATGATTGTATACGATTTATAATTCCAGAAAATTTCAAAACGATCCCAGGTCTTAAACATAAAGCATTAACAACGAATGGCCTTGCATTAAAGAAAAAACTGCTGCCGTTGCGATCAGCAGGTCTCAATCAAATTAATGTTAGCCTCGACACTTTGAAAGCGGATAAATTTGAGCAGATTACACGAAGAAGAGGCTGGAAATCTGTCATGGAATCCATCGATGCCGCCTTGGAGCATGGCTTTTCCCCTTTGAAAGTAAGCCAACATGCATTCATTCTGTAATAAAAGTGAGCTGCATAGGTATAGACGGTGTGTATGTGTATGACAGTAGTAGGGGAAGCTATTAAGTCACTGCCGTTGCACCTAAAATTGATGTCATGTTGATTTTCGTTGCGAAGTTCGTGTTTTTTTTTCAAACCGTTGGTCTCAAACACAGTAATATCCCCGGGAGACCATGGCATGGAGGATGTCGGCTGCCAGCGTAAGCGAAACCGAGCTGCTGCCCCACGGAGCTGCCCCTCCACGCCCTGCCGCTTGAGGTTGGCCGAATTCCTTGCGGTTCCTTCTCAAAACTTGAATTTGCCCGCCGACGAAGGTGGGGAGAACGCTCCCGTAATATGCACGTGTGTTGTGAATATGTTACATTCCGTTTTCAAAAATGGTGACTCTTTATGGGAATGTTTCCTATTTAGCTTGCAGGACTGCCCGCTCCTTTTCCCTCGTTGTCCTAAAGTAGCGCTGCTCCTCCTCCGTTTTGTGTTCGAATAGTTTCCGCCTCGGTTTCGCGTGATTATGGGGGACTTTGGGTCCCCGAACTGCATTCGAGTCGCAGATGGTTTCTTCCTGCAATTTCCCAAGGAGGAAATCGCAGCACGTAGGGCTTGTGGAGATCGAGCCTAATCTGAGCTACCGCTCACTTTTGTAGGTCGTTACATGAGCGGTGCTGTAAACATAAGTTCGTGGGGAGTGGGGTGATGGGTGAGAGGGCTGCTGCTCGTGCCGGAAGTTTCGAGACATCCGAAACGCGTGCCGTGGTGTGGGGTGCGTTTGTAGGGGTGCACCGGGTGGCGCAGGGAACCGTGGCTCCCTTTGTCACGTGGAAAGCCGATGCGATCTTGCTTCCGGGATGGCTAAAGGTGGATTGATTTGGGCGATTTCGGAAGAAATGAAGAAACCCCGGGGAGTCGGTAAGCAGCAAGTCGTTAAGTCGGACGGTTCTTTGTCGGATGATCGAACGAGATTAATGGGGTTCCGGAGGCTGTGCGCCTTTACCCCCGCGACTCATGCACTAAGTAAAGGGTGCCGTGTTTCGGGGTGCGTCTGCGACAGCCTGGCGGAGCGCGTGTTCCGATGACGCTCCTCAGGGGTGAGCGTAGTGCGCCTCGTGACCGAGAAGGGTCGGACCGTCGTCGTCAGATCCAACGTCTTTGAGATGGGCGAGGTCGGTGCCGTTCGTCGACCGACCTCCTGGAAAAGCGGACGGATCTTCGCAGCTCCCCTGTGCAGTTCTCGAAACAGGAGGGAGGAAAGGGAAAGGAAGTGAATGGAAAGTCGTCGACGGACTTCTTCCCGTGGAGGCACCACAGACGTCCGATGCGTGAAAGCCTCTGGCGTTGAGCTGTCCACCGCAGTTGGCGCTGGCAGGAATGGAGTGCATGTGCGCCTCGGCAAGTCTGTCGGTGCGGGTGGCTCCCGAAAGCGGAGCTGCCGACAAGCCCTCCACTGCGTAGGACAGGAGCGATTTCGACCGCGGAAGGCTCCCAGGCCACGGTTGTCAGAGGCAGAAGGGGAAAAGGAGCAGGGAGTTCGGTGATGCCAGCTTGAAAGCTGCGTCGGGATGTGGGGAAAGCCTCCGTCGGCCTGCTCCTGACATTCCTTCCTTCCTCCTGGGGAGGGAGGGTTACGCATAAGCGAAGCAGCTTCCCAGCATCTGCAGCGATCCCGGATTGTGTTCGGGATCCGAGAAAGCCTCGAGCTGGGCGAACTTTCCCGCCGCGTGCTCTTCGTGGTTCTTTGTTTCTTCCCGAGCCGGAGCTTTGCCGCCGGCTGCTGGACGCGTTGCGGTGCGTGCGAAGGAAGACGAGGCGCCCGGAGCGTGGACCCCCCGCGTGCTGCGGGAGCCGCCCGCGCGAGAAGCGAAGCGAATGTCCGCTGCGTTCGCGCCCCCCTTGTAAACAAAACGACTTTTTTTTTTTTTTTTTTTTTCTGAACAACCTGCAGGTGATTGCTTGGAATGAACGTGGTCTTGCTTTGTGATCAGTGCGCACTAATCGGTGCACTTTTTTTCTCCCCTTTTTTTTTTGTGTAGGTTAATTGCGTAGTCATGCGGAGTGTAAACTATGATGAGATTTTAGATTTCGCCTCCTTAACCAAAGATCGGCCGCTGGTCGTCCGTTTCATTGAGTACATGCCCTTTTCTGGTAACAGGTGGGGATCGCGCAACTTTGTCAGTTTCTCGGAAGTGCTCGCCTTGGTGAGACGCCACCACCCTGACATCCACCGTCTTGTCGGAACCCCCTGCGATACTGCGAAGGTGAGTCGTCCCTCCGCCCTCCTTGGTCACGTTTGCATCGAAAATGAATTTTTTTTTTTCCCTTCCTCCCCAGAATTACCAAATCCCCGGTCACCTCGGACAGATCGGTTTCATTTCGTCCATGAGCGAGCACTTTTGCAGCAGCTGCAACCGCCTGAGAATCACAGCAGACGGCAATCTGAAAGTTTGCCTTTTCGACAGCAACGAAGTTTCTTTGAGGTACTTCCCCCCCCCCCCCTCTTAGTAGCGTTTTCCTCCTCTTGCGCGCGTCTCAGCCCCTTCGCATTCGGTCAAAGCAATCCGAACCCCGCGTTTCGCGTGGTGCGTGTGTGGGGTGACCCTTGCTGCAGGCCCCCCTTCCACCGGGTCATCGTCCAGGCGTCATCTTGAGCCACAGAGACGGTCACGGCTGTAGCGAAGTCGTCAGAGAAAGCCTCGTGGTCGTGGCGCCATTCTAATTGCACAGACAGCTTGCGGCACCCGCCTTCGAGTTTTTTGTCTCCGCCCTGCCGTGCCGGAGCGACCTCGTACGTAAAGTACGAGGGCAAGTCGCCGTCGCGCTCTCCGATCCTTCCGGAAAGATTCTATGCCTGGAGCGAAAGGCCTTTACTGCGAAGCGGATGCTCTCTCTCCACCTCGGGTGCGCCATCTTTCCCACACGTGCATTACATCTTCTGTTTTCTCAACAAGGGACGCGTTGCGGCGGAATCTCCCCGAAGCGGACTTGATGGCGGTAATCCAGTCGGCCCTGCTGCGTAAGAAGGCCGCACATCCAGGTAGGTGGCTTTTCCTTGCCCCCTCCCCCATCCGGTGACCCGCACCCTTTTCTCTTCAAGGCGTGGCCGACCTGCTTGCATCGGAAAACAGGCCCATGATTCTGATCGGCGGCTAACGCGAACGAAGACGCCCATGTCTTCTGGGCGTGACTGATTTTTGATTGGCGCAATTTTTTTTTGTTTTCTTGTTTTCATGTGGTATATAAAACGCGAAACCGCTCTTTTGCAGGTATGTTTTCTATGAGCATTGCGAGCAGGTTCCGCCCGTGGGACCGAATTCGGCTGCGCTTCCCACGTTCCACGTGTCACACCTCGCTGTCCCACCTAGACGAGCAAGGGGGTGCGCGCATGGTGGACGTCTCCTGCAAGCCGCCCTCCTCCAGAAGCGCGACGGCCACGGGGCTCGTCTACCTTGGCAGCGACGCGTTCCACCAGCTGCAGGCGGGCCTCGTGAAGAAAGGAGACGTGCTGACGGTGGCCAAGGTAGCGGGGATCCTGGCCGCCAAGGATACAAGCCGGCTGATCCCCCTCTGCCACAACATCCGCCTCGGCTCCGTGGACATCGACTTCGCCCTGCTTCAGGAGGAGTTCTCCGTGCGGATCACGTCGCGGGTGACGTGCCTCGGGAACACGGGAGCCGAGATGGAAAGCCTGGTCGCCGTGTCGGTGGCAGCCCTGACCATCTACGACATGTGCAAATCCGTTTCCCTGAACATAAAGTTGAGGGACATCGAGCTCGCCTCCAAGACCGGAGGAAAAAGAGATTTCTGTTCTGCAAAGCTCCCGCAAGACGGTGGCGCCCAGTGAGTGGGCGAACGCAGGAGGAAGAGGTTCCCCGGGGAACTTTCCTCCGGGACGGCGGCTCCCAGCAACCTCGAGATCAGTCTCAGGCAGAAGGACTTTGCTGGATTCCCACCGTCGTCGTGCGCCCGCGTGTTTTTACCCGGTGCTTTCCGTTCGTTTCTTTTCGCGCCTTCTCTCGTGACTGTGACGGAAGTGGATGCTGCTGATTCCGTCGCCATCCCTGCTGGGCGCATTCGTCGCCACTCCCCGAGTTTCCTCTGGAGTTCCCGTTTCCTCCCAGAGATGAGGGATTCGCGGCCATGGCATCACCAAGTGAATCACGAGAGACCCAGCATCCAGGAACCAATTGGACAGTGGCTCCAGTCGACTTCCGGGGAGAGCCGTGCTGCTTTCCCGTCCCCAAAGATCAGGCCCGTGCAAAAGACTTTTTTCCGTTCTGGCAGGCGTGCGTCCGGGATGCTTCCGAACCCAGCACGACCTCAAAGTCGCGAGCGGGTGTCCATGTGGTACGTGCCAGGGCGCATCCCGTTCCAGCGTAATCACGAAACTGACGTTCACCTCCGACTCCCTTTCTCTTATGGTTTTGGTTTTTTGTTTTGCAAAAGGGGGGGTACCGGGTAAGTGAGTGCCACGCTCCACAGAGGATGGTCCGGCGACGCTTTCCAGAAGACCGAGTGGGTCTTTAGCGAGTGGCAGAAGTCAGTTGCACCGGGGCGTGGCCGCTTTCCGTGCCCTCGTTCGCCTCTTACGGGCACCTGCCAGGGCCAGCGGGTGCTCAGTGCCAGAAATTTCAGCGTGTGATGGCGGCGGCATCTGCACCTCCCTTCATTTTCGTACGCGTGCGAACCTGGGGCCCGGCATTTCTCGTAGGAAATCCCGTGAAAAAGAGTGGGTACCAACGCGGAGAGGTCGTTCTCCTCCCCAAAGATGGAATTTCCGAGTCGCGCGCTTGCAGTCGGCTGCGGCGGTGCATCCGCAGCATTCGACTGATTCGCGTGTACCACGCGCACTACTTGTACGTTGTTGGTATAAGGGTAGTTCAGTAGTTCGTATAAGGGTTCCCCTGCTTTTTACTCGATGGCACCGCTGTCTGCTTGTCTTGCTGGAACCACACTTTCCAGCTGCCGATACCTCAACTAATTGCAAACGTCAGTGGGAGAGGACAGAATTTGCATCTCATCTGCAGAGCACTTTCAAAATTGTATTTTTGGGGGAAAAGATGGGTCTCTCTGGTCCTTTTTCCTGTTGTTTTACTTTCTCGTGTATTGAGATGGCTGCTGTTGTCAAAGATACAGGAAACGTGGCTGCATATTCTTTTAGCAGCAAACGTGAGAAGTGTGGTCCAGGAGAGATCGGGCCTTATGTAAGGCGGTCACCGTGCCGATTCTCCTGGGTTGCACGGGAACGGGGAAGTCATGTGCCCGGTTCGACGATTCCGCGTTCTCTTGCTGCGCCCCTTCCCTCAGAGGCCAACTGGTTCTTCCATGGGGCTTTTCAAGTCGACCGTAGTCCTGTTTGAGATCGAGGAACGGGGCAGCGGTCCCCCGTAGGCCTTTGGCACCAGCGGGTGAAGCCGAAACATCGCAAGGGGCCGCCGCGTGTTGTTCCGTGCAGAAGTACGCGTGTCTGGCGCCAGCGGTTCTTCTCGACCTGCTGTAAGACGCGAAGGTGGTGGTGGCTGCAAGTTCACTCTGCAAAAGCAGGACGCTCAGAAGTTTCTCATTCCAAAGAAAGTGCGCTTTTGTGAACAAATGAAAATTCTGCAATCTCCCAAAGTCGTTGCTATCTCTGCTCGGACGCTTCAGATTTGTTGTTTCGACCGCATGCTGCCGTGAGCCCACCTACGCGGCGCTCGGTCACCCTGGGGGGATTTCGAAATGCAACCAAATAGTTCCCCGGGATGGGTTTGTCAGATTTTGCGGTCCCTTAATTGTTTCCCTGTTCACAAAGCTCCCCCTCCCATCCCCCACCCTCAGGTCTTTCCCTCCGGATCGTCCCCAGTTCCGACCAGCGGTGGGGCGAATTTATTTGGCGACATTTACACAGTTCCAACTTTTTTTCTTTTTGCAGAAACTTCGTTCGCGGGTGTTCTTTCGGGTGTCTCCATCTTCGTCACATTTGGGAGGGGTTCACTGAGGTCCGGAGGTCATTTGACGCCCGCGGGCGACATCCGCTATCTGCTTCAAGGTGGAGCGGTATATCCAGGCGGTTCCTGATCCTATTTCCCCTCTGTGGTACCCCTCTTGCAGAATGGTCGTCTCAGGCACTCGTGTTTTGGTGTTGTTCCGCATGCTTGCCCTTCTCATCACGATGCCCGTGATGGAGGGAGCGATGTCAATGCGGACCATGGGATTGCATCGGGGCAACGGTTCCGTTACCTTCAAGCATTCCCGCCGCCAAGATCTCCATCCTCGTCCTTCCTTCCTTCCTTCTGGATTCAGCCCCGTTCCCTGCCTGGCAGTTGGCTGCTTTGTCTTCAGTAACGTGGAAACGCAAACGCCGCTCTGAACGGAAGATGTAATTGTGGAACGGAATGAAATTCGGGGAAGCTGATCGGCTGAAGAGCGTTAAAGGCTTCCCCTTTGCTTGCGACTTTGTCGATGCAAAAGCCCGAAGGCTGTGTCCTGTGATGGGTCATGTAGTGCAACTGCGGTGTGGATTTGGGTCCGAATGCATTGCATTGCTGGTGGGAGATGTGACCACGTTCAAAAATGAGACAGGTCGCGGCCCGGTGGGAAGAGGCTCCAGGAGGTGCGGGAGCGCTTCGCATTCCCTTCCGTTGCATCCTGCTTCCTCGGAGATGGAATTGTTAGGGGCTCCGAAGGGGTCTGGGGCAAATCTGCCGTCCCGTTGTTCCGCAACTGGCGGGCCCGCTTTGACACTGCCGTTGACAACGGAGCCCTCGTCTCGTTGTCCCCGAGGTCAGCACCGAGATGGTTGCGAGGCAGCCCGCAGCTGAGAATGTGCAAGTTTCGCCACGGGCGAGGTGCGACGACGGACGGGTGAGCGACGAACCCCTCGTGGAATCATTCCCCATGGCAGCGCTTCCCGAACCGTGTTGCCGCGGCAACACCAGTGTCCCTCGGAAAGCCGATGAGCGTTCCCTGAAAACGTATTTCAAATGCTGCGCCGAGTTGAAACGCGTTTGAAACTCGGGCGCTCATCAAAGGAAATTTGTAATTCAAGGACCCCACCATCGAAGTCATTAAGAGCGCCATTTTACTCGTCATTTATGTCGCTGTTCTCGTGTGCTTCGTTCTACACAATTAAAATTGGAGAATAAATGTTTGTGTTCTGCTTTCGTCACTCTTATACGCACTTGCTGACTGTGTGTGGATTCTTACTGACCGCCTACCCTTCACGATAACCGAGAAATTGGAATTTCCGGATTTGGGAAGCGTTGCGGAGAAGTTTGGGAAGCGCTGCCTTATGGAATCATCATCATCAATCGTCTTGCTACTGGGGGTGTCAGGAAATTGCATCCCTCAGATTTTCCCAGGCATGTCCCTCTGCAGGCTGCTCCGGGGAAGCCCCGTGTCTGCAGGAGGCGCAGGTGCTCTTCGGATGGCATTTTGCTGCTTGCAGAGGTCAGAGGTTCGCGCCTTGAGGGACAGAACGCTGCTGTCAGCTTAGGTTTCGGTGTTTACGTGCCACGCAGGTAGGGGACTCCAACGCCTAAAAAGCCTGCTTCGCGTTGACCAGAGGTCACGACGAGTCTCCTCGTTTCTTTTTTTTTTGCGCTTCGAATATCGACAGCATCCTCTTCAGGCGCCTTTGGAGGACCACTGCAAGAAGTGATTTTATTGCCGCACAGCATGGACCCAATTCGACACCCTTAACGTGAATCACTTTTTTGAAACGGTCGGTTTCGGCACTGACTTTCTTCGATGATGATGCCCTCCCCCTGCCTTCCTGGCCGGCAGTCATTCGAGTTCCGAGCGTGCACTTCCGGACATGGCTCTGATCACGCCCAGCACCGCGTGGGCGTATTCTCTGGCCTTCTCCCCGCTGACGTAGTTGGTGAAGTAGTCGAGGTCGTAGAACAGTCTGCCTCGATACGTCTGCACGTTGTGGTCGAACGTCATGTCGAGGCAGTGGAAAGAAGTGGATCGGTTTATGCCGGTGAGGTCAACGCATTCCCTGGGGGCTCCTTCGCAGTCCACGAAACGATCGACGACCCCCATGTTCGTTGTCGCGAACTCGTAGAGGCAGCTGTTCGAGTGCCTCTTCAGGAGGACGTAGATCCTGGTGAACTTCATGAGGAAGCCGAGGACGCGTTTCCAGGCGAACACCGCGCCGCTCCGAAGGTCGGAGTGGAGGGAGTCCGTGTACTGCCTGGCGTAGAACCAGAACCGTTCGCGGAGGTCGTCGCGGTACTCGAACTGGTGGGGCATGAGCATGATGTACATGCCGTACGTGTCTTCCGCCTGTTCCTCCATGTACTTGCGGAAGTTCACCGCGTGCCCGATGTTGTACCAGTACCGCGACTGCGGCAGCTTGGAACCGCACATCTCCTGGATGCCTAGGAAACCCGCCATGGTGAAGGCGCAGTTCGCCGTGCACTTTTCCTGCTTGCACCTGTCGAGGAAGCCTTTCGTTTCCTCCTGGCTCAGCTCCAGGTGCACGGAGCGGGTCCTCGTCTCCGGGTTGGGATTCATGCCGTGGGCCCTGACGAACAAGTTCCTCCTCGGGAATATCATGGCGACGGCTTTGGAGAAGAGGAGGAAGGCGTCGGACAGCTTCCACCTGCTGTGGGCTCGCGGCAGCAGGTCGTCCACGCTCTTCGTGATCTGAATCGGCTCCTCGCGCACCTCCCTGCCGCTCGCCACGCCGTCCAGGATGCGCAGGAAGTGCCCGCACATCCTCATGTTCGTCTCCCCGTCGGTTATCACGTGCATGAAGGAGAACAGGATGACGTACGCGTGGCGGAACGTGGACGCCGGGCCGAGGAGCGCGTCGGCCGACGTCGGCGCCAGGAGGCGCACCAGCCTGCAGCACCACAGCGGTCCTTCTTCGACGCAGTATTCCTTCTGCAGGAGGTCCTCGTGCAACCGCCTCCAGTCCGTGGTGGGGACCCTCTTGTAGTCGAAGGCGGGCTTGCTCATCTCCCGGAAGTGCGCCACCCCGAACCGGTACGCGATGCACAGACGCAGGTGCTGCAGCTTCCTTGTTCCTCCGCGGGTCAACACCTTGCACCCGGTAAGGGGGCTCTCTTACTTTTGCAGAATCTCCAGGCTGGCGGTGACGTGGGCGTCCAACAGCTCCCTCGAGCTCTTCACGTGAAAGCTGTACACGGTCGTGGCCGTTCTGTTCTCTTCGTAGAGGGATAGGAAGCAGTTTTCCAGCCTCCCGAGAGGCCGGAGCAACTGGAGGCCCGCATCCGGACCGAGGATTCTGGAAAAGGTGGGACGTTTCCACCGCGACCTAGCCTTCCCCGCCCGCGGTTCGCGCTTTCGCTTTCGTCGGTCGCCAGGCGACGAGCGAGCGCTTACGACCAAGGCGCTCCCTCCCCCTCGCAGTCACCGTTTGAGAGAGCTCGGCTCACCGGAAGGACGTCTGCGTGACGACGGACGACCCTTCCGTCACCTTGCGAAAGCACTTTCGCTTGGGGAGCAGGCGCAGGGCGACGGGGCTCGACGACGACCCGTTGCCGCGATACGGGGGCAGCGCTCCTTTCGGGAACTGAGGCGAATTCCCCCCCCCCCCCCCCCCGTCGGAGGGGAAGTCACCCCTCCACGAAACCGAAAGCTGGGCACGGGCAAGCAATCGGCCAGTAAGGAGTCCCTCTTTATGAAGGCTTGGGATTTCCACTTCCGCCCGCGGACCCAAAAGCGACCGGACGGGAGCACGCCGTTTGTCCGAGCTCGAACCATCCATCCACCCCCGTTCGTGCCTGAGGCGTCCCGCAGGCCACCCCTTCGCGACACCGCGCAGTTCACTCGCGCTTGATCGACGCCTGCAAATCCGTCCTGGAGAGGGGAAATCTTTCGCGATTACTCAAAGAACAAAGGGAGTCACGACCTCCGGGGTGCGCGCGAAACATCCGACCCCAAAGCTCACATTCAACCCCGGTCCGCGTACCTGCATTTGAGGTGCCTCAGCAGAAAGGTCAACTTTAGCAAGAACTGGGGGAGCGAATGCATCGCGACTCGAAATGCACCTGCACTGGAAGGAAGGCACTGCAAGAGTAAGCCCTGAATGCTGCCCCAAGGGGACCTTTATGGGCCGTGCGTGGGTGGGTGCATTCTGCTTGGAGAGTGCCATCTCCTTGCTCGTCCCTGGCCCTTGCTCGGCCTCGGTTTCATTCCGTCGGAAGAGGTCGGGTCAGACGTTCCTATCCATTCCCCACGGCGCAATGAGACGATGCCCTTGTACGGTACAACTGTGCAGACTTTCGGAAGCCGAGCAGGTTTTCCCTGAAGGAGCCATCGGGCAATGTCTGGGGAAGGGAAGGGGGGGGGGGGAGGGGATCGCATTGGGGAGGAAAACTGTTTGTCGGGATGAAGGACGGAACATAAGAGCATTCACGGATTGAAAGACTCGACCGTCCAAGAAAACGCATCTAAACCGCCCAGCCCCATGCTTACTCCCCAACCCGTTAGGCACATCAGGGAAATCCCCCCCCCCTTCCTTCCGTTCCCCCCCCCCCTCTCTCTATCTTTCCGAGTAACCTGCTTTTGATCACAGCAACCTTTCTGGAGTCCGAGCGATCAGATTCACTTCCGGGATCGGATGCAGCAGGGAATGTGTCGTTCCTGAAAGGTGTTGCTCCCCGGATCGGGCACGAACCTGGGAAAGACGCGGAAATTCCCGAAGGATGGAGGATGGGAACGTTTTGCTTGCATCGTGCACTGCAGCACTGCCGTGTCGGCTCGTGTGGAAAACGAAGCAGTCACGGTGTCTGCGTATTAATAAAAAGCTCACAAAGGTTAGCGCGGGGACAGTTGACCGCGGGGCCAGGCAGCAGATAGGGTCGGCGCGCCGCGCGCCGTTTGCAACCGTTGCTAGGGGAGCTTCCGTTTGTGCATTTTCCAGTGCTGCCAGTACGCGTGATGCTTGGTGGGCAACATGCTGTCAGATTCATTCCACGACTGTTATGCTTTCCCAAAATGACGCGAACACAAAGGTGTTTGACTGCAACACACCCGGGGAAAGCTTTGGAGCTGAAGGTTCTCCGCAGCGACAAATGGCGTCGTCGTCGGTAAACCAACCATTTCATGCGATTCAAATATTTTCTACAAAGGATTCGTTCCATTGCTTTAGAAAAAGAATGCTTAATAAATATTCTATTCAAGTGATTCGATTTATCGAGTGTTGCTGTGAGCTGTAGGAAAATAAATACAGAAAACTTTCCAAGTATAGCAAAGCGTAGGACAATCTCATGTAAGGGGCAGTCCCTTGTTAAAAGCCATCTCTGTTTGGACACCCCGTTCCCCGTGGGCGCACATCCGAAAGAGGGAGTGGGGCTCCTGGGGCGGGAAGGGAAACGGCGGAAGAACAACTGCCGCATCCAGGAAGCGCGAAAGGCGTCCCTCCCTTTCCGGCACAAGTCGCGGCCACGACGGCCGGCGGTCTGTCGCCCGCGGGCGCGCCCTGTCATGTTCTTCGGCACTCTGCCCTCTGTGGCTGGTCATCCATCCCGCGGCAACCATGCCAACGGGAGGATGGCCGTCGGCGCGCTTACAGGTGCCTCTCCGCTGTCAAGGTCGGTAGCGGCGCCAGCAAGAAGTCGCTACCGCGGTTCTTTGGCCAGCGGGGAACGGGGAAGGATGCCATCCCTGCAAAGCGGCTCCTCTTCTCTTCCTTCTTCTCCTCTCTTCCCCCTCCTCTTCTTCCTCCCTTCTTCCTCTTTTTCTTTCCTTCTCTCCTTCTTCCTCCTCTCTTTCCCTTCCCCCTTCCTCCTATTTTTTCCTTTCTCTTCTTCCCCCCTCATTTCTCCCCTTTCCTGTGTGAATTCCCGGATGTTGGCCGCCTCGACGCACCCCCGCCGACGTCGTGGCCGACGTGCCGTTGACACCCATTCGGATTGGGAGTCCCCCAAGCAACCGCTACCGCTACCTCTGTCTGGCGGCCTTGCAGGTCGCGTCTGTCTTCCGGGAGCGGCCGAAGGCGTCCCCGGTCAGCTCAGGACCTCTCACGGCAGGGGAGGCTCCACGCCGCCTCACTCGCTGTCGCCCCTCCGGAACTTCCCTCTGTTCCCGGAATTCCTCGGCTGCTGCCCTATCCCCGCGTCCCTGGGACTCGCTCTTCTTCCCCAGTGGGACGTGCGCCACCTTGGGGCTTCAGCAGCAGCGTCTTCGGCCGTCCACACGACCGCTTTCGGTTGACTCGGGAGGGGAGCGCCCACTCCTCTTCCGCCACGCGCTGACCCTCGAGAAGGCGCGCGGTTTCCGGGACCTCGGGCAGAGCTCGGGGCTTCCGGTCGGTCTTGCGTACGATCCTGGAGCCTCCACCCGCTCTCACCGTCCCCCGGAGCGGAAGGACAGGGGAGGAAGGCTGGGGGCTGGGGAGCTCCAACCACTCACCTCACCCCCTTCTCCCCCCTTCCCCTTCCCTCGCAGCGCAGCGGATGACGCTCAGCTCGGAGTTCGTTCCCCCGGACGGCCGCTCCCCGTTGCTTTGGCTCTCCCCGGAGGCACCGTCGCCTCGGGCGAGGTCGTCCGCGACTCAGCGTTCGGGCCCGAGGGTTTCCCTTTTAAGGGGCGGAAACCTTCGCCGCCCGTCCCTGGAGGGCAAAAAGAGTCACGCGACCCCGTACCCAGGTGTCTGCCTTGCCTGTCTTCGCATGGCTGTAGGGAGGACGGGGAAAGAGACGGAGGGGGATTCGGACCACCGCGTGGTGACCCGAAGATCCGATAGGTGACCCGTCCTGCTGCAAAGAAGTTCACTTCCCTCCCCAGGCTACCCCTTCGGGGGAAGGGTCCTCGAACCCTCCTCTACGCCTGGGCAGGACACCCTCCTTCCTTCCTTCCCAAGCGCCCACGCCCTCCTCCTTAGGCGTTGCTGACCCTCCGGAGATTGCGGCTGGCACCACGGAAGGGGACGGAGGGTCACCGCTGGTTACCGTCCTGATGGGGACCGTCCGCCGGTGTGGGGGGGGGATTCCCCTTCTCACTCCTCCATTCCTCTTGCTTCGAGGTCCCCACCCTCTGGGAGGAGCGCGCTGCTGGGTGGGTGGCTTTCCCTGGCATGGTCCACCCGACCCCCGAGGACGCGTCCGGGCAGAGCGCACGTCCTCCACCCTGCCGGAAGGGCGACGCGCCTGGTGGCTGCCACTGACCACCGCCACCGAGTGGCCACGGCCGTGCAGCGGCTGTGGTCGCAGTCCCGTGTGTCCGAGACGAGTTCGTCCTCAGACTGGTAGGTGACCCCGCCACCTGCCGATCTGAGGGGGGGGGGGGGAGGACGGGATCCTGCCAGTGCCCCGTCAGAGGTCGCGTCCGTTCCCCGTCCCCTTCCTTCCTTCCCTGAGAGTAGCCCCAAGCGGAGTCTGTCGTGGGAGGGTTGCAAGCACCGTTGTGTCTGCTGCGTGTTGCAAGAGCGCCTCCGGCGCTGTGAGTGCTCTCCCCGGATGGCCCGGGAGTACCTCTCGGGCCGAGGGTGGGCAGAGGTTGCGTGGAGGGGGGCGCGCGCGCTCACTCCAAGTGGTCGCAAGGAAGAAGGCGCCTTTACTGCTCTTTCGCGCCGCGGACACCTCTTCCGGATCGGCTCACTCGGCGGCCTTCTTGAGCATGCGGATGACCATGTCCGCGTAGGCGACCGCGTTCTCCTCGGTCACGTGGCTGGTGAAGTAGTCGAGGTTGTAGAAGAGGCGCCCACGGTATGTCTGGACGTTGTGGTCGAAGGCCACACCCATCTTCTGGAAGGCAGTGGACCGGTAGATGGCGACGACCTCGACGTGGTTCTCGGACCCTCCGGCATCCTTGAGCAGGTGGTCCACCTTGCCCATGTTGGTGGTGGAGAACTCGTAGCGCCACCTGCTGCTGGCGTGCTTCCTCCAGAAGAGGTAGAACCTGACGAACGTCATGAGCGTTTCTAGGATGCGCCTGCGGTGGAGGATGCCCTCCCTCTGGAAGTCGCGGCGCAGCTTCCGGGTGTACTCCTCCGCGTAGTCCCAGAAGCGCTCCTCCAGGTCGTCGCCGAAGTGGAACGTGTGGGACACCAGAGCGATGTACAGGCCATACGCGTCCGAGACGTCGCGCGCGATGTGCCGCCGCAGGTTCACGGCGTGCCCGACGTGGTAAGCGCGCCTGCCGCCGCGGAGCTGCTGCTGCTCGCCGCCGCCGGCCTCGCACACCAGCTTGTGCATGGCGAGGGCGCAGGCCGTCGTGATGGCCCCGTGCACCGTGCAGCCCTTCTCCTTGCACCTCCCGATCAGCCGGGAGGTCTCCTCTTCGTCTAGCCCCGAGGGGACGAAGCGGCACTCAGCGCGACTCCGGGACCGCGGAGGCGGAGACCCGAAAGTCCGCACGTACGCGTTCCTGGGCTGGAAAAGGAACCTCCAGGCGTTCCTGACCAGGGGGCCGGCGTCCCCGGGGCGCAGCACCCCCGAGCGTCGGGGCAGCAGCTCGTCTACGCTGCCCAGCACGGGCAGAGACCTCTCGTGGCGGAGCTTCCGGCCTGCCACGCGGTCGTTGAGGATCCGCACGAAGTCGTTGCACATCTTCATGTTGGACGTCCCGTCGGTGATGACGTGGAGGATGCTGAAGAGGACGACGTAGGCGAAAGGGAGCGCCGAGCGGACGCCGATGCGCGCATCGGGGTCTTCCGCGCGCAGGTACAGGAGCCGGCAGCACCAGAGCGGCCCGGACGCCAGGTCGAACTCGAACCGCAGCAGGTCCTCGTGGACCGACCGCCAGTCCTCCGCGGGCAGGCGCTTGTAGTCGATCCGAGAGTGGTCCATCTCCCTCAGGCAGTGCCTGAGGAACCTCTTCGAGATGCACAGGCGCAGGTGCTGGAGCTTCCTGCAGAGAGGACGGTGAGGGAGGGGGGGAGTGGACGGCGGCGCTCACCTCTGCAAGAGGCAGAGGGAGTCGATCACTTCGCAGTCCTGCAGCTCCATCTCCGAGCGGACGTGCAGCGAGTACACGGTGGTGCCAATCCGCGCACACTTGTACACGTCCAGGAAAAATCTCTCCAGCTTCCCCAGGTAACGAACGATCCTCGGCTTCGGGTCTGAGCGCTTCATCCTTGAAGAGAGGAGCCTGGAAGAGGAAACGGAGCTAGCGAGGAAGGACGGCTCTGCACCGCCGTCCGTTGAGCTGGAGAACGGAGGTCGCTTGGGAACGGGCGCTGCGGAAGGAGGGAGAAGCAGCGGTAATAGTACGTCAAAGGCACTTCCTCTCCCCTTCTCAAGCCTCCAGGCAAGGCGGTCCGGGAATGGCCAAACGAACACGCACAGACTCCGAAAAAGGGAGCGCCACAGTGCCATCTCGTGTCGTTCGGGAAAACTCTTTGCAGGTGGCCGTCCGGGCTCTCTATCCGCGCCGTTTATCCGCAGCTCCGGAGCGGAAGGCACGCTCGAGAAGGAAATTTCCGGGGCTTCCCCCTTCACTTTTTTTTTTTTTTTAATTTCCTCTCTTTCTCTTCCTTCCTAAAGCTCTTCGTGCGGGGTCGGAATGCTCACTCGGACAAGGACCTCAGTAAACGGATCGACTCATAGATGACTCTGCAGGCCGAGGTATCGCGATAGCAATCGCAGAGCAATCTCCCCTGTCCGTGGAAAGTAGCTGCAGCGGCCGCATTTTTCCCAGTGGCCTTCAAGAGACGCGTTGCTGTCTTCTCGAGAGGGCGTGCTACCTCTAGCTTCCTGCAGGTCGTTACCAAGGGAAAACCTCGGGGAAGGACAGCGGGTAGACGATCTCCCAGAGGTCATGCCACCGCAGAAGATGAGGTGCCCGCGGTGGCGGCTGCGGTCCCCACTCGCGGTTCCAAGCGTTGCGGTTCGAATCTCACCCGAGAACGAAGGTGCGCCTTGGGTTTTTAGTGCCTCCACCCCCGCAGGATGACGCCAGCTGGCCTCAGATGGCTTCGGGTGCTTCCAGCAGCACTGGTGGACGCCGGATGCCTCCGTCGACTGGCCAGGATTGTGGGTTAACCTCCGGAGTCCTTCCAAGGAGCCTTTCGGGGTTTCCCTCCAGTTGGGAAAATGGAGCTGGTTGGCAGCCCTCGCGGGGGGTCGCCTTTCCAGGATGTGAGAAGCGCGCCGAAGGGAGCGCCCTCCAGAGAAATTGGGAAGCGTCCCTTCGGGGTTCTCTTCAGAGGAGGAAGCAAGGAGCAGGTCCCTTCCGTGGGGTCCGTCTGCAGGGAATGGTGAAGGGTTCCCTCCCAAAGTCAGTGGGGAACGGACTGCTCCTCTGGGAGCCTCCCCGCATTCAAAAGGCACGCAGTTTCGCCGCCCAGACGATTCCCCTTCGCCTTCCCTCCGCATGGAAGGGGGGCGAACTCCTCCCGGCTGGGGGCGCCGCAAGCAGGGTGGCGGGAAGACGGCAAGGGTGCGGTCGCCACGCACTGCCTTCATGCTACCCTATCCGTCACGCGGCTGCTTCCGCGCTGCAAGAGGTCCTGGGGGTGTTCCAGATCTCCTGAAGATGGGGATCGCTGCCAAGTTGGGCGAAGCGGTCACCAGCCGAAGATGAAGCTGACCGACTGTCTCGCTCGGCCCCCCCGAGAGGGTGGGGGTCTGCGTCTCCGTCTTATCTCGTAACACTGGGCACCTGGGACGCAAGATGGCACGCACGGGCCGAAAAAAGCGGAAGGAGACGCGGCTGTAGTGGCCAAAGAGCCGAGTGGATGGTAAAAGGAAAAAGGTCGTCATTCCTTGGGGCTATCGGATCCACGTGGAGTCGGAGGAGGCGCCCTTCTCTCTCCCGCCGCTTCTGAAGGATGACTCTTCTTCAGCCCGGTGAAAGTGAGAGAGCCAAAGAGCGGACTCCCTTGGCCTCTCCGCGCGTTTCGAAACTCATCCAGCATCCCGCCAAAAGGGGAAGAGAGGGAGACGCTTGCGATGATAGAGAGCGCGGCGCGGCGCCTGTCTTCGCAGTTCTTCGACACGGTTCCACGCCACCCGAGGGTGATTAATTCTTCAAGATAGGGGGTACCCCGGGAGGGCTCTGTCCTATGAATCCAGGAAGGACTCGGAGCCCGTTCCTCTCACGCCTGGGGAGGGATCCCCGGAAATGGAGAACACCTCCACCCTAGTTGTCTTCGAAGGGGAACCCGGAAGGGAATCCTCCTTCCTTATTCTCTCCGGAGGACACCCGGGGGGTCCGCTCCATTCTTTCTTCTCTGAAGGGAACCCTCTGAAGGATCCGATTCTGAAATTTCTTCTCTGGAGGGATCCCCCGCAAGGGATCCGCTCCTGTTTACTCCTCTGAAGAGAACTGCAGCGGAGGCCGTGTGGTTACGGTGGTCTCCGCGCGTGGCACCATGCGTCGTGGGTTCCGAGTTCACCCCACAAGATGGTCAAGATGGTCGGCCTACATTCATCCGAGTGTGGCACTGGTAGCGGTTCGAACCGGATACCCCCGATGAGAGCCGGGACAAATGGGAGTCGACCTCCGGGTCCTTCCAGGAATCACGGAGTGGGAGTTCCCTTCCGGTTGTGAAGGAGAGGACCGCCTATTCCGGGAGAACTCTCCGTATCGTACTGAGGAGTAGGTGTGTCGCCACAACCTCTCCAGAGAATGCAGAGAAGCGAGCCGATCCTATCCAGCGCCCTGTGGCGGTCTGCACAGGGCAGAGGATTCCTCCCCGGGGTGTGGGAACCCAAGCGCTCGAGGGAGGCGCTGCTCTCACCTTCCGTGGGCCGTGGGCAGAGCGGCGAGGGCTACCGGAGCACCTGATCGCCCCTAATATGGCCAGGAACTCCTCCCCGTCGCCCCAGGTCGCAAGAAGGGAAGCCCGCGCCGAGCCCCAAGGAATGGCCCGCGTCGAGGTCGCTTCGACGGGTCCAGTCCGTACACCTGGATGCTGTCGGATGAGCAGGGAACCCGGAAACCGGACGCCTTCCTTCGGGCCGAGTTCCGGTCGGACGCCGTCCGATGTGTCTCGCCTGGAGTGCCATTTACGTGGCTATCGGCCTTTCGTCTAGTGGAGGAGGGCGAGGAAGAGAGAAGGAGCAGGAGGAAGAAGAGAAGATGAAGGGAGGAGGAAAAGAGAGGGAGAGAGGAAAGAAAGAGGAAGGAAGAACGAAGGAGGAGGAGGAATGGAAGAGGAAGGAGGAAGAAAGGGAAGGAAGAGGAGGAGCAAGAAAAGGAGCAAGGAAAGGAAGACGAAGAGGAGGAAGGAAGGAGGATGGATGGAGGGCGAAAGGAGGGAGGAAGACTAACGGAATCGGTCGGTCAAGGCCGCGTGTCCACCGTCCGGCTCCCCCCACGCCCGACTTGCACCCGCGCCCCGGGTGGGCGTCCGGCCCGAGTCGTCGAAGGGAGCGTCCGCAAGGGCGTCCGCGCGCGTCCTCGCCAGGCAAAAGCCGGCCGTCGGCTCCCAGAGTGCCGCGCTGCGTGGATGGCCGTCATTGCTTTCGCCGCTCGGGGTTCCCGCTCCTTCCCGTGGCCCCTCAGCGGAGTCTTTCCCGAAGAGGTCGAGGCACTCGATCCGGGACGCCCGGGCGACGACCACGAACCTCCTCCGCCCGATCCCGTTCGGCCTGGAGGGGCGAGGTGCCCTTCCGACGCCCGGATTTCACTTTCGCTGTCACCGAGGCAACCGCGAGAGGCGAGAAGGGAGCGAGGAGGGGGGGGGGGGAAGCCAGAGAGTTTGCTCAGCCGCCGGCGGCAGCTGTGCGCTCGGCGAAGGCCAGAAGGAAAGCCAAAACAAAACGAGACCAGCGGAAGCGGAAGCGCATTCCTCCCGGTGTTTATTTTTATCTTTATTTACATTCCAGAGGCTGCATCGTCCGCAACGCCGGGTCTCTCACGCGCGACCCTTCTTCTCCTCCACTTGCTGGGGCTCTTCGCCGCGGGGAACGTTGTCGGGCAAGCGCGGAGCCGGGCTGCGGCGAGGGAGCAAAGGGACTCCTCCCCCTTCCTGCTTTCCCCGGCCAGAGCCGCCCCCTCTACCTTCGCGCGCAACGCGCCCTTCTGAGGGACGGGGGTGCTGCTCGGGACTAGGGAGTTTCGCGTGGAGCCCGAAATGCGAGCAGCCGCGCACTCCAGAGGGGCCCTCCTCGCTTTGCGACCCGCGGGAGTCCCGGGACAGCTGCTGGCGGGAGGGCGGCTTTGGCGGGGGAGCAGTCCACCCCCTCCAACCCTTCCCTCGCGGCGAAATCCGGGGCGCGGGCGGTTCCTTCCCGGTGCACGCGAGCGCGCGGGTCTCATGGTAACCCTCTGCCGGACCCACCGCCGAATGCCAAGGCCGAACGGCCATGGGGTCAAGGCAGCCCACGGACGGTCAGTCGGGAGACCCCCCTGGCACGCCTTTCGGTGTGCGCGCTACCCCCTGGTCCGCGCTGAGTTCTAGGCGGACGGGGGTGGGGGGGAAGTGGGGGGGAGGGCGGCCGTCGCAGCAGCAGCAGCGCGCGGGCGAGCAGCTGCAACTCACCTCGGGCCGGCGTCCACTCGGAGAGGCGATCCCGCGCCGCCGACCGCTGGTGGCGCTCTCCGCGCAACTTCACTGTTGGTTCCGATTGCAGGAGGTTCCTCTCCTTCCTGCGGCGCGACCCATGGGCGGCCGCTGCTGTTTCGCGCGCGCGGACGAGGCGGGCGGAACCATCTGAGGACCGCAAGGCTCACCAAGTGAATTTTATTCGTCCCCCCCCGTGCAGAGCGAACGGTCGTCACTGGGCAACGGCTAACCTTGGAAGCCGCAACCCTCTTTTCGGTGCTTCCTGAGTTACGACAGCCGCGCCGCAGAGGCAGGTGGGAATTGGTGATACCGGCGACGGAGCGAAACGCCTTTGGGTTGGCGCGAGTCTTCTTTCTCTTTCACCGCGCGCCCCCTCCACCGCCCAACTCGTTTTGGGCAGTCCTGTGGGCGCACGCGGCGAATCGGCTCCCGCCTGCACCGGGGAGGGGACACTGGTCGTGTCCCACGCGACCACTGCCCCCCCCCCCGCCCTGCTTCCTCCCTCCTCTTCCCTTCATGGCGCCCGACGCTGGGGATCGCGGCAGGCAGACAACACGGAAAAAAGCACGCGGACCGGCAGGCGTGTGGGTCCCCCGATGGGGAGGGTCGGCGAAATCAACAAATAAGCACAACGTGGGGCCTCGAAAGGGCAGCGCGCGATGATGGGCTGGGGCCGGAGGTCCTGCATCTGCGTTTCCCAAAAAAGTGCATCCCCAGGCAGGAGCGCGGCGACGTTGTTCTGTACTTTCTCCGCTCGCCATTCCACGGTGACGAACACCCAACACTTCTTGGACAGAGCACGCAGCAAAGCGCCTCCTCGTTTATTCAAAATGGCAGGCCAACGGATGCCATGCAACATCGGTCGGCCAAGCGTCTCTGGACCCAAAAAGGAAAGAAGGAAAGAGTGGCGTTTCGATCAGCAGACGAAGAGTGTGAGTGCTCCGAGTGAATGCAACACAAATGGAGTGAGCGCGAACGGATTGCACGCTTTCCCCGCGCGCTCCACGGAGCTCGCAAAACGAAATGCACAAACGTGGAGGAATGGCTTCCCCAGGATTTTCCTCGTGAACTTCGGCTGAGACGGACAACGGATGACCGAATGCGTGACCGAGGGGAGGGGACGAACGTTCTCATTTGCTTGGCGGAGGATCTGCGCCCCGCTTCGGGCCTCGAAATTCCGATTCCTTCAGCGTCGGCGGAGGGCGCCCCGAAACGCTTCTGAGCACTTGGCAACACTGTCTGCCTCTACCACCTGCCTGCATTGCGGGCGGCGGTGGCGGCGGCCGGTCGCGGGGCGACCCCCCGGGATTGACGACGGCTCGAGCGATCTTCAAGCCGACGAAGTCGCGCCTGGATCGCGGGGCAGCAGCGGCTCCCTTTCCTCCGGACCGCGGGGGGGATCCGCGGCGGGATAAGAGGGGTCCGGTGAAACACGAGCCCCTCTCGGCTCGCCGGGAACCGTTTCCCGTTGTGGCGCGCCGCCCCGCACCACTCGGCGGGAACAGACGGCGACGCAATAATCTTTTCCTCCGGCCCTTTCCGCGGTGGCTGCCCAAATATGGAAGGGGCAGGCAGGCAGCAGCCTTCCGTTTTGCCCTCCCCCCTTCCCTTGGATTTACGAGGATGGCTCCAGAGCCGCTCGGGAGCGAAATCGGTGTTCTTTTTATAATCTCCCATCGAGAACCCATCGAGTCCCCCCCCCCCCCCCAACGCTTCCCGAGCCCGAAGGCGGGGGGGGGGGAGAAAGCGCAGCAGGCGGGTTCGCGTGCGGTTCTGGGAATGAGAGGGACAGAAAAAGGGAGAGAAATAGGAAAAAAAAAAGGGAGAAGCGGAGGTAAGCGCTGCTGCAGGGATGCTTTTGGGTTATCATCGGGAGTGCCTCCCTCTCCCTTGATGGACGCGTTGCGCGCGCGCGCGGTCGCCGGGTGGTTTGGTGTCGCGCGCGCTCCCTTTGCAGGTCGGAGCGCTGCGCACCACCACCCTGCGCGGGCACGCGGGGAGCCGTGCAGCACCTTTGCTTGCAGCTCGGTGGCAGGACGAAGACATCCCGCCTGCTCCCTTTTCTCGCACCCTCGGGAACGTGGAACCTCGCCTCGCGAGAGCCCCGAGTCCACCCCTCCCTCGGACAGGCGGGGTGATGATCCCCGGGGAACGGCGAAAAGGGAGGGGGGGGGGGGGAGGGTGTTGGCCGCCGCCGAAACCGAAAGAGCGAAGGGGACCGGAAAGGGGAGAAAGGTGAAAAAAGGGACGAGCAGAGGAGAGGCGGACCGAACGAACGTGTTCCGGGTGGGTTCTGCCGCCGTTCCCGTTCGCTGGGATGCGGGGACGGCAGGGACGTTCCGTGCCCGCCTGCGGAGGACCTCTTTGTGCAGGTGGCGCCGCTGCTGATTGGTGGGTCGGAGAGGACCTCTCCGGTTGATTCGCACTCAGCTGACCTCGATGGACGCGGTCGTTTCTGTGCGCCGCTTTCCTTTTCCGTCGTTCAGCAATGCTCGCATTCTGTTGCCGGGATACGGTGGTGCTTCGGTTTCAGGCCCTCCCCTCCCCCTCCCCGCAAGAGGTGGACAGCTGCTCTTCCGTCCGTTCTTCAGCCATCACCCCTTCCCTCACGGGCTCGTGAGAACCAATGGATGGGCGCGGGCTGCCGCTGATGCTCTCCATGCTGTCAACCCTTTTCAAGGTCACCCGCGTGCTGGCAGCAACGCTGGCCGACGTCGTCAGCTTGCTCAACTTTGGGCCATCGGCGCAGCTCCATGGCAACCGAGGCCTCTCCGGTCCGCTCGTGTAGTTGGGAAGGGGAGGGCGGAAGGGGAGGGGGGGGGATGCCGCCCGCTTGACGATGCGCTCCATGGAAGAAGCTGCGAGCACTCTCTCGCGAGGGAGAACTCGACTTTCCCATTGCGGAAAACGCCCTCGGGGCGAAGAGCTGAATTTCCTCTGTGGGGGAGCGGAAGAGCGGGGAAAGCGACTCTGTGGCCCGCCCCAGATGGGCGCGTTGCCACTGTGGGGTGCATCGCTGACCCGATTCGTCGTCCGACTTTCCGCCCGTGGAGGCAGGGCCTTCCGGGGTGGACCGACCCGGCTCTCACGCCACGTCACGTGCGGCTGTTCCACCTGCACTTTCGGAACCCAACGGCCAGGAGAGAGAGGAGGAAAGAAAGAGGGAGGAGGAGGAGGAAGGGAAGAAGCACGGTTCGGGTTCCCGTGCCGTGAGAGGGGCGTTTCCAGGACGACTCGCTCTGAGAGGAGCTCGCGAATGCAGAAGCTGCGAACGTGGACTCTGTCGAAATGAAAAAAAAGGGAACGAGGGGTATCATGTGGGGATGGGGGCTGGACATTCGAGGGCCTGCACTGCTCCGCTGGCTGCCCGAAGAGAGCTGGTGGGAGCGCCCATTCTTCTCTCCGTGGGTTGCAAGGGGAGTCGGCGCGTTCCCAGCAGGCGCGCAGTGGAAGGCGGGCGGCGGCCAGGCGCCCGTCTTCCACCGCGTTGGCGGATGCAGGCGCTGTCGACGGCGGCTGCGGGGGAGCAGCACTGCGTGTGACGTCACCGCTCCGAGGCGGGGCGGTGCCGGCCGCCACCGCTGTGAGATTCGCGCCCAGGGGTGGTCTTCCGGCGACGGTCGGAGGGGGAGAGGGGGAGCGCGCGTGGTCTCTTTTTCGTCTTCCCCGTGCAGGCAACCTTCTCTTTGCCCATCCCCCCCTCCGCTCGCGCCCGGCGCCCGCGAGTCCTGCTGGAAGCGGAAGTCCCGAGCGGAGGCGGCGGAGCGCGTGGGAGGATCCCCGCTTCCTTCCTCTTCATCCCCCTTTCGGGGAGTCTGCGTTCCTCCGGGATGCATGCGGCGGCGGCCCCGCTCTTCCTACGGGCGGAAGGTGGGCGGAGGGAGAGCGTCGCTGCTCCACACCGGAAGGGGGGGGGGTCGAGTCGACGCCGGCGCTCCGCAGCGGTCGGACACGCCCCGCACCGCTGGGAACCGCGGGGTAACGTGGGCGCGGTGGCTTCCCGGAGCGGGATGGGTGGCGCAAAGGCGCCAGGGTGCGGCGGCGGCGGCGGCGGCACCAGCAGCTGCGTCCCACCGTAAGTCCGGGGTCGAGGGGGCCAGCCGGACTGCCAGCGCTCGGGGTGCGGCTTGGGATCGGAGTGGGAGGGCCCCGCTGGGTCAGCCGCCCCCGATGGGAGGGCCCTCCGACCCCCGGATACAGGGGTGGGTGGATGGGGCAAGGACACGTGGCAGAACCAGCGGAGGGTAAGTCTGGGTTGGTGCGAGGGACTTGCGATGTGTGGGGGCGGACGCTAGTCCTCGACCCGGAGGTCCTCGACCCAGCGTCGTTATCCCCTTCTCGTGTGCCCTCCTAGGGGCGGCCGCATGGGCCACAGGAAGAAGCACAGCAGGAGGGCGAAGGGCCGGAACGCCGACATCGCCAAGCCCGAAGGGCCCCACGCTCGGAGGAAGGACGTCGCCGCTGCCCAGCTCCAGCGGGATCGCCTCCAGCTGCCCGTCGCGGGCTCCAACGGAACAGCAGGTGGGGCGGCTGCGCGCGCATTCCCTCTCAAAGGGGTGGGGGGAAGAAACGCCCGCGCAATCTGGCAGCTCCGGGGGTGGGTAGGGGGACCGCCATCTGCCAGCCCGATTCGCCTCCCGCGGCAAGCAGGGGAGCCTTCCTGCGGCGGCGCATGGAAGGGGGTGACGACGACACCCAGGTCACTCCTCCTGGAAGCTGCGCTGGAGCGGAGGCCTCCCAGAACTCGAGACAGCCTCTCCTCCGGGAAGAGGATCCGCCACTGTCCGTTGCGCGGGCGGGTCCCGCGGAGGAGGGCTTCGTTGGAGGACCTGGAAGACCCGACTTGTGAGTGCTGAACTTTATATTCCCGTCTCGGGCAGTGGCTCGCGCCGTGCTCGGTGCCCCTCGCCCTTCCAAGCAACATGGGAAGGGGAAGAAGGGGACCCTAGGACGAGCCAAGGTTTCACTGGGAAGAACGCTACACTACAATATGGCGCAAGGTCACACGTGCTGCTTACGGCGCCAAGCAGGGACGACGGACCGGTGCAAACGCCAGGTGTTTATACAGGCGCAGATCTGTCTCCTGGCACCCTCTTCCCCCCCCCCCCGTGTTCTCCTTCCGGCTCCTCCAGCCTTCCCCTTCCTCCCACCATAGGCTGGGCGGGCCATGCGCTGCCCCCTCAAACCTCGTGTGGTGAGAAGCCTGCTGGCCGAGCTGCAGGGCGAGGTTGTTCCGTGGAGACCGACCGTTTCTCAAGTTGGCGCAGGGGGGATCCCGCACGATTTTTCCCTGATTGCGGAGCGATGCCTGGGGCGCGTGACGCAACTGCCTCGCTGCCCCCTTCGTCCGGCCATCGTCGTGCCCCTCTCCTGCGGCCCTGCCCGCCCCGCTGGCGTGCCAAGCGAGGTCCGGCCTCCGTGAACGTGCTCATTGCTTCGAGCCCGGGGATTAGCGTATTCGTTCCAGGAAGCAGGGGAGAAGGAACCCCTGTCGTCTGCTTCCCTCCCCTCCCCCCCCCCCCTCCATCCCCTCTTCTCTTCTCCCCTGTTTCTTCCCCTCGGGAGCGCGACTGTCTGCTAGGCTGCCAGGCAGACCGTGCCCCTGCTCCGCGTCACGTCCCTCTTACCGAGATGGACCTGTTGAGGTCAAATACCTGCGCGCATTTCGGTTGCCCTTCCTGGAACGAAACGGAGTCTGGACCGCTTGGTCCTCTTACTCCAAGGAATGGTACCTCCCTGGGAGCTGCTCCCATTCCTCGCATCTCTCGGAAACTCGGTGGCGGGACATCTTCCGGCGAATTTTCGCGCTGCTCGGTGGCGTCCCGGACCCGTGGGCTGGCTTTGGAGTTGGAGATCCGCGCCACGTTGTCCTTCAACTCAGTGGTTGGCATTCTAGATGATCACCTCGACGGCTGCTGCAGCATCAGCGAGTCCATGTGGACCTGGCTGGCACTGGTCCTGGTCACGGTCACGCTACTAGGATACGTCAGCTACAAGTACCTGACAGGGATGTGGTAAAGTGCTGTTCCTTGATCCTTGTCTGACTCGAAGCGCCGCTGGGGACTCGCGTGTAGGTGTTCCGAACGAGTACGCGAACCGCCCTGCCTGTGCCAGGGAGACACGCCTGAGGAAGCCGCGCCCGAGAACGCAGAGGGAACTGGGGCGGGGGGTGCAGCGGCCCCCAACGCTGCTTCTCCGAATTCGTCGGTTGTGCCCCGGGGATCGAAGGAAGAGTAATTTGCACGAAAGCACGTCCGGTCGACGACGTAGGCGCCGCCGCGCAACGCGTGCCTCCTCTTCTTCCTTCTTCGAAGGTCGGCAGTGCGAAAGGGAGGCAGCCCTTTTCCCGCGCGCTCGGCCTGCGGTCCCACCTCATCTGCCCTCGGGGCAAACGTCGGGCGGGGTACTCTGCGACTCGGCGACCGAGGCTGTCAGAGCATCGAATGAACGACCCACCGCCAATTCTTGAGACCCGGTGCCCGCGGACAGGTTCGTGCGCCTCCCGCCGGGTACCGCTCGAAAAAATCTGGCTGTCCGCTGGCCAAGACAGAGAGGATGGGGGCGCCTCCTCTGGAAGCAGCCATCGTCCTGAAAGAGGAAGGGGGAACCTTCTATTCGGAGGGTGTTCTGCTTCTACTGGGTCGCGTGTAGCCGATGGGACTTCCCGGAAGGTGCTGCAGAAGGGGACACTGCCGCCAGGTGGGCAGCAACAACCACCCCTGTGCAGTCAGTTCGTTGGACCGGGAGATGACTTGGTCCCGCCACTCCAGAAGGGAGCGGACAATTCCTCAGCTGAAGTGCTGACTTTCTTTTACCGGGAGGTGAGAAGATGAATGATGCCGCGTCGCAGCGTCACGTTTATCCTTCGCCCTCCATGACCTGAAGATTACGTATTGTGCGGACCGAGCAGACTGCATCTCCCCAGTCGACCGTGGCTTTTCGCGATTGCGAGGAAGGTCGCCACAGACTGTTCTCCCCACACCTCCTTGGGTTCTCAGAAGGGCTCCGAGGGTCCAAGCCTGGCTCCCTCTGGAGCGCCGGCTCCACTACGAGGAAGAGGAAGTGAGCTAGCTACCCTCTCGTCCACTCTGCTCCCCTAACCGCGACGCTCTGTCCGCCCGCTTCCTCCTCGAGCGACACAGGACCTCTTTCGGATTTCCTCCTGGGACTACATCCAGCGGGTGGAAGAGTGAGGGAGAGGGCAGGAGTTGTCCCTGGCGACCGAGAAGCAAACGCGCGACTTTTGTCCCGTCTAGGGTCCACCGGAGGAACCGCGCCGGACGAGCTCTCCCTCTTCTGCAGCGAAGGTGCCGGTGTCGACGCTTGCCGGAGGGCGGCCCCACTCCGCCTCGCCCTGCCCGCTGCGGCGGAAAGGGGCAATCGCCTCCGCTCCAAGGACGGCGTCCACCCGCTTCGTGCTGGCCCTGCCCCTTCAACCAAAGGCCCGTGGGCGACTGCTTTCTCCGAGGGCATGCGGGGCGCAGCCGGCGAGGTCACTCGCAACCGAGGCGGCTGTCCCTGCCTCGGGCTCAGCCCACGAAGCCGCCGCGCGAGCGCCATCTCGTCTTTTCGGACGGGGCAGCCACCAGCCCGAAGCGCGTGGCGCGCTGGACGACCACCTCCCACCGAAGATGGAAGACAGGTCGCGGGGCCGCACCGAGAGGGACACCTCAGGAGCTCCCTTCTCGGGCCTTCCCTGCGCTCCGGAGCTGCTCCGTCCCAGCATTCCAACTCACCTCCCTGCTTTTCGATCCGGGCTGTTCGGGCGCTCTCCCGTGGTCGTCGGATCCCTGGAGCTCCAAGGACCCTCTTCTTCTCCTCCAGCAAAGACCGCCGGGTTCCGTTGCTACGCGCCGCCGCCAGACGTGCGCCCCGGCTCCCCCGTCCAACTCGCCCATCCCCGGAGTCCTCGACGATCGCAAAGCGGTCGCCATTGGAAACCTCGCTCCAGCCGCACGCTGCTGGGGATCTCTTCCCGGAAAGGCAGCCACCGTGTTACGGCATGCCCCCTCGGGACAGGGAGCCTCCCGAGTGTTCGCCGTGCCCCCGACCCTCCTCTGGAAACGCTGACCTACTGTCAGCTAGCCCGTGACAGGCATTCGCGCCTTCGGGCTGCGCGTCCCGACGACCTGCGGGACACTTCATGGGATCTCCCGAGCGAATGGGACTGAGGGATCGCAGACTAGGACCGCAGGAGCGCGGTTCCTTCGTTCCCGCCTTTGGGGCGCCCCGGGCTCCTGGGTTGTGTCCACCCAGACATTCCTTCCCTATTGCCCCTTCCGCGCTGACCAACCGTCGACTTTGATCGCGGCGAGGGCATCTGTCACGTCCAAGATGAAGTGATTTCCGACTTCTGTCTTCTCCTGGAGCTGGACCTGGAGGAGGAACCTGGTCCTCCGATAGGGACGGGAGTGTCGCTCTTCGGACCATCAGGGGTGGTGGGGCAGGGGAGCTCCCGTTCCTGTGGTTACGCGCTCTTCGGAGCAGGAAGGTTTTTTTCCGGGTGCTCCCATGAACCCGTTGGCTGGTGGGGGTCGGTCCGATGCCTCCCTTTGGGGTGGTCTCGAAGGCTCCCCAGAGATTCACGCCTTTTTGTCTTCTACGCTGCTACTTCGGGGGGGAGGGGGGAGGAGATCCACCCAGCAGCGCCTTGGCTTTTTTCGCCGGCGGTCTCGTCCAGAGAGGAGGGAACCGAAAGGGCCGTCACGGGGGATCACCCATGAGGGTCTCCCTCTGAGTTGGGTGATGGGAGAAGGCGATGCACGGGCACGCTGCTCTCGGCTTCCGTGGGGAGGTGGCTCCCCATCTGTTAGCGCCGGGATGCGCCCCCCACTCTTGGCTTTCCTGAGGAAGGGAGTGCGGGCGGTAGTGGTGGTCGGGGTCATTTTCGACTGGGGGTGACTGCCTCCCTTCTTGGGGACGGACAGGCACTTCTTCCGGGCTGACTGGGTTTTTAGTCCACACAGAAAACAGAGGCCGCACTTGAAATTGTGAAATACCTATTTTAAAGGTTAAATACCGAACGATTGTATATGAGCACAAAAGAGTGCTACGAACTGCTGGAAGGAGGCAGAAACGCTCGTGGTGATGAGATAAAAAAAGCATATAAGAAATTAGCGTTAAAGTATCATGCAGATAGAAATCCCGGTGATAGAGAAGCAGAGGAAAAATTCAAAGAAGCAACGGCTGCGTACGAAGTTCCGTCTGATGCCGAGAAAAAGGCAGGTTGTGATGGTTACGGACGTGGAGGTGGTGGTTTTGGTGGATTTGATTTTAGCCAGGCTGCGGGAGATTTTACTGACGTATTGAATGACTTTTTTGGCGGAGGATTCGGGGGATCGAGTAGATGGAAAGCACACCGAGGGGAGTGCCCGGGGCGGACTTGCGTTATGATCTCGAAATTGACTTCGAAGACGCATTTGAAGGAATGCGAGCGCCTTTACATTACGTTACAAATGCAAAATTCAAATCATCCCATTCTTTCCACAGTTTCTTCGCTTATAACAACTCGATAACTAACACCACCTGACGCACTAACACCTTCCATAGGATACCCAAGATATATTATACCAATAACACAATACATGAACCGTATACTAACTCGCCTACAAGACACATTTATTTGGCGAGATTATGCTCAGTTCCTAAATATGGATATAGAAATTGTGTACAATATTTCTTGATTGTCAACTGCATTAACAAATCATACAGAAATTCGCACGGCCCCGGAATGTAATGGTATGATAAAGTATGAGAAAAATACCATCAAAGGAGGAGTTATCAAATATCACAAATACCACTTGACAAATTCTTTCAACCCCATCATCATAGTATCGAAGCTATGATTTGTCTTCGGTCTGTGCAGATCAAACGACAAAAAAAATCAGCGCATTTGAAGTCTGATGTTCCATTTTTCGTACTGTGTGCACCGTATGTCTGTATAGAATTTAAATAAAAGGCTTTTTACCTATAGAAGCTCAAACGCGCTTATAAGTCGTTTAAGAACCTCTCTTGAAAAGAAATGAGGAAAAGAGAGTACAATGAGGTAAAAAAATAGGAGGTAAAGTGATAAGGAATGGGCACTTTTGGAGCCACGTGTTGCGCAAGGGGTAATGGGACGACCAAGGAAGCATAACATTAGAACGATTATTAATGCGATAAGGTATATAATGGGGGGTGGTTGCCAGTCCTCGAGCGGTCTGGGTCGTCCCAGGGGTGCGTGGGTGCACTTCCGTCAGACCTGGGGTTGGAGCCCGAGGCCCCTCCCTCTTGCTCGTCACAGGAGGAGCTCTGGAGCCGGCAGGCCACAGGAGCCGAGGAGTCCCGGGGGAGGTTGGAGCTCTCCTCGCCTATGAATGGACATTCCGAGCAGCAGCCGCCCGCCACCAGGCAAGTTGGCGCACCTGCGAAGATAGGGAGTGTCCTTCGTCTGCTCCCTCCGCGGCAGGGGGATCCTCTATCTATCCGAGGTGGCTCGCCACCTCGCCGGGATGCGGCGGAAGGTAGGGCTCGCGGCGCCGTCACAGGTGAGGCAAGCCCCATGCTGTCCGGAGAGCCTTCCCTACGGACGGGAGCAGACAAGAGGAGAGGCACTTCGCGATGCATAGGAGCAAGCCCGGAGGCACCGCGGGCTCGGGGGGTGTCGCCAGCGATCGTCAAAAAAGCTCACGCCAAGGGGCAAGTCGAGATTCCTCTTCGCCCCACTACTCCTTCTCGAGTCTTCGCGCGCTAGGTGGAGTAGCGGAGGAGGCGCGTGGAGGGACACCTTCCACACACTGGAAAGAGCGCTGCTTGCAGGGACCTCCAGGAAGTTTCCCCCTCATAGCAGCGAGGGCATTCCTCGGTCGCCGACCCTTTCTTCCCCCCTGGCTGGTCTTGTCATAGTGCCTGCAATCCCTGCGACCGACCGACCCAGTGTGAACCTACGCAGCCGAGCAGGGCCGAGAACCGGGATCAACCCCCAGGTCCGCGCGACGCTCGGATAGGCACGCAAAGCCCACACTGTCCGAGCACGAGGCCGCGGGTTCACATCCCGCGGTAGAACCTTCTCGCCTACTCCGGGCGGCCTTTGAGAGCAGCGGAGCCAGGACAGGGCAGCCCCGCGGAAGCCTTCGTGTGCCCCATTCCAGCCAAACCTCTCGGTCTACTCCTGGTCAGCTTTCCATCCGCTCCTGGCCACTCCAGTGGCCCCCTCGCGCGCAGCTGCTCATTCGTCGTGGCGAAGCGAGAGAGGCCGACTTTTAGAAGACGCGGGAGGAGATCTGTTGCAGGGGTCGACGAGAGAGAGAAGGGCAAGTGCTCCAGGGATGCTGCCGCTCCCAAGGGAAAGAAGAAAGAAAAGCCACCACTCATCGATAGTGCCAAGGGGAAGGAGAGAAGATGGGATCTCGACACGCCGGCCTCGAAAGGCCCGCTCGCCATAAAATGGACAGCCATCCCTTGCACGCTGCTGTTCTCCTTCGAAGTCAGCATCCTCTCAGGGCGGAGTTTTCGCTCTCTTCCATGCTTCCCCCCTTCCCCCGTTCGGACTCCAGAAAAGTCTGGAAATTTCTTTCCGGCTCTCCCGCCGATGCTCGCCGACTTGACCAGGTCCTTCGAACTTGCCCTACCGTGTTAGAGCTCCGAGAACTCGGCGCCTCCTCGCGGAAGACCCACCTCTCTTGCTTTGCTTCCGGCCCCTGCTCTTGCTCGAGGATGGCATGGGAACGAGGCAGAGGTTGTGACCAGCTGCCTTTCCACGGTTAGGTCAGCATCCCTTTCGAGTCCAGAGAAGTTCCGGCGGAAGAGGAAAGAGCCTGCGGTTGTGCCCTCCAAGACGGAGCAGCCACGCTCCCCTTTTTCCAGGGGCAAACGCTGGTCTTTCCAGGGACAAAGTCACGTCACAACGGGGGGACTCCGCGCTGACTGTCCCTCGGTCGCCGGCCGAGTTCGCTCGCGGTCTGTGAGTCGTCCCGTCTCACTCACTCAAGGCGAGCTGCGTGAGACGGGTGCTGGGGAGCCCGAAGAGACCACTCCTCGCTCTAGTCAACGGGGGTGCATTGGCGAGCGCATCTCCCCAATGCACACCTGAAGCCTGGAGTTGTTGCCGCGCCATCTTTCCAGGGGATTGGAAACCCACGACGCCGCATCCTTCACGCCACGCGCGTCCCGCGAGACTCTCAATGCGGGCAGAAGAAGAGTGTTTTCGGCTTCTCTGTGTGTGCAACTCCCGCGGAACATCCAGGCGATGCAGGCCTGGTCCTGCAGCCCGGTTCGGCCTGTCTGGCCGTCCCCATGAATATCGTGCATCGCGAGCTTAGTCTTGGGGTGGCCCCTCACTCTGCGCAGACGTCCGTTCCGCTCTTCCGCTGCGCCTCCATTGCCATCCTCCAGTCGCTTCTCAGCCTTTCGCATGCGATCGTAGCGACACGATCTTGCTCTGAGTGGGACGGCCCCGCGACCCTCACCCTTCCGCTTCCAGGTTCCCGAGCTTGACTCCCCGGTCCAGCCGGCTCGCAGCAGGAAGAGGGGCGGACCGCGAAGCTGTCTGTTCGTCTGCACCTGAAGAGAGCGATACGTCGGGGCTGTCTCCGCCTCAGCGTTGCCCTGCGCGTGCCCGGTGCGTCCGCAGCGGCAGGCGGATCCCCTACCCGTTAGTGACCACGCCCTGCTCACGTTAACTTCCATCTTGTGTGGCGCCTTACAGAACGGTCTGCGTGTGCGGCCCCCATCCTGGTTGCTAGGACTTGCGTGCATAGTTTCGCTTCGATGGGCGAAGGAGGGAGGGCAGGATAGGGACGCCTTCAGGCCGAGGATACCTCTGTCTGCCCCGTCTCCCACACGCTTCACGGACAGGGATCATCTCGTCGGCGGGGCACCCTCCGTGCTTAGCGAGAGAGCGCAAGTGACCGACGACCGGGAGCATCAGCCAATTGGAGACGCGCTTTCTTGGAGCGGGCGTGATCCGTGACCGCTGGAGGGTCGCAGAGGAGTGGGATCTGCACATCTCCGTGCAGAGTCGTTAGGGAGCAAGTGGGAGTTTCCCTCGCCGCCCTCTTGAGCTGTTTTTCGCTGTGGCGATGGCGCATCCGATCGCGCCATGCCGCGGGTCCGCCAGAACGCATCCCATCGCAAGAGCGGCGGCCCTGCTTAATTCGCGAAGCTGAAGAGTGGACGTGCCTCACTCGATGGCGTGCGAGTGCGGGGGCGGGGGAATGATCCCGCCCCAATCGTCCTGAGGCCCAAATCATCGTCGCCATCAATCCTTTCGAAGTGCAGAAAGCGAAGGCGTTCCCCGCGGTAGGCTGCAGGCGCCGCCAGGCAGAGGGACGGACCCTCCGCCTGGTGAATGTCCGAGTGGAAGCAGCAGGCAGGGAGAGCACGGGAGTTTCCCCTCCTGCAGGGGGAGGGGTCCCCGGGATTGTTCCTGGCGGCATGGGTATCTTGGCAACGCGAGCGCCGGCGGAAGACAGGGAGGTACGAAAATCTAGCTGACCCAGACCCGACGTCAATCCTCCCCCACAACCCAGACCTTACTTGTGGGGACCCCATCGCTTCACACTAACCGGGTGGGTCCTCCTCCAGCTCTTTCGGATGCTGCTGTAGGTCAGAGCGCGCTCTGTCAAGTAGGCAAGAGGCGAGCATCCTCTTCAGCTTCTGTGATCTTCTGTCCGCCTGCCATCAATCCAACCCATGGCGGTGGGACGGAAGTGCGCGCTCCCCGTGCCAGTGGTATCTCCCGCGCTGTCGGCCGTGCGGCTGTCTTCGCGCGTGGCACCGAGCGTTGGCGGGTTCGAATCCCACCCGGGGGAGGATCGACACCGAGAAACGGTTGCGTTGCGAGTTTGAAATCCCTTGGCAAGATGGCGCTGGTTGTCCTGTACTCGGGTGCGACACTGGTTGACACCCAGAGCGTTCATTTGTAAAAAATAAACACACACGTCTGTGGCAAGACTTTCGATCCTCTCATGTTACTTATGAATACGAGAGGAAACCTGCCGAGATCTGGCACACAAGCCAGCGGGGTTCGCCTCGGCAGCACAGGGTAAGGAGAGACAAACAAACGGAAATGAATAAAACAAAGAGATACAGTCAAAAAAATGGGAAGGGATTCCGGAAGGGATCACTGTGCGCTGGGAGGTCCTCTGCATCCTTGTAAGAATGCCGGCAAGTTCCTGTTCCAAAACTCCCAGATAGGGCCATCTTGACGCTGTTCTCATGAAGAGGACGGCAAAGTAGCCGGCGTCCCTGTCGTTGTGGCCTCCTTTGGCGTTGCTTCACGCAGCTACGGTCCCGCCTTGTGGGCAGCAAAGTGCTGCTGGGAATGCGGCCGGTGTGAGGGCGTGGCCGAGGAAGAGTCGCTTTCAAACGTCTCTGGCGTTGCCGCCGGGGTTCCAAGGGTTGCGACAAACCGCCCCCGAAGGAGTCGGAGGGCAACACAGTGAACTAGGAGATGTGGGACAGGAATTCCTGCCCCTCGCACGTTGCACAGCTTGAGTCCCCCTCTCCCCCCCGTGTTCAATGATGCCAGCAGGCGTTGCTCGAGAGGTCCCAGAGCATCAGTATGAACGCCGACTCCTGCCACATCAAAGAGAGAGTGTGGGTGTTCATGAGCACCGAGAGCCGCTGCAGGTCTTCCTCCGGAATACCCAGTAGCACTCCCCAGCACAAAAGTCCTCGAGGCGGGGCATTCGGGGTCGCAGCGTCGGTGAGCTGGCCCGTTTTCCACTCGCCCAGTCCTTTTCTCCTTCCGGAGACTTTCCACACTAACCTCCCATCTAGCCGTAAGGCTGCTGTCCATGTGTTCCCTTGGAGTGGGCAG
Organism: Raillietiella orientalis; assembly: GCA_036172245.1. Classification (NCBI taxonomy): domain Eukaryota; kingdom Metazoa; phylum Arthropoda; class Ichthyostraca; order Raillietiellida; family Raillietiellidae; genus Raillietiella; species Raillietiella orientalis. The sequence continues at coordinate 485,343 of JAYWIR010000055.1, read as the reverse complement.
CGCTGCGGCAACGGAGGTTGTTGCTCCTGCCCACGCACTCTTCACGGGATCCTCCAGGATCTCCCAGAGCGTGCAGTTTTCTTGCGCGCGTACAGGAAACGTCGTCCCTGTTCTGCGCTTGGCTGAGTCCCCGCCCACGTGCGAACGGTTCTCTGCAGCCAGGCACCACCGGATGCCCCCGTCGAGTGGCCGGAATTGGAAGGTGACCCTCCGGGGTTCTTCCAGGAGTCAAGCTCTTCGGAATTCCCCTCCGGTCGTGCAAATGGAGCCGCCTTCTCCGCTCGGGGGGACCTCCTCCATCGCGTCCCATGGAGCCGGTGGACTGATGATGACTTGTACAGAGTGTGAAGAAAGAAGGACCACAGCAAGGGGGAGGCCGCTGTCAAAGGACCGGATGCAATGCAGAGTCCTTCTCTTTCCCGAGCGGTCCAGAGGTCCATCCTCCAAATGGAACTCTTTGCCGATTTGGATGCGCGATTGCAACTTCCCGCCGAAGATGACACTTTGATTTTTCTGTGGCGCTCCCTTGTAATCGGCGGGTGGGGGTGGGGGGGAAGGAAAAGGGAAGTGGTAAGCAGAGCCTCGGTCGAGACCTCTGATCCCTTGACAAATGGACTGCGTGGTTTACAAGGGCGCGTCCGCGCGCCCCGAAAAGCTCCGAAGCGCTTTTCTGGAAGCTCCCCCTCTTCCAAGGGGAACCTCAGCGTTCTTTCTTTCCCTTTCCTTCTTGAACTTGGAACGCCACGTCGTCACCCTGGAGACTTTTCGAACTCTCCTTCGTGAGTCCTCCCCCCACGTGCACTCGCGAGCCACGGGGGAGGCTGGGAGGTTCAAGCCCCGCTGGAAGTGAACGTATCGGATCCAGGCGGAGACGACGAGTCCGAACGCCTCGTCGTCGCCGCCGCGGCGAAGTTTCCGCGCGCGAGAAGACCTAAAAATATCCTGCAGGAGGTGTCCTTCGCTCCTGGTCCCGACCTGCCGGGACGGCTTGCTGTTTAAACACCGCGTCTCGAAACACTCGCCGTCCGAGGCGGAGGGGCGCTCTCAGCCCCGGCTGGCGTCTTCCTTCCGGTCTCCTCCACCCGGTTCTCCATGAAAACCACAGCGTGGTCCCACGGGTTCCCGTTAGCGGGCGGAGTGGTTCGCTCCCGACGGTGGCACGGGACGCGAGGCAACGTTTTGCACACGTGGCACGAGGCAACCGGAAATCCTACGTCCCTCCCTCCCCCGGAACCTCCACGTGCGGATTGCCTCACTCTCGCGGTTTTGATGATGACGGTGACGTCGCGCTTGGAAACCGTCGACACGTGTTAACCGTCGGCTTCCGGGGAAAATGAAAACTCGCTGTTGGCGCGTGCTTGACTCGGAGCCAAGCGTGGACACTGGCGGCGATCCTGTCAGGCAAATCCTGGCCTTTCCTTTCGTTATGGAGGGAGCAGCCTTCGGTGAGTCTTGGATTGGACAATCCAAGAGCTCGGGCGGCGTCGCCGTCGCCCCCGGTTCCCAGCTTCCCCTCCCCCCTCATAATATGCGGCGACGAAGAAGATTCGAAACCCCAAGGCCTGCACGCAGACGTGAACGGACACGTTTCGAAAGATGGTGTTTGCCCTTCCGTGCACACGTGGGACGCCAATCGAGCGATCGCAATCAGCATGGCGGCGGCTACGGTGGCTCAGTGCACGCTGAGGCAAATAAGGGATGGAGGCGAGGAGCAGGCACGAGAGGACGTGTGCATCTTTTCGTGCTGCTCTGTGCTTCCTCGGAGGGAATCTCCTCTTCCTGGAAGAAATGACCTTGGTTTTTCGAAACGGCTGCAAGTATTTTTAGCACTTGTCGAAGAAAGTCTGGCAAGCATGTGTGTGTCTCTGTAGGGACCGCAAATTAATTAACTCTCTTTCTGTTTTGTTTCCGTGATACAAAGTCGAATCCCAGCACTCCCGTTTCCCTGTTGAGGGCAGAGTCCTGCCTGAGGACCTCATAAAGGAAGACAAATGCCGTTCCTTCCTCTCGGCACAGAGCTTTGCCCTCGTTACATCCTAATGCTTCCGTGCGATGCGTGCTGAAATGTAATGCTCGCACGTTTCCGAATTCGCAAACATCCTTTTGCCCCTTCTCAATCCCACCGGGATGCGAGAGGGAGTGCGTGCGATAAGTGAAGTTTCCCGGCCTGTCAGCCTTTGACGGGATGGCACTCCCGGAAGCGGCGACGGCACCTTTCACCTCCCCCCGGACCGGGCGCGGCGACGGGCGCACCACCCCACTTTGAAAGACGCTAAAAGTAAACACGAAAAAGGAAAGCGGGCTGGAAAGGTGCACAGAGGACGCAGCGCGCCTCGGACGAGGAAATGTCATTGCCCACCTGGGCCCAATAAGTGAATCCCCGATGAAAGTAGAAAGTGATTTTCCTCCGAAGGCTCGGCCCCCCCGCGCGCGCGCGCTCACGCAGTCTCCTTGGCTTCCCGTCAGGCCGTTTCCTTGGAGGCGAGCCGCGCCTTCGACTTTTCCCCCTTCTTTTCGTTCTCGGCTTCGAATTCGCCGTCCGAAAGAAAGTGCGGGCGGGCCCTCTTCTCCTGCCTCCGCCGTCTTCTCGGAGGCGTGAACTGAGCCGCCGCCAAGAGGAACCGGTCCGCTGCTTCCGCCTGCTTCCGCTTGGTGGCAGACATTCCCGTGCGAAAGAACTGTTCCCCTTTTTTCGTTTCCAGGAACGTCCGGTCCAAACGCCGGACCGCGCCCCTCGGATCACTCCGCTGTCCGCAGATCCCCCGAAATCGTGGGGCCTTTAAAACCTTTAAAACACACAGACACGGATCAACCGGTCACTTTCGTTTTTCTGTTGGACGCAACGTTAATGCCGATCTCCTTCATTCCGTCTCGAAGGAGACTTTTGCGTCCGTCTGGGGTGTCTTCGACTTTACGGATGCCTCGAGGTGGGATGTCGTCCCCTCTTGCCGTTCCTGGTGATTCTTCCCGGGTCACAGGAACAGCAAGCGTTGAGGGCTGCTTCGTCATCTTTCCTCGATCCTCCTGCGATCGTAGCCACACGATCTCGCTCGGAGTGGGACGGCCCCGCGACCCCCTCCCCCTACTTCTGACGAGCAGAAACCAGCGGCCAAGTCGAAGCGCGCTGCAGTCGACGACGATTCGAACCCGCGGTGCTTTTGGAGCCGCCAGCTCCATCTAGTTCTTGCCCGCGGAGCCTCCCGCCAGACCCAGCAAGCCGGGCCCTGAAGAGACGGTTGCTTGAGAGGAAGGGAAGTTGAAATTTGCCAGCACGTCCGAGGGCGATTTTCAAGACTCTTCCGGAGCCTTCTTTGCCCCCATTCCGGGATCCTCTTTTAACCTTCCGGACTCTTCCCCGGGTCCGTCCTGAGTCGCCTCCTTCCTGCTCTGTGCCGGATAGGCGAGAACCCTCAGAGATTCTGCTGCTGTTCGGCTTCTTGGGCAATTGTCTCTCGCCAGCGCTTGGTGGAGCCACCTCAGCGTCCCCACTACGTCTTCCTACGAGCTCGTCCCGCGGGGTTCGGCTGCTTTTTGTCTGCCACCCAAGGCCCGCACGAGTCCGTCTTCACCCTTGCAGCTCTCTCCTTGGTAGTTCCTGCACACTCTGCACCCGCGATGTATTCCTTCCTCCTGGGACATCTTCCCCCAGCGCTGTACCAGGATTTGCTGACGGTGGGATCGTCGAAAAATGCTAGACAGGGAGAAACGCATAGTCGGCCACGCCGACCACGGACGAAACATGCCGATCCCAGGAAGTGGAGGAATTGCTTGCGCACACGGACGAGAGCGGATTCAGTGCCCCATTGGCGTGTGGACTCTTTCGCCCCGAGCACCTGCGGAGTGCCGGGAGCGAAGAGCTGGGACGAAGCAGCCTCCGGAAGCTGGACGGTGTCTTCGTTGGCGGATTCGACTTTTCCGCGTTGCGCTTCCGGGAGCAGCCGTGGTTTGCTGCTGCCGCCGCCTCGGGCTGCGTTGTCTTCCTTCGATCCTCCTGACATCTCGAATGCGTAGAAACCATTGGCCACGAGGCACCCCGTGCGTTGGCACCGGGCGAAGCACGAGTGCTTCCCGCACGTCGCTAGCTCTCCCTCGACGATCCAGGGGAGGGATTTTCTGGACGCCTGCCCGACGGCCGAAGGCGCTGCGACCTTTCATCGAAAGCAGCGGAGAGCAATTTCGGTTTTGCCGCAACCGACCCGCACTCATTTGACACACTTACAAAGTGTCCCTTGCGTGGATGCGTGCGGAGCGCCGCGACTTCGGTCCTTACGTCATTCTCATTAACCAATAAGAATGCGCGCTTTCAATCTTACATCATCACGGTCGTTTTCGAAAGGCTGCCGGGTCCTCCAAGGTGTCAGCAAAATCACGGCTTTCTCCAACAGCTTTCTACCGAAAATCCATGCGAAATTTAGAGCTCTCGAATACTCAAATCTGGAAATATCTGGAACTTCACCTCGTCATTTGAAAGCGATGCTTTCTACTTGCCACGTGTGCATCTGCCAAGCTCCGATGCACCAGCAGGCCATCCTGTGGACTTGCTGCTGCCACCCTCGTAGGCAGCGAGTGACTCCAAAGGCGTCTTGATGTCTTTTGGACAGTTCGCCCGTGAGCATCGAAGTTAGGCGAACGAGTGAATGTCGTGATCACGTATCTCCCCGTACATCTGCGGGTGCACCTGCGCTCACCCGTCTGTCGATGTTCCCGACGAAGAGGGGTGCTCGGAGTCTGCATAGTGGCTGCTGGCGCAACTGCACGTTGTCGTGCCACGCTCAAAGCCCGGTTCACGATGGCGCCAACCGCCTCAGGAAAGGATGGTCACATCTCGCGTCGATCAGCTCGCATCGGTGTGAGGAGGTGGCTCGGTTCCAGCGATGGGCAGCGTTGAGGGCCACCGGTTGGACGGACGGCGCGGCCCACAAGCGCCGGTGTGAGGCCCGCCACGGCGAAAGAGCACCTCGCGAAGAATTGGGTGCGGGTCGCCGTGTGACCTGGCTAGTCGCAAGCTCGTGCTGACCTCGAGCTCCTGGTTTCCTTCCCAAGAGGCGCTGGCGGGACGGGAGCGGCGTGGTGTGCTTTCCCAGCAGCCTGGGGTGTCCTCTGGTGCGCTAGCACATTCCCTTCCGAGTTGCGCACCCGGGAGGCAGGCGAACTCGACCTTCTCTCCCGGGCGTTCGGGCACCCTCTGAAGCGTTTCGTGGTTCGTGGGTCGCGCGCGACTGCTCCTCGCCGTTCCCGAGGGAGGACGCGCGTCTCTTTCGGCTGCGCCGGAGGGCTTTTATTGAGTGCCGAAAGCCCGAACAGTGCCGCCCGGCGCCGAAGGCAGCCAGTACTACCCCGTTCTACCGCAGGGGGTGCCTGTGGTTGCGACTCTCCTTTGGTCCGCTCGGAGGCGCCACGTGTCGGTCTCCAGTCACGCTTCTTCCCCTCCCCCATGCCCATCCCTGGCGGGTTCTTGACCCCTGCCCGCTCTCCATCCTCCCCTCCCGGGTGCTGCCCTTCAAGTTGTTGCCCACCCACTCCTCGCCTACAGCCGTCATGCGGTTCTGGAGCAAAGAGGAGCCCGGAGTAGCTGCCGGGCCGCCGAGGGATGCGCTGTTTTCGAGCAGCTGCTCTTCGGCGTGTCGTCAGCAACGGCAACTCTGCTGCTGCGTTCCTGCCCCAAAGTTGTGGTTTCTCCCCCTCCTCTCACTAGCGCGCCTGCATCTCCCCTCGCCGCCCAGCCTATCCTCCCCTTTGTCCTGAGTCTGAATTTTTCAGTCCCCTCAGACCTCCTACGGCCCGTTCTCCGTGGGTCCCATCCTTCCATTCTTCCTGTTCGGCTTCGATTCTCTCGTCGTCCGTCCTGACTGCACCTTTGGGGACCATCGAGCTCCTCTTCCCTCGGAGGAAGAGGGGAGACTTTCCTTTCGCCCGACCTGCCAGACACGAGCTCTCCTTGGTTCTCTGCGTCACGCGCGTTTGGACCCCGAGGGCTTGCCGACGCGCCAGCAGCAGCCCGGGCGCGAGCGAGCGGGCAAATGTGACCCTGCGAGCGTCTCCAAGAATCCTCAGAAAGGACTGCCGTGAGCATCCAGGTTTTCCCCCTCCCCACGAAGTGCGAGTAGCTGCTGTCTCGCTGGGGTCTCAGCCAGTCGACCTGAGAGCGACTCGGAGACAGGAACCACCGAGAAATCCTCCCCACAGAAGCGAAGGAGATCCGGGATAGAGGACGGGATGGGGCGGGACTCCGAATTCAGAGGAGCCGGCTGGACATCGGCGCGGCCCACAAGAGCTGTCCCTCGGGGACCTGTCCCCCCTGAGGAAAGAGAAGCAGCGAGCTTTCCTTCCCGCAAACCTCCTCGGGGAAGGGCGGCGCGACCTCGCCCCACGTGGAACCAACACCTGCCCACCGCACCTGAGAACCAACCCCGCATTTCAAGGAGGGCACCTCCCCTCACCCGGCGAGAGACGATCCGCGCCGGCGCATGCGCCGGCAGCTGCCCCGCCTCGCCTCGTCTTCCCGGGTTCCCCTGCCTTCCCGGTGCAACCCAAGGCAGCTGGCTGGCCGAGCGGCGCCATTCCGGTCGATCCCGACGGGCGCGGCGCGACCCCTCCCGAGGAGGGGGCGGGCGGATTCCGGGCGAACGGAGGATGGGGAGGGAGCGTTGCGAGGGGCGGGCGTCGGAAAGGGGAGCAGGCGGGAAGGGTGGGCGCTCGCGGCGGCAGCCACCCAAAGCAGTGCGCGCTTCCTTCCGGAGCGGCGTCGTCCGCGTCTCTGCCACGTCGGAGCCGGGCGGCGGCGGGTCGGTCGGTTGGCGAGCCTGCGGAAGCGCGAAGTGCTGGTGCGTCGTTGGCGCTCGGGCGGCGTCGGCAGCCAGGGAGCAAAGGTGCGCGTTGGTGTCCGGGCTTTGGGGCCCGTCGCGTGCCGACGATCGCTTGGCAAGCGGGGCCGCGGCTGCCGGGGCGTGGGCTGTGCGGGGACAAGCCGGAGCGGCCTCCTCAACGGGCTCAGTGCGCCCCCGTTACGGCCGCTCCTGCGGGGGTCTCGGACGGGTGCGCAGAGGGAAGCAGCAAAGCCGAACGGCATCGCCGTTGTCCCCCACCCTTAGCAGACGGTGGGAAGCCCACTCTCGTCCCTGCTAGCCGGAAGCGGGCAAAGTGGACGTGCGTGCTGGCTGGGCGGGTCGGGTCAGGCGATCGCCTGGGACGGATCGCCAGGATGGGCGGCGGAAGCGTCCGGCGCGCAAGTGCGCTGGACTGTCCGAGGTGGCTGTCGCGGAAGGGGGAGGGGGGCAGGAGGGTAGCTTGCGGTGAGGTGCGTGGGGAGGACGCGCGTCTTCGTGGTTGGTGTGGCGGCGCGCGTCGGTCGGCGCCGGGGGGTGGGTCGGAAGAGTCGGTGACCATCGTCCCGTGCTGTTGCGCTTGCGTGCGGCCTGGCGTTCTGTCTCGAGGGAGTTGCCGAAGCCGCGATTCGCACCCCCTTCCATCCCCCTTCCCCTGCCTTCGTCACCCTGTCTTGAGGGTTGAGAGATGCTGCCCCTGTGCGTGCGCCCTTCTTCCTTATGCGTCCCAGCCAAAGTTGCTGGTTCCTGCCCGAGGACATGCCACCTCCATAGATCCTCTGCTTCTCCGCAGCTTCGTGCTTTTAGAAGTTTCAACGAGGAGTCGGATTCTTTACATTGACCACGTGCGATGTTGATTGACCCGTGACTGCTTGCAAAATTCCGATGCTCTTGTGCTGGGTACACCTTCTCTTTGTTCCGGTGGGTCCAGCGTTCCTCTCCTCAGCAATCGGTCGGTTTCGGGTTCCATGAGATCGGCTCAGGAGTTTTGCCGCGTGCAGGCGGGCTGGGTGCGGAGTGTCGAGTGAGGGGGGGGGGAAGAAGAGGGGTCCCAGAACTTCTTATGCTCCGTGCTCCGGGTTTTCCGCGCAAGCGAAGGCGAAACGCGATGGACGCATTGCAGGCCCCCGTGGAGAGGAGAAAGAAAAAAGAACCCACCTTTAGTCGAGGTCTTCTAGGCAGGTGCTGGTCGGATTTTGAGTGGCTCCTGAAACGAACGGAGGAGGAGCCTTGGAAGGCCCCGTGAGACCCCTGCGAAAGCGGAGCGCAGACCGGAAGCGCATGCGCCACCACACGCTTCCTGAAACAGCTGAGGGCCTGCATGGCCGTTGGACACCACGGAACGAAGGAAGCGCTTACGCCCTCCGAACGGACCTTCCGATGCCGGCTGGTTTAGTGGGGTACGAAAAAAGACCCTACTCCGGAACTCCCCGCTGCAGAGACCATCCCTGATCCTTCCTCTGCCTCTCATTGGTGCCGCCGCAGATGGAGCTTCCATGGATACTCAGCAAGTCCCGATTCTTCTGGGCGGGGAAGCTGGCTGGAACTCGCCCGCTTCCTTGTGCCTGTGCAGGACTCCGTCCACCTGGCGGGGGGATTCGTAGTGGGCCGGCTGCAGGATTCTTTCCACCCTCGCCCCACCAGCGCTCGCTGATGGGGCGAGGGGTGACCAATTCCTCCAAGGGAGCTTCCTGGGAGGCGCGCTGCCACTCGGATGGCAGCTGAATCATTGCAAAGCCACTCTGCTGGCGCCCTGTTGATCGCCAAGGAGCGTTGGGCAGCCTTCGTTTCGCACGTCCCCCGCTGGAGGGATCCCCAGCGCAGCCCTTTTTTTTGCTAAGGGAACACGAATCTCCGCCCTCCCTCCGACTCCCGTGTTCGTGGACGTCCCTTTCCCATCTCCGGGGAACGCCGCCGTGCTGCCATCACCTAATAGACCGCCCACTTTCGCCCCGAGCAGCCACGCGAGTTGCAGTCGAGCCACAACAATCGGTGGCGCGTACGCGGACCTTGCATCGAGCCATTAGAAGATCGCCGCCTGTAGGAACTGTGGCTCAGGAATTGGCGACTACGGATGCCCTTGGGCATCCTTAGACTGGGAAGATGACATGACAACGTGGTCGAATCCCGCGATGCATTTATGCGGCTTTCCACATACCTCCGTGTTTTTGTGTGTGTTTTTCACTCATCAGGTACTCGAGGACCTCTGTTTCGCGCCCTCAAGGCATCGGAGCGAGAGGTTCGGCAACGTCGCCGCCACATAGGGGTTTCCGCTGGCACGCACCCAGAGCGCGCATGGAGCAGGGCGGGAGCAGTCCCGGGTCCTGGCTAGTCAAAGGGGCGCGTCTCGCCAGCATATACCCGCAGTCTGAAGTTGCCGCGCCATCTGTCGGTAAAATTCGCAACCTGCGCTGCATCCTTCACTCCGTCGTGGGCGCGCGCGGCCACGCGTCCTCCAGCGTGAGATCGGCGCTCCGGAAAAATCTTCCCGCGCTAAGGGCGCGCTCTGCTCGGCCTCCCTCTGCTCGTGTTGATCCCCAAGAATGCCGAAGATGCCCGAGGTGGGTGAAGTGGTGGACCCGTTCGCAGGAAACGCGGTCCCTTCGCTTTCTTCCTCGGGAGACATCGTCTCGGGCACCGGAGTGGCAGCAGGTTGTGGGCCACCCAGAAGACTGGGTGGTTGGGGGAGGAGGGTGCCAATGGACGGTGTCTCGTAGACGTCCCCAGACGCATTTCCAGCTGCGCCACCACTGCAGTCTCGGAGTACCGGCGGCTAGGAGGGTCGAACATCTTGCCGTTGCTCAGCTCAACGGGTCCTGTCCATTCTCAGACTGCCCGCGGAGTTCGTGAGCGCTCGGCGCCCTCCCCGGAGTTTTTTTTCTGCACTCCCTCCCACCGAAAGGGAGCTCGGGAGCGCGCGTTTCCTTTTCGCGAGCTGGGTCACGCGGAAGGATGACCCCCGAGCTGCCCGCGGGCGAGTCTTTGACCACCGGAACCCTGCACTTGGGGTGCCTGAGCCTCCATCCCCATTTCCGGTGCTTGCCTGCCGGATCTCCGAAAACGGGCAACGGTGCGCGGGATCTTCCAACTCACCGCCGGTCCTCCGCTTTCTTTTTGCTCGCTTGGCCGTGGCAGTCAGGTCGAGGTTGGCGCTCAGGCTTTGCCTGGGAGGAAACGGAGGTCGATCTGGGAACTGACCCGCAGCGCTGGAGGCAACAAGTTCCTCCGCCGCGCCGTCTGTCCGCACCGTCTCCGTGGATTCCCAACGGCAGGCCCGCGGGGTTCCCGTTTTTCTAGAAGGCGTTTGAATTCGCCACCGTCTGCTAGTGGAGCGGAGCCACATCCTTGAAGCGGGAAGAGGCCAAAGGGGGTCGCGTGGGGTTCCCCCTGAGTATGAAGAGAGGGCTGACCTATTCCGACCCGCTGGTCGCGGAACGAACGCGGCTGCAGGTGAACCAGGAGCGGCTTCGTCCGCCCACGCATTTTTTAAGCGCACGTTCTTCGGGAGCCTCTTCCGCGAGAGGAGGGGGGGAGCATTTGGGTGCTGGGCACCAGGCGAGTGACCTTCTCCATGGAGAGCCCTCTCCTCCTGCGCGCCCAGAAACGTCAGTCAAAAGAGGAAGTGCCGAGGGTCGCCCCGTTCCCGTCGTCTTTCTTGCCCTCCTCCTCCTCCTCCTGGCTGCCCCGCCGAGTTTGTCGCCATGCACACCAGCGGCCGCAGAAAGGACGGAAGGGTGGTCCCTCCTGGCCGCGCATCCGCGAGGATGCGTGCGCTTCCTGGGATCGTGCGGGAGGGTGGTGAACGCGAGTTCCTTCCTGGCGGGGCGCCTTGACGACGTCCATCGCACCGCCCTGCAAACGCCCGGCAAACGTCGAGAGGAGCTCCTCCGACAGGAGGGATCCGCATGCGAAAGCGCGGGCGCTCGGCACGGGCGCAGGGGCGCGCCTGCTGAAATGACAGCTGCATTCCGCGTGCAAGAGTTCTTGCAAAGCGGGCGCGCTTACGGTCACATGGGAAGCAGCTAGAAATAGACTCTCCCCCGCCTGGAACGGGGGAACCGGAGTGACGCCCTCCGACTCCCGCTTTCTCAAAGCCCGTACCTCCAACGGATCCGAAGATACGTGTGCACACGTGTACATCTGCTTGTACGTGCGTACATACGCTTGACATTTATGCATGCGTACACACGGGTGTATTCACTTGCGCATGTGGAAATTCAATGCGTTTTTCATTTTTTTCGAGGGGTGGGGGTGGGGTGTACAGAAGTGAAGTAGGTCAGGGGTCTTGCATTCGCGTTTCTGTCCATCTTGGACGACGAGTAGTTGGGGGAAGGGTCTCAGCTTGAAGCGAACGGGCAGCTGATTGGTCCGCTGGAGGTTTCGCGTGGCACAGACGATGCAGGAGTTCTAGCTCACTTGAGCCCCTCCCTGCTTCGTCTTCTCAATGCGGGGGCTCAATTGAAAAACCTCGCCCTCCTCCCCTTCCCCGGCTGGGTTTGCCCATCGTGTCGTCATCATCTCGTAGCCGAAGGCCCCGGCTGATCTTTCCTAGAGAGAGCCCTGCCATCCGTTCGTTTCCAGAAGGAGTGTGGCCATACGGAGCTCGGATTCCGGACGGCGCTGGGAACCTTGGAAGCATCTCTCGATGCCCCAGCCGGTGGACCACACCGCGCCAAACGATTGCCTCCTTTCTTTCACGCTCCTACGAAGTCCGCGCGCTTCGTCGGGTCGGACTCGCAGCTTCCCCGAGGGCAGCTCCGGTCAGGACGAAAAGGGGCCGCAGCTCTCCCTACCGGGAGGAGGGTCGGGAACGCTACGACCGCCAGGTCGCGGATGACTGCCGTACCAGTGTGCTTCTCGAAATGACCGCACGATGACGCGTCGCGCGCCACGGACGACGTGCCGACGACGAGGGCTGCGTCCTATCGTCTCTGCGTTTCGCCCTTAACCCCCTCCTAAGATGGAGTGCAGCAGGCGCACGCGTGCTGGAACGTACTGCCTGTATACACAGGCGATACGCCGCGATCGTCCAAGAGGCTGCAAGGCATGTGGCATATCAATCCTTCCTCAAGGGTGGTGGTCCTTTCGACGGAGAATGGAGATCGGGAGTGGGAGGGTGGCATTTCCCGGATCCCGATGATCCCAGGGCTTCTACAGCAAACACCCCTTCTGTCTCGGGCATTCCACTGGAGGCGAAGCGGAGAACGAGGGCGTCGGCGCCCTCCCACCGTGTAACCCACCCCCAAGAGAAGCCCCTGCTGCAGGGTCCCCGGTGCCTGTGGGCCCGGGAAGCGACGGGATGTTGGGAGAACTGAAAATCGGAAGGGGCACCTTGGGGAAGGGATGGCGTGCTCGGACGCCCCGCACTCCCGGGACGCACATCGGGCACGCGCGACGGGTTCTCCGCACGTCATGGGAGGAACAGGAGGGGTCGAGCAGATGACGCAGTCGGAGAAGCATCTATTTATATCCCATCACGTCGTCGTTTTGCGCACAGAAGAAGATTTGGACCTGTGGGACTCCCCTACACAGGGAACCCTCGTTGCGTTACGGACTCTGGTCGCCGCTCCTGCTGCGTTTCAGTCTCCTCTTCAGCACCGCGGGGGCAGCTCTGATTCGAATCGACAGTCCTCAGCCCGTCGTACAGGCCCTCCTGCCTTCCATAGTTGCCCTTTCCGCTTTCCCGACCTCCTCATCCTGAGGCACCCTCTCAACCAGTTCTGTTTCCAGGCTTGCCTTGGACCCGCTGCCTGCGCGCTTCCTCCCTTCTTCTCCTTCGCGCGCGCAGCGAGTCGAGCGACTTGGGGATGGCCCAACCCAAGCGGCTCGGCACTCCTCCGGGGAGCTGCGTCCGAGATCCGCCGATGACGTCAAGAGCACATCCGATGATGATGTCCACTCGAAATCCTGCTATCGGCCCGCCTTAACCTGGGCCAGCGGCGCGCCCTGCGCCTCGATGGGACGCCTCGACGGCGTTGGTGGACCCTTGAGAGGCGGCCGAAGGAATGCGGAGCTGCTCTCATCCTTCCCTCGGAGCAGCTCGGCTACCAGAGGGGGGTGAGGGCACCTCTTCTATTGGATGCCTCGGTTTTGAATCGTCACTCAACTTCTTCTGCACTCCTCCCTCACGAAGGACGGTCCCGAGTACCCACCGCTTGGGATGCGGACCGCTTCCCTAGAAACCAACATCGGGAAGGGCGCGCAGTTTCTTTCTGGAAAAGGCCTGCCCCCTGGGTCCTCCGCCAAAAGTCTTCCCCTGGGGGTGGTCCTGCCTCTGGAACGGCAGCCGTCTCGAGTTTCTCCCCGCCGCTCGCTTGGAAGAGTCTGTTCTCTCCATGGAAACTCCACGACCTGACTGGCACGTCCTGCTCGATGGCGGAGGAACGCAAGTGCTTCTCGATTGATCCAGACTCTGGAAGATCCGGCGGCCCGCTACCCTTTCGGTCTCAGAGGCATCCGCGCGTTCGTGCCGACCGTTTCAGCTGCTGTCCTCTCCGTTGGCGCCTGAGGCGGGAGATACGCGTGCGCCGTCCTGTCTCGGCCACGGAGCCTCAGAGGACGCCCTCCTTCACTTCCGGGCCCACGTTCCCCTCCCTCCCTTCGCATCAGCGCCGTCCGTGCTCCCATCCTCAGAGCGGGGATGGAGGAGAGAGAGGAGGTGTGTGCGCCGCACGCGCGGAGAGCGGACCACTTCTGCAGGAGGGCAAGGTCCCGGGAACGGCGGCTGGCGGTTCGAGTTCTTTCCGGCGAGCGGGGGGATCCCTCTTGAAAGTTTTATTCCCGCAGGGGGTCCGAAAGAGAGCTGTGCTCACGGAAGGGGGAGGGGAGAGAGCAGTTGCTCCCAGCACCTCTTTCTCGATCGCCGTCGCGCGTGTCGCCGAATTCTGTGGTCCTCCAGCTCACAGCCACTTTTCGAGTTTCTATCTTGGAGGCTGGGAAGAAGAAGGACTCTCCCGACTCTTTCCTTGGCGGCCTATCCGAAACGGGCCTCAGGCACGTTTGATGCTACCGAGACGTTGAATTGCGGTGACCTCGTCAGCGGCTGCAACGGAAATTCGAAATGCAAGGGCGCCGTAAGGTCGTGAGGTATCTCCTGCAGTAAGCCGACCTCAAAGATGAGGAGAAAACTCCCCCATCCGTCCCAGTGGATGCCGGGGTGCTGGACGGGTGTCGGCCGGAAGGCGCTGCTCTGCCACGTGTGGTGGATTGGTGTCGTCGTGCGGGTCAAAAAAAAAAAATTTGCCGTCCACGGTGTGACAGGCGGTCTGGATGAGATCTCTTCCGCCAGAGGCTTCTGCAGTCGGCGCGAGGGGAGGGAAGCCTGGAGTGCCTGGAAGCACAAGAGGCGCCACGTGCACGAAGACGGACGGAGCTCGAAGCCGAAGGGCGTCCGAGCCTCAGATGTTTCCAGAGTCAAGAATGGGCACGTCGGACGCTTGTGCTCCTCCAGTGGGAGTCAGGACACTCACTGGCGTGGGAGCGTCGCTGCACCTGTCCGGACCTCAGCATTCAGCTGGGCGTTCCGGGAGTGTTTCTGGGAGCTCCAGGCGAAAGAAGGACACCCTCATTTCATAAACGGGTGAGCTCCCCAACTACCACTTCCGTTCGGGCAGCCGTCCGCGCTTGCAGGAGGATCTCTCGAGACCAATTTGAGACCGTCAACGGGTACGATGGCCACACGGCGGGAGGATGATCTTGAATCCGGCGTGCTGCTCACGGGCTCTTTGCGGGAGAATCTCCCGACCTACACCTACACACACCTAGAGAAACGAATGTGGTGTGAGAGCGACACGCACCGAGGAGTGGGGAAGTAACGCTTATCTATGGCCTATAGCTGAATGGGACTGACTGTGTCCTGTAACGAAATGGTTCCCAATGGAGACAAGTCGAAAAGCCATATTTTTTTTTTTAATTTCTTTGTGCAAAAAAAAAAAAACTTGAAAAGGAAAACCACATCTGGGATCCACCGGCACGGCTCCAAAATTTCGTGCGAAAGAGAAAGCGCATCTTGTAAACATCAGCAGGTTCGTGAGCCGCTTCAGAACGCGGTGCTCCCGTTGCACGCTCGCGATCGTGCCGGGGAGTCGGACTGAGGACGCACGGAGAAGCCGTTTCGGATCTGACATCGAAGTCAGCAGCTCAAGGAGAAGAGATCTGTGGCTGGGATTTTTTTTCCTGGGGGGATCCTCTGTGTTCAAGAACTCCGCTGATGAGAGGGTTTCTGCCGTGCGGTTCCGCCCCAGATGGCGGCCGCGTACAACCAAGCCGCACAGAGGGACGGAGCAGCTTGCCAGAAGAGCACCTGTCTCGACTTGGAGGCGTCTCCAGTCACTCTGAGGCGACTGAAGACCTTTCGGAAGGAACTTGGATCCGGTCCTGACAAATTCCTCTCTTCCGTGGAGTCGGGCGGGGATGCTTGTTCACCGTGCACGACAGTCTTCCCCAGAGAGAGCAGCACCCGTGCCTCTCTGCAGCACCGCGGGAACATTGCCTTTCTCGGAAACGACGCCGCTCTCACAAGAGTGAGCAGGAGACAGACTTTCGGAAGGAAGGACAATACCAGTCCTTGGGAACTGAGAGCAGGTCTCAGTGATTGACCCAAGGTAACCGAAGGGGACTCGAACACGCGGCAGCCATATAGAGACGACCACCACAAATCTACCACCAAGTTCGCGTGGCACACAAAGGTGAAAAAAGAATGGAGGAGAGCGAAGAGTCATCAGGACGCAAAACTTGTACTTTGAACTCGGGATCCAGCGACCTGAGTCTCTATATCGACCACCTTGTGCGGGACTCCGGAGCAGTCTCTTCGCAAAGAGAACCTACCTGAACCGCCTCTCCAAGCTTCTTTTATATCGCGGCCGACAGCCGCCTATCAATAAGTCGAGCGCACAACTTCCAAGCAAAACGAGGGGGAAAGAAAGAAAGAAAGAAATGGGCCGTGGCTGCTGACCAAAGCGATTCCTCCTAACGGAACTGAAAAAAAGGGAATGTGCGAGAAGCCAAGTCGGTCAAGAAGACCTTTGGTTCGCTTCAGACGTCGTCTCGTTGCCCGTCGCTGCAAAGGCACTGCTCTGAAGGAACGGAGCAGCACCCGCTGCGTGCGAGCACTTGGCTTCCCTCCTTGATCAGCGTGTCCAAGTCCTGATTTCATTTCACGAAGCAAAATGAAAGCAAACAAACGATTATTCAAAAAAATGAATACATCATCTGCGACGCTCGATAATGATTTTTCCTTTTTTGCTTTTCCTCCGCTTAAATCGAGCAATTTGGCCAAAGAAATTCCTTCTCGTTTTTCCCGCCAATTGTAAGCTTTACGACCAACACCAAGCATGATGCGTAGCATGTCGCTTGATGTGCACACTTGGATCATATGAATGAAATCTCGGCATCGCCACTTTCTTCTTCCGCAGCGCCGAATCATCCTTGTGAAATGAATCGCGGAGTTTCCGTGAACGCTCGCCTGCGGAATTGCGGGAGCATTTAAACGGCAGATGCAGTTGTGATACTGGCAACGGGAAGCACGCCTCGGCGAGGCTCTTCCGGCGCGGCCGCCCTGCACGTCCGGCCCGAGCGACCGGTTCCATTGTTGCGGCGCCGTTGCTCGGGGAAACGCCGGAAGCGTTCCCTCCCCCCCGTTCGGATGAGGTCGGTCTCATCTTGCACGCCTCGCTTTCGCTCCCCCGGAGCTTTCGCTTCCGTTGCTGCGAAACGCGCATCTCGGTAACGGAATATGACGGCGGCTCGCGAACATGCGGCGCTTAACCCTTTGCTCCCGGAAGTGATGGCTGCCGTACAGGGGTGCCACCGCATTCCGACCTCACGCGGTGGACGTCCCCGGCGCAGCGCGATTCCATGGAGTCCTCCCCACCGGGAAGATGTGCGTGAGAGATTCGAATGAAGACTGATGATCTCATTTGCGAATGACTCAGATTTTTTTTTCCTTTCTCCTCTCATTAGCCAAAGAAGGAAATCATCCCATTCCCATCAAACGGTGAATCACGCATCTGATGGTAAGGCACTTTTGCGATCCTTCCTGCTTTTTTTGCTTGCAAAGTGTTTGTCGCGCCGAGGCGTTCGGGTGCGAGGGACGCCCCCAAAAGGGGGAGGCACTGCTTTCCTTCCTCTTTTCTCTTCTTCCTTTTTCGCCGCTGCTGCTGCTTGCACTCGTAAACATTGTAAAGAAAGCGTAGGGCCGGGCGGGTTGAGCCCCACACCTGCAAAAGGGGAGGGAGGAAGACTCGGAGATGAAGAGCAGCAAAAGTCTTCAGCATTCTTCCTCTCGCGGGCGTGAGGGGCAGAGGAGCGGCGGAGGGTCGCCGCCTCCTAGCGGAGGGCCGCGAGCGAGGATCGGTCCGGAGACCTCGGAGGCGCCCTTGCAAGCAGGAAGGGCGGTCCACGCCTTGCACTTTCCCGGTTCGGTTTCGGGAGTCAAAAATTGAGCGCACTCATTTTGAGGCCCTCAGTCTCGCGGCGGCAGGGTTCGACTGTACACGCAACACGCATCTAAAAATACATTCGGCACTACACTTTTGCGGCGCATTTGTAATGGAGGAAAATATTTCAATGGCTTCAGTCAGCCTACGGATCGAGGATTGGTAGCATACTGAAAGAGAGAGAGCGAGAGAGGGAGGGAGAGGAAAGAAAGATAAGATTCTGTAAAAATTCCAAGATTCGCATCCTGTTTGCACTCGGCAAAACTGCGATCTGAACAAATAGGTACGTCATGAAGGAAAAAGCCGTGTGTGTGTGTTTGCTTTCCTTTTTTGCGAACGTTAAGCCAAAATAAACCACTCGGAAGCTTGCAAAACCGAAAGTGCGGCGGAAGGTGCGCTCCTTTGCCATGGTGACGATGCTGGAACGCTGTTCGGTGAAATCCCCTCTGTGACTTGTGAACCGGGCACACATCACATGCATAAACGACGCACACGCCGGCACCGTTCGAAGAAAATTGGCAATCAGTCCGAAATCACGAGTCATGACAACGTGTATCTCGACCTTGCTGGCGAAACGCTGGCAGCCCTGCCGGGAAGAATACAGCTGTCCATGATCAACAGTGGTCTCCTTCCCCAGTCGTTAGGTAAGCTTCTTCTCGTTCATGGCTTCTGGAAAAACCCATCCCCGCTGCACACGTGTTTAGGTTTCCCATAATTCTTCTTCCTTTCCCCCCCCCCCTTTTTTTTTTTCCTCCTGCGTACCTGGAGTGTGCGTGCATGAACATGATAATGGAAACAGTATATGCCTACGCCCCCCCCCCCCACGCGTCCTCCTCGTATGCGTAGATCCACGCGCGCGCGCGCGCGTGTGTGTGATATTTTTGTGCATGTGCTCCTCATAGAAAGTCTTCTGCGCGTGAAGGCATGCCACTTCACTGGGTGTCATACTGACGTGCACATGCCTACACGCATGTGTACCACGCGCGCACGTGAACCCATTTTAAAAGTGCACGGATTTGCTGCTTGCTGCATCACCTGGACTGCACTGTTTTCAGGAACCGGAAACGGGGCCTCGGGAAGGGGGCGGTGGTGGTGGTGGTGGTGGTGGTGGGGGGGATTCGAATTCCCATCCAGGTTGAAGGAAGGGTCCCCCCTCCCCCCTCCGCGCATGCCCCGCGTGCTCGTAAACGAAATGACGGCGCTCGGACCTCCCCCCGTGCATCCTGGAACGGGGAGGCTGCGTTCGCAGCAACGGGATTTCCGCACGGCTCGGTTGCCCCGGGGTGGCCGATGCCCTTCCCGATCCGCCCGTTCCGCTCGCAGGGATGCCGCCTCGGCGACGGGGGCTTCGCCGTCTTCTTGACGACGCTGCGGGATAAGTTGTCAGGCGCTCGGGAGTCGGACGTTGATTCTTCCCTCCGCGGTTTATTTTTACGAGTCCCCCCACGGGGGTGGGAATTTTACGCATCCTAGAATAGCCTCTCGAATCGACGGGTAGATACACTCTCCGGATGGAAAACCGGAAGACGCGCGGCGCATCCACGGGTGTGAAATTCCTGGGGGATGTGGACCCCGTGCGGTGCAGATGGATCGCATCCGCCGCTGCGGGACCCGGGAATCCGAGGGCAAGGTGCAGGCGGTGTGGATCGTGTCTGCCGAAAGGAGGAGAGTCGCGGGGATCCTCCCGGAAGTGCTCGAAGTGTTCCCCTGGTGCTCCCTGTCGCATCGTGTGCCGATAGCGGGATGAAGGCATCAATCACGCGGAGCGCGAAAGTGCGCTCCGTGGGCTGCGCCCCTCGCAACTCTCCGCAACCGATTTCCGTTGAGTGACGTCATCCGTTCTGTGGTGGCACCGTTCGTTAGCAGCCAGGAGTTGGCACGGCGGAGGATTTTCGCTTTTGCTTCTTGGAACGCACGGAGGAGCGAGGGAGGGCGGGAAAGCAGCGCGGACCCTTCCGGGTCGGACCGGAGCTCTTTCCCGCGTCCGGCAAAAGGGTCCAGCCGCAAGGGCTGATCAGGCCTGGAACGAGTCCCTCGCCGTCCCGCTGCCGGAGAAGATGCGGCGATCTCCGAGGAGAGATGCGGAATAAAACTCGCGGCCAGGAGTGACAGAATCGGCTCGCAGGCTCGATCGTTTTCCCAGCTCCTAGCCGCGTCCTCTCCAGCCTCCCGGAGTCGGTCCTTAATCAAAGACTCAACAACCCGTCGTTTTTTGGTCCGCTTCCAAAGTCGCGGAGGAATCGCTACCGTATGCGGTGCGAGCATTCGATAAAGTCAAAGAGCTCCTCCGTCAGCGGATGCGTTTCCAGTTGAAGACAGCCAGAAGGAATATTCCTTTCAGTACGCAAGCAGCACGAAATTCTTTGTCCTTTTCTCCTGGATCGAGGCTTCTTGACTTGGGGGCGTGTTTTGGAATCGCTCCGGAGGTCGTTTTTCTTTTCACTTCTGGCTTCCGTGCGCTTTAGGAAGGGAGGAGGGCGGGACGCGCTCGCCAGCGGCATCTCTCTTCCGCCTGAAAGCTCTCCAGCCCCGAGGGCAAGAAGGAAACGTTCAGGACGATTGGATGATTCAGATGGCAAAGGAAAAAGACGGCAGGCTGATCTCCAGCTCATCCTTTCCATCTCCTACGAACGCTCTCCTCTCGGTCCTCCGGGTCGTCTTCGCGTTCCAACTGAGCTTTTTTTCTTCCTTCCTCTGCGTCCGGTACTTTCTTTCCTCGACTTCCGTCAGGGAGGAACGGCTGTTCCGAATGGGATCTGCCATTGCCATCCTCGATTTGCGCCGAAGAGCGTGGATGTCTTTTTTTTTTTTTTTTTTTAGATCTCTTTGAGTGTACACAGAGGATGAGCACCGGGAGGCGCAAACCAGACTGGAAGGAAAGCAGTTATAAATAGATGACTCTTTGTAATCGCATGCTGAGGGTACTTTGATTTGTTTCGTTCCGAGGCTCCTTGAGATACGGAGGCAGCGACGGAGCGCTTGCCTTGCACTGTGAAATGCGTCCAAAGAGTGAGACTCCACGTGCACTGCGAGAACATTCGCACCATTCGCCCGCGGCATGCGCTGTTCATCACGGGAGATCACTGGGGGAAGCCCGAAAAAGACAGACTCTTGTGCGTTCCCACGGCCCGGTGAGGGCACGCTCTTTTTTTAAACCATCCGTTCCTGCCGCGGAGCCCCGCGCAGAGTCCCTGTGCTTCACTCGAGATCTTTCCCCCGTCGGACGTGCGTTGGCGCTCTCCCGTAATGCGTTAGGGACTTCGCGTCGGGGGACACCGAGCCATCGGGACGAGGGCTTCAAGCGCTCGCGCGCGAGACCCAAAGAGATCCGGGACGCCGCTGGGAAATCTGGGAAAAATCTTGCTGTCGGATCCAGGAGTCCACTTGCTGCTTTCCACCTTCCACCGGGACGGATCACCTTTCTTGTGATCCTCCTGGTGCGCGCATCTGACTCCGCCACGCTTGCCGGAAGATGCTGCTGCATCTCGTTCCTGGGAAACACAGGACCGAGTCCACATCTTGAAATTCCTTTCGCACTCCATTCGGAAGTCATTCGATTCTTTTTGGCAACTCGGAAAACACGTGCTTCAGCAAAGGGTGGGCTGCCCCTCGTCCTGACGATGGGAACATGTGCGCAACTTCGTCCAGAACCAGATTTCCCGAGTGGGGGGGAGGGGGGAACGGGGGATCCTACGATCCGCCGGAAAACAAAAACAAAATAGGATGAAAATGCTCGTAGTGACGCTGCGGGCTTCCGACGAGCTTCTCTTTCCGTCAGCGCGAGTGGCTGCTGCATCCGGAGCGCCCTAACCACTCGTCTCCAGAGATCGCACGGCGGCGCCGCCGCTTCTTCGAAGGGAGGTCGTCCGTCCCGTTGGGTTTCCCATGATGTTCCTATCGGGAAAAGCCGAATGCCTCGCTTCGTTACGGTGTCTCGTGCCTTCTTCCTTCGCCATCACCACCTTCGCTCTTCCTGCTTTCACCAAATCCGAGTTCGAGACGGACGTTTGAATCTTCTTCGGAACTTTGGAACCGCCCGTGGCCGAGACAAAATTCACAGGCCCTTACAACGGATACTCAGGCGACATGCAACCAAGCACGGCCCCGTTTGTGGGGATGACGAAACGGTGGGATCTGCGATCAGGAAGGGGGAAGCACTCCCAGGGTTGGGACGTTCGCCGGTTCAGAACTCGTCCTGCTGCAGGTTCCCTCTAAAGCTGCCCATCCAGAGCAACAACAGGCAGGCGGAATGCTTTGGAGCGGTCGCATGAGCGATTTCGAAAGTCTTTTCCTTCCACGGCGACGGAACAGAGTTGCCATGACGACGAAGCGGTGGGAACGTGCTGCCCTGCTAAGGAAGAAAGCTCGGTTGTCTTCCATCTCATTCCTGCTGGAGGCATGCAAAAACTTCTTTTTGAAGCGCGCTGGCAAAGGTGTAAGAAGACCAGAATAGGAGTTGGACTTTCTCCCTGGACTCAGGAAACCCGCTGCTCGAAAAAATGACTGCCGTCCAAAATGACACCTTATAAAATATAAAATGATTCCGATGTCAGCTGATGCCAATCACACGGGTCACGTACGCCACAATGAAGCAATCAAGGATCGACATACATCATCATAAATGATTCGTCATCACCGCGAAGGGTATTCTTCCGGATGCTCCAGCTTGCCTAACCAACCACCGAGTTCCCAGTCGCCTTGCGCGCATGGGCTGGATCCGGGAGGGGAGTCCAGCCTGGAAAAGTGGCACTGACGCGTTTATCATGCGGGAACCGGAAGTGCACTTCGGAAGCAGAAGAAGAATAAGGTTCAAGTGCATGGTAATGCTCGCTCTGTCCGAGGATTCGGTTCGGCAGAGAGAATGGAGCTATTTGTGCGCCGTTTGTGTGGAAAAGCAAACGCTGATGTCACGTGCTGCTGCTTGCACTCGATGGCTTCTCCGAAGCCCACATCTTGGTGCTCCCGGTTCACGCACGGAGCACCTCCGTGGCGACGTCCTCCCTACTCGCCTTTTCTTCCCTGCCGGGATGATCCAGGCATCGAGAGAGAGAGAGCGTTCCTGACTGGCGCAGCGTATGACTTTCGTGCGATCCAGGAATTGCCGCTCATAAGTCTTGAGATGAATGATGCTGAGACGCGCATGACGCACGTGCTGCACTTTAGCCCCGCCTCAATCATTCACGGGGCTCACCACGGCAAGCAAACGCCGGACGCGCCTGGAAGCCGGAGCGCAGAATTCTCCAAATGATCTGGGAAATTTCATCCTTGCAGTCTGTTTCAGGTTGGTGAGTTATCAGCACGTTCGAAGTAATGGTGCGAAGGCCCATTCCTATCTGTTGTGAAAAACTTTTCGCACTCGACGTTCCTGCGAACAGCACGGGCATTTCAGTACTGTCGAGTAACGTTTGCACGGTGCTGCCCTGCGGCAGGATCACACGGATGGGAAACTAAGGCTCTTGTGGATAACTGTGGGCGCACGCTCCCCGGGGCGAGATGTAGCCTCTTCCGGTTTTGGCATCCCGAGCATCGTCGGCGTTGATGTCGCTTGCGCGACAGTTGGGCGCAGGGAGGTATTCGCGAGGCGATTCTTCCAGTGAAACGTCCTGCCGGCATCTGTGCCTTCGAAAGTGTCGAAAAGGGAAATGGCGCAAAAGTACGAGGACGGCGATGGAGAAGTCCACCGTCTCCACAGCTCTAGGGCGCCTGTACCCACCGCCCTTCCCACTCGCGCGCACCTCGACCGGGTCCTGACTAGGGCGTCGCGGTCACTCCTTCCACGCTTCACACACCACACAGCACGGGGTCGGCATTCCTGGAAACGACTTTCCCCAACCCCAACCTCGTTGGCGGCCTGCGGGGTCCGTTGCGCACGAGACGAACGGTTCCTTCGACGTGCGAGTCGCAGACTTCCAGATGCTCGAGCCGCCACGCTTCCCTTCCTCCTGCGCACTCTGCTGACCTCGGGGCATGTGGGACACTGACCAGCAGGAGGTGGCAAGAGCTGACGCTCCCCGCAACCACTGCGTCTGCTTGTGCTCTGTAGTAAGGCGATGTTTCGAACGCGGTTGCCGTGTTCAAAGGTTTAGCAATCTTATTAAGGAAACCACGTCTCCAGTCAGTTCAGCATCTCTCTGGTGCTGATGAGTTCGGAACTTCGCACACACAAGAAGTACGCCAGACGAATCAAACCACCGGATTCCACAAAACTGCGAAACCTTTTTGTGTCTCCAGTCGAGGTGGCGGGAAGAATTTTGTCATAACGCGGAAAGGTGCCCGAGACCTAGACCGAGGGGCTGACTCTGGCCTCGAGCGCAGGTTTTTCTCACTGCGTTTGTTTGCTTGTTTGTTTTTCCTGCCCCCTCTTGGAACGCTTCTGATTGCTTTCCGAAACCCAGGGCCTCTGTGTTCCAACACGTGGCCAGCACGAGTAGCTGGCTCGAAATTCTACCGTTGCAATCGCAGCTGACTTTTGCCCCCAGCTTAGAGGCAACCAGCGCATGATCCTGCAAAGTCGCTCATTTCTGCGAAGCGTCTCAACGAGGAACTCAGAGATATCTTTCCCGGTTTCTTCCACGCGGAAAACTGATCAGGAAAGCTACAGATAAAGAAGAACCTCGAAGCTAACGTCTTCTTCCAAATGTTGCGCGTTGCTACGAAAAGACGGTTCTGCCAGCCGACTTTGATGACTTTTCGGTAGACGTCAGGATCGCGTCAAGCGATCGTTGGAGGGGCCGCCCTACTGTTCCTTAGATTTTGTGAGACATAAATTAAATGGCATCGGAATCTGCATTTCAACTGGATGATTTAGTACTTTGCTTTGGGTCCATCGCTTAGGATGCTGTCTGCTTATAAGTTAAAGATCTGGCGAGGGCAAGGTGAAAAATGGGACTCTATTGCAGTGTGAGAGGCAGCGCGAAGAGTGTGCAGGAGGAAGCACCCGTGCCAGCAAGAACCAGAAAAGGTACAAGCAAAAGTACAAGGGCGGCGATGGCGCCTGTGCTCCACATTCGGACGAGGCATTTACGGTTGTGCGCCCGTGAGCACCTCGACCGGTGCTTCCGGTGTCCTCACTCGGACGTTGCGATTGCACAGAAGGACTTTTGCCTCTCTCTCCATGAAGGACTGAGGGAGAAATAGTCTTCGGTCAGTCATCGTGGTCCATCGACATCCGCGTCAGCAAGTAAATGAAAAATATCATGGTGGATCTGTTCCGATTTTTTCCATTTAGCCTTTTTGCATGTCTTCTGTACGCATAGGCGTACAGAAGACAAGGATTTGGATGGGGGTACGTCCTGATTTTCCGAGCAAACGCTTCTGCGATAAATTTTAGCACGGCGCTCTCTCAAAACAAAACAAAGCAAAAAAAACAGATGAAAACAGCGAAGAATTAATAATAGCAACTACTATTAGACCAGGCGAAAGATGGGAACCAACTGCTTCAGTTTCAAATTTCAGAAGACGGCCCCACACAAGTGGGCCAAACACAGGGGACATGAACCTAAGGCGAGGAATGATCGCCCATCCGGACTCAGGGAAGAGCGTTTCGGTTCGAAGGAAGAAGAGCAAAACCGTCTGATAGCTGCGGAGGACTCTCTCACAGAGCAGGCAGGCGTGGGTTCGGTTTCAAGAATGCTGTTCGGAAGACACATTCAAGGTAGTCACTAAGGACCTCGTTCCCGTTCCTCAGAGAGGATCTCCTCCCATCCCATTCCGTCCTTTCTAGAACCGGGATCGTCCCCCACCCTCGAAGGTGCCCTCTCTTCCCTACGGGAATGGGAGCAGCCTGATCCCGATAAAACTACCAGGCACTGCCCTTTCGCCTACTTCCCTGAAAACGCTCACGTTGTAAGCTGCGGGGTTTGGCAGGCAGCCTTTCCGGAGCTGCCGATCACTGGTGCATGGTCCAGGAAACCTAATATTCTCTGTTGGCGAACAACAACAGCAGCTACTGCGAACATGCCTATCTGATCCCTGCTAGGGGTCAACGGGTTAACTCCTCCATCTGCCGATGCGCCACGGCTCCGTCCGTGTCCACTTGCACTGCGTCCTGCCCACAGGTGCCGCCTACTATTTGACGTCGCCAGCGTCATTCATCGACACTGGCACCTTTCCATCGCAGGAACGTGCCTTCACGAGCACTGGCACGTTTCTTCCCAACACTCATCTGGGTCGACGTGATCCCCTTCCTTCAACACTTTCTAGGGCTCGTAGTGATGCCAGCACGCTACTAGAGACCACCGTCAAGACCCTGAAACGTGATCTCATCCCCAAGATCATTGATTTCCTCGATCTATTTATTCTTCCTCGTCTTGAGAACTCTGTTTATATGAATTCTCTAAAAAATCGAGAGCGGCACTTGAGTAATTGGCGTCACCGTTGGATGAAACATCCATCGGACATACCTTAGTGGCGGATTCCGGGAACTTATAATTGGTTGGGACAATGCGCTTTCCATCCACTTCAATCCCTTGGAGTTCTGCGGAGCTGAGCGCGCTCTCCACCACACCTTTCGGGGCGGCGGCATTCCCTCTCCCCTACTGGGAGAAGTAGGAGGAAAGCACTGGCGGCCTCTTCGCAGTCCACGCGTGGTTCACTTCCATAATGCCTATTCGAGAGAGCGTCAGCAACCCTTGAAGAAGGCACGCGAAAAAAGAGAAGGGCTCGTCGGAATCCTGAGACACCTTAAACGACTGTGCCCTGAAAGAGCTGGAAATTCCAAGAAGGTGCACGAGCGAGCTCAGCAAGCTAATGGTGTCCAGCACAGTCCGGACATGCTCCGGGCAACCAAGCGCAGACTAGCGTGGTCACAAGACCAAGATTATGACTTCAGGCTCTTCTTCATCTGGGACTCTTTCTTAGCAAGCCATCCACTTTCCCTTGTCAGGAGTCACACGTAGACGAACGAACAAGTGGAGCTCAAAGGAATCAAGAAATCGGGCCTTGAGAATTTGGTGTCTCATCGGAGAAGGAAACCCGCTGAGGCTCCTAATGGGAGCACATCAGGCACCTGGCAACCAAAGGCATGAGTCGCAGGATGTCGTTAACAAAACCACGCCGAGCATTTCTCAAAGCACTTCACGAAAAGAACCACCCCTGTATCCGGGAGACAGCAAGAAGCAGCAACTCGGATGGACAAAGAAGCCACTGGAAGCCCTTGATCGCCTTAGCATGTTGGCTGCATAAACAAATCTTTCAACACAATCTTCCGGGAAAGTTTCTTCAGTTGCAGGACAATGATAACTAAGAGATTTGCTTCGGTACTCAACAAAAAAAAGAGGAAAAGAAAAAAACAAACAACAGCCTGAATACGGAAAAAGTTCTTCGTCCAGGAGGTTGACGCCATCGCCGTCCGGCAGGAGCTGACCCGCGCCGGCGGCTGCCCCGCCTCGCCTCGTCTTCCCGGGTTCCCCTGCCTTCCCGGTGCAACCCAAGGCAGCTGGCTGGCCGAGCGGCGCCATTCCGGTCGATCCCGACGGGCGCGGCGCGACCCCTCCCGAGGAGGGGGCGGGCGGATTCCGGGCGAACGGAGGATGGGGAGGGAGCGTTGCGAGGGGCGGGCGTCGGAAAGGGGAGCAGGCGGGAAGGGTGGGCGCTCGCGGCGGCAGCCACCCAAAGCAGTGCGCGCTTCCTTCCGGAGCGGCGTCGTCCGCGTCTCTGCCACGTCGGAGCCGGGCGGCGGCGGGTCGGTCGGTTGGCGAGCCTGCGGAAGCGCGAAGTGCTGGTGCGTCGTTGGCGCTCGGGCGGCGTCGGCAGCCAGGGAGCAAAGGTGCGCGTTGGTGTCCGGGCTTTGGGGCCCGTCGCGTGCCGACGATCGCTTGGCAAGCGGGGCCGCGGCTGCCGGGGCGTGGGCTGTGCGGGGACAAGCCGGAGCGGCCTCCTCAACGGGCTCAGTGCGCCCCCGTTACGGCCGCTCCTGCGGGGGTCTCGGACGGGTGCGCAGAGGGAAGCAGCAAAGCCGAACGGCATCGCCGTTGTCCCCCACCCTTAGCAGACGGTGGGAAGCCCACTCTCGTCCCTGCTAGCCGGAAGCGGGCAAAGTGGACGTGCGTGCTGGCTGGGCGGGTCGGGTCAGGCGATCGCCTGGGACGGATCGCCAGGATGGGCGGCGGAAGCGTCCGGCGCGCAAGTGCGCTGGACTGTCCGAGGTGGCTGTCGCGGAAGGGGGAGGGGGGCAGGAGGGTAGCTTGCGGTGAGGTGCGTGGGGAGGACGCGCGTCTTCGTGGTTGGTGTGGCGGCGCGCGTCGGTCGGCGCCGGGGGGTGGGTCGGAAGAGTCGGTGACCATCGTCCCGTGCTGTTGCGCTTGCGTGCGGCCTGGCGTTCTGTCTCGAGGGAGTTGCCGAAGCCGCGATTCGCACCCCCTTCCATCCCCCTTCCCCTGCCTTCGTCACCCTGTCTTGAGGGTTGAGAGATGCTGCCCCTGTGCGTGCGCCCTTCTTCCTTATGCGCCCCAGCCAATAGCTCGACGTCTTTTTTTTGAAGAAACGTCCTTTTCAGTCATGTCACTGCGACCTTGACGTATGAGGCTACGTAGACTCTTGTCAGGTCTTACTGGACCTACAGCGCGCATTACTCACAGCTTTTCTATTTCTTCGAAGGTGTGGGGGAGGGCTTGTCGACTGCTTCCACTTGCTGGTCAACTGGGCAGTGGTCCCGAGTGCCACTGGTTGCTCTTTCCCGGTTTGTTTTTCATTTTTCGAACGGAAACTTCCTTCATGAGGTCGGGAAAACGTCGATCCCCATGTCGCAGAAGGAACGTCCCGAAGTTTCGGCGCCTCGGTGGCGTTCGGTTGTCCGCGATTAAAGGATTTGCGCATGGAATTGTAAATTCTTTCATCTTTTAGTAAAGAGAAACATCAATAATTATTCGAGTGTACAGGCGAATTTTCTCATGCATTTTGAATTTCAAAGCTGAAGAGAATAAAGTTGTAGAAGCTTTAACAACCAAACCTGTTGAATTGCAGCACTTCCGTAAATATGTCGAGCTCCACAGGAAATACCCGTTCCTTCTTAAGATAGAATTTCGGGTAAGTCTTTCGTGCTGTCTCCCCCAATAGTCGATCTGTGGATTTCCAGAATGGCTGCCGAGTGGAAAGTCATTCTACTAAGCACGCTACGAAGCCCAACAACCAGCCAAAGAACCAGAACAGCTCCATCATTCCATGTAAGTGCAGCACGGGTGCGTCAGCGCTTGCCCAGAGTTGCTGTGCTCTTAAACCGGAAACGTGGCGTCCCCACGTTTCTGCTTCGCCCTCCAACCTCTCTTTTCAGCCCCTCTCACGTCTGTCCCGCGTGCTTCCGATCGCACCCCTTTTCATCCCTGATCCTTTCCGTTCTCTGTTGCCCTCTGACTCACTTTCATCCAGGACTGTCGGAAGAGATGTTTCCTCATGTGCCCTGTCTTTTCAGATGATTACAACCGTGTGGTTCTGGAAAGTTTGCCAGAAGTGCCAGATTCCGATTACATTAATGCATCCTACATAGACGTAAGGATCCTCAAACATTTCTACTATTAGTGAAGGGAAACTCCGCCGCTGGCGACAAATGTTGCACGTGAATTTTTCCTCAAGCTATGAAACTTCATCCTGTAAACGCTGCGTGTCTCACGTGTTGCCTGCATTCATTGCTTCCTGCGGGTCTCCCCAGGACGTCCCGCATTCACCGAAAGAATCGGGAAGCCGAAAGGCCCTGTCGGGGGTGGGCGGGAAAGGAAGGAACCTTGGTTCCGAAGGAAATTTCGAAACGTTCCCCGCTTCCAAAGAAATGCAAATGCAGTCGAATCAACTGCCTACCGGAAGTCGGGTGACTGACGACGCTGAGTGACCTTTCTTGGATCGATCGCATCGTGCAGAGGAGCCACCCTCCGTGGTCTGCCCTGCCCACAGGCTTCGGGAGCTGCGTAGAGTTGTTTTCTGCGCCTATAAGCCCGTCCTCGAGCAGCATGCTTAAATCGCAGATCAGCTTCAAGGGGCAATTTCTAAACCTTCTCCCTTGTTGGAACCCGCAAGTAAAACTCCTGTTCGTGTCGTGTCACCTCTCTCCTCTTTTTGAGAAGATTTTCCTCCCGTCCGACGGAGGATTCATCGATCGCTCCGGAGACAAGGTCTGTAGAATTCTTTTCCTTTGCACTGACTTGGGAACCTTCCTGATAGCATTCTTTTGGGGCATCCACTTTAAAGCCTTCCACCGAGCGCTCCCTTCGTTCTGAAGTCATCCATTCTAGACTCACAATCCTGTCCAGATCGTAAACGATTATTATGGATCCGCAGCGGATTGCAAGTCTTCCGGTTTCTAAAAGTTGGTGCAGAGTTTCAGAATCCTATTCTCGCGACGCATCTCGCGAACTCTTCTCACGGCTTACAGCCGCATCACCTTTAGGCGCCTTCTGTTAAGCAGTTTCTTCTTTGCTGAACGTAAGGCTTTGGCTTGAGCGTAACTTTCACCCAAGCCAGCATCTCAGTCATTCGATCCTCCTCCTTGTAAACTCGGGAATTACCCCGACACCACCAGCTTTTCCTCTCCCCCCCCCCCACAAACCACGGTCCATTCTTACGTCGCATTCAGTACCATCAGTGACTCTCCTCAGTCTGTCCTGCACACAGCAGTCGGATGCCGCACCTCACCAAAGCTGAAGATAGAAGGGATGTTCCGCATCATCCCTTTCGATCGCCCTTCGAATTGAGAGCATCAGTCCGAGAGGGGGACCAAGTGCCAGTTGGTGTCCCTCTTCCAAGAATCTTGCAGGAGGAAGGAAGAGGATTCCGGTCTGGACGTGCGAGATGGACCAGAGCGCGTCTTTTCGGACCCGTCAACAGCAGAGGAAGGAGGAAGGAGTTCCTGGCAAACCTGTGGGAGGGAAGAAACGTTGGCATGGAATGGCAGCGTCTAACGCAAGCTGACATTTGAGACGATCTGGACTTTTGGCATCCCTGTTTTCTTTTCCGTTCGAGAGGCGGATAAGTCTAACCGGAAAGCAATCCCACACAAGAGGAGCCCTTTCAGCTCGAACAAGGGACCCTCCGCTTGCCTAAAGAAAGGTCTCCTTCTCTCAAGCAGCAATTCTTGGGTATACTCGAAGCGACAGTCCGACCCTCCCTGGAGGTTTTCCACTCGTACCACTCGGCACCTGGCCATATGCAAGCAGCGCTTTCTTGCTCACGAGCCACTGTTGCAGTTTGAGCCTGGATATGAAAGGCTCTGGTGGACGTACGCTGCTGCAGGAGTCGATGGTGGACGGTCGAAAATGCTTGAGGTTTCGGTCGGTCCGGAAGGGGGATGCTGCTGCGTTAGGAGCGCAAGATTTTGTTGTTGCGATGCTGCAGGCAAACCCGAGAGCGAAACGAAGCAGCAGGTCGACGGCGCCTTTCCCGGGAGCTCCTCGCGTTCCGGGGAGGTTCCCGCAGGCGCGTGAGCGAAATCGGGACCCATGAAAGCATCGGGGAAGAGAGGGCGTGTCTGCCGAGTGACGAAGGGTCTCCAGAAAGGAATGATGCTGCTCCCCTCCGAACGCGGCGAGCGCTGGGAGCACGGCTGGAGGTCGATCGGCCATGAACCCCACTTGTGGTCCTGCGATTCTGCCCATCTGTGAAGCTGTATTGATGAAGAAGAATGCGAGATGCAGATCCGTGTCGTGCGCTTGCAATCCTGCGCTCCTCGGAGCTCGCTGCGCCTTTTGGGAGCAGGGACCCACATCCTAAAACGATGTTTCCCTTCCCACTTCGGGAGAGAAAGATAAACAGCTTGCGTCGATAGGAGCCCGCGGTCGAGGCGTGCGCTATGGCAACGAGAAAAAACTGCTTTTCAGTTCAATTCAGCAGTGTCACTGCTGGCTATGAATGGATGCGCATCCACGATTTTGGACCGTTCAACCATTCGTGGGAGGACAATCCTTCTGTGAAGAAGAATTGTCCCCCACGCTCAGAGGAGCATCCAGATGCTGCCGAGCAACTGCTCCCTCTCCGAGTCGGAAGAGATAAAACGGTTCGCTGGAACGCTTCTTGTAGGCGCTGTTCATAATACGTGTGAAGAAGGATGCGCACTCCGCAGGTAGAGGGTAGCAGTGGCTGTCCCGACCGGGATGCTGCCGACTGCAAAGGGAGGCGAGGGCACACGGAGTGGCAGAGGTCCCACCCTATCGGCGGCGGCAGCAGCAACCTCCTCCCTCACGATGAACGCGTGGTTGTTGTTAAATAGCGGGTGGCTGGCTGGCACCTCGAACGCAAACGGGCGAAGATGGTGCAAAATAGGGGACGTGCATTCCGAAACTCTTTCCCCCTCCCCCGTTCATTCCGCCGGCCGAATTAATCCCCCCCCTCTTCGACACCTCATGAGCACGGTGTTCCAAGTAGCGTGGCCACCACCGAAGAAGACGCACGCATCGCTGACCCGCTCGCAGCGCCTTCCTCACGGGGACTTCCGTCCTGGAAGGCCCGTCCCCTCCCCCTCCCGTTGCAATGAATCCATGCAGTCATGTACGCGCGGAACACCAGCACTTGTGCGCTAACGAGTAAACAAGCGCTCCTTACATGAGCACGAGCGAGGTGGCACACGTGCACCCCTGCGTGCACGAAGTGTACAAAAGTGTATTTGCACACAAACGACAGGAACCGGTTGGCGGACCTTTCCCGGAGCAATGTGACGCTCCGGTCTTCGCGCGCGGGTCAAGGTGGCTTATCATGCGTACACGCTTCGGCTGTACACATGCTGGAAATCAAGATGGCTGGACGCGTCGAAAGTGAAGCAGCGATGGTTGGCGCCCGGTGGTCGCCGCCGGTCTTTCCGTCCCACCTGCAAATCGCTTCCTCTGGTTGCAACAGGTCTCCAGTGCTTTCACATATCCCGCTGTCACACACATCAACCTTAGGGCTGCACGCCCATCGCAAACTCGGAACCGCGCCGCGTCAATTCAGCCAGTTGGAGTGCTGTCGTGCCAGCCGCCGGGGTCCACCCAGACGCGCGAACCCCACGTGTCGCAGGACCGCTATCCGTGCCGCGGGGTCGTGGGTCCAGGGTTGCGCGGCCTTGGGCGTTCCTCTACCGGGCCTGGCACGTCCCTAGACATCTCTCCGCTGTCGCAACATCCGTCCACCGGCTGTGCTGCGGTCCCGGAGTGCGTGATGGTGTGCGCGCGTCTCGGGCAGGAGTACGTGCTTGCGTGGGATCTCCGGACCCGCTGCTGAACTGCTCGCTGACCACTAGGCCGGCAGCGCGCCAAACCGGGAAGACGAGAGGAACGGAGCGATTCGTGACTTCGTGCGCGCTCAAGTGGGGAAGAGGAGTTGACGAAAATGGCGGCGAAGTAGGCCAGCCGGAGCGTTTGCTGAGCGTCGCACTATCGGCGCAGAGCGAGTGCACGCTGGGGTCACGTTGGGATGCAGCGCTCGCAGCGAATGTTTGTGTTTGGGCGCAAAACGCACGGGAAACACATGCGCCCGTGACGCACCGTGTTTCCCGTGCTTCTGCAGAGGCAGACGGCACAGGGGAGCTCGCCCAAGAACAAATAAACAACGCGTTTCTTGCTTTCCGAGTCCGCGGAGTATGTGAGGAAGACGAGGGACCCTGCGCTCCAAGCGGTAGCCACGACAACCTCTGCATCGAACCCATCGGGCTGATAATGCGGGCGGGTCGGTCCTCCCTGCGGCGCCGAGGGAGCACGCACGACTCTTTGCGAGCATCTCGGAGGTGGCACCCTCTTCGATGCCGTGGGGAGACTCCCGGGACGCTTGGAAAGGTCTGCGAAGCTACTCGTCGACGCTTCAAGGAGAACCAGGAAGTCCTCTCCGTGCACCCAGTCGGATTCCCCAGAACCGGATGCGTTTCTTCCCGGTCCCTCGCCAGCGGCCTTTTTCTTCGGAAGAGGGCGGGGACACCCTCTGGCTGCCGTACGAAACCCCTCCCCTTCCTTACGAGGGTCCTCTCAGCCAGGAAGGGGGCGATCGATAGCGTGGGTGCGTGCGCGCCTACCCGACCGCGCGTCTCCAGGTCGCAGGAGCAGCTGAGGTTCCCATCTCCACAGACGCTACTCGCTGCGGGTCCCATGCGATCACCTGCGTCTCCCCCTGCTCTTCTTCCTTTTGATCCGCGCCGCAAGTGAGCAGCTCTGTCCCTCCCCAGGACTCTACCTCACCACGACCCACGTCTTCTTTCCTTGGATCACCCTCGGATTGTATCGCCTTTGGCGAACTCTGGAGCCGACCATTTTGCACCGAACTGCTGGTGCGAAGCCCCAGATCACCGCGGCGAGAAGGCGGCAAGAGAGGTCCTTCCACGTCCTGGACCTCCCTCCCCCTTCGTCTTCCGGAAACTCCTCCTTTGTAGCCGAGAGGCGTGGAGAACCCGGTCGCAGACGGGAACCCCCCGCAGCGACCTCCAGGATTTGGCCCCTGGATGCGCCCCCTTTCGTCACCATCGCGGCTCTTCTACGCCTCCTTCGAGGTGTCTCCAGCGGCCACTCCGAAAGACATTCCGAAGCGGAAGGACGTCGGCCGAGACAAGGGTCTTTCGCGGAGCCGCGGCGTGGTCCAACGTCCTGCTGTCCGACCGGCCTTTTTCTCTTCCTGACCCTGGGTTCGTCCGCCTTTGCCTCCTGTCGGGGAAGCTTGAATCGGGACGGATTAGCCCGTGTTCAGGGGTCTCAGTGAAGCATCGAGTTTGGCCATTGCCTCAGGGTCACCCATGCCTGTGCCCGTGCCTCCGCCCGGCCTCCTCGTGGGTCTCCGATCCGTTCGACCGCCGTGAATTCTCTCTTCCTTCCTGCACCCATGTGGTGCTTGCGTGGATGCCCGACTCCAGCAACTGCTCCCTTCTTTCTAGAGCCTCATCAAACCGAAAGCGTACATCGTGACGCAGGGACCAAACGAGAGGACTATAGCGGATCTGTGGAGGATGGTCTGGCAGGAGAAAAGCCCCTGCATCGTGATGCTGACGAAGACATTCGACTTCATCAAGGTAACAGCGGCAATGGCAGGCGGAAGCATTGGGATGCGGGTCACCTCCCGGCAGCCTCCCGCTGCCGCGGAACGGATCCGTCCTCCCGCTGGGGAGTTCGAAGGACTGGAAGTTGCAGCCCATCTCTTAGGTGATGTGCTCTCAGTACTGGCCCTCGACAAAAAAGCACGAGGAGTTCTACGGTGGCATCGGAGTGACCGTGGTCCAAGAGGAGCAGCTCACCAATTTCATCATCAGGACAATCCAGATGTCGAAAGGAAACGTGAGTGTTGCCGCCGGTGAGCCTCTCCCCTCCCCCCTCCCCAAGAGGATGGTGAGCCTCCCCATCCACCTGTCGCCCTCGCGCGGCTTAGCTTTCTCCTTCTCTCTCGCGCGCGCTGGTCGACCTGCACAGGGAAGGGGAGAAGGAAGGGGGGAGGAGGAAAGTCATGACGAAGAGGGAGGTGCTTGCGCTGGCCGGAATGCCCCGGAGAGCGCGTGCCCATCCTCTCGATTCCGCGCGCGGATGACCTCGAGCTGGTCACCTCTGGCGGTGAGGCCAGTTTCGGGGCTCGAGGGGACGCGATGTGCGCAGTCCTCTAAGGGCTCCACGGAACCTCGAGGGGACCTCTCGCTGCTTGCTCGGGAACGACCGGGACCGCGCGCGTCGGGCGCATTTTCATGCTCCAGAGTGGACAGTTTGCCCACGGCGGCTATCTGGTCTGCCCCGAGCGAAAAGACGGCTGCTCCACTGAGGAGGATGATCGGAGAGGGAAGATGTGAGGGCAGGGACCTCCGAGAAGAGAGCGGACGATCCCCACAGAGCCACGGCCGACGGAAGAAGAGCCAGGAGGCACGGCGCTGCCTTTCTCTCTTCCCTATCCGAGCAAACACCGTTGCCATGGAAGTCGCTTCCTCCCAACACACGGCGGTTGGCAGCACCTTCTCCTCTCCACGAGGGTGCTGCAGTCCCTCGTGGCGGTAGTGCCCCTGCTGTAGTCTTGGCACCCCGTGGCGGCGTCGAGGAGGACATGGGAACCGGAGCTCCTCAAGCACTCGCAGCAGGCAGGGATTTTCCCATCGGATGAGGCAGCTCCCGTCTACCGACGATGTGGGGAGTCCCACCCGTTCGGGATGATGGCAGGGAGGAAGGAGCATATCCAGCTCTTTAAATGGAGGTCATCCTCGCGAAGAGTAGCTCGCAACGGGAGCTTCATTGGCGCGTCTGTCGTAGAAGCAGGCGCGGGAAGAGTGGACGGGGCTGATCGGAAGCGCAGCCGGCGGCAAGGGCGGCGTTCCAGGGAGGGAATCCGCAAAAGTCGTCCCACCGGCGGCACCTGTCGCCCCTCGCATCCCTGCTCCGGACCTTCCCTCGAGCCGGAAAGCGCAGGTTCCTTCTGCCTCTTCCTGCCTCTGCGCCGAGTGCCGGGATTTGAGCCACCTCGGTGGCGGGTCCGGGAGTTCGTAAGCGAGCGACCCACGGCATTCCACGGACTGTGGTAGTTCCAGGTGGGGAAGGTGCGCCCATAAGGACCCCGAATGGGGAGAGCCGGTGCAGCTGCAAGGAGAGAGAGGAAGAGGGGGAGGTGCTGGCGTGCCCGGGAAGCAGGGGACAGGCATCGACCGGCGCCGTTCGTAGGAGGCGCCGCGAGGGGAACGGTGTGCAGCCCCGGACGAAGCTGGGAGTGCACGACTTCCGCTGGGCGTCCGACAAGGTCAGCCAGCACGAGCGGATTTCTGGATTTGATCTTAACGTCCCTCACTGCCGACGACCAGCTGGGCAGGTCACGAGCGGGGTACGAGCAGGAACAAGAAGGGGCAGGGAGTCAGGAGGACTCTCATTGCACCAGGAGTCCCCCTGCGTGTGCAAGGGAGGAATCGAGAAGTCTCGGGTCGCAGCGTGCTCCTCTCACTTCAGGCGCCTCTAGTTTTTCGATCGAATGGCCTCCGGCAAGGGCCAGGAGCGTTTTCTGGGGCGTACGAGATTTCCTCGGCAGGGGGGACCTCTCCAGCTGGGTTGCGCGTGGGCCCACATTTCCGACTGTACAAACTTTTCAGGATGGTGGGTGCGTGGGTCTGTCCTCCGCCAGCGAGGCATCCGGTGACCGCACCTTGGAAGGGGGAGAGGGGGTTAGGACCGATCTCTTCGCTTCCTTTTTTTTCCGCAGAACTCCGCTTTCGCGGACCATCCAATGAGGGCCATCCCCTCTGGTTCCTTCCTCACCGGCAGCCGTGCTGCATGACGGGGCCTGGGCGGAGCTGGGCTAACTGCAGCAGCGCCACAACAATGCCTGGGTGAACGCTGCAACGATTGCTTGGGGAGTCTTCCATTGTTGCAAGCTCTTGAAAGCCGGAAAGCGCGCAGGTAGCTCAACAATGATCCGGAAGGTCGTCGCAGACGGTGTGGGAAGCGGAAAAGAGTTTCCTTCTCTGGTGGAGGGGGGATGGGGAATCGCCCTCGGTGCTCGCAGTCCACCCGTTAGGAGGAGAAGGGTCCTTCTGCCACCTCCCTGCGCTCCGCCCGAACGGCTTCCTGCCAGGCGGCGTCTTTGCGATATATCGTGCGGACAAAGAAGAGACAGAGGGGGGGCTTCGTGAAGGCACCCTCGCGTAGTCACCACCTTATCTTGAAGGCGAAGGGAAAGGAAGGGAGAAATAAGGCGGGAAGAAGAAGGAGGCAGATGGGAAGAGGGAGACGGAGTTCCCTTCTATCCTGTTCCCCACCCCTTGCCCCTCAGGTGATCATCGCTCCCACAGGACTTCACCCTAGTGGTCTCTCTGCAGGCGCGGCGGACCATTTTGCAGTTCCACTACACCGAGTGGCCGTGCCATAGCTGCCCCTTCTCCAGCGCCCTGCTCGAGTTCCGCAGGCGCATCCGGAAGTACCTGACCACCAAGGTCGACGCGGAGCTCTGTGGTCCCATCGTCGTTCACTGCAGGTGCGTCTCTTTCTTCCCTTCCCCCTCATCGCTATTCTTTAAGCCGGGGAGAGGAAGGGGGCGTTCAGCCACCCTCGGGCGGGCGGAGCAGAGATCAACTCGCGCTTGCATCTCCTCTTCTCCTCCTTTTCCTCGTGTCTGCCTTCGGAGGGTGGGTCCTCAGAACCCTGGGAGGTGTTCCACCCTGCCCTTGCTCCCTTTCCTGGACGTTCTCGGTGAAGGCCGGAGGGCGGGCTACAGGAAGAACAGGAGGAAGGAAGCAGCGTGGTGGCCGGAAAGAAAGGAGAAAGGCCGGGCTTGGTGCTCCTGAGGGACCCTCCAGGCTCAGCCTGGGAGTCGCTCCCGAGACTCCCTTTTGCCTCGAGGAAGGCAGAAAAGAGTAGGGTCGGTCCACCTTCCCACAACCCTCCTCTCCCTCTCCCTCGGGTTTCGCTAGCTTCCAGGACCGCTACATCCCCCACCCCGATTCCCTGTCCCGGAATAAGACGCGTCTGCCGTCCCTCCCTCCTTGGAAGGGTGCCCCAGAACTCGGACGCCGTCGCCTGCATTCTTGCGAGGGCAGCTCTTCTGCCTACGGTGACTCCTAGTCTCGCGTGCCCCACGCTGCTGTCGTTGGGGGGACCCAAAAGCCATCCTCAGTGGACCCGTGCGTTTCCTCAGCACCCTGCAGGGCAGAAGCGGCCCCAGACCCTCTGCGCCGTGCACGCTAAAGCGAGCGTTTACGTTGCAGCGACGGCGGCGGCAGGTCCGGCGTCTTCGTGGTCGTCGATGCCAACCTCGAGCTGGGCGAGGAGGATGGACTCTTCAGTGTCTTTCCCTTCTTCGCGAGGATCCGCTCGGCCAGGAAGGGGGCCATCGAGAACGTGGTGCGTGCGCCCCGACCCCTGCCGCCCAGCCCCCTACCTGACCGCGTCTCCATGCCGCAGGAGCAGCTGAGATTCGTCTACGAGATCCTCGAGGAGCACGTCATCTGCGGCACCACGTGGTTCCCCGTGTCCGACCTGCAGAAGCAGCTGAGGTTCAAGTCCGCCAGGGACTCCGTCACCAAGGTCAATCAGTACCAGAAGGAGTTCGAGGTAGGTCGGCGCTTCCCGGAAAGGCCGCTCCCGGGAGCAGCAGCCGGAGAGTCCGAGGACACGACTCCGCCCGCGCGCCGCCCCGTGGGTCTGCCTGCTGCTGCTGCGAGGGCCGCTGTCGGCAGGGGGGCGCCCCCACGTGGGAATGAACCCACGGACGGACGCTTCCCACTGCCACTGCGTTCTGTACCGAGCGACGGGTTTGGCCGCGTCCGCCATTCCGCCCTGACTGACCCCGATCCTCCCGCGTGTGTTTCAGCAAATATCGAAGCTGACCCCCAAGTTCTCTATCGGCGACTGCGCCGGAGGACATCTTCCCGAGAACAGGGAGAAGAACAGAGACGTCGTCACGGTCCCGCGTAAGTCCCACCTTCTTTCTCCAGGCGGGAGGGGAGACCGGTGCGCAAGATGGCTACTCCCCGAATCCCCTATCGGTCGGCCGACATCATGTGCAGCGATCGGCAGCCATATCCGTGAAGGCAAGGTCGCTCCTCTGAGTGCATCCTCGACCCCAGGTGCGGACCTTTGCCTCCGCTCTTAGCCTGGAGTGGCCACGGTGGAAGGGACGACTCTTGCGGAACTTTCCCGCGACTCGTCTTCCGCCTTTCCCGATAGAGACGATGGGTCGGTGTCCTCAGAGAAGACCTCTGGAGGTGGTCAGCAAGGGGGCAGCTGCCCCGGGGTTACGCTTGGAAGACTGGGGAGACCGCGGCACGACTTCATCGCCGGGGATGCGCCACGGTCTTGGCCTGGGGGTGGCTCGTCGAGGATCACGGGCTCGCCTTCCCCGGGGGGCAATTACTCGGGGGAGGAGGGGGGCACGCACAGAGAAGCTCAGCTGGGGAGGTGCGAGGATGGTCCAACACTCAGGCGCATAAGCTTCGTGAGCTGCCCCGGAGCTGCGCGTCCCGGGCATGCTGGTGGCCCGCGGATGGTGCTGGTGGTCCGCGGCAACCCCTCTCGAGAGGAGCTCTTCCGGCCCCTGGGGGAAGGCTCCCGGGAGGAGGCGTGGACTTCGAGGCTCCCGAGGGTGAGGGCGGCTTCTCCCCTTCCCGGCTGCGGGAGGGAAGAACCTCACAGGGGCTTCGGAGGAGGCGACGGGAAGGAAGACCCCTCGAAGGATCGGCATCAAGAAAGCCTCGACTCTCCGGTTGCCTCAGGGGCAGCGCGCAAGGAGGGCGGGCACGGCGGGCGGAGGGAGACCGCAAGAGGAGGCAAAAGGGTGTCCAGAGGCGACCGTTGACGGGATGGAACCGGGCTCCCTGACAAGTGCGTGACCTCTGGCCACTCGGACATTCAGTGCTCCCTACAGGCCTCAGCGGGTGCCGAGAAGACGCTGGTCACGGGACGGCTCGGTCAGACATTTCGGCGCGCTTCTCTCGCGGTTTCCGACGAGGTCGCAAGCTGAAGGGCGACGAAGACGAGTAAGATGGCTGCCGAGACCAGGGGGGCAGCAGACCTGGGTCTTCGCTCGTGGCCGGTGGCGTCACGTCTTCGTACCGAGCCTCCGCCGTCGCGCGCGTTACGAGGGGTCGCGTGTTTTCGATTAGTTCTGGAGCCATCGGGGAGAGGGCGGGATTCCCCGCCGCCAGTTCCCGCTCGGAATCTGTGAGGTGGGCGCTGGCTCGTGGAGGCGCGTCCGGGGCACCCGACCTCGAGACTCCGCTATCCGATGGCCCCGTTCCCCCTCCTCCTTGGTGCCGCTGACGCCTCGAAGCCTCCGGGGTCGCCACCTCTAGCGGGGAGGCGGAGGCAGCGCTAGAGGGCAGCATGAGGGGTGCGTATAGAGGCCGTGGGAAGAGGCCGCTGCCTACGACCACCCGAGTGACTTGCTGCTGCTGCTGTTTCAGCCGACAACGCCAGGCCGTACCTGAGCTCCTTTCAAGGCAACAACTGCACCGACTACATAAATGCCGTGTTCATAGATGTGAGTATAACCTTCCCTCCC
This sequence comes from Raillietiella orientalis, assembly GCA_036172245.1. Lineage (NCBI taxonomy): Eukaryota > Metazoa > Arthropoda > Ichthyostraca > Raillietiellida > Raillietiellidae > Raillietiella > Raillietiella orientalis. Next base: position 445,196 of record JAYWIR010000055.1, on the reverse strand, counting down.
CCCTCTCCCTCTCCCTTCCCCCCCCATCATCGCAGGCCGGTGTCGTGGGTCTGTGGGGAAGTTGGCCGCCCCAGAAAGAACCTCCCTCGGGTCGGCACCCTCCCCAACTTCGCGACTGCCTCGCAGGTGCGAAATTCGGGAGGTGCAGTTCACCACCCCGTTGGCGCCACACGGAGTTCCCCACGCCTGCAAGGGTGTCTCCGGCCGTCCGTGGGCAGCAAGAATCGCTGCACCCTCCGGCCACTGCAAAACGTGCCCCCAGCTGCCCGGAGTCTCGGAGGTCCCTGCTCGCGTCCCGTCACCCGACCACCCCATTTTTCGAGGAGCAAGAAGAAAATCCCAACCCTACCCCCACTCCCGATGCAGAGGGAGCTGCCTGGTGTGCTAATCAGACGACCTATTCGATAGGGGTACACCTACCCCAAGGAGTACATCGTGACGGAGTGGCCGCTGCACAACACCATCTCCGACTTCTGGTCGCTGGTCTACGACCACAACTGCAACTCGGTCGTCGTGTTGTGCGACAAGGTGCCCGCATCGGTGAGCAAACCGCCCGCTTCATCTCAAGAATGGCGCGCGCGCTGCCCTACCCTCCCGCACGCCGCCTCCGTGGCTCGCCCGTGGACGCTCCACCTCGGTGCTCCTGTCCCCGCGCGCCTCGCGACCTCCCCCGTTACCCTTCGCAAAACCTGCGCTTCCGATCTGCCGTTCGGCGTGCTCGGAAGGCCGCAACTGGGTCTGCTGCCGCCACCCTGTGTGCAGGCGCGTGGCCGATTTGAGATGGTTTGACGCCGTGCCTGACCACAGTGTGGCGCATCTTCCGACCCCCGCATCGAGGGTAGAAACCGCCGACGTGTCCTCTGCAGATGGGGAGGGAAGCGATCTTGTACCGGAGGACCCGGGAGCCGCTCTTTCTTGAGGCGGCCAGTCCATGTTCCAGGCTCTTCCATCCCCATCCTCCTTCCCGTGCACCCAGGAAGACTGCCGAGAGACTGTTGCAGGGATCTTGATCCTTGGGGGAGGACTTTTGCTCCAGAGGGATTGCCGGAGGAAGGTCGAGAGGACCATGGCGCGCCGTTGTGCGAGGACTCGGAACGCCAGAAAAGCGAGGGAGAGGGCGCTTCCAGTCAGCCGCAGCTGGGCACTGCTCATGCTTGTGCGGTGGCTCAGGGGGACGGGCTTTCTGCCTGCGCCCACTCACCTTCACACAGCGGGGGAGCTTCCGGCCAAAGGCGCCTAGGGCGCGAGAGGAAACCCATCTTCCCGGGAAGAGGAGCACGCGACCGGCAGCGGAGGAGACTCCGAAGAGATGCTCTCACGGCCGGCGTTGGGTCTCCCTCGGGGCCTCTCCCAGGCCGACTGCAGGCCTGGTGAGGCAGGAAAGGGGACCACTGGATCAGCCGCATGCTACCTGGAAGCGGGGATATGTATCCTCCATCAACCCGGGTACAGATCTCAGGATGCCGACTGCTGGCGTTCGGAGATCGTAGGTGGTCACCTTCGTGAGGAGGAATCGAAGCTCTTTCGCTGGAGAGTAGCTGCTGAAGGGCAGCAGCGGGATGACAGCCTCTGCGAGTGATCCGGAAGGATTCCTCTTCCATGCAGCCGCCTCTCAACAAAGCAACGGCGCCAAAGCACACCATTTTCCACCGCACACGCAGTGGTTTCCCCGATGAAAGCCTGTCGTCTCCACGGAGACTACGAACGAGAAACGACAACCGAATTCCCTCGCGAAATTCAGTTCACCTCGCCAACTTCGCCCCCGGCCACCCGCACTTCATCCACCAGCAAAGGGAAACGGTGGTTCCTACGAGCTACCTTGAGTGGGGGTCACCCGACCATCTCCATCGTCACCACCAAGACCAAAGTGCTTTTGTGGACTCTGTGACTCCCGGGCCTGCGAGCTGGAACCAAAGACCCGGCCTTCACGCGCCGGGGGCGAGCAGCCGCTCAAGGGTTCCACCTGGGAGGCGGGGAGGGCCAAGGTTCCGTGGCCGGCTCGAGCCGTGAAGAAGCCCCCGAGTGCCTCCGCGTCCCAGCAAACAGTCTGCGGGAGTTTCTGCACCGCGTGCACCGCAGCTCTGCCAGTTCAAAGAGTTCGTCGATCCGCACCCTGGAGCAATCTGCAAGCTCTGCAGAACCTCTTCCCGAGAAGTAAGCACTCTTCGGCACTCTGCAGAGAAGGTGCCTGCAGCGGTGAGTCGATGGCCATGGAAAATTGTCAACGAGAGCTCACCCGAGAAGCTCACCCTCAGAAAATTCACGAAAAGACAAGGCAAAACCAGGAGGAGAAAAAAATGCCGAAGATTCTGTTTTTTTTTTTTTTTTTCTTCTTCCTTCTTACCACGCATTGTGTGATCTCTGCTGCTCGGCACACGCACGCACACGGATGTGCATTCTATGCATGCCATTCCAAAAATGCGGGCGTGTGCGGCGTACTCGAAGGAACATACACGCCCGTGCGTGCATGTCACGGAAGTTGCAAGGGCGGCTGCTCGTTCCCGCCTCGTTTCAAAAACGGGGCTGCCTTGGGCGGTTCGAACTGCTCAGCGGATCGGTCCCTTCATCTGGACAGTCCTGAAAAGCTGCAAGCGGGCGTTCCCGACCCCTCCGCGCGCGCCGCTGAGGTTTGCACATCCCGTGGGTGGGGGTGTGCGCGAGCGTCCACCGTCCGTCGTCGGATGCCTGCAAGCGAAGCGAGCCGCGGGCGCCCTGCCTCACGACCCCCCTCACGAACATCTTCTCTTTCCGGTAGCAATTCCCGCATTTCTGGCCCGACAGCTCCCGTTTCCGGAAATACGGCCCGGTGTTCACCGTGACGCAGATCTCCAAGCAGGAATATCCAAACATCAAAAGTTGGGTGTTTCGAATAGACAAGAAGGTGAGTCCGGCGCGTTTCCAGCCCGCTGATCGAATTCGAAAGTTGCCGCCCGCTGCTTCCTGCACTGCGAGGAAGATCGAATTCTGCGGCGGCTTCCGGTTGCTGCCCTCGGGTCGTTTCCGGGAAGCGCGCGCAGCGCACGCGCACCCGCCGTCGACTTTGCGCAGTCCCCGCAGCGACGCACAAAAAAAAAAAAAAAAAAAAGGAAAAAAAGACGCGCAGCTTTCACTACCGAGCGGGTTGCTCCTCCGCGTCACCGTGAACCACGGGCCGCGAAGCGCGCCGTTGCGGATGCCTTCTGCCACGGTGCCGTCTTCCCACCGAGAGCGCCTCGACGATCCGAGGCGACTGGGATTCGGCTAAGGGTCCGGATCTTGCACCACCCTCGCTTATCCGCCGCCTCCTTGCCCGCCTTTCGGAAGGACAGCCGCGGTCACCGATGTTTCAGATCGTCTCCCTGACTGAGCTGATGGCCGGAGTGAAAGCAGAGAGCAAGACATGCCAACTCTTCCAGCTTTCCTGCTGGCCTGTCGGCCACAAAGTGCCGACATCGACCAACTCCTTCGTCGAGCTCATGAACATGGTCGAGAGGTGGAGACAGAAGACTGGATACGGACCGGTGGTCGTCGTATCCCTGTACGAAAGGACGGATGAGGGGATGTGGTCCATTGTGGCTTTCTGATTTAGGGATGGGAGGTCGCGAGCAGGCGTTTACTGCGCCGCGAACGCTTGCATAGAGCAGGTGATACAGCACGAGGAAGTCGACGTGTTCCAGGCGGTGAAGACGATCCGAAAGAACCGGCCACAGCTTGTGGACAACATGGTTGTAAGAGCAGGGAACGCTTCCATCTATCGTCGCAGTTTCTGCTTGCAGACGGAGTACAAATACTGCTACGATGTCGTCCTTCACTACGTCATCCATTACCTCAACAAAAACTAGGATGGATGCAGTTTCGCAACTTCGGGAAACCCTCTCAGGAAGCATTGCACTCGGACGAACTCGCATCTAAGCGCCACGACAAGAGGAAGAAACCTCTCCTGATCACGCAGCTCGATTCTACACGAAAACCATGTTTAAATTATTGCTTATCAACCTTCAAATAGAAATTTATTTTGAGAACACCCTGAGGAACGCTTCTTCGGGAAAGCTCGCGTCACCATTCCCGAAGAAGGACGTCCTTAGTCTTTCAGAATCTTCCTTGGCGGCAACGACCCCGATCATCCGTCTGCTCGGCGGATTTTCCCTGATCGTTCTGAACGTGCACAGAAAACAGGAAGTCTCTTCTCCGCCCGCCTTCCCGTGACGACAGTCCCGATTCCATTTCAGGGTGGAAATGCAGCTGGACCCGGGTGCTGCTCCAACATTTATGATGTGATCCACGGCAGTAAACTCTTAAGCGGTTGTTCAAATAATCGCCACCCTGCAAACTTTCTACAGAGACGCAAATTTGTGTTATCCCGCAAAGTAGGCCTTCGCTCGCTTTCATTTCACTCTCCCAATTTCCTTCCCGAGTTCCGGGACGGTTCTGTCCCTGATTTCGGAGCACAGCAGAGCGCACCCGTAGGCAGCCGTCTTAGCACCATCCTTTCGGCCAATCCCTTCCCGTTCTTCTCCCGTTTCGTTTCCGGCTCGTTTCCTACCTATTCCTCGCTTTCAAATACTTCCAGCCAAGGCGTGCCCCCACGATTGGTGCAGCCAATTTCCGAAGCCACCTATTGCAAAGGTTTGCTGGAGATGTTCCTCCTATCTGCCAAATGCAACGTTTTTTCTTTTTTGTTCTTCCGATGGCACGTGACTCCACTTCCGCTTCCGCAGGGCTCAACCTGCGTTTCTCCACGTAGAAACGGACTCGGTGGAAAAAAGTGGAATACTCGTTGAAAGACGTCATCATATTTAACCGATGTACGAACGATCAGTACAAGCGGCATAGCAGGCAAAGTGACCCCACAACATGCAAGCTGTAAGTCAGCGTGCACAAACAGTGTCCAGAATGTCTTTGAGCACTCGACAGTTAGAAAGCACCTTTGGAAAAATTCTCCATTGTGAAATAGCACACGTAATGGTCACAGAAGCGCACATAATGGTCACGCATCAGCTGCCGACTAAACGTCTACAAATTCTTTGTATTAATCACTTCAAGATGATGACTCATCTGGAGAACAAATAAAAACGCCCTGTACAAGTAACACGTGCTAACATATAGATTGTCTGCACACTGTATGTCTAAAGGTTAAATACAGACTTTACACCGGATTTCTGAGGAGTTTCATAAATTTGATAAAGTCGATACAAGGAGGAGCGCTGTAAACTCAAAAATGACAGCTTATTTTATGATGATGTATTTGATATTCTTCAACGGCCTTGCATTTTCCAGACGTGAACTCTAGCATGCTCTAAACACAAAGAAATGCATTTTGCCTGCAGCAGATAATCTTTGGAAAATTCTAACACGCATTGCGTTAATTTCTGAAGGCAAAATTGAAATCTTGAATCTGTTTTTTTCGTGATTTTGATAAAGCTGTTCAAAGAGATCTCTCATTTGCTTCGTGTTTACGTGAAGAGAATGAGAGCTCTTATGAAAAGCTTTTCAAGTGGAAACCGGATGAGTAACAAAAGTTTGAAACGATGTATCTCGACTCATAGATTGCTGTTTTGAATTCAAAATGTCTACAAAGACAATCAAGGAATCCAAGCCATTTGCAAAAAAGTCTTAAACGTAATTTCACACTTCATCAGATTTTTCTTTTCTTTTTTTTTCCTTAAAAAAAAAAACGACAAGCAGAACAAGCTCTGTAATAAATGAATTTATCTAAGTACCTGAGACAGTGTCTGCTACTTCGGTAAATCTCAGGATCTGCAGACAAAAAGAGAAAAAATTAGAAACTTTGAAGGATGTGTGCACTCGAAATTACTTAGAGAACGCGAGTGACGGCTCAGTCCGAAATCATAGCATGCAGTTGACAGTTTTAATTGGAAGAAATGCTCAAATTACATTCCGTCCCATTTTATTACAAACTATTCGTGAACTGTGAAATGATAAACTGTACGTGATAAGGAGGGGGAAATAAGAATTCAAAGTGCTAAAAATTCAAGTTCATGAGACAATATTGCAAACTGAAAAACTTTGGTGGAGTAATGATCCTGAAATCACAGGGTGCATTCTGTAAACCACAGCACGATATGATTTAATATATAAAATGAAACTAATATGAGCCTACCGATCGAAAAACGATACGAGGCATGAAATTCGCAGAAAAGAAGCCAAGAACACTCCTCATTTCTCGTGTTTACAAACTTGAATATGGATTCAATAGAGAGCAGTCAAAGAAACGAACGACCCTAAGAATACTCGATTATGTGAAAGCGAAAACCCGGAAAACACTTGAGTAGAATGCACGAAGATACAGCACGAAGTTACTAGAGTTTCTCTTTGAGAAGCTCTGATGCACCCTGTAATAATACACGCTCATTTTCCTTGCTTAGGATCGGGATCTGTCGATATACTTTTGCTCAACTACTTACAAGGAAAGAAGAAAAAGAGTGCAAAGAACCGAATTACCAAATGGGCGGAATCACTTTTCCTGAATATTTAAGGATATTTTGATGACGGAACATGACTTCTGAGCCATTAATTACTGTTTTGCTTCAAGTCCATTTCCAAAAATCACATAAAACCTGTAATTGAAAATATCACATGGCAACGCTTTGTTTTCAATCAGCTGAAAAAGGGATGTTTGCTTTCTTGCCTGTCTAAACTGTAGTGTTATCGCAAGTGTATTGTACGGGTTCTGCGAACAGTTGGTGATACACAAGTGATTCCATTCCTTTCGAGTGTTTAATACATCATCATATTTTAGATTTTTGAATCCTTTAGTACAATTTTACTTAAGTACGATGGATGGAAGTGTGTATGGTGCTGGTAAAGCAGGAACTCCATTTGATCCGGTTGCATTTATAGGAAAACCACAAACCCTTCTGAGATTATTATCCTGGGTATATGTATTGTTATTTTTATTGGTGTCTGCTCTATATAGAATAATGTATATGGAACATAATGTATTTCCGAAAATGTAAAAATACGCATAAGTGTGTTGGCAATGTTAAGCACAAAAAGGTGCATATTTGCTGTAAAGTATTCGGTGTATCAGAATGGTTTGATTCAGTTTAAGGTGTCAGAAGAAAAAAAAAAGATGTTTTAAATGTTGAAAGATATGTGGATCTGATTTTAATATTTTGTTAGCTTTTTGCAGTTGTAGTATTTGGATGCATTTCTTCTCAAGGATGGATTGCTGATAACAATTCAGAAAAATGCATATACAACGACGATTCAAATGCATGCAGCTATGCTGTCACTATAAGTGTTCTTGCGTTCTTGACATCAATTGTATTTTTAATTGGTGATGCTATGTTTGCACAGTTTTCCAGTGCTAAAACTAGAAGGCGCTATGTCATGTATGACCTGGCATCATCAGGTAATTTTGCAGAAGAAAAAATTTGATACAAACTGTACCGTGATTATATCTCATACGTAAATTTTTTTCCTCTTAAAAAAGTGTTGCTTTTAGTAAGGTGTTATAATTATGGTTAATCAAATGTTGAAAAATCAGCGTTACATTTAAAAAAAAAAAAAAAGAGCAAATTTTTGATGCTTGATGACTTAATATAGTCTTACGCTTTCGATTACAAATGTAACCATAAATAAATGGCTGAATTTTCCAAACTCAACATTTTCAGTTCATAGGGAAATATTTTGCAATAATCCTAGCATATTAGTTAATTATCACCCAAATTTATACATGCAGTGTTGTCTGTTGAATAGAACTACACTGTAATTTGTTTTTTAAACTTTTGTATTTTCAATGTTGCTTATTCTAGGTTTTTTTTCATTCCTGTATTTTATTAGTTTTTGTTATTTAACAAACAAGTGGGCAAAACGTAGCACCTCACCAGACTTTGGAGCAAATAATGCAAGAGCTGCGATTGCGTTTAGTTTTTTCTCCATATTTTCATGGGTGAGTTTTACATTCAGCGTTTGTATTCTGAATGACATTAAAAACAGCATGATAAAAATAAAGTATTTGTGCTTAATCTTTAGTTTTTAGCAATTGTTGCATGAAAGATATTTATATTTTAAATTGGGAAACTTGGAATAATAAACTGAAGTAGTACATTGTATCATTGTTTAGGGTAGCATAGCTTTCTTAGCATTTCTGAAGTATCGTCAAGGTGCCAGTCAAGCATTTGCTCCAGATTATGAACCTGACCCAACTAATGTCAGAGATTCAAATTTCTCCTATCCTGGTGGACCAGATCCTATTGGAGGTTACCAGGATCCACCGTTTGCACCCACTAAACTTGGGAATTAACATATAGGTCCAGAGTAGGTTCTTGTGAACCACTTCAGTTGTTTAACTCGTATATGTTTGGCAGGTTCTTATCCCCTATACTAGTCAAGATTTATGTATCAGTGGCTGTATATTTGTACTGTCTCCATATCGGTTTGAAATGGCCTGCAGTGTTTTTGCATGTGATGCTAATGTTTAGTGTATGAGGCCTAAAGTCTGTTAGTTTTTGTTTAGCAGCAAACATTATGGTAAATGTTGTTGAAATAAAAAATGTCATTTGTAGTTCATGTAATATGGAAATGTTTTCCTGTATTCAAGTTGGGTTTATATTTCACTGTAGACCATTGAAGTTCCCCCCCCCCCTTTTTCAAAAAACAAAACAAAAAAAGTCTTTGTTTTATGCAGAGATTTCATAACTAGAGTTTAATATTTTCATTGTTAAAATGAATACCAGTTTTGGTCTGCATACCTTAGTATGCAGATCAAAACTGGTATTTTTTTTAAAAATTTCGTATCAGATATCAGGTGCTTTGTCATCTCAGAAAATACTAAGAACATGAAATTTGGTGATATTAGGAGCAATTTTAGGAAACCAAGATCGTGAAAAAGAAAGAAAGAAAGAAAACAAAACTTATCTTAAATTTGGAAAGACTTTCCAAGTTCTCTTTATTAAGATGCATTTGGGGAGATGGATTTCCTCTCTTGCCAGATACAAAATGAACTTTTAAAACAGCAGCCAAGAGATACTTTCTTGGGCATACGTGTTTCCTTGTCATCATGTTTGTTTTAGTTTGTATTTGTAAAAACTTCACAAATGCTTGGTTTTAATTTTTTCCACGTTTTTACATTTTTGTGTACAAAGCTCAGTTATTTTTCATATTGCTTCCATGCCATGTTTTAAGCAGCCTTAAAGCAACAACACTCCATAAGAATCTTAGGCATTACCTGCATGAAGTTCACCATCTGATCTTTGGCTGTGTTGAGAAACATCATAAGCATTGCAACTTCTCAGCTTAGCTAACGATTGTTACTTTGTTGCCTCCAGTACCTTGATGTTAATATTTAAGAAAATGTAATTTCTAATTTTCTAATGTAATTTCTAATTTCCACCTACAAATAGCAAAAATGAAGTCAAGGCTGTGCATTTTTATAACTGAATTCTTAGCATGTAGCTTGTCAAATTCATTTTTATTTCTGCTTGTACTTGTTGCTTTGTATTGCAATTTGAGGAAACGATTCACTTTACAATGTGGACTTATTCCATTTAGGTTGCAGTCCTTTGCTTGCAAATATCCATCTTATTTTAAGACTAAAATTCCATGCAAAACCTCAAATCACTCTTGATGCATCACATGTAGTTTGATGCTTTAATCTAAATTTCTCCAACTCGATGTGTTCTTGTATTTCTTGTTTTCATGATGTTCTAAGCAATGATAATTTGGTAGTCCTGTTTTATACCTGCCGGTGTCAGGGATTCATGACATGCCTATATTGTACTTTAGTGGTGTATCATTTCTTGTGGATATTCTCCCCTTTTATATTTCTTTGTTCAAAAATGCAAGCATTTGTGAAATTTTGTTTCCTCATAAGACATTTCTTAATTGTGCATGAAACAGTGATTTCATGTGAAAAATGTGTACCACTTTGTCCTAAATCAATAGTAGGTCTGCAATAAGCACTCGAAAATTATCGAAGAAAGTTTTCTTTTTTTTTTTTGAATTATTGGTTTTATCATTTACAGTTCTGTCTAAAGCACCCTAAAATTTGCAGACATCATGGAGTTAACTTTGATAACCATAACCAATAGCACAATCAACATGTTTTGATTGTCAAAGTGGTATTTAGTTCCTCTTACCACCATTACACAAAGGTGAACAATTCATATTGGCAACTGCTTTCGAAAGCCTTCGAGTTTTCACTGTATTTTTGTGAATTTTTTTAAGCAATGTACTGGTCTCAAATTACCTGCCTCAATGAGGCAGAATGAAGAATATTTTTCTTCTTGTATACAACCAAGATGTAAAAAACTTTACAAAAGCACAAAGGGTAGAAAGCAAGGATTGTGCACTCATAATTAGCTATCACACTTAGTATTTCAATGGTTCAGATATAACTGAATCATTCTTGTTCATTAATGGAAGTCTGTGAAGTAACAAGAAAAAAATGCACACACACATTGACAAACTGACAAGCAACAGTTGTGATAAAGAATCAGTGAACTGCTCTAAAAAAACATCAAAAGTTGTATGTAATAACTGATACAAAAAACCTCCTTGAAGCAAGGGAAAATCCTACAAAACTGCCTTAAAGCAAATCATTAGTTCATGAACATAAGGAATACTTTTTATATGATTTGAAAACAACTGCCAGAAAACTTGGATTTTTTGTCAATTCCGCTGTCAATCGTATACTTCACTCAACTGAGGAACTGTACTAAAAACTGTACCCGTTGTGTGATTTTTGAGTTAAGTTATCCATAAAATTCCAGAAATACGGTTTGCTCAATGTCACATGGATAGAGCACGGGATGGCATGAAAACAAAACCCTATAGTAAGCAATGAAATAATGTAAGAATTCATCACTGATTTTCGGGGAAAATAATTTCGTTTTCCTATTTTACAAAATTCCCAAAATTTTCGTGCACATGCCGAACATCTTATTATAAATGGCTGGTTCTGAACAGAGAGTAATGAATATTTTTTTGAATCCTTGGTTTATCATATTCACAGGACTTAAACCGGAACTTTTGGTTGAAATTGGACACAGCAGCAAAGCAAACCGTACGAGGGACATTCCACAAAGATTCTCTCGTGAGATGTACACAACAACCCAACGTACCGACCAAAACACTTGAGCACAGCCGAGGTCTGAGATTCCACTCGGCACGGCTAACCGCCACAGCCTCTTAATTTTCAATCACAACGTACTGATAAGAATAACGAAAATTATAACTCTTGAATCTCATGGCCGATATTATGAGAGATATGGCACGAAGTTTACACGGATGGTGTGAGACACCCGTGAGGTAGTCACCTGATGACCTGGGCACTTACTTGAATTCGATCAGCATGCAGCAACCCATTTTCCCTGTAAGCAGCAAAAAAAATTATCGGATTCTTCAACGGAACAACTGTTATGCAAGAATGCAAGATTCTTCCTCAGTCCGATGGCCATGACCTCCCCCTCCAAACAGTTCATTTGACGAAGACTTCGCAACAACCAAGAACTATTATGTTCTCCTGGGGAAGAAATGGACCCATGTGGGACAGAATCTTTCAAACCACACGACCGTGGATCAATTCCACTGACGGAACAATGAATCAAACGAATTTACAAATAAATTCAAAAGCTCATGACACGCATCAAGCTTGGAGATCCCCACGGGCAGGTACATCAAGAACCTTGGCGTTCCGCTGGGGGACTTCTGTCCGACAGAAGTCTGGTGGGTCCGTCTTCAGAAGATGGAGTTAGCGATCGGCCCGTTCCAGAACGGCAAGTTTTACTTGCAGGAACGGGCCGTGGTGTAGAACGCGTTCGCGGCCCACCTCGTTCTCCCCCTACTTTTTGTTTGCCCCTCCCCACCCACATGAAAAAAAGGACCGAGGACCTCCTGAGGAAAGTCCTCTGGGGCACAAGGAGGTCTTGGGTCCGTTTAAAAGACTTGGGCGCTCCACGCAGGGACGGTGGACGCTGGAGCGCATGGAGCTCCAATTTCGAAAAATCGCCCTCGCGGCGAATTTGTGGACAACGCCATGGTGCGAACGCGCACGCCCCCTCTCCAGTAGAGCGACCGGCTGCGAAGGATTGCCTTCGACTGTCGTGGCCTACGACCGCAGCCTGAGGCACTGTGGCCATCAGCTGCGCGGCATGGTTACCCAGTGCAGGAGAGCACGTGGATCTCCTGCGTCCCCGCGAACTGTACCGCCTGGCTTCAGGAGCGTCAGTTTCCGCATGGGAAAAGATCAACGGCTCGAGCGAGCCGGACTACGCATGCCTCCGTAGAGGCAATTACTCTGAACAGCCCCTGCAGGAGATTGTAAACAACCCACGCAAGTTGGGCTGTGGGCTTCTTTTACCCTCTTGCCCCCGTGCTGTTCTCCCTCAGGAACGCTAGGGACAGCAACGAACGAGCATCGTGGGAAGTGCCCTGCCTCATCGGAGGCAGGAAAAGACTGTTCAAGTCATGGACAACTCGGCAGCTAGTGGATGCTGAGACCCCGAGCGTCCTGCCTAAAGGACTTCTGCACTGGGCGAGCTGCTCGGAATACCTCCGGAGAATTTGAAGTGGCCCCCAGCGCGTTCGGACAAGGGCACCCTCCCTCTGAAGTGGCAGGAGACGGCGTTGCTATTCTTGCACTGGGGGATCCTATGCAGAGCACGCCTGTCTCACTGGACACTGAGGAATGTGGATGCCCGCTGCATCGAGTGCGGCGAAAGGAAAACCTTCCCGCATCTCTTAATAGACTGCGTCGCCCTCCGTGAACTGTGGAATCGACTCTCGTCGATTCTGAATCTTCCAGCAGGAGACCCGAAAGACATTTTCCAGCATCTCTTCCTGCGTGACACTCTGCCCCCCACCGCGTCTCTAGCAGTTATCTGCTGTGTTCGTGGAATCGGGGAGAGGTGGAACGCCAAAAGAGTAAGGCAGAACAGCAGGGACGCAGTGCACTGGACCACGATCTTCTTGGAGACTGCGTCAAGATGGCTCCACCGGAATAATTTAAAAGCAGCACTTGTCAGCATCCTAAACAGGATGCCGGGGACCAATGCAGTGATCCCTTCCCTGCCCTCCCCTCCTCGAATAAACATTGTCCTCCTTTTTTCAATTCTTTTTGTTTTGTTTATCCCTTCCCTTTCTCCGCCGGAGTGGAACTCAGCGGTCTGCGTACTGGCTCATGAGAAGTCTCCCGAGCGTGGTAGAACCAAGTGTTCTACCACGAAACAAGCATTAGTAACGACTTTATTATGGAATTTTTGTGAACAAAAATTTTAATAATAAATGCCCCGGCATATCCGGGTGATGAACATCAAGAACGTGTCGCAGTTGGATTCGCCTCGGGACAAGGCACAAGAAAAACGCCTCAAAAATGCATTCCCTCTCAAAAATAGGCAATTTTTTCATCATATGGATAACTTCTTAATTTAAGGTACATTACAATCCAGACATAACCACAATTGCAATTTATTTATCACACTGCATTCTTGCTTTCAAAATGCGATTCGCAAGTTAGTTACCGGAGATGACTCTCACATTTGGTTTTGTGAACATCCGCATTGGATTAAAAACATACCGCACCACCTAAGAATAAGACTCCTGCACCTAATAGCATTAGTCTTCAAGGAAAGATATGTTGGGTGTAGTAGCTAAATGATACGTCCAGAGAATGAATATGACATTAGGTACGGAACCACCACGTACCGACTCTCTCTCGAAGGAAAGCACGGTACGACTTGCGGACAGGGAATGGACTACACATTCTTCCAGGCGGACTGAATTCCAGGTGCTTCGCACGCTGCAGTGGTCCCCGACCTTCCTCGTCCGTCTTCCAGCTTGACAGCTGGAAGTGCATTTTTCCAGGAGATTCGTTGTACTACGCTGCTGGTAGGCAACTGTCACTTTGTCACCTTAGAGCAAATTGCTCTGGGGCCGAGCATGAGGAAGAAAGAGCTGGAGGATTTTGGTATCATATCTTTGGGAGGCAATCAGGAGGATGGAGAGCTTCCGGACTGGCGATCATCAGGCTCATCCAAGTCTGCATCACTTCCGATCTTGTTGAGTTAAAGTTCGTGGAGCAGCAGGATATCTGCTGCTCAAGGGATCCATTTCCTTTAAACAGAGAGACCATCCTTTACAGAGGAGCAATGAAATGCTTCATCCTGCTTCCGCTGCATGGAAGCAATGACGGTGGTTCTTCCCAAGAGACCGCAAGTATGAGGAGCTCGTTTGCACGAGGATATCAGCTCTGGGTTGAATAAGTCACCCCCAGTTTTCGGAGTCGCAGTTGCAACTTCGTCCTTACCAAAGTCCTTAGGTCAAGTCTCGGAAACTGTTTTTATCGAACCTTGGACATTCCTAAGCCTAGAGGGCTCCGAAAGAGGGATTTATCGCCTTATGGAAGCAGTGGAGAACAGAAAAAGGAACTGGAGGGAGCCGAGCGACCACCTCCCCCGAAACCAGCATCTCGCGGTCCTGGAACAGAACCAAGGCTTGTGGAGCATTTTGTAGCAGCAGAAGCAAACATTGACGGCACAGAATACACCCCTATCTACCCCTAGTTGCGCGAACGTATGTCGTAGGGGGATTTTGAGTCGTTGCCACATTTAATACTTTTATAACAGATTTTGAGACAGATGTCCTTCCTACGATGATTCTGATCGACTCGGATCTGTTCAACACACATGCCTGGTGGATCGGGAACGGCGTTTTCGAGCCAGCATCGACATGGACGACCACAGCGGCCCTAAACATTATATGTGCGCCATGGAAACGCGCAGGAACGCCCTCAAGCTCCTTTTGCAGAGATGAGTCTGGTTTCTAGCACGAAGCTCAACCTATCCCAGTTCCATCACAAAATGACGAGCTGCTCCTGACGGAATGTCTATGGGATAGAAAGACTGAAAACCACGCCCTCAGTTCTGGATAGGGGTTACCCCGGGAAGGTACCGCCCCATGAATCCAGGAAGGACTTGGAATCCGTTCCTCTCACGCCTGAGGAAGGATCTCCGAAGGAAGATCACCTCCACCCTGGTTGTCTCCTAAGGGAATTCCAAAGGAAATCTCATCTTCCTTAATCTCTCCAGAGGGACCTTCGGAGAGGTCCACTCCATTTTTCTTCTCCAAAGGGAACCCGCAAGGGAACCGCTCCTTTCTTTCTGCCTCTGAACCGTTAATTGTCTGTTGTCATGTCTATCGTTTTATCTAGTATTAAATGTGGCAACGACTCAGCTAATGGACTGATCCAGTTTCAACTTCAAAATATTTACAATTTTCAACAGGCAGAATTCATGTTTTATTCATTCTGAAGGTGTGAATCGAAATTTAATTACAATTAGGCATCTTCTAATTGAAACTGCTTTGTGTACTCTGCTCTTTAGATCACCGTGGGTCTATAAGCGGATCGCAGGTCCGTTCAAGAAATGTGTTACTGACCACAGTTTTACACATGGTGGATGACAGTTTCTTAATTCAATACTTGTAAATAACAATAGTCAAATTTCTCATGTAGTTTTTTTGCGCAATATGAATGCTCTCTAGTATCTCCGTTCCAACTTTTGGGCTGGCCACCTTACTCGAGTTTTCTGTGCTGAGGATGGTCTTAAAGGAAGAGTAAAAGAATAGTCAGCCTCTTTTGTCAAACAGAATAACATTCGTCAAGAATGAAGCAAGTAATTATAGAGGAAATACGAAAGACCAATCTGGAGAAGATCCTAGCAATCACTTGTTTCTCAAGTGGACGAAGTTTTCAAAAAAATGAAAAATTAAGCTTCAAAAAATATGGTCAAGGAAGTTTAAAGGTCCTAAGAAGAAAACGCTTTGGGTCCGTGAAACCCAGAGTCTGAAGGTTTCCATAGCTTCTCTAGATGGTGAGTGCTACAAGAACACTACAGTTTACTTTTATTCAAAAACAATAAATTATTAGAAATAGTAATTTATTAATTATTTAGTGTTGGTTATTTTGTTTTCAGGATGATTTTGATAACATAGAGCCGCTTATTAGTAATTGTTGATTTGTTGTAAGCCTCTTTTGGAGATTCCACAAAGCTCTAGAACTATGAGTTCTGCTTGTACAACTTGAAAGCTATAGCGTACTACATGTGAATATCTTCAGTACGTCTGGGCTGTGCATTCTGTTAATTCATAATTTTGAAGATTTGTGGACCCAAATATATTCAATGATGATTTTAATTCTTACAGTTCAACATAACATATATTTCTTGGTATTAATATTCTGTTAATGTTTTTTTATTTTGTTATAAAAGCTGTGGACATCCTGCGTTCCATGTGTTTTCTATACACTGGTAACGTAAAGTAAACATCGAAAGTCTCGTTTCAAAGGGCGAATATGGAGATGCAGATACCTTGAAAACTATATTTGTTTCGGTTAACGGTTTCGAAAAACAGCCTTTTAAGTTACACATGTTTTTGCTATTTGATATATATATCGTGGTAAAGTTAAAAAACAAAAAAACTTTGATTAAACCTTGGAAGCACCATTTTCTGTAAGTAAAGTGAATGCAATAACTTTGATATGCAGTTTAACCCTGTTTATTTGCAATGCAGAGCGATAAAACAAGGTTTAAAGAATTTTAAATCTTAACACTTTTCAAGGCCACATCGTAACTTCGTTGTGGTTATGTGCACCAATTTCTGTGTCAGTCATTGGAAATTTGTTCCTGGGTGTGTTTTAAATTTTGAATCACGTTTTGGTGTACAACTTAAGTCAACTATTCTAATCCCGTTGAAGTAACCTTGAAGGAACCCTTCTGTGGAATTTTCGGATTGATATTAAATATGCAACTTTGGGCATCTTACACTTAAATATTTTAATAATTGTCCCAACGAACTCTATGAAATTCCTTGATAGCATAAAATGCCCACGAAAACCAAGATATTGAAAACCAAGTACGTTTACCTGCATATCTTCTTTTATTACTACTGTTTTGATAATTAATTAAAGTTGTTGAATATTGTATTGTAATTTTGATTTTTTAAAAATAAATTGCTCTTGCTAAAAGGCACCATTTGTTTCAGCTATGCTGTGCAAACAAAACATGAAGCTCTCTACACTGGTGGATGTATACAGGTTTTAATGTTTCTAATACAGTTCCTAATTTTAATTCATAGATTTTTTGTACATCTTAATATGTTATTTGATTTTTAGTGGTGTTCATCTGGGGAATGGTTTCTTAGCCAGTGTTTCGATTTTCTTTGTGTGGTCTCCGCTGAGAACAGTCAGTGTGAAGCAAAACTAGATTCTGAAGATGATCCAATAATCTGGTTTGTGCTGAGTCCAAATGATCTTTTTATTATTACAAGTCATAAGTCTGGCTTACTGAAACAATGGGAAGTTGAAGGTAATTTGAAAATAAGCTGAGGAATTTGTATCTTAAATCATGGGTAGGTTCTTTGTAGAATTTTGTCCAAAGATTTTCCAATCACGATCTTGAAAGCTGAGATTAATATTATTTACTGGAAAAATATTGAATTGACTCATTTCAGTTCAAATTACTATGCAAACTGAGTATAGACAAATTGAGTATTTAAAATTAATAAATGATTATTGCATATAATAGAGCCATCAAGGATATGTTCATAGGAATGTAGATCCTATTTCATGCTGTATGAAACTGAATTGAAATGGTATCATTGACATGGAATATTTCAATATTGCAGATTCTAAGGTGTACATTAAAAAATTTGTAAACAACATAAATAAATATCTAATGCAGTAAATTTATGTTTATGATTTTTTTTTGTTCGCATAACTTAGTATTCAGTTTGTATATAACTTACATGTGTGAGCATAATTTGAAGTGAAGAAAAAAAATTCAAAAGATCTGCAATCTGAAGTTTCTGAATTCATTATTGATTCTCATTATACTATGCAAGTAGATTCCAGTTTTCTTTTGAAGTACACAAGTAATTGGACTGATATTGATTCTGCTGCTTGCTAAATATCCATGGTTCTCTCTTATCGTAATTATTGCTATCTGAGGACACTTGGAAATTAAAACAACTGAGATGCATATATTATGCTGAACTATTAACCATGAAACTGAAACCCAATTTTAAAACTATATGAAATCTGTGAAATAGTTTGCATTGTTACTCTAGACAAAATTAATTTAGAACATTGATCTGTATGCAAACAAAGGATTTATGCTGTAACAAAAACTATCCAAAACTCATCTCTAATACCGGAAATTCGATTATTAAAATTTGTAAATTATTTTTGATTTTTGAGTTTCTCTTCCTTAGTTCGTTTTCGGGCTTATAGTTTTTGTGAATTTTTTTGGAGGATTTATTTGGGAACATCACAGCCACAGAGTTATAAAAGTATTAAGAACACTATAAGAGTACTTTCGGAGCATGTTGCTGTTGTTTGTATAGATTTCTCTGTAGTTAGCATAGTTTTTGAAGGTGAACCTTGTTCCATTAGTAAATCTCTTTCCATGACAGTAAGTCAATCGGTTGAACTGAAATGCTAGCATTTATTCCATTACTGCCTCTCCACAAACTGTTGTCTTATATCAGCATTCACTTTACTGCTTTTCAATGCAATAAGAATAGTCTATTCAGACCTTCAATTCCTTGATGTTAGCAAGTTCATGTTTCCACATGACAAGGGAAATCGCGATTGATAATGATGTAGAAAACAAAAAATGCTTCCAATACATCGAAAAACGCGAATTTTAAGCCTGTTTTTCAGTACTCCGAAGTTTGAATTTCAGCCTTTTATCTTATTTACCTGCATCATGTGATAAGTGTAAATAATAATGTTTCAGTCCCAACAGAGTACTATGAAAGTAAAGATTCTGACTATGAATCCTCTGTGTAGATGTGAATGAGTTAATGCTTGTGTGTGAGTTTCAAATAATCATATGAATGTTAAGTAATGGGTGTTTATTATAGGGATGGCATATCTTAACGTTAAAATATTAATGTTAGTTTAAGGAAATAAGTACCATAGTACGTGTCTTGTTAAATGGTGATGTTGACTCTAGAAATTTAAGATATGAATTTAGAAAAATGTAAGCATGTTGGTTAGAAGGGTGTAAGTGCATTGAAGGATTCTATCTTTATTTGTGGCAATTTTTGACTTGAGAATCGAGGATTATTCACATGCCATTTGATTTATTTTGCACATGCTTAATTTGAATTCAAATATAAGCTTCCTACATAAAACAATTGCATTATAGGGAAGAAATTAATTCGAACATGGAAGGCTCTCCATATTGGTTTTATCAGAAGATTGGTTTTTGATTCAACAAGTACTTTGTTGGCAAGTGGAGCAAGTGATTCCCTTATTAAAGTATGGGATATCCAGAAACAATATTGTACTCATTGTTTACGTGGAGCTCAAGGTGTAATCAGGTATCCATTCCTAATGCAGGATTTTATTTGTTGCAAAATGACGATTTTTTTTTTTTTTTAGTGTCATTGTTTTTCATCCAGAAAGCTCTAGTTGCCTTTTATTTGGAGCATCTGATAATGTGATCATCTATGGATGGGATTTGAAGACTTCTTGTATAGTCTATACTTTGGAAGGACACTATAGCATAGTTACCGCACTTTTATTCAGTTTAAAAAATAATTCTTTGATAAGGTAGGTACACTTGGATGCACCTTCTGAATAATTAAGTTTCATTTAGCTCTGGAAGAGATAAAGTAATATTGGTGTGGGATTTGGAAAATCAGGTTATCAAGAAAACTATTGCTGTATATGAATCAATTGAAACTTTGGTCCAGTACCCCATTTCGGATCCATCCAAAATGCGTGGTTCCTTTGTCATTAGTGGTGGAGAGAAAGGTAATGGTTGTCAATGCAGTTGTTTTAGTATCATTGTGTTTTTAAAGGTGTAGTGAAGTTCTGGGATGTCAATAAAGGAGTTCATTTGTGGGAAATACCTGAAAAGTCGGTGAATCCTTTGCCGTCTATCATCAGTATGTCTGTTGCTGCCAATACTTCTCTTTTACATGTTGTTTACGCTGATCAGACTTTGGTTACGTATGATCTCAAAACTCAGGCACCAGTCAAGCAAGCAAGTCTTTCAGCCTACAGCAAAATGCACTTACTTTTATTTATTAGTTATTAGGATTCAGTGATGAAATTCTAGATGTTTGCTTTGTTGGATCAGAGGAGGATCACATAGTGGTTGCAACCAATAGTTCTGTGATTAAATTATATAGCAAGTTGAAATTTGAATGTAAACTCATTCATGGTCATTCTAATACTGTGGTTGGTGTTACAAGTTGGCCTGCTGATTTGACCGTGTTTGCTTCATGTTCAAAGGTTGAAATGGATGCTTGTGTGAAATAATGCCATCGTACTTTTCTGTTAGGATACGACTATTCGAGTTTGGAAAATAGAATTCTCATCGGATATCAGTGTATGGTGTGTAGGTTTAGCTTCCGGTCACACAGGTTCCATTACAAGCATTTCTTCCAATTGTTTGGAACTTGGATTCCTAGCATCTGTTAGTGAAGACACTTGTTTAAAGATTTATGAATTCTCTGAAGACTTCCTGAACGGTAGCCAGTTTTAAAAAACCTTAAGATATCAATAAGATTTTTTAGATTGTCAGAATCTTGTACAGTTGAGTGCCAAGCACACCACTGTTTCTCATTCAAAGACTGTCAATTGTGTTTGTATCTCACCCAATGATAAGCTTGTTGCTACTGGTTCTCAAGATAATACTGCTAAGGTTGGTTATTTTGCTTATTTTGCAAATAAATGCAACTAATCATCATCTGCTTTTAGTTATGGACACTTAATGGACTTAATTTACTGGGAACTCTGCGTGGTCATAGGAGGGGCATTTGGTGTGTTCAGTTTTCAGTTTCAGATTCTGTGCTGGCAACAGGATCTGGTGACACAACAGTAAAAATTTGGTCAATAGTGAATTTCACCTGTCTTAAGGTACAAGAAGTTAGTTTACATTATGTGATCTTATTGAAACTCACATGTTTAGACACTGAAGAGTCATGAAAGCTCGGTACTGTGTTTAGCATTTATAAGTCAAGGATTGCAACTATTGACTACATCTTCAGAAGGTCTAGTCAAATTATGGAATCTCAAAACAAACGAATGTACAAAGACTTGGGATGAGCATGAGGATAAAGTGTGGGCACTTGCAGGTAATTTGAAAGGAATCCTAATAGGAACAGCCATTGATTCATTCATTGAGCAGTAGGAAGCAATGCAACAACTTTTGTAACAGGAGCAGCAGATTCAAAGCTCATTTTATGGAAAGATATAACTGAGGACGAAGAAAATGTCAGAGCAGCTGACCATGAAAAGTTTATCTTGCAAGAGCAACAGTTACAAAATTTGCTTCAAGCAAGAAAATCAGATGAGGCTTTGAAAATGTGTCTCACATTAAAGCAACCTTTTCGTGCATTAGGCATCATAAAAGGTCAGGTTTTTGGTGTTTCTTTAGTTGGTCATGTTTGGAGATGTTGAAAATTGTGTGATTATTCTTATATGCATGAAAGAATACTGTATGGGAAGCTAAATAGATGTTTCTCTGTTTCTGTTTTAAAAAATTTAAGGAGTAAACTTAAAGCTGGTTTGTGTATTCCATGCATGCTTTCCTTTCATGTGGATTATACTGCATGACTGCGTTTGCTGCTCTTAATTGTGAAAAGCATTGTTCAGTCTCTTGTTAAATCCTTATTTCTTTTGTATGGAAAGCGTTAGTACGTATTTTAATCGACAAACTCTCCTAATATTAACCCATTCCCATATAATGTTTATCATCTTACATGGCTGGTGCATGTTCGTGAGGTCTATATGCATTTAGACTTGTTCAGCATAAAGCCCTTTGAGATCAAAGTTATATTTACGATCAGAAAATCGTCAACTCCATCGGATACACATGGAGACAAACCCTCACCCCTTTACTGCAAAATTGTGAATCCTCAGATTATGGGATATGATGAAATATTGTATCAATCTTGTAACCAAAGTTGGGAATTTATATCCATCTCCATTGTCTCCTTTGTCATTGAAAATAAAGACTTTCTGTACTTTGTAGATGTGCTCACGGATAAAACCGGTGACTCGAGGCTCCAGAACCTCATATCAGAACTAGAACCAAGTCATCAAGAAATGCTTTTGAATTACGCCGTAGATTGGAATACAAATAGCAAACACTGTTTGGCTGCTTTGGTAAGATGATGATTATGTCATTTATTCAAAAATGAGTTTTGATTCTTAGACTGTGGTGCAAATTTTGTTGTCAAGTATGACAGTGGAACAAGTTCTTAAATTACCTAACATTCAATCTCATATTGAAAATCTCCTGCCATATACTGAGAAGCATTTTCAACGTTTGAATCACCTTTTACAGTCTATTCTGTTTCTGAATTTAACCCATCAACGCATTCGAACTACTGCGGATAGGTGTAACTAGAAGAAATGAAAAAAAATAAACTTGAAGAATGTGAAAAGGTTTTGTTAAACTACCCGTATTATGTACGCAGAAATCCAATACACATACTTGGGAATCTAAAGCAAAGCCCTCAGCATCCGTGCGTGTTCTGCGATTTCCTGACGGAATGTCAGGGTATGGATGTGTTCGAAAGTTATGGTATATACCCCAACGAAAGTCTGTTTATTTCCCCGCTTTTTTGTACCATTTTCGGGCTGGTCATTTTGGTCGTTTAGCTAGTACAGAACTAGAAAACTGGTGGGGTAGTATCCCACACAGTCGTATGGATACCGCGCTTGCCAGCCTGTTTCAATGCTCTCATCATCATCCAACGATGATCCCCGTCGGAGGATGCTAAGGGAGTGGCATCTTCAGGAAAACAAAAAGCTCGGATTGCCTTACACTTCCTCAATAGCGTATAGGGTGAGAGTGCCCCGAGAGATTCGTGGATAGCATTCACTTTTCAGTCTCTTTTTGTGTCATCAAAGAGCAAGATTGCAGCAGACCACGAGAGCTGATTGCATCTCCTTCGTAACACTTGGCAGGTTGATATGCATTTTCACATAGGCAGCGGTTTTTCGTGCTCATGACGCACGGCTGCCGTGTGGTTTACACAGACATCGCGTGTGCAACCAGTTTCATCCGATCACAAATCCACATCGGCCCAGCCTGCTATCTGGACTTCTCGTGTTTTCCTTCCTCCTTCACTCTCTCTCCCAGTGGCGTAGAGCCTGGAGGAAACACTTTTCGGGATCCGGTGAGCACGGGATGGCTCTTCGGCTCATCTTTGGTGACCTTGAACTTGACCGGCACGGTCCCTTGGCACCTCATGCAGCATCGTTCCCTCTTGTACATTGGGTAATCTATCGCTTCCCATGTGCATGCTTGGTTAATACGAGTACCGATGAACTCGGACTCGAGCTGCTGCCTCCGAGCATCTCCATGTATACCACACTTCAATCTCATTCCTGTGTTTTCCATACCTTTGAACTTGAACGTTGAGGTCTTCGTAAAGTTTCGCTGCTATACTGCTGACGCTGGTGTGTTGAGCCACTGCCTATCCCAAGGTCGTACCATGGGCCGAGTTTGAAACTCAAGTTTGCTCCCAGAATTGGCGTAGCTTTTCCCTCGCAGCTTTCACAGTGATGGAGCTTTGAGTGAAGCTCCCCATGATGGACGTCGGTCGGCAGTTGCAGCCCTTTTTGGTCAAGAATCGGCCAGCACTCTCAATATTTTCGAAATATGGAATGGAATTGAGAGGTGTGAAAAGAATACCAAGGAAGATGGTGCAGTTGTGTTCCCTTCAGTTCAAGCCGTGGCTCCTTGTGGCTCTTGTTCCCCCCTCCCCCGTTCGCCGCAAAAATCTCATGGCTGGATTTTGTTGCTCCCGCACGCAGAATCAGGCGATGGAAAAGGAGAAGCTGGAACGGGATACCAGCTCCTGGAATACGTATGTCTGATTTCGGTCTTGCCAAAACAACTCACACGTCTACTGTGGCTTTTCCCACACACAGTGGAAGTGTTTAGCTACTTTTGCTAAGCAAGGAGCATTTTGTGGACCGCGTTGCCAACAAAAATTTTCAAATTTCTTGAAAAACCATTTGCACCGGTTTCTTTGTTTTTCCATTTTTTTTTTCTTTTTAATTAAAAAAAGAATGCATCCATACTTCAGTATTTTCTTTGCTGCATCACGTCTGACCTGGGAGTCGTTTGCTCCGTTAGGGGATGACCATACGTGGCCATCGGGAGAGTGTGGCACAGCCTCTGCGGTTGTGCTGTGTGAGGTTGATGTGGGGATTGAGAAGCACGGCGAGCAAATTTTCAGACAACGTTCGAAAGTGGCTTCGTTTCAGGTGTCATCCTCTCGCGCGCGCCCTTAATCTGAACACCTTCTGCAAGAAGAGTTTCATGGGTGCGTTCAGCAGCTGACCTGATGTGTAGCCACAGGGCTCCTGCACACAACCAACCACCGAGTGCACGAGTCCCCATTCATTATAGTGAAGCAGTTTTGTTTTGTTTCCTCTACTAACGCCTGAGTGTAAATCTTCATCTGGGACTTCCTCAAGAAGTGCTTTAAGTACCGCTACTTATCTCCGTAAGCACTGCTCTTTCCTTTAAGCCTCCTTTGCGTGCGGCTCGTTGCTTCAGTCACATCAAAAGTGGACCAGGAAATTACCTCCTTTGTTTTGTATTGATAGCGTGCAAATCTGTGAATCACAATAGAGCACACATTCAGCTTGCAATTCCTAACACCTCCGGCATGGCGAATGGTGCCTCCATCAACACGCAGTAGCCCTTGCATACCGTTAGCAAGAGTTTCAATTCCAGAAAATGCTACTAAGAGAGGTGGTGTGAGTTAAGAGGAATCGCTTTGTACCTCTGGGACTAATCAACGTCAGCTGGTCCATTTCAGCTTTGTTTCGGAAGTTAAAAGACTTTCTTCGAGCTCTTTTTGCTTTCTGGATTTCTAGGGGCGCAGAAGACTGCGGTTTCTGTTATTTGCGCGCGTCTGTACCAAAGGCGTAAGCAGCCTCAGGGACAAAGGCCGGACCTCTTACCTCTTCGTCCGATGCGAACACAGCCTGGTCTCTTTTGCAGCCCTTTCTCCCGATTTATTTAGCATCAAACGTGTTCCTCGGGTCAGCGATAAGAACGTGCTTATTTAGACTGTCTCAAACAGGAAGATCCGAAAGGTGTCAATCAGAGTGCAGACGCGAAATTTTCAGAGCCGCGTCCCTTTCTTGTGCTTCTTTCCATCGCACTCTTGTTTTTCTTGTACCGCTGTTTCTGACTATGCGCGCGCGTTTCTGATTTTCAAGATGGTGGTGGCGATTTTCATGCATCGGTCACTCGGAAGAATCAAAAGTGGCCGCCTGCTTGGCGACGAGCAGAGGCACCAGGCTCTCGCGATCATCTCTCCCTTTGCAACGCAACGGCAGAGCATCTTCGGCACGTTGTTCGCCTTGCTTAGCGAGGTCAGAGTTTTCCCGTGCTTTCATCTTCTGCACTCGCGCGCGCGCGCGTACACACACGCGTGGTCGCGTGCCGCAGCAGCATGAGGGGCTGCCAGGTCGTGCATTCCTGTGCAGGTTCTCAGGTTCCCGTGCAGGGCCGTACCTTTTCGTCGCCTCAGGGAGAGTGCGTTTCCCTTGGAGACGCTTCTCGGAGCCGTGCCGAGTCGGCAGACCGCTCTTCGGCCTCCTTGGACGCGCGTCTTCGTGTGAGGACGGGTGCCTTCTTTCGGTGCCGCGGAACGGCATGGAATTTCTGCGACCTCATAGCGGCTGTTGGCGTTTGTCGTTCACGTGGCTTCGTGTGTGCGGAGATGCCTCCTCAGAGGGCAGTCGACGCAGTCCTCCGTGGTGTGTGTGTGAGAGTTCCGCCTGGGAAGGTAGCTGAAAGACGAAATACTTCACAGCGTCCACGACACACACGCACGCACCCCTCCTCGGACTGCAGCCGAACACCGGGTTCTGTGGATGCTCATCCATCCTGAGTCAAGGTGCCCCACGCAGTCCACCTCTGCCAAGGGAAGGCGAACTGCGAATGGCAAAACAGGTGAACATGAGGAAGCTTCCTGGCTCTCCGCTGTCAACGAGGTTCCTCAAACAGATAAGAAGCACTTCCGCGAGTAACACGCTGGCACTGGTGAGTGCAGTGGAGTCGAGGCACTTGTAACGCCATCGCGCGACAACTGCAATTGAGATCTGATCTGGCGCGAATAATCGTTTGTGCGGCACTCACACACCATACGCAGCCTACGCTTGGGAAAGTCGTAGGCGTGGCAATCGGAACTTCCCACGAATGGGCGAACGAGGTGCACGCGGGGCAAACGCGTTTCTGGCGCCCCATTCGAAAAGTGGGTGTCCAGTCTCGCATGTATTCGGACACCTTCATCCGCCATCCTGAAATGATCCTGGCACAGGTCGCGGTGGTGGATCCTCGGGAACGCCTTGTTGCCTTGGCTTCACGCCGGGTGAGGACGGGCGTGCAGTGATGTCCTCCCATCCGAAGAGGAATCGCGCGGATCCACTTCGAGATCACTTTGATCTCGTGAGCCACGTGAGCTTCACGTTGTCCTCCTGCCAGGAAGGGCTGCTTTGACCTCGCGGTGTCCTTGTCCACGAGGAGAAAGAACTCGACAAACAAGGGAATTCGCTTATGACCTTTTTCTTTGAAGAAGCGAGAAAGAAAAAAGAGAGAGAGAGAGAGGGAGAAGATGGGAAGCTTAGAAGATGGTTTGCGCAAAAGACTGTCAGCTTGAGGAAAACGAGATCGTGCGCAGGTTTGCAGATTTAGGCTCAGCATCCGCAGAGCAAGTGTCAGCGGCACGGTTGATTTTCTCTCGCGATTCTTGAGGTCCCACGAACAAGCAGAGTCCATCGGTTTGTCAGTATCGGTGGCAGCACGAAAGACGGAATCTTCCCGATTTCCCCGTGTGCTCGCTCGAGGACCTGGGAACCTCAAGAATCTTGCAAGATCGAATGAGCGAATTCAGATTCAGCTCAGCGGTCTGGAAACTTCCTCAAGAGAAAATTGCGCTCGAATAATACTCCACCCTCTGGAGCATCCCCGCAGGCATCCGGGAGTTCGAGAAATTCCAGCAAAATCAGAAGACAGGCGGAAGAAAGATTTTAGGATGACCCTTAATCTAGAAAGTGCCTTTTCTGTAGCGCAAGCAAAGAAGAGCGGAACTTGGCTCGGGGATTCAATAAGGGACCGATCCTCTCCTGGTCTAGATATGCGGGATTCACCCTGAAGGCTTTGGATCGTTCGTAGATTTTCCTTTCCGCTTCTCTTCATCCACCTAATCAGACGGCGTCGCTGTGGTTTCCAGCTCCATCCTCACGCGAATCTCTCGGGTCCTCCGCGTTTCCTCTGTTCGACGAAGCGATCCCGGCTGCCCCCCTCCCCTCCAAAATATTCGTCCCGTAGACGAAGGGACACCTTCTCTTCGCCTTTTCCCACGAGTCGCTGCGAATTTACAAAGAGATCGTTGAAACGATGCTGGGTTGCTCAGAAGCTGTTGCTCACAAGCTGCCCCATCATCCTCAACGCACTTTCATCCCGAAAAGCAACACGGAAATAAAACTGGTGGCTTCCAGACAAATTTCACGTGCTTGGAGACAGCGGTAGGAAGAGCGCACCAAGAAGGAGAAAATCCCGATCACGTGAACGCATGATGAAGATGTGAGGATTCCTTGCGCTTCCCGGATGAGTGCGACGTGCGCACGGGTGCAGTCTCGACCTGCGACTGACCGTTTCCTCGGGCATCAGGTGACGGGAATGAATAATGAAAAAAAAAGAAAAATAAATAAATAAGGGACTGGAACTTGGTAAATAGGGAGGGGACGATCCAGAAACTAGCTTGATCGTCAGCTGGAGCACAGGTGCCGAAGGACGAAGAAGAAGTCGAGTTCATAAAAATGTCATAAGAATTGCCTGCGACTGTTTACCACCAATCTAACAGACCCAAAAAAAAATTCCAACAGACCAGCATCTGGATCTCCTGCCGGCCCGCGAGCGGTACCGTCTGGTTGCGGAAAACCGTCCGCACACGCGCCAGAAACAACGAAACGAGCCCGGAGATGCGGCAGAGATGCGGCTGCCCTCCTTCTACAACAACCGCTCGCTGCAGGACGTCATCGTACAGCCCACCAAGAACCACCCTAGAAGCAGCGCTACCCTCCCTCAGAGAGCACCTGGGCAGTAGCCAGTCGGCCAAATGGGAGATCAATTGCGAAATAGGTCTTCGAACAAGGGAATCAGGTGTTTGGACTACGGGCCAGCTCACGGACGCTGAGACCCCAAGCGTCCCACCGAAAGGACTATTGCGCTGGGGTGAGTTGCTGGAAATCCCACAGGAAAACCTCGACTGGACCCCAGAGCTGAAGAACAAACGGGTTCTCCCCCTGAATTGGCAGGATTCGGCAATTCTGCTGTTGCGCTGGGGTCCTCCGTGCAACGCTGCCGGTCTCACTGGACCCGGGTGGATGTGGATCCCAACTGTTTTAGGTGAGGGGAACGGGAATTCCAGTTCCCTCACCTACTTGTGGACTGTGTTGCCCTCCGGCCCCTGTGGTTGCGTTAGGCAACGGCCCTTGGGGCACCGACGGACAATCCCAGGGAAGTGATGAAGAACCTCTTCGTGCGCGATGCTCTTTCGCTTGCCGCATCGCCAGCAGCTCTTTGCAGCTGCCTACGAGGGATGGTAGCGGCCTGGAGCCACGCGAGAGGAGGACGGCACGACAGGGATGCCATCTGCTTCGCCCTGCGCTTCCTGTAGACGGCAGCTGGATGGACCCATCTGGAGCATACCCGGATGGAAATTGCCAACATCCTGGAAAGGATGCAGAGGACGCCCTCGAGCGGACAACGATCCTTTCTTGCGCCTCCCAGAGTTTTCCTTTTTTATGATTGATTTTTCTTTCATTTTCATTTTTGTTTGCCCCCTTTCCTCCGCTGCAGAGGCGAACCTCGGCGGCCTGCGTGCCGGTTATTCGGCAGCTTCTGAGCATCTTCGAACAATGTAGGTCTGATGGACCTACACACGTATGTTTATTATTTTTCATAATAGAGGCCCCGGCGTGACCGGGTGATAAATCACTCTAACAGAGCACTTCAGTGGCCTCCCTCGTTCTCGCCGATGGGCGAGGCGAGCGCTTTCCACGTGAGTCACCATTCGAAAGGCCGGTAGCGATCTCACGGGGTGGTCGCTACTGTTGGCCTACGTTGATGGAAGTCCTTTGGAATTCTTCTGTTTTGCTGCTTTCCTTCCAGCTTTTTTTTTGTTTTTGTTTTGCTGAATACTCAAAGAACCGTTCGCCTAGAGGCTCACGAAGCTCTTTGACACCGTCCACGCCATCCGAGGGTGCGTGTGACCCTTCGAGTTATAAGGGGCGTCCCAGGAGGGGGACCACCCTGCGAATCCTGGGAGTGCTCCGGAGGAGGGAGGAGTCCGTCTCTCCCACGCTTGGGAGGGAACCCCGAACCACTTCTTCCTTGTTTTCTTCGGAGATTGCCACTCCCACCTCGTTTCTTCCCCGGAGGGAATACGCAAGGAAACGCTGCTCCTTGTTTTCTCCTCCTCTGAAGAGAACCACGAAGGAAGTGCCCTGGGCGAGGGGGAAGCAGGAGAGGAGAGCAGCATCAGCACGCGGGATGACACTCTGAGAACCACGCCCTTCGCCCCAACACACGTCCTCCGTGTAGTTCGCCCGTCCCACGAAGACTCCAACCACAACTCGCCCAGTGCTAAATAACCGTCCGCCTCTTGTGGGGGGAGGGGGGAGGTCACGAAGCTCTTTGGCGCTGTCCACGCCTCACGAGGGTGCGTGCTCACTCTTCAAGTTGTAGGGGTATTCCGGGAAGGGACCACCCTACGGATGCAGGAAGGGCTCCGGAGGAAGGAGGAGTCCGCTCCTCCCTTACTCTCCAGAGAGTACTCTGAAGGGACGGCTCTCCATCCCTGGTTGCCTCCGAAGAGAACCCCGAAGGGATGCTTCCCGATTTCTCCGAAAGGTCGCTCCCCGAAGGGAACAGTGCGCTTCTCGACACTCTGGAGAGGTGCCAGCCAGCTCCATGGTACGAGACGGATGGTCCCTCCGAAGAGGGAGGAGGGACGGCCCCATTTTCACGAATGGAGGTGAACCTACCCCCCCTCCGGAGATTACCTCCTCAGTTTCTGGAAGAACCCCGGAGGGTGGTTCAAGTCCCGGCTGCTTGCACTGCTGCCGCCGCATTCGAAGAGGCCAGCCAGCGTCATCTTGCAGGGAAGGAAGCAATCGAGACTCACTCCACACTTCCCGGCGTCATTCCCTCTCCCTCCTCTCCCACCGGGCAGGATTCGACCCCGCAACGCTCGGTGCCGCGCTAGAGGAGACCACAGCCGTCCGTGCGCCCGCGCTGGCGAGGTCACGCAGATTTCAAAGGCTGCTCGACATGCGAACTGATCCGACTGCGTAACACCATCTGTGGCATATTCGCCTTTGCCGAGGTGTTTGCACGGAAATCTGGGATCAAAAGGGTTCCTCACCGCCGCGGTGGCTCCGTAGGAACCGACAGTGTGGTGGTCTCCGTCCCGAGCGCGCCGGTGGCTCCGGCTCCGAAGTCGGGTGCGCCGAACGCACTCATCGCCGGCGTCGGTCAGCATCGCACAGCAGCGAGCCGAAGTAACCAAGGAATTTGTTGAGCGAAGACTTCATTCATTCCCGGAGGAAAAAAAAAAAAAAGTTACCAAAGCGTCCCGTCGTTCTTCCTGTTGTGGCACACGTCGGCATCCTCAAATCAGCCTCCAGGCATCCGTACGCAACTGAAACAACCCTCCGAGTAAAAGCTGCTGAGATCCTTGAACGGAAGTTTGCATGGGATGGCATGGACGGGAGTTTGAATGGCTGAACACTTTCGGTGCATCGCCAGTGCTCCAGCAATGAGTGAATGATGAGTCTGGGGGGCAGGCGTCTTAGATAGGGATCGGTCGAAAAGTGCGCGAGTTGTGTGTGGGGACGGGCAAAAGGTAGGAGGAGTGCGCGCGACATGCCCCAGAGAAACCGAAAGAATGGGGCCGCGTCCGCTGCCGTGGGTTGTCCCGAAAATAAATG
Organism: Raillietiella orientalis; assembly: GCA_036172245.1. Classification (NCBI taxonomy): domain Eukaryota; kingdom Metazoa; phylum Arthropoda; class Ichthyostraca; order Raillietiellida; family Raillietiellidae; genus Raillietiella; species Raillietiella orientalis. Next base: position 414,214 of record JAYWIR010000055.1, on the reverse strand, counting down.
CGGGGACCGCCAGAACGCATCTCGCTGCGAGTGGCAACGCGACTTGTTTCCCTCCCTTTGAGCAGGAGAATCGTTCCGCTGTCCTGGACCACTTTTTCATCCCAAACAAATGCAAGTTTCGAGGTGGTTTCGAGGTTCGGCTGATTTCGAGGGCAGCTTCCCATGCGACTCTTTGCACGGACATTGTGCTTCAGGAAGAGCTCCACAACATTACAGGGTGGCCAGCAATCGCTTCACCAAATTCATCCACTCCATGTTGCAGCGATAAAAAACGTGCGTCTCCTCGCGGAGGAAGAGGGAGGAATGGGGGGAGGGGATGAGAGAAAAGATAACGCTTCGAGATCATGGGTGCCGCTCTACCCAACTCGCTTGCGAGCTGCGAAGGCGTTGCCACTCCAGGAGAGGGCGTCATTCCTTGCTGCATGCTGGAGAGCTGTTTGGGAGCAGCCATTTGCATAGGTCTGCATGGGTCTTTCCCCTTAGCGACGGAAAACCAGTCTGTAAACTCCAAGCAGCTGGCGTGATGATGATCACAGGAAGTGCGATTCCCGGAGAAAGGGAGCAAATTAACAACCACGGAGCGCTTCCGGTGCACACCACGCTCTCCAGCTTTTCGCTATGCCGAAAGAGCAGTCCTCATTTCTAGTGCTTTCGATTTTTGCAAACGCAATGCGTTCTCCTACGTGTGCAGGTCAACCCCCCCCCCCCCTCCTTTCCCCCAAATTCCATTTCCGCGAATATAGTTCACTGAGAGGATCCCTCATCCTTCGTACCAACCGTTTTCTCTTGCGCGTGTGGCATTTCGGAATCGCGTAAAAGAATTCGTCCCCCAAAGCAAAGCTCTCAGAGAGAGGAACCGCTGTTGCAGTGATCCAAGAACCCGTGCGCTCATCATCTCCTTATTTAAGAGACAGCTGCTGCAGACTGCCTGGACTCAAATCAAGAGTTCCCCATGCATTGAGAAAGGCGCCCGGAAGCAGCCAGCTCTCCAGCTTCTCTGTTTCTTCAGACAGGAATTGCTTTTCCAGCTTTCCTGAAATAGGGAATGGGAAACCATTTGCCAAATTTCAAGGCAGATTTAGTAGTAGTAGTAGTAGTAGTGGTGGTTGGGGACTCCTGGACTAAACTATTAGCGCTCCTCCTGTTATTCACGCAACGAATCTGAAGGGGAAAGTGGGGATGTCGAAGGATGAGGTATGACTCTTCGCCAAGGAGGATGTTCGCGACAAGAGCAAAGCTCTCGACGGAGCGAAAGTGCTCATCAACCAAAGGAAAGGATTTGCGTCCCCCTCTGGAGCTGGGCGTCTGATCACGAGCAGGCAGTCATCCGAAGATCCTTTCTGCTGCAGAGGAATCGTCTGAGTACCCCCACGAGGTGCGTTCACTGCCTCCAAGAAAAACCGTACTCGCAAATCTGGCCAAAAGCTCGGGGCCAGCAGCACCTCGATGTTTCCAGCACGGTCCGGTCCAGCAGGGGACGCCAAACGGACGTTGCGGAGACCAATGCAGAGAAGGGGGGGGGGAGAAAGCAGATGTTTGCTCCTCCTTACGGGCTGTTTGCGAACGAATCCGCATAAATATTTTCGGAAATTTTTCAATCGGGAACCTTCCGTTCGTCGTTCACTCACTCATCTCTCTCTCCGAGTCTCTCTCTTCATTTGCTGAACTCTCGCCCCGAGCTGCGTTTCAGTCTTTCGATTCAGCTTTCCTTTCGTCGACCTGCAACCCTGACACGACTTGCTGCTGTTTGAAAAGCCTCCCGCAACCCTTTCCTTGCGTGTCTTCAGCAGTACACGTGCTTTTGGGGAATTATTCTCGCCTTTTCATTTGCTTTTATTTCCTTTATTTCCGTGCGTGACCGAACCTGCGTTTCGTTCTCTGTTCCACGGCTCACTTTCTCGACCCCCCCTGTTTTCCTTGGAGAGTGCGGTGGTCGCTCGGTGGCTCCGACGGATTTTTCGGGGAGCTTCCAAGCACGGCCGGAAAGGGGATCGGAGATGAGGATGGACGGCGGGCAGGCAAGTTGGTGAACACGGTGGGACGCAGGCGCGGTCGGCCATGCGAGCAGGAATTCCAGGGGATGCGGAGCTCCCTCAACTTTGTACCTCCGGAAGTGGGAAGGCTGTTGGACGTGGCTGTCATTCCTCTGCCGCCTTTTTCCCCTTTCCCATCGAGAAGCCCCTCCGCCCGAACGTGCGCGCTCCCTTCGGGCTGGAGGGCCGAGCGGCTTCCCTCCAGCATGCAACACGCCGTGAACCGGTGCAGCGTCTGCGGAACCAGGAGATGCACGGAGATGCGCCACGCTCCGGTTCGCAACGCGCCGCAGACGGCTCGCCTCGCAAGAGGTGAGAGCCGTGAAACGGTCCGTTCTGCTGCCGACATGCCGAGGTCAGACGGCACGTTCTGACCGCACTGCTTTTGTCCCCCCGCTCGTAGCTGCGAGAGCCGGGAAGCACGGAATGCTTCCGCGTGCTTGGCGTATCCGGGACGGTCGGATCGTCCTGCTCACGAGGACAAAGTTTTCGACGGCTTCGAATCGCTTGCCAGTGTCCATGGTCCTTGACGAAATTCACCGCCGCGGGACCACGGAGCTGGCGGGAATGGAAGTCTCCCACGGGATGCAAGTCTGGAACGTCCTTGTCCGCGCTCCGTGCAGAGAATGGGGATGGAAGAGAAATGACCGACGGGATGCGAAGACACGGGGGAAGCAGGAAAACTGTTGAAAGGGTCAGTACGTTGCAAGGACAGCGAAGAGCCTGAAGCGCAACGAATATCCAAATTCATCCTTCTCATGTAAGTTCCACGACGCACGGGAAGGACGGGCAGTCATACCTGAGGGCTTGTCCTGGCCAATGGCTGCTGCTTTCAACGTTCCCCCCCCCCTTCAAGGCTGGAGTGGCCCGACTGACAACGCGCGCGGGGGGTGGGGGGACAGTTTGCGTGCATCACATTGATTAGCCGCTGCTGGCAATGCTCTGGAGACCGTGCCTCGTGCGTGTGCACTGTGCATCTGCACGGACCGATGCGTCGCAACGAACTTCACCGCTGCACTCTCAAACTGTTTTCGCAGACTCCATAAATCTCTCCATCTTCTCGTCCGGGAGATTCTTCGCCACTTGCGGTCCCACCGGGGAGCGCGACACCGCCGCAAGTATGCCTGCGCGCGAGCGCTCCTCAGCTTCCCGAGGCGCGCGCCTGGTGCTCCGCCGCCGCCATCTCTTCCTCGTCTTGAGCTCTCCGCCCGGAACGGGGAGGAGGTGCTCCCCCATCCCGACAGGCGTCCCGGAGGCACTTTGGCGCGGGAGCAGACCACTCCGACCTGAGCGGAACACTTCCTATTGGCGCACCAGAAGAAGAGGAAATAAGGGGGGATAAACCTTCATCGGAAACACCGACCGGATCCAAGGACGAACGGGCGGTGAAAGGTCGATCGAGCTGTGCGAAGAACGTAAAGTGCCACCCCCCCCCCCGCCACGGGGGGGGGGGTGGCACTTTACGTTTTCGGTCGAAGACGCGGTCCGATGCAAACGTCGGCGCTCGACTTCCCCGAGGACGACATTCTTTCACACCCGCGGGGTTCACGTGAATGCGACCCTCCCGCGGCTCGGCCTCAACGAAACGTCAGTCACGGTCCTCTATGCCAAAAGGAAATTTCGCTTCGGCTCTCCGCCGAAAGGAACACTCCTCGCACCTCTCTCTCCGCCTCCCCCATTCAGCGGTCTGCGAGGCACGTGAAATCGGTTGCCATAAAACTTCGACGACGCGGGCGCGTTCCCGAGCAGAGCACACATTGATAATCTGAAGTGTGTTAAAAGTTCAAGGCTATGCCGTTCATGCTTTTTTCTTTTTTTCTTTTTTTTTTTGGGGGGGGGGGGGGAGATGAAATGTATTTCCCATGATAAGCAATGTTTGCCCCGGTCAGCAAAAAAAGGATTCCGATGTACATGAAAACAAGGCATCTAGCCGCGAGTACATTAAAAAAAGGGAGCGAGAGAGCACTTTCACAACTGCAGCTGTCGATTCCAGCAGGGCTTTTTAAGGTGAACTCACGCTGAAGTTCCAATTTATTCATACTGATGCAATGTCGCGATAGCTAATGTGCATGCAAACAAAACAAACCCCGATGGCGAAAAAGGGAAAAAAGAAGTTACATCTGCGAACGCGACTGAGATGAGCAAAGCATAAGGAGGGCACTCTCACAAATCGAAGGGGGGGGGGGGAAGGGAAGGGGGGGATGGGAGGGGAATTAAAGAAAAAAAAAGGGGGATTGGTGCGTTTCGAAGATAACCAAATAACGTCACGTATACGAAGAAAGGAGTAAAACCGAATTTCACATGACCACGGCGCTCAAGGCTAAGACCTTTTCGACAAACACAGGCAGCACTTCGGAACATCCGTTATGACGTCACACATTACTCGGAAACATCAACTGCAGGAGGATGGTGGCCGTAAAGAACAGAGTCTGCAGGAACTGCAAGATCCGACGGCGTATCTACTCGTGCGCAAACTCTACGGTGCGAATTTCTAGATGCAGATTCCACACGAGAGGGAGGAGAGAGCTTTTCGAAACACGCTATTCCCGAGCAACTTCTTCGGCCATCTAAATGAGTTGAAGTAGGACTCATAAGGAATGAGACAGTTTGGCTCAATGATGAAGTTTCTTGTTATATTTTCATTACGGATACAGTCTCTTGTTTAGGGACATACACTGCAAACAATAACACGACTTGAGATCTGTCACAAAACGGAAACCTGTCAGTGAAGTCTGTTGTTCTTGAAATGGTAATCAGTTAATGAAACGACCCTTCCCCCAATAAGAAAGTTAAGTGTCATTAACAACTGACAAGGAAACAGGTTCGTCTGGTGGGTAGCACAAAGGAATTCTACCGAGTAAATCAGGGAAGCAATGCCTACTTTTTGCCAACCATATGCAACCAAGTTTAAGAGCAAACGAACAAAGGCTATGTATTCTTTTAATAGAGTTCTGTCATACACAATGGTATAAAAATGCACTTTTGGGTGAACTATCGTACCAGTCAGGTAAGTTCATTAGGCACAGATAATCATGGGAACAAGAAAGTTATGAGGTTTCCCATCTACAAAACAACACATCTGGTTTTCTTCTTCTTTTTAACCTGCAACCAGGTGACGTCAGTGTCAAAAGTGTAACCGTGAGTGCTGCTGCATCACATACCTGCAGAGCTGCACGAGTAGCGTTCTCAAAGACCTCACGCACTCCATCTTTTGTCTTAGCAGAACACTCCAAGTAAGCAAAGGCATTAATTTTCTCTGCCATGGCACGGCCTTCTTCAGGCTTCACTGGCTCCTGTTTCATTTTGGCCAGCTCTTTGACAGTGTTGGGATCATTACGTAAGTCCTGAAATCCAGTTACCAAACATCAGAGCAAGTGGAACTCACCTTCTTGTTTCCGACAAGGATAATAGGAACATTGGGGCAGAAGTGTTTCACTTCTGGAGTCCATTTCTCTGGAATATTTTCCAAGGAGTCTGGAGAGTCAATAGAAAAACACATGAGAATCACATCAGTGTCAGGGTAAGATAAGGGACGGAGGCGATCATAATCTTCTTGGCCAGCAGTATCCCACAATGCTAACTCCACCTACAGAATGCATCAGTATCATTGCTCACACAAAACAGGCATGTTTACCTGTTTTCCATCAACTTCTATATCTGCTACATAATTTTCAAATACTGTGGGAACATATACTTCTGGAAATTGATCTTTACTAAATACTATTAGCAAACAAGTTTTACCACAGGCACCATCACCCACAATCACCAGTTTTTTCCTGATTGCAGCCATACCATCTATGTATGAAAGAGATAAAGAAAAACAGGCTGAGTTTAACAGAAATTACTCAAATTACAATTCCAAATTGAAGCAGTGGGAACAAAATTTTACAAAGACACATGTGAAGATAAACACTATTGAAACTGATGTATGTGCTATGATCTGTCATGCAATTGTGCCTTAGACTACAATGAATTGCAATACATTACTATCTTAATATCCCCTCAGTACAATCTTACACTTTAACTACAGGTGTTTACGGAATATAAATGAAACGGTTAAGCAAAAACAGTGATGCGCCTGCATGCAAATTTTTCCTGGCAAGAATCGAATATATCCACGAATTTCGGCAGCATGCATTCTTCCAATTTATTCTACACTTGTCTGAAGCAACTACAACTAAGCTCACATTTACCAGCAAAATAATTAGAGTTTCTCTCTCTCTCTCTCTCTCTCTGTCTTTTTTTTAAATTCACTTCTTACATTTGGATTTCAAGATCGATGTCAGAACGGCTTTTGAAATTGGTGATTTCACTGCACTCAGTTTGTTCACTTACATATGGATGAAACCACTCAAAAATCTTTGCATGTTTACAAACACACACCACGTTTGACCATTCGGCGGATTCTCATTTACTGCGCCAAGAATTCTTATTCGGTTTCAGAATGTTTTTCCGAAATCATTTGCGGTAAAAAAAAAAAAAAAACAAAAATTCAAATGGCAAACACAACCGTTGAACCAATCAAGCTTTTCAATGCACATGCCTCTTTCAGATTGCCTTTATTTTTACTTTTGCAATTGTTTTTTCCTTTTGGCTTTTTTTTTGTTTGTTTGTTTTTGTTTTTACAAGGATCACCGAGTTTCGCGACCATTACTTAATCTGCAATTGATTCAGCACATTTGTATCATTTGTATCACCACAGCACCGAAATTCCAATTTCGCAAGGATGCTCTCTCTGCAGTGTTCACGACACGTACGCCGCGCGGCTGGAATATTATCTCCAGCATCATCTTTATCTCACCTGCTCTGTGGCACAACGTTTTGATACTCGTCTGTTACGAATAATACGGTTGAATTTTCAAATGCTAAACGAATTGGCATCAGACATAGAAGATTGCACCGGTCGACATGGTAAAGGCACAGCTGACGAAACCACACCTCAATTCACGTTCACTTCAGACAGCAGCAAGCATATCTTAAAGCGTGACGACTGCATCCATTCGAGCGCGAATCCCCGGCGCAGGATGCCCCTCGCCTCGGGACGGATTCTGGAAAACGTCCTCCCACAGCCTCCCGCAGACACGGGGATGCCGCTGCCCGGTCCGTTTTCCTCCTGCTTCTCCTGCCCACCAACACCTCCCTTCCCGTAGGTGTGGGCAGCAAGCCCGGGAAGGAAGGCGGGATCGCTACCGCTATCAGAAACAACAAGAAGAATAAAGTGGAGCGAAACAGGACGAGAAAGCACGAAACCCGATCCACGTGTCGGTTCACGCGATTTTGAAAATGCTGTATACGCCGCCGAGGAATGCAGCGAGGACACCTCCATGCTTCTATTTTACCATCGGGAAAATACGTTGCATTCACGTGCCTAATTGAAACCATTCCGAGGAAACAAACACATCTTCAGCAGTTGTCCGCCTGTCATGATTGCAACAATCTCGAGGAAATACTCGGAAAGAATGTGATTTTGAAATTCGTGCAAAGAAATTCATAAAGACATCTATTAATTAAGCAGTTGGATAGGCTGGATGGACGGCCCCAAAGACTTTGCAGTACTGGAAAGCGGCATGCCTGATTCAGACGTGTGCATGGGGTGTAAACCATTTCCACAAGCCCACGGCCCCCCTCATCTGCGTGAAACTGTATCAAAATTCCAATTCTGAATCACCAAGTAGGCCTGCTCTCTGCTAAAAGTGCCGCAGCCTCTGCTTCTTTGCTTGGCGTGACGTTTCTCCAGAGTGTTTCCTGCAAATTCATAGCTAAAGCCTGCCATTTCACATGAAAGGAAAAGGAAATCCCTCGAGAAAACAAAACGCGTTCATCAGCCGAAAGACCGACATGTTCCTTTCTGTGACCATCAGGGATTTCTCTTTTGCTCATTTTTTGAATCAGAGCACTCGCTAAGAAGTATAGAGGCAGAACCATTCTTAGCATTTGCAGAAGCCACCGGTCGATGATGAGCTCGGAAAACCTCCGTATCCATGGATTCCCCCGTCCTTTTCTCCACATGACTCGTCCTAGAGCAAGACGTGTGACCTGGCGGTGGAATCTTCGGGATTCTTTCCTTCGTAGGGTCTTCGGTTTCCCTGGGATTCGCACAGGAAGTCGCGTTCCGCTACTGCTTGGCCGCTGGGTTTCCACTTGCGTTCCTGGCGTTTTGCATTGGGCCCACTCGGAGCTCGGCGGTCAGAATCCCGAGTTTGGACGTGGAAAGGAAAACAGGAACGGAGCGGACCGTGGTCAACGCAGACAAGCAAGAAATCTTCAAAGTCCACGGCAAAGGAGAACTTTCAAGAACTCCCAGTTTGAGCGACAGCGACCATCAGCAAGGTAACGATAGGAAAGCATGGCGTTTGAAGGCGTGAATTGCAACAGTAAATACTGACCATATGTAGTGCTCGCGGTTGCGCTACATAAAAATTCATGTACAGTTCCCTTCGGGGTTTCCTCCCAAGCGTAAGACCCCCCAGAAGCCTTCCTGGATTCATACATAGTTAAGAAAGAGGGACGAAAATGCGGGATGCGGGAGCGAAAGGAGGAACCAAACGTCCTAGCGGGGAGCGTCGACCTTTTAGTTTCGATAGATGGCAAACGGGAAGATTTCTTGCGGGTGTGAACACACGTGGGAGCACTGCACAAGTTAATGTGTCCAGTACTTGCGGCTTTCCGGCCTGTCCGCTCAGATGGTGCCAGAACGCATCCCTCTTCGCGAGTCGAGGCGTTTGTCCACTCTTCCGCTACCGCCCCCCAACCCCCGCCTCAGAGGAGCGCGTCCACATGCTTGGTGGTCCGTGGCGCGTCTGCGGGACTGCTGATGCTACGGAAGGCGGGCAACGTCGTCGCTGAGAGACGCATCTTCATTGCATCGCCTGAAAAGCTGACCCAGCCGACCTGCCTAGCAAGACGGATCAACCTCCCGCTAACCCAACTGGAAAACATGCGATTTATTCGTAGGAGAGACGTCCTACGCAGCTGCCTTCCATCCGGAGCTCCGAGCCCACCGATCACGAAAGCCCAAGAGTGATTCCTCCTCACATTCGCCCCGGCGGGCATCCCTGGACGGGACCCCCTCACATGACAGGCTGCAGTCGCTCTTGCGGATGCCTCGTCACCCGGGGCATCTCGAGGCCGCAGGAAAGTGACGCTGCCCACGGCACCATCCTGCTCCCCTTACCCGCTGCCTCCTAAAAAGGGGGGGGGGGGAGTGTGTCACGGAAAGCGCATTCCAGCAACCTTGCTTGCCCTCTCCGGAGGGAGACCCACCAGCGCGACGCTCCGCTGTCAGGGGGTAGCATCGCCCTAGGGCGCGCGAGATCACCCTGCGCCCTTGCCCCCTTCTCCCTTGTCCCGAAGCGCCGGGTTTCTAGGACCCTTCCGGAGGGGAGACGTCCGCAGGTTCTCCCCGCGCGAGAGTCACCCGAAAGGAGGCTGCCCCGGAGGAGGGACATCGTCTCCTGCCTCCTCCCCTTTCTCCAAGGGCTCCAGAGGACCTACCTCCGGGCTCCTAGAAGGACGGCGAGAGCGCGCTCCGCTTCGGGCCACCACCACGACGTCCACGGCGCGGGGGGAACGGCGTTCCTGGATGCCTTCTGCCGCTCCCTGTCCCCCCCTTCCCAATGACCCGGTCTCGACGAGGGGCGTGAACGCGCGCGCGGCTCCCGGGTGGCTGCGTCGGCCAAGAAGGCGCCTCCCGTCTCCCAGGCAACGGTTGGTGCTGGGATCTCAAGGACATGCCAGGCCCGCGCACGGATGGGAACGCGTCCGCGCGAAGCCGGCAGGCAGAGGCTGGAAGAGGGGGACGCCCCGAGGAGACCCCTGTTTACGGGGTGCATCGGCAATGCCGGGGAGGGGATCTCCTAGGGGTCAGACGGCAGTGTGGGGTGAGTCCCCCTGGAAGTCACGCAGACCCACGCCTGGCTCGGGGAGCGAGTCTTCCAAGAGTAGTAGGAGGGGGGAGGATCAGGGAAGTCACGGAGGGTGGTCGGAGGGGGGGAGGGAGGGAAGCACCCCCTCTCTTTGCCTACTTCGGCGAGGAATGTCGGCCCCGGGGTGCCCTCAAAGCGGGGAAACCAGGAGGACGGACCCGCACCGACTCCTCTCGTGCACCCCCGCCTCCAGCGTCCGTTGCCTGGCAACGAGGCCGCTGCCCGATCCCGGTTAGGGGAGCGATCACTCTCAAGCGCGCGGCCCGTGGGTCGTGGCGGCATGGGTCGGCCCAAGGACCCGCGAGGGCGTGGGAAGGCACGAAACCCTCGCCCGAGGCGCGAGCGCGCACCGCGTGTGACCGCGGAAGGAGGCCCTCCTCTGCTAATCGGGTTGCCGGGGACAACGCGCGCTCCCGGCTGGTCGCCACCACGCGGGAGCCCGCGCTGCCACAGGACCGCGTGCTCCCGGGCCTCGGACTGCGCGGGACGTTCCGCTTGAGTACCGGGGGGTAGGGAGGTTCTCCTAGGGGAACGAGCCAATTCCTGGGAATGTCAGGTAGGGGCGGAAGAGGAAATCCCCCGCCCCTGCCTTATGCACGAGGGTCTCTGGCGCTCACGGTGGATCCCTCGGGAAGATTCGGGTTGCCACTGTGCTCGAGTGCGATCGATCCCGGGGGTGGAGGATTTGTACATTGCCAGAGGGCGGGTTTCACCCATCAGATCTTTCGGCGCCATCTTGTGGGGCGGCAAGGCTGGAGGATTCTAGAAAGCGACTCGGCCGAGGCTCCTGAGGGGTCAGGCGGACTAATCGGGCGCCTCCAGCGACCATTTTGCATCTCGGGAACTCCACCCTGAGGTAACTCGGGATCTCATAGGCCATGGACTCGGGGTCCCGCGCACCGAGGGGCCCTATGCGGGGGGAGGCGCTCCCCTGGAGGAGCTGCGCGCGGCCAGACAGCAGCGCTTGCCCTCGCCGTCGGCTGAGTCCTTGGAAGGGCAGGTCACGGCCCACAGGGGTCCTTCTCTTCGCCTCGCGGCTCCCATCGGCCCTCCGCAGTCATCCCCTTGGCCTCGCCGACATACTCGTCCTGGAATAGTAGGGGGGAGGGAGGTCTTGGGGCACGGCGTCCAGGAGCTCACCAGGTGGCGCACCTCCCGCACGTGCGTTCGACGCCGTCGCTTCTGCCCATCCACCGGAGAGTGCCGCCGCCCCACTCCACCCCCTACGAACGCCCGGCTTTTCCCTAAGAATTTCCAGCTGCCCGAGGGTCTCTCTGGACACCCCAGCATCCACTTTACTCCCTTCCCGGCTCCTCGCAATATCTCTGGGCTGCTCCTTTTGAGAGGAGAGGTGACCCGCTGCGGAAGGGTCAGATCAGGTCAGGTCAGCGCTAGGGAGGCGCCCCCACGGGGATCGACTAAGTGGTCTCCAGTGACTCTTGGTGCTGCCTTTCCGAGGCGGCCCACGAGGTCATCCTGGATGGAACCTTCGGTCCTCGGAGCTTCCGGTTGTGGCAGACCAGAATCGAGGGAACTCCGGTCACCGTCCATCCTGTTCCGCCGATTCCGGGTCGAGAGGGGGTGGGACGAACCTCCGGAAGCACCGGTCTGCAGTGCAGTGTACATTTCTCCGAATCTCCACGGAGACGACCCAGAGATGAGGGAGGCACGGAGAAACGCCGGTGCGATGGACCCGATGGGCGAGCGCATCAGGGGGGAGGGGGCGCCGCCACGTCTGAGACTGGTCACCCTGGTTCGGGAATGGCTCCCTGGGATGACGTCCAGTTCCTTCCTCCATCTTGAGGATGACCTTTGCTCGCACAGGTGCAGGGAGGTCTCCGGCAGGGGGTGCTGTGTCGGAGCAACCTTACCGAAGGGCTCGCGCTCGGAGGGGTTCCCTCCGTGCCGCAGGAGCGCGTCTTCCTCAAGGAGGCAGGGAGCCATTCCTCGAGGTCCCCCTGAGGTGGCAAGATGACGACACACTGGCGCGGTAGCTGAAGGGGAAGGATTGAGGAAACCCGAGGTTTCCCTCCTTCATTCTGGACCGGGGTCCTGAAACGGCAGCAACTGGAGCAAACGCTCTGGGACGGCAGGCGCCGGGATCCCCTTCCGTCGGTAATCGGCGAGCCCGCTCACCCCCCCACCCTAATCCTTCGACGGGGCGCCAGAAGGCAGGAACGATCCTGTTCCAGAGGGAGGGTGGGTGCCGGGCGCCACAGGGAGCTCCTTGGAGGAGGACTCCCGTGGTTGCCGTCGCCGCCGTCTATCCATGGCAGCCCGCGCCGCCGCTCGCCAAACCGGGCGGGGCACCAGTCGGTCCGAGCCTCGCCCCTTCCCCCCTTCGGCAAGCCGGTTTTATTGCCCGTTCCAGGGTCTAATACAGGGGCTGGGGTCAGCTCGAACCCGCAGCCACGAGGATGAGGCTCTCCCTCCACCGGGTGGACTTCGCAAGCGCCATCTACCCTGAGGGAAGTGGCTGCAAACCGCCTTTCGCCTTCACTCCCGCCTCCGAGTTCCCTCCGACTTCGGCATGGACGAGTCGAGTTCGCCTTCCTGAGAGGGTCCGCCTCTCCTCGCTTCCGGGTGCCCCGGAGCTCGCGGAGGGGCCGACACTCTGGGAAGAGGCGGCGGAAGCGGCTATTCCCGCCCAGCCCGTTTTCCTTCGCTGCCGCGGAGCGCCCGAGGGCAGGCAGCACCCGAGGCGATGACTTCGTTATGGAGCACCGGGTCCGGCCTCCGACTTACCGAGTCGCATCCCGGGTTCTGGCCGGTCTGAGGCAACCGGACTCCACTGACGCACCCGTGCCCACCATTCGCCACCCGCTGGAGCCCGCCCCGCGCTTTGTGCTCGCGTACGTGGCGACGCGCGTCCTCAAGCGTAGGCCGATCTGGAGCGAACGATGTTTACAGTTGGAGCCTCCTCGTCTCCATGGTTGGCCATTGCCTACCTCCTTGGTGTTCCCGTCTGTCCTAACCTTCCAGGACGGACTGACTATCCGTCCGACCCATCGATACCACAGGCAGCCATAGCTCTTCGCCCCTGGAGGATGCTCGCGGACAAGTCTGCCCACAGCTCCCGGTAGTGTCGGGAAGCACCCGGAGCGATCCCAATCCCACACACCGTCGTCTCCCGTCGTCGGCAGTCCTGATCCACAAGTGGCCATTCTTCGCCTCCTGTCCTACCTGGTGGACTGGCGGCTGGCGGTGGTTTCGCGTCGCGCACAGCCCTTGCGTTTCAGTTGGCCCTCCTCGGTTCTCGGGCCTCCGATCGGTCCCGCGGGCCCTCGCAGAGGCAGACGCGCCTATCTTTGCTTCCAGCTGTTCCCAAGAAACGCATCCCGTTTCCCCTCCGCGCTATCACGGTGCTCGTCCTCTTCCTTAACTTTTCCTCCCGCATGCTCTTCCTTGCTCCTGGGCTGCTCAGGACCCACCGCTGGAAGGGGAAGGACCCTCTGAACAAATGCGGCTAGGATGGGACACGCAACTAGGAGAGACAACCACCCCACGAAGGGCCGAAACCAGTTCCAGTCTTTGGACACTCGTGGACGGTCCACTTTAGCCGCGATCGCGCTCCTGAGGGTCCAGGCACTTCCTGTACCCTGCGATCCCTCATCCCGGGAAGCAGGCCTGTGCTGGAAGTGCAAGGAAGCAGACTTAACGTGCAAGGATCCCGAGCTTAAGACTCCAGAATGTATCTCTGGACTGCGCAGATGGACGCTAGGAGTGGAGTGTGGACAGAGACAGACCAGAGCTCTTTTCAAGCATTTCAAACGGGGACTCTAAAGGGAGTGCTAAGCATTGTGACAGTAGGGATGTGAGGAGGAGGAAAAGGAGGTGGAAAGGAGGAGGACAAGAAAAGAAGGAAGGGAAGAGGAAGCGAGGAGGAGGAGGAAGAGAAGAGGCCAAGGAAGGAATTAAAGGAGGAGGAGGCGGAGATCGTATTGCAGACAGCCCATGCTTTGCGTTGTGGTGGAGTCGCCGCCAGCCTCGAGCAGCTTTCTCCTTGCCACGCCTTCAGGTCGACTAGAGTTGTGGGGTCCAAGCGGTTGAAAGAGGTTCCTGACTGTGAAGCGGGTCCGATGAAAGGTCGGGGAGGGGGTGAGGAGGCGAAAGGTGAGCACTGCGAAGGGATGGGGGCCTGGCGCTCAACGCCGCACTTGGATTTCGGAGCTTCGTGGGCGCGTCCCTTTGGAAACGCCGGATTCCCTCCCCAAATCCGGCAGGCAGATGGCCCGGGGAAGCTACTCGCAGAACTCACGGACCGGGCGTTTCAGAAGTCCACGAGATTCCGAAGGGCGAATCCTCTCAGGGATTTGCGGAGATGCTCCTCTGCTTCTCGGAGGTTCAGCTAGTCAACCGGGAGAGACGCCGTGCCTTGAATGGAGGTCCCTTGTTCGTAAGGGAACAGACCTCGAATTCAAGCCTGGAATGATCGGGCAGGGTCGACCCCACTCTCCCTAGTTTACCAATCCGTGAGCACAGGTCGCGGTGGAGGAACATGTGGTCGATGCTGTCCTCCATTCCCGGTTGTCCCCACAACCAATTGCGCGCGCGCATTTCCGCGCACAACTCTTTGGCCACGCGCTCCCGTGCTCCAAACCGGCCGGAGTCGGAAAGGAAGAGGTCACGGTGCCTTCGAAGGCTTGGACATCCCGCGACCAATGAAGTGGGTGGGATCCGTCTGGGAAACGAGCGGCTAGGGGCCACGGAGGGCAGAGGAATCTTCAGCAGCAGTCTCAAGAACCTCTGGTTCTCAGAGGTCTCGCAAGCCCGCAGCATCGCAAACACCGGTCGGGATGGGCAGTGAAAGACCGGGCGCAGTGGAGTAGAGCGCGGAGAGGAGAAGATCTTTGCCTGCGGAGGGGGAGCTGACGGTTCCTTGAGGGATGACAAGGAGCCAGGTCGCCAGCCACAGCTGCATCCGTGGCCAAGTGGGCCGGTGGTCTCCTTGCGGATGAAACCCGCAACCTCCCCGTAAACGCTGCGCCCGACGCCTCGAGACGACTCCGTGCCTGCGAGGAGGAGCCGAAGAGACGGTGGGCGAACTGCCCCGGTGTGCAGCCGGCACCTCTGGACGCGGACCCCAGCGCGCCCAAAGGGTAAGAAAGCCAGGATTAAGTTCTCAAGGGTCGTCCCCCGGAGAGATTCCTCTCCTGAGAGAGACTCCCACCCGGAGCATAATGCGAGGAAGGGAAGGGGGGAGAGCCCTTCCCAGGAACCCGCTCCCTTCGGGGCGTAGCGATGTGACCATGGACCTTGGGAGAAAAGAGCCGCCCACTCTGCTGAGGAGGGAGGGACCCAACTTTCTCTCTGACCTTCCGACCGAGCGCTTTCTTGGGCGGGGAGCCTCAGGGCAATGCGCCAACGACAACGAGGTTTCCGGAACAGGCAGACACGGAGAGAATGCTCCCTGTTCCCAGGCGGGAAGTCGAAAGAAGGTGCTGTCCTGGCCCCATCCGCCAAACGCGACTCGCGGGCGGGGAGGTTGGCGCACGCGCATTCTGGTGGACGGCCTGAGCCGACACGCTCGCCGCAGGAAGGAGGGTCCCCCCGAGAAACAGAGAGGGGGAGAGGCTGCCAGACTACGTGGCTTGGCAGGGAGGGGAGGACCCATCTCTTCCGTCACAGGTTTGGCAGCCACGAACGGGCACCGCGCCGTGGAGAGCGAAGACGACGGAGAAGGGGTCGTGAGAGACAAAACGCTGCCGACCCGATCACTGCCCTCCCCGAGCGATAGCGCAAATGCGGCGGAGGAGCCGCCGACCGGACGACCCTGGGAACCCTCCTAAAGATCCCTCAGTTGCCCGCCTCCCCCAGGGGCTATCGCCATGCAGTTCCGCTGGCGTGTGTCGCAGCTCTGCATCCATCCGTCTCTCCCGGATGCCCTCTGGCGCGAGCTCGCGTCCGCGTCCGCAGCCGGTCCGGTGATTGGGAGCGCCCTCAAGCCGGCGGGCGAAAGCGGACTTCGTCTCCTGGAGACCGAAGGCGCCCTCATCTTCACCAGTGCAACGGGCACCAGCCAGCGCAATCACCAGCGGGAGGAGGTCACTCTCGGCGGCAAAGACACTTTTGTCCCCGTTAAGAGACCCGAATCAGCAAGAGCGGCCGGAACGGGCTCTTCCGGGAGAGAGGGCGTGTCGCGGGCAGCACGAACTCCCGGGGGCAAAGTGATCCGAGATGCAAAGATCGTGGTCCCGCTCAAGAAGGTTTTCCCGCCGCCTCGGCTCAACCGGCGTCCTGCCCGGAAGCGGCTCCACCCCTCGCCGGAACGCACGCCCCAACCCGCCGCCCCCTGGCCTCGGCGCGTCACGCGCCCGGAACGGAGAAGCCTCAATGCTTCTCCTCCCGCCTCCGGGCTTCTAAAGGGAGGGCCTCGCGCGCTGTACGGGTAGATCGGCACCCGACTTGGCCTATTCTTCCGCACTTGTCGTGAACGGAGGGAGTCCTGCTCTTCCGCCCACGTTCCCTTCGCCGTGGGAGGGACTCGACCCCCAGCGCGTTTTCTTGCAGGGGCCACAGAGGCCCGGCTGCGAAGGGAGGACGCCGGCGGCAGCGCAGCTCCGCATGACCCCCATCCGGAGAGACCGCAGGGAGGAACGGACTGCCTCGCAGAGGCAGGGGCGACGGCACTGTTCCCTTCTTATCTTCCTTGGATGTTCTCATCTTTACTGCCGGGATTCCATGTAGATGGTTCCAAGGAAATGGGCGGCATCCTGGAATTTAACGGCGTGCTTTGCCCTGGCGATAAAGGGACGAGTGGGCGTATCCAAGCAGCCTCGATCTCCTGCTGCCTCGCTCTCACGTCAGCTCTGCTGAATGGTGACGGGCATAAAATTTCAACAGGAGCGTCTTGGATTCCCGATGGCCTGAATGATAAGTGCCAGGATGGCTCGAATTATGCGGAGACCTTGCTCGCGCAGGAAACGCGGGCGAGGTGGAGGCTTCCCGGACCTCTTGCTGATTGGACGATGACGGAGGAGACCCCCGTGTGGGCGGGGTGGGGG
Organism: Raillietiella orientalis; assembly: GCA_036172245.1. NCBI lineage: Eukaryota > Metazoa > Arthropoda > Ichthyostraca > Raillietiellida > Raillietiellidae > Raillietiella > Raillietiella orientalis. Next base: position 397,252 of record JAYWIR010000055.1, on the reverse strand, counting down.
AGATTCACGTGCCTCGTTCCGTCACGGTGTCTGGGAACGGTAGTGGCCTCCATTCCACGGGAGCGTGGTCACCCCCGCCCGTCGCACGCACGGACGGTGCCGGCCTTTCACCGGGTGCCTGGCAGAGTCGTTCCTCTCTAGCCCTTGGGAGGAGAACCCAACTCCCTGGTTGTCTCAGGAGGGGAGTGGAAACTGCTTCCCGTTTCCTCCTCCTCCTCTGAAGAGAACCCCGAAGGAAAACTTCCCGATTTTTTCTCTGTAAGGCGCTCCTCTAAGGAAGCGCCCAACGCTCGGGAGGCAACCTCCCGGGAAGGAGGGAGCGGTGTCAACCGACCAGCTCCACGGGACGGGTCCATTCGCATGGCCGGAGAGAGAGAACCCCGAAGGACTACTCGATGTCCTGGAGGCCGCACTTGTCGTTAATCCAGGGCTGACCCTCCCTCCTACCTACCCGGAGGGAGGGTCAGCTTCCAATCCCGGCCGGTCAACGGGGGCATCCGGCGTCCACCTGCGCCGCCGCACCCGAAACCACCCGAGACAAACCAGCGCCATCCTGTGGGAGATGCTCAAAGCCCACGACGCACCCTCCCACCCACTCCATTTCTCTGGAGTCACCACTTCTCTCCCCTCGCGAAATTCGAATCCGGGGAGTCGGGAGCCTTCGCCAAAACGGGCTTCAAGTCCGCTTTGGAGGACTCGCCCTTGCCCACGACGACGCCCTTCTCCCTTGGCAGCCCGAGTGCTGCGGCAGAGGCTGCCATATGACCCCCGGGTCTCCAGGGCGTTTATCTTCGACCCAGATCGGACGGCGTAGCCCGTAGGAAATTTACCGGGATGATCCTCCGCTCGTCCCGAGATAGCGGGATCGGTCCATCGGCACGTAATGGGCTGTAAATCCCGTTGCTATGTGTGTGCTCCTCTGACGTCATCCCTGAACGCATTGCCCTCCCTGCGACCGTAAAAGTGCGAGGAGTGACTGGGAGCAGCCGAAAGATCTCTCTGGAAGATTCGGTTCACCAGAGGCACGCGGAAGAAACCGCCGCTCGGGAACGTCCGGGAGCCCCTGCCTCCGTTGCTATGCCACGGCTGCGCGAGGAACGCGGAAGCGCAGGAACAGTCCTTCTCAACACGGGGGCTGCTGCTTCTGCGTCGCGATCACCCTCCCCCCCTCCCCGGCAAGGCTCGTCGGCACCATCTTACGGAGGCCACGGCGACTCGGGAGGGCGCCGACAGCGCAAGAAGCGACAGCAAGGGCACTCCGACTTCCGGGAGCTGGGGGGCTCCGAGTCAACTTCCGCTCGCAACCGCTCCCGGGGTCGTCCGCCCCCGTGCCACCGTTGAGCAGTCTTCGGTCGAGCCTCCCTTCCTTCTCTCACGCGGAACAAGACCCGCGGGCAGAGTACCACCGTCCAGATTCGAAGATCATTCTGGGCATCTGGACCACTGCCCACGGGAGGGCTGGAACTGAAGGCGGAGCGAGGCGCCCCCAGCCGTGCCCCTGCTCTCCCATCCTCCTCTCCTCTCCTTCGCTTTCCTCCAGGAGGATTTGGTCCGCTGGCTGCGAAATAAACAGGCGGCCGGCCAATCTTCAGCCCGGCGTGTCCTGAGTCAGGGGAGGATGGGCGGACGTGGAGACCGAACGCGACCAAAGGGAGCATCCCGAAACGGGACAGTCAGGGAACCAACGAAAGACGCCTCCCTGGAGGAGCCGCCCATCAGCGGAGTCCCCGTCGTCTCCAAGAAACGGCGCTGGGAAGGGAGTCGGGGATCTCGCTTCTGGAGGCGGAGGTCAGCGGCAAAGGAAAGCAAGTCTGACTCGAGCGCCGCGAGCAAGAGACGGGAGCTGGCGAAGGAGGACCTCAGGAGGGTCGGAGATGGAAGACGCAAACAATGAGCAGCAGCATCTCCACGCACGTGCAAGAAAGGGGAAAAGGGGAGGACCGGAGAGGTAACGAGCAGCGGAACAGAGAATTTCGAGACCGACCTCAAAGGCGGCTACGGGGGGAGGGGGACCAAACGCCCGCCCAGCATCCGTAGCCTGCGGGGAGGGGGAGGCGGAGGACCGTGCAAGCGGTTCGCGCCAGCGAAACATCGAAAATAGGCGTGCGTGTGATGGGAGCAGCAGCCTCATTGCATCCCACGGAACGGCTGGCTGATGACTCGCGAGGAAGGGGAGGAGGGGGCCGGCCTGGGATGCCGAGCAGAAGAATCAAAGAACTCTGCCCGTTTCGTGCGCGAAAGCGCCGCGCGCGTTCTCGACTGCGGTCGGCGGCCGCCCGCCCTCTTGATGGAACCCCCCTGCGTGCCCGCGTTCTCACGTGTCCGATGACCATGCGCCCCCATGACTTGGCTTCTGCCCCAGGATTAACAAGTGCGGCAGCCAGAGAACGAGCGAGCAGGCGTCCCCCCCCCCCGCCCCCAACCCCGTGCAATGGATGCCGAAATCGGCAACCTCCGGTCGCTGCGTGCCCGCGTCAGGATGTGCAGAGGGAAAGTCGGGAAGGCGGCGGCCGAGACCGGCGCGCACCCTACCAGCCGCGCTGCTTCGCGTTTCTCCTCAGAGATAGCGCGAGCACCGCCTGAGGCGACTCGCTTGTCCAGGACGTCACCGACGCACGAAGTCTCGGCAGGGCGTTGCGGGGAGGTGCGAGACGACCGGGGATGCGGTGCTCCTCAAGACGTGATGACCACTACTCCTTCTTTGGAAGAGCGGAGGGGAGGGAACTGTCCACGTGGTGAGCCCGGCACAGGCTCATTTCAGGGAGAGAGGAAAGGAGCAACGATCCTGTCGTGGACCGAGGACGTCTTCTCACGTGGGGCGGGGGGAGTGTGTCCACTTGGGGATTCTCAGCCAAGCGTGACGCAAGCCTTCTGCCGTGGATCGGGGCGCCGTGTGGACCTGGCGTTGCTGAGCTGTACTACAGCGGCAGCAGGTGGTAGGAAAGAGCAGACGGGTGAGGCACCCCCGGGCGAGTGCCTAGCGCCGGATCCCTCTGCACAGCGCACAGACAGCATCTTCCGGAGGCCACGGCGACTCGGAAGAGAGGGAGCTGACCACGCAAGAAGCGATTTTAAGGGCACCCGACTTCCGGGAGCCGGGAGCTCCGGGCCGACTCCCGCTCGCAACTGCTCCCAGGGTCGTCCGCTCCTCCCCTATGTCCCGCCGACAGTCTCGAGCGCAGCCTCCGGATCCTCTCTTCCTCCCGCCGCGGGGCACTCCACGACCTCGACAGTCCTGCGAAAGCGCTTCCGCCTGCGGTGCACCCAGGCTTCCCTCGAGGTTGGGAGGGGAGCCTTCCGGGCAGGCGTCTGACGAGATTGCGTGCCCTCCGGGCTTCCTTCCTTGTCGCCCGTCTGGAGGGCGTCCAAAGTTTCGAGGGAAAGAGACCGCCGCTCTCGCCACCCGTTTGACCTCGAGCCACGGCCATTTCGGACATCGGTTTGCAGGTGAGGCGACCACTTGAGGTCATCCCTAGGACTGCTCAAGGCACCGCCCTGCGGACGTGGCCGGGGTCCAAGCACTCTCCTCCCCCGCAGCGGCAAGAGGGCTCCTTCCCCGCGACGCCCGGCGCCCGCCGCCGGGCGAGCGGGAGCGTCTACCGGAAGTAGACTGGGACGCCACCCGAGGGCGGCAGGAGATCGCCCCCCGGGGCGTAGCAACGCTCACTTCCCCGTTGTGCCCTCGATGAGAAGGCAAGGGAGAAGGCAGGAGTGGGCTAGCCGACCCACGTCCCCAGCAGGAAGGAAAGGAAAGCAAGGAAACCCTCTCCTTCCCCGCCATTCGTTGTCACCCCTTCCTTCCGCGTGTGCCACCCGGTGGGCGCGAAGGTCGACGACCCCCTCTCTCCCTCCCCACAGCCGGGCGTCGGCTCTGGCACGCGGAGCGGGCGTCCAGGGAAGGTGAGGGCAGCGGTGTCCTGGCAGCGTCGGGTCACGCACGGCTCCCGGCTGAAGCGAAACGGTCGGTCGGGGAGGGCCGCAGGCGGTGCGCGCGCAGACTCGACGGGCCAACCCTCGTCCTCCCCCGCGTGGGGAAACGCCTGCAAGGAGAGAAGGGGTGTCGGGATGTCAGCTGCCCTCTCTCATTCGTGCGAGCAGCGCCGCCTGTCGTCGGAGCCGAGCATCCGCGCCCCTCCGGTCCGCCCTGGAGCCGAGACAGAGCCGCACCGGAAGCGTTTCGTGAGGTCTCCGGTGGCGGCGACAGTGGTGCGAACGAACGACCAAATAAGGAACTCAAAATCGCCTACCCCCCCCCCCTACCCCCCAGTTTTTTTCTTTCTCTTTTTTTCTTCTTTTCTTTTTTTTTTTTTTATTCGTCCGGGTCTCCTCCTGCTCCTCCCTCCCACGCCCGCCGCCGCCGCAGCACCCTACACGGTGGTCACAGATAGTAGGGCTTTCTCGGACAGACCCGGAGCGGTGGCTGTCTTCCTCGTGGGCACGGCGTTCCCGAACTTGGGCCCACCGCAGAGATCGGCCTTGGGCTTGCTCGGCAGCCTCCTCTCCCTGCACAGCTCCAGGTGCCTCTTCCGCTCCTTCCGGTTCCAGTATCTTCCCAGCTGCAAGGAGAGAGATGGCGCCACGGGACGTGCCGCGGGGGCCCCCCTGGCCCGTCACCGTACTTTCAGCTCGGACGCGGCGTCGTCGTCGGTGGTGGGCCCCGCCCTCTCCTCGTTGATGCGCATCGCCCTCTCCTTGAGGACCTGGTTGCGCGCCAATCGACTAGTGACGTACCGCGTGCCATCTGACCTGACCTTGACCTTGTAGCTCCGGGCGCCGCGGCTCTCGATCGCCTGACGGGAGCGCATCTCCTGCGGCAGCTGCTGCAGCAGCAGCTGCTGCGTCAGGGAGATGGCCTGACTGAGGTTGTCGTGGGTCGTGTACAGGGTGACGGGACAGACGGGCTTGTCGGGGGTGAGGGCCGGGACCCTGGACTTGGATCGGGGCTTGTGGTCTCTGTGCTCCGCAGCGACGCGGCGCGCCTCCCCCCCATCGGGCCTGTCCTCTGTGGAATGGGACGCAGGGATCCCGGTCTCCTTGGAGGTGCCGCCAGTTAGGTCGAGGGTTCGCGGGGGGCGCCGGCCCAGCTTGGTGCCGCCGCCCTCTTCCTGCCTCCTCCTTGAGAGGTTCCCGCTTGCCTGGAAGAGGGCAGGGGCGCTCGGGGGCGCCTCTCCCAGCCTGTGGGCCGCCAGGGAGTGGCTCAGCCACTGCTCCACGGAGCTGTGGACGAACCCGCTCCGGACGCCCGTGACGTTCCGGCACCGCCCTGGGGCTTTCCGGGGCTCGTAGGGCAGGCAGTACGAGGGCTCCTCCGGGATGGTCTCGTAGACGTGGTCCGACTCGCAGTCCGGGAAGTCGGCGGCGAGGCTACCGCGGCTGCCGCGGGTCGCCGCCTTCTTCGAGGCGGCGCCCTGAGCGTGCGCGTCCTCCGGCTTCCGCGAGGACGAAGCAGGAGGGTCGCCCGGGGGCGCCGCCGTCCTGACCTCGGGCTTGGGCACTGCCGCCGGGCTGGAGTCCGCCTCGGACTCCAGGATCGGGGAACGCAGATCCAGGCGCTTGCATTTCTGGAGGTACCGTGAGGTCAGGGACAGGGTCAGGAGACTCTTCGGATCGTCGTGGGACTTCCTGGAGGCGCTGCTGCTGCTGGTGGTCGACGCGACGGCGTCGGGGTACTCCAGCTCGTTCGACGTGAAGCTGTCATGCGACCTCGTGGTCTCGCTGTTGGCCGCCGACCTACGATTCGTTCGTTCCATTGGCGACGGGAGGAAGAAGGGGGACGGGCGAGCTGCGCACCTGTTGACCTCCTCGTGGTCGCTGAGGTCGTTGCGGATGCTTTCCTGCCCCACGCCACTGTCATGGTGAGATGGATTCGAGAAATTCTCCATGGAACCCGCGTCCTCGGCTTCAAACGCCGGTACCTACAACCAAGGAGGGGGGGAGGAGGAAAGGGGGGGGGGAAATGGAGCCTGTCCGATCTCGGATTCTGGGGAAGTGGAGGGAAGGAGGAGAGGAGGAAGGGAGGAGTCGCACTCAGCAGCCGGCCCGGTCCGAGGGGCGCGTCCGCGGAGGAGAGCGATCATCCCACGTGCCGCCCACGTCTTCCCTTCCTCCCCCGACTACCCCAGGCCCTCGTCGCCATCTTCGGAGCAAGTGGAGACTGCGCCGGGATGCGCACTCCCTCGGCCAGGGACGCAGGGAGGTCAGACTGTGGCGCGGGGGAATGACTGAAGGAAGCGGCCAGAAGCGAACACGGGAGCGGCCGCCCGACCCGGAGGGATCTTCCCTTCAGGGAGTGCCTTCCCGGGAGATCGCCATGAGGTGGGAAGGTGTGCGTGGTCTTCGGATTCTGGAGCTGTGACCCACTCCGGAAAGGGCGCAAAAGTAATTTTCGGGCGCGCGGAGGGCCCGCCACGCCCTGGGGGTCGATCGGGTCACCGGCGCAGGCCAGAGGAGGGCCAGTGCGGCCCTGCCGCATGGCAGGGCCACGGGCCGGAAAGGCTCATCCGCGCCGCGGGAGAACGGAAGAGCGGGAGGGGAGAACCGCCCACTGACGCGCGCTGGGGACGGTCGCTCCAGGCGACCGGTAGGAGGAGGAGGGGGGAGAGGGCAACCCACCTGAGGCTTCACGCGAAAGACTAGAAACGTGACTTCCTGCCCGCAGCTCGACAGCACCGACTCGGCCACCTCCTTCCCGTTGATGTCCACCCCGTTGATCTACAGAAGAGGGGCGCGCAGGTGCTCCCGGTGACCGGGAAGCGGGGGAGGGGGGAACGCGAGGCGACCCACCTGCAGCACCTGGTCCCCTTCCCGGATGCGCCCGTCCTTGGCCGCGAGGCTGTTGCTGACCACCCCCATGACGAAGGCTTCCATGTCGCTGTCGTCCCCCGATGTGTAGTACAGCGTCAGCCCCAGGCGGTCTTGGCTGCTGCTCCTGTGCAGCGTGACCTCCTACGAGAAGGCGTAGACGTGAGATGGGACGGGAATGCCGCCTCTGCCCCGAGAGGCCCCACCTTCCGGGGTTCTATCCCTGGAGGGCGGCAGCAGGCGCATGGGGGCTCGCGAGCGGAAATCGTCTCCGGAGCGCCCACGTCGCCACGGGGATGACGGCCGACCGGCCGGCGGAGAAACCCTTTGAGGGGGGGGGAGGGGACTGACGCGGCCTTGTGCAATGCCCAGTCCATTCCCGTCCCACGAAGAGACGGTGGGCGAGGGAGTGCTCCTCCCCCTCGGGGCGAGTTCCTTGACCAGTGCCCCAGGACCAGCCAAGCTCGATAGCGGGACAGGTGGGGGACGGCGGGTGCTCCCGGACATCGGGGAGAGCCCAAGGCGTGCGGGGGGCGCCGAAAGACGGGTCTTCGGCGACTCCCGCCGCTAGGCTCCGCGAGGTCAGGGACGGGAGGGGACGCGCGCCCTCTCCCCTTTTCTCGCTCCCTCCCCACTCCCCCCGGGAGGCAGGCAAAAGCGCGCGCGAGAGACTCCTGATTTGGTCGGGTGACCTCCGAGGCGACCAGGGGTCAAGTGAGAGTCAAGCGAGGAGCAGCAGCAGCAGCAACCGCCTGGGGCTGTGCCGCGGTTCATCGCGAGCCCGAAAATTCCCTTTGCGCCCTTTCCTAAATGGGCCGCCACCGCAGCACCAGAATCCGAGGGGAGCTCGCGCGGCGAGCACATGGCGGCGGACAAGGGCCGGGAGGGGCGGCGCAGACGGAAGCGGCCCCTCAGGGCAACCCCGAAAGATGACGCTCGCCGCCTCCAGAGCAGCGTCCGGTCGCCCGAAGCACCACCTCGAGAACCTGGGAGCGCCGAGATGGCGCAGCAGGAAAGGACGAGTCTCTCGGCGTCATCTTGAAACCTCACCCCTCCCAGGGAGAGTCACCCGGGGCGCCCTCCGTTCCGGTGCTCCCCACAAGAGACGGGGAGCGGCGCAAGAGGATGCCAGCCGAGGTGCACCCCGAATGACCCTCCCCGCAAGGATGGGCGAGAGAAGACCCCGCCAGCGCGCACCTTTCGCTCGCCTCCACCCCTCTCGGGAGTCCCAGGCTGGCGGCCACCGGGAGAGGGGTTTGTGGGTCACGGAGCTGGCTCCCTGGGACTGCGGTTGGCGTCGAAGGTGGTAGCACTGCCATCACCGTATGCGACGGCGGAAGGGCATCCCCAGTCCTCCACCCGCTCCTGGGAGGACGCCCTCGCTATCGGAAAAGCCCCGAGGGCGCAGAAGGATCGGAAGCCCTAGGGGTCTCCTCCAGAGGAGTGCGGATAGCGCATCGGGGGACCGTCCCCTTCTCGCCCCCGTCAGCGCGGACGGAAAGGGCGACGGACGCGGCCCCTTATCCCTTGTTCTCCAGCTGGGAACTGCCCCCGGATCCCGGGCGACCCGGCTCGTTGCGACCTTCCCCAGGGCAGTCTTCCTCACGCCCCAGCGCAGGCAGTCACCGTCTCTTACCCCGCCCCCTCCCCTCTCTCCCCCCGTGCCCGGACAGACGAGATCGTCTGGTTACCGGGTCATCCGAAGATCTCCTGGCTGCCGCTCAAGTCGTCTCCTCGGGGTTCGAGGGGAGGAGAGAGTGAGCGTGCCCTCGGCCTTCCCGACCAGCAGCATCCACGGGACGAGGATGCCTCCGGGCAGCTTCCTCCCCCCGTCGGTCAGCGATGCGTCATGCGGGGAGGGCGAGGAGGGGAGCACCCCTTGGACCCCTGCTCTCGATCGGGACGGTCCCTAGGCCGGAAAGTAGCCCTCTGGCTGCACTTCCCGGCCGCCGCCAAGGCTTCGAGGGGGTCCAGCTGTGGGGAGGGGTTCAGCGCGTACCTCGAAGTCCGGCTCCAGGAACTCCTCGAAGCTGTCGTTGCGCCCGTAGCCGGAGGCGGCCTCGTCCAGCGCGTCTCCCATGAGGGTCACCGGGTCCTGACTAGATGGGGACGCGAGGTCCACGCCGCCGAAGGTCCCCTGGAAGTCGTCCTCGACGTCCCATAGGGCGGTGACGTCCGTCTGCACCCCCATGGAGACCAGCCCGGGAGGCTGCCGGCCGTCCTCCTCCTCGCCGCCGGAGGCTCCAGACGCCTCGGCAGGGGTCGCGGGGTCGCAGCGGAGGACCTCCAGGTGGATCGGTTCCTTGGCGCCTTGCAGGACCTCCAGCACCACCTCCTTCGGGGTGGAGGTCACGTCCTCCCCATTCACCTGTAACAAGGAGAAGCCGATGAGAGAGGAGGAGGAGACCCCCCGGCGGCGGCGGTCCCTCGGGCCGGTCGCCGCCTCCTTGACTGGGCGCCCTAGCGAGGGCAGCGGCTTCGAGCCAGAGGGAGGCGCCATCGCTCGGTGCCGGAGGGAGACGCTGGACCGCGAGGCGCGCTCTGAGAGAGAGAGAGAGAGAGAGAGAGGAGGAGGAGGAGCCGACTCGGGGGATGCTCCGGTGAGGGAGGGGATGAGGGGCTGGGAGCGGGCGATCGCTCGAGGAATTCCCGAGTTTCCTCTGGGCGAACGCCCGGAATCGTCTAGCAACGAGAGGGAAAAAGCCCGTCCGCACTGCTGCTTCCCTCCCCCCCCACACACACACACGCGCACACGCACACACACACACACCACCTCAACCCTTTTTTTTTCTTTTTTTCAAAGCGTGAACTGTGGTGCTGCCATCTAGGCGCGACTCGCGACATCTCAACAGAGGCACAGAAAATCTTCCTGCCTGCCGAGAGAAGCAGTGACGGTCCTTAGACATGGGGAAGGGATCCGGCCGGCGCAGGTCCCAGGGCAGCCTCGGCCGAAGGAAAAGCGCCTGCGGCTCGCACGCCAGGGGTGTCGCCTGCCTGAAAGCAGGGAGACCCGGCGGTGACTCCTTCGCGTCCACCTCCCAGGTGCCTCCGCGTCTCTCCCGCCGCATCGGGGCGGGCGCGGGGGCACGAGGGGCGATCCCACGTCGCTGCCCCTCATGGGGCTAGCCTCACCGAGAAGCCGAGGGAGGGAACGTCCAGAAGGAGGAAGGCTCGCTCTGTTGCCCGCGGCCAAGGACACCCCCTCGACCTCGGCGCGAAGGCAGCATCGCTCGCGGCGGACGAGCCCCACTGCCCCTCTCTACCGGAGGAGGGCCGTGCGCCCTCGGCCGGAAACGCCTCGCCGCTTGAGCTACGCCCCCCGAAAGCCCGCGGAAGCTGCGGCTCGCCCTCGTCCGCAGGCGGACGAGCCGGAGAACGGCGCCCGCGCGGCCCCGGAGGCCTCGGTGGGCCAACTGCCTCCGCAGTCTCGGAGCGAGCATAGTGATGACGTTACACAGGAAGAGACGGTCGTTCCCCCGCGCGCGTCTCGGAGCATTGGGCGGGTAAGAGGGTGGGAGACCCGGGTAGTTCCTGTCCGAAAGGGAAGATGAGACCCGCAAGCTGCCGGCAGGTGGAGTAAGTTGCGTCCGGAGCAGCTGCGGGCTATGGCGACGCGCGCGCGCGCCTCCGAGGGTGTAAACACCACGCTCGCTCCGAGCACACGCGGAGGCGCCTCTCCCCCTCTCGTGCGTGCGCGCGGTTTGTTTACCCTGGCGGCGCGCGCGCGTGCTTCCCGGTCCGTCCGGAAGAGAGGGGAAGCCCGGAAGAATCGCTGCCGCCGCCCTCTCGCGGAAGGGTTCGCTTCCGGGCGCCATCCTCGCCGTCTAAACAACCGCGGCGAGGGGCTGCGGCCCGCGGAACCGGGGGCGCCACTCGCGAACCCGTTCTATTTTTAGCACGCATCAAGAAGAGTGTATCCGCGCCGCGCTGGATGCCTGCGACCCTTCCCCTCCCCACCCCTCCTCCTTCCGCGCAGCCACGCCGCCTCGCCGTCTCGGGACACCCAGAGCGAGCGCCCTGTGAACCTCCTCCTCCCTTCGCGCGCGGGCGTCTGGAGCTCCGCCGGGACTTCCCTCCCCTCTGAGCCGAGCCCGACGGAAGGGCGCCTGGTGGCTTCACGAGGGAGCAGCTGCTGCGGGGACGCCTGGCGGCCCTCCTCCCCAAGCCCCCGCTGCCGCCCCCCGCCCCCGCACTGTTGCATTGCTTTCCTGTCCCTGCATCTGGCCGCCACGTGGATCCTGCCCGCAGAGGAAGAGGCGCCGCACCGGGACGGCCGCTCTTCCGCCGGGATTGTCCGCAGGAGTGCCGGAAGGACTTCCTTCCTCCTCTTCTCCTCCTCCTTTTCCTCTTCCTTCCCTGCTACTTCCTCTTTTCTTTCCCCTTCTTTATCCTTCTTCTCTTCTTCATCCCTTCCTCCATCCCCTCTATTCCTCCCCCTTGCTCTTTCCTCCTCTTCCCTTCCTCTTCTTCCTCTTTCACGCGATTCCTTTCTTCCTCTTCCTTATTCTCCTTTCCCCCTCCCTTCCTCCACCCCTCTACTACTACTACTACTACTCTTCCTCTTTCCTTCCTCCTCTTCTCCTCCCTTCCTGCTCCTTTCCTCCTTCCTTCCTTCACCTCCTCTACTCCTCCCCCTCGCTCTTTCCTCCTCTTCCCTTCCTCTTCTTCCTCCTCCTCCTCCTGGTGGCGGCGGCGATGTTCCTGCCGGATGATGCGGCAATAACGCGCGCGCTCCCGCCGCCGGGAATGTCCCGGGCGGGGGAGTGACGGACTGGCGTTATGACGCATCGGCGCATCCGGGGGAGATTTATGGGGCCAATGAGCACGTCGTTAGCGGGGGGACGAGGCGTCGCTGTCCGATAAATCAGGGCTCGGAAAAGATTCCAGGAGCCGATGTCATTATCCAGGCCATTAATCCCGGCGCGCTCTGAGCGAATGCCGTTCCGAGGAACCGGGAAGAGGCCTCCGCCCGGTTCGAAATCCCCTCGACTTCTGACGCGCTTCTGGAAGGGAGGGGAACGGGGGGAGGGGAGGAACGCTCCCGACCGCTGCCGGCCCCACTGCGGCGAGCCGTCCCGCCGCGATCCCGGAGTGGCGGCGGGACGGCCCGCCTTCCTGCTGCTTCCGAGAGTGCGCCGCGAGCGATGGGGGGAAGGAGGGGAGGCAGGAACGATCCCCCGAGTCCCTACCGGCAGACAGGAAGAGTTCGGTGCGCGCCGCCCCTGCCCAAGGTGGCCCGGCCAAAGTCCTTCCGCCTGAGCGCATGACCTTCCTCCCTTCGCCGACCCCTACTCGTCCCGCCCTCGGCCACGAAAAGGTCCGCGCCGCCTCAGGGTTGTTCTGAATGGGGCCGGCGGGTGGAGGGAGGGCGTCTCTGGACGCGCCCGCCCTCTTCTTGCCCTCCTCACCCCACCCCTCCTGCGGCTCCCCTCGGGCGGCAGCGGCCGCCCGAGGACCAAGGCAGCCTGCGCGGGCGACGGAGAGGTCTGCGCCATCGCGGCCATCGAAACTTTGCCCGCGGCCGCCAAGTTTGAGCCGGCGGCGACGGGGTTGCTGCTGCTGCTCGCTTCTTGACCCCCGCGTCCCTGGCGACTGCCCGACCCGTGCTGCTGCACTCTGGCACTGAGGTCGAGGGTCAGGGGGCTCGCCGAGGAATCGGGCGAGCGAGGGGGCGTGGACGGGTCGCGCACGCGCGGGATTCCCGCGGCAACGGTTGGCGGCGGCGGCGGCGGCGGCGGCAGGTCCAGCGAGGCGGCCACGGACGGCATCAAAGCGCGGCGGCGGCGGCGGCGCGCGGGGCCGGCGAGCCCACTGTGAAAGGAAAAAGGGAAAGTCGAAGCGCCCCGTGGGCAGAAGAGGGGACCGCGGAGGAGGGAGGGCGGCTGCATCAATCGCGCCGCCTCGGCGCAATTAGCTCGGCACAGCGTGACGTTGGAAACGCTCGCTGCTGCTCCCTTGGCGCAGTTGGCCAGCCGGTGCGCGCGCCCGCGCTGCGTGCGGCGGGCCGCCGCCCTTCGAACGACAGCTCGCCCGCTCGGGAACGGCCGCTTTTAGCCTCACCTGCGTGCGAGGGAGGACCGAGGGCGGGCGGAAGAATGAAAGGGAGCGTGTCCGCAGGGGGCGGCTTGGCGCTGTCGCCGGGCTCGCTCCACCTTGGCGGGGAGGGGCGAACGTTCTGCCCGTCCCCGGACGGCGGGAGGAAACGACTGGGGAGAGCGCTGCCTGGAATTCCCTGCCGTCGTCTCCCGGGGTCTTCCCCTGTCCCTCCCCGCAGAGGTCACCGCACCGACAGACACATCTCGCAGCAACGCCCAGGAAGCCCGGGCGAAAGCATCCGGGAACCTGGGATCCTGACACCTGGAAGATCGGGAGGAAGGGGTAGGGGAGAGAGGCAACCGCGGGAAGGTAGGGGGAGGAGTAGATCCGGGAATCTGCGATCGGTGGAGCTGAGAGCCGTGCCTGCCGGCTGCCACCGATGTCAGCCGACTGCGATCGGCCAGGAGGGATGAGGGGAGGGGGGAGGGAGCAGCTGACGGCTCCGCTCTGCCGCGGTCCAGATGAAAAACGAGCAAACAAACGGATCCCGGGGAGCACGCATCCCGTACCGTCGCCGCTTGCATAAAAGGGATGAAATCGGGAGAGGCGGCGTCGTTGCTCCTCCGGGCGAAATGTATCTCTCCCCCCCCCGACGAAGAAGAGCGCCCCCTCTCTGAACGCCCCGGCGAAATAACCCGCGCGCGTCCGCGGGAACGAACGGCCGCGCTAATCGCACGGAGGATTTGCTCTCTTGCAGCAGGAGACAAGCCGGAGGAAGAAGATGTGATCGAGTTTCAGGCTCGGAGGAAAACTTTTCGCGGAATTCACGAACTCATTTGTTCTGCTGCTGACAGCAGCTCGGGCTTCAATTTCTTTTTAGTGGTTTCGCGAGCTCGCGAGCGCACTCTGCCTAATTTTTTGTAGCTGCAGCAGTTTAAGCATTTGAAAAATGGAGACTGCGGATGGTGCAATCTTTAAATGTCAGGAGACTTTCATCACAAAAGCGCTCTTGAACTCTTCCCGTGCACTCTGCGAGAGTGCGAACTAAGGGATATGCAAAAAAAAAAAAAAAAAAAAGGAAAGGAAAGGAAGGAAAGGAAGGGAAGGGAAGGGAAGGGAAGAAGAAAAATGAAATACGAGCGAGGGGAAGCAAAGCCTCCTGTTAGTTCGAAGCTCCCCCGCTAGATGAGGCGCGGAGGACGATCCGGAATCGAGGCGGGCAGGCGTTCCTTCCCACTGATTTCCGAGGGGTCACGGACGGGGCACCGCAAAAGCCTTTCCCGAGCCGCCTTCCGGGTAGGAGCGACGTGCAAAGCGGGAACATGGGATTCGGCTTGCCCGTGGGTTCGCTGCTGACTGCCGGCCGATCGCAGTCGTGTTGCCGGGCGCCGCAGCGGGTTTTCCGGATGCGCGACGAGGGGATCGGGGCGGCAGTGGCTCCTGCGAGAAGACCTCCCTCTGCCTGGCGTGGGCGGAGCTGCGCCGGACTTGCCGTGCGTGCGCCGCCTGTAAAGACCCAGGTCACAGAGGGCAGGTGGTGGGCTGCCACAGCTAGACCCCCTTTCGCTCCGAGGGCCCACCCGGCGCACCCATGCGGAAGCGCCCCGGCAGGCTCTCCGACCCGCGAGCGGCGGCGACGCGAACCCGAGGTCCCACTTCCTCGGGAACGCGCCGCTGCCGCCACCCCCAGTAACCCCCGGTAGCCAGCCCGGAACTGTTTTGTTCTCTCCCGCCGGATCGCCTCTCAGCGGGGGAAAAAGGGAGGGGAGGAAGGGGGACTGGGAAGGGACGGAACGGAGCATCGGAAAGCGTCGTCGTCCTGGTTACGTGCGGAAGAAGAACTGCGCGGCGGTGGCGGAGGTGCGACCTCTCGTTGTGCGCGTCTGCCGGGCGGGGGTGGTGGACCCCCGGCCCCAACTACGCCCTCTCTCTCTTTCTGCTTCGTTCCCTTCCCCTGCCAAAGGGCTGGGAAACGGGCAAAGGGGAGGAGGGAAGGGGGGCAATGCCGCTGGCTGGCGGATGGCTCGGCGTCGGGCAGCGTCCCGGCTCGACCGGCCTCGTCACGTGCACCCTAGCGTGGGGGTGGGCGGATGGATGCGCCGAACTTCCCACGTGCGAAACGCTCTGCACATCCGACCCACAGAAAGCCACGTGACCGCGCAGGAACGCCGCGATTCGCCTTTCGGAGTTTGCCACGGGCAACGCGTAAACAGCGCCGCTCGGTCCGCGCGTTCCGCTTGGAAGCGAAGCCAAACAAACGCACGAAAAACGGGAAACGCGAGCGAGCGATCAGACATAATAACAACCGTGATGACGATGACGATGACCGTCGCCATGATGGTGGAGGTGGTGGTGACGGCTGGGAGATGAGCAGCAAGCGAGAAGAAGCGAAGGCGAGCAGCTGGGGAAAGCGGCGGTGCGGACCCCCGCAGCCGGCGGCCGGGGAGCCCCGTTTTCCCCGCCCCCTCCCTCCTCCCACGTACCTTGAGAATGGCGAAGGCCATGGAAACCATGCTCGCCCCGAACCACTACATCGCCCAACCGTTCCGAATGGTCTCGTCACGCTCAGTTCCCGCACCGCCGGCGGCGCGGCGCGAGCGGCCCACTCGGCAGCGGCGGCGGCGCCTCCGAGCGAGCGGCACGCGCGATCCGCTGCTCGGCAGCAGCCGGCGGCGGTCGCCGCCAGGGACAGGGGAGGAGGAAGGTTCGCCCCCGGGAGAGGCCATCTCGCGCCTGCGCGCCCGCTGGCGGCGTGGATGGCACCGAGCTCGCGCTCCGGAGAGGCGAACGAAAAGGGGTGGGGCGAACACCACCGGACGCGTGCGAGCGCTCTCCCCGCCCCCGCAGCGTTGCCGAGGAGACGCATCGGGAGCTTCCCTTCTCCTCCCTCCCGGGAAGGCCGGCCGCAGGGAGGGAGCGCTCGCGAGGGGCGGGGAGGAAAGAGTCCTCCTTCCTCCCACGAGCGATGGGGAGGCGAGGGAAACCGCCGCCCGCCCCTCGCCTTCCTCCGACGCCTCGAGGGTTGTGAAAGAGTTGAAAGAGCGCGCGCTCGGACGAAGGATAGAGGAGGAGGGGGGGGGCGGTTGATTTATGGCGTCGGATGGGAGCAGCTGCTGCTGCCGTGTGGCAGCCGCCCGGACGGAGACGCCTCGCCCGTCCCGCGCAGGCGCGCGCGGCGGCGGTGGGAGGTGGCGAGCGGCCCATTGCCGCCGCCGCGATTTCGAGAGACGAAAAGAGAAGGGCAGCACCCCCTGGCTCACAAGGATCCGCAGTAAGGACCCTCGCCACGCAGGAAGGGCGTGCCAGCCCTGCGAAGAGCAGCAGTAGCAGCATTCGACCTCGCCGGACCGTGGCTCCGCCGAGACCCGACACTGCCCGGAGGAAGACCTGTCGGAATCTCAACAAGGAAGCCCTCCGCGTCCTTTGGGGAGCGGGGGCACGCGCGATGGGCGCGGATCTGGCAGGGTCGCATTCCTTACGGTGGCAGCGGCGACCAGGGACGCTAGTTGCACCCAGCGGGGCCCCTCGAATTCCCGAGCAGTGGGGCTGCAAGCGCATCCACTCGCATGGAGGGGAGGAGGGAGGAAGCCGGCGCCCCGTCAGCTGCTCGATGGCGAGATGCCGGCTTACTCCCTCTTCCCTCTCCCGTCAGCTGCTCAATGGTGGAGCCCACCCACGTTGCTGCCTCGCGCCACCGCCGGTGGGGCGACTCCGCCGGGAGCGCCTCGTCCTCTCGTCGCGCCCGGAGACGCCACGCCCGTCGGCTGCGGTGGCAGGTCGATGACGTCGCCAGCCAACCCCTCCCCTCTCCCCCCGGTGGAGAGACATTCCCCCCCCCCCCAAGGCGGCAAGCCGGGTCGCCTTCCGCGGGTCTCTTCTCTTCCTTTAGGGCCCTCCTCTGTGAGCAGGAGCACGCCCTGCTGAGGTGGGAGATGGCACCGGTGCGCATCGCCCACCGGCGGGCAGCCTCGTGCGTCGGGAGGGTGCGCCGGAACAGGAACGCAGAAAATCGATAGGGGCGGCACCCTGCGCGCCCCCTGGAGGCAGCGTCCGGGGCAGCGCTCCCACGCGAAGCGGCGCTTCAGATAAGGGGAGATTTATGGTCCAGAGATAAGGAGGACGCGGGTCATTTGTTGGCTGCCTCGAACCCCGGACGGAATGCCCCGCAGGGGAGCGACCGAGGGGGCCGCGAGGGGCCCGAGAGAAGGGCACGCCCGGATTGAGACTGTTCGCGCGGGCAGGAAGGCCGTTGGCGCTTTCCGGAGAGCTCCAGAAGTCCCGCGCCACCGCAGCGCGGCGGGAGGGCAAGTGGAGACCCAGGCACGCCGCTTTGGCTCGAGGTGGAGGAGACATTTGACGTTTGACATCGGACCTTTCCGTCCCGTTCGGCCTTTGACCTCCGCGCGTACGCCTATGTCCTATGGAGGTTCCCGAGAAGTGCAAGGGGCTGGGACATCTTCCAGGAAGCCACAGGAGCGTCCCACCGCCCGGAAGGGTTCCGGGGGTAGGGTGCCCTCGGCGGCGCCGCCATGGGACGGGAGGTGGTCGCCGTGGCGCTGGGGTGTGCATCGCTGCCGACGGCAGCAGCGTTTCGGCTCCCTGCGAGCGGCTCCTGGCCTGGAGAGAGGGGGGAGGGGAAGGGACGGACTCGGAGGAGTGCCGCAGGTAGACGGACGAGCGCCGATTTCGGGACGCGCCCCCTAACGCTTCCCCTGGGGGGAGCTTACCGCTTGCGACTCCCGAAACGGATCGGTACCCCCGCTGTTGGGCGAGACGGCTTTCCTTTTCCGTTGCCCAGGCGACGGGCAAAGGGGGACAAGCAAGGAAGAGAGACAGCAGACGAAGGCGACCCAGAAGTCACCTGCGCCAGCCTTTTCGGACGAGTCGGGGAATGGTGGAACTGTCATTCCCTCTCCAGAGTGCACGTTCGCTCCACAAGGAGGATGACGTCACCAATAGGGAAACAGCAGGAGCGAGGCCCGATGGCGCAGGAGGAAAGTTTTCCCCCCAGCATATGATTTTCCCAGGGGCGAGGGAGAGGAGGGGACTTTGAGAGCGCTGCTCTGCCTCCACAGCCGCCGACGTCTTTCGCTTCCCCCTCCCAGAATCCCCAAGGAAGGAGCGCGTGGCTCTTCCCACGCGCGAAACGGGGTCGGGTGGAGTGGGAGGACACTAATCCCCTCGCTGGAGGTGGGGCAGCGGCAAGAAGCCTCTGGACGCCCCACGACGTTCTGCGGAACGCAGTGACCTCGGAGCGACCGTTCGCGTCGTCTCGGGGGCGGAGGTCAGGGCGGCGTCTGTACACGCGCCGGAAAGACAGCGTCGAGGAGCCCATGCCACCGCCACGGACGCCTACGGAAGAGCTGGGTCGCGGCGCAGCCTCCTGGGAGTCCGCCGCGTCCGGGATTGACCCCTCGGTCCCGGTGGCGACCGGTGGTGCGTGCACGCGTGCGTCCAGGGGGGCTCCAAGGTCGCGCCACCGCGCGAACCCCGCCACGGCCGTCAGAATGGCGGAGGACGGAGCGTCCCGGAGCACGGCGGGGTGCCCCGCGGCGCTGCCGAGCCGCTCGCGGGTCCACGCCACGGGACGTCGCGGAGTCCACGCGGCGCGGCCCCCGACTTCTTCCCCCCCCCCCCCCCGGGGCGAAATGGGTCCAGGAGATGACGGGGCAGGCTTTGGCGCCGCCGCCGTCGGGTGCAGCCGGGTCGTCCGCGAGATCGGCACCACTGGCGGCTTCGGGCGCTCCAGGCGTGTCTGGCGCAGGCGGCGGAGTGACGTGCGAGGCAGGGCTGTGTGCTGCCGGGTGGCGCTCCCCGCCTGGGTGGCCGGCGGAGGAGCGGGCGGGAGGGGAGGGTGCATTTTTCTTCCTCTTCCCTCTCCGCCAGTCGGCTTCCGTTCGTCTCTATCCTGGGATGGGTAAACGGATCCATATTTCAAGATATGGAGAGCAGCTGATGTACCAATTTTGGGAGTTATTTAATTGAAAAATGGACACGTCAGGAAAAACATCGGATCTTTCTGGCGCAGGTCACGTCCATTTGTCATCTGCCCTTCAGGCAAGATTTATTGGAGGGGGAATTCTTTATTTTCGAAAGCGGGATGCGAGCGGGACTTCTTCCCCGTCAGCGCGATGACTGCTTGCCGGGGAAAGGCGCTCTGGCGGTGCGTGCCCGAAACGAAACGCGCCCCCGGACAGTGCACTCTAGCGAGAGGCAGCGCAACCACGCCGTGGAGGAAGAGCGAGGAGATCGCTCGGTGCCGAGCCTCCCTGGCACCGGCGTATCCAGTTGAAGGTAAAGAGTGGCCTTCCGCCTCTGCCCCCTCGGCGGCGGGACTGGGATGCCCAGCTGTCCCTCCTCTCCCTTGCCTCCTCCCGTGGGGAGCCCCCTCCAGGGAGGGAGCGGCGGAGGACTTCCGGACGAATCGATTCCGCCGCGCACGGACAAAAGCGGAGACGCGGTGACGTCACGGGGCTGCTCAGTCCGCGCCGTCGAATCGCGCGCGCGCGCGCGCGCCCCCACGACCGCTGGGAAAAGAGGCCGCGCTGCTTGGGCATCGGGTCGGCGCGGCGCCGCTCCTGCGTCCCGGCGCCACCGTCGCGGCCGCCCCGACTGCTGCTCGGGGCGTCTCCGTCGAGAAGGGGGAGGAGGAAGAGCAACCAACCACGGTTTTCCGGAGCCTCAGGGAATCTGCTTCAGACCCCGGGCAGACGGGCCGCAGCCAGGGGGGCGGCGCTGCACAGCATGAAAGGGCACACCCCTCCCCTTCCTGGGGAGGACACGCGGCAGGTTCCCGCCGTCCTTCCGGGAAGTCCCCGAGGATATTCGAAGCGGCGCGGCGGTGTGAAGCGCGGTGGTCCAGACAACCCGCCTTCCGACGGAGTCTGCCACGAGGTTGGCGCGGGAGCCATCCCTCTGGGCTGGACCGAGAGAACAAAGAGGAGAAGGCGCCGCCGTCCACCCCCCGACACCGGAGTGCTGCAGCCAAGAGCGGCTGCGACGAGGCGCTGCCCCCGGGGCCGACTGCGCGCGCGGCGTGCCCGCCGCCGTCGGTCGGACGGACGCGGCGCGCACGCGCGCATCCCCGCGCCTCGCTGCGGGTGAGGACGCGACCAACCACCTCGAGATGGGGGAAGACCGCTGCAGTGCGCCGGAGGCGGGAAGGCGCCAAGGCCAAGAGGACGAGGAGCAAAGAGCCACCGTACGACCGGCAAATAGCAATGCGCCTCCGCGTTTTCATTCCAACGTCCGCGTGCTGACTCGGCTTGCGGGAGGGCGCTTTCGGGCTTCGTGAAGGGCCGCCGAAGAAGCATCCGCCCACGCCACCGCAAGCCCCCAGCGAAACCGAGTGCCTGAGCCCGAACCGCGTGCCCACTGGTCGCTACCTCTGGAGGACGCCTGAGAAGAGCCGCCACCGGGGGCCGCCACCAGCTGGCGAAGGAAGGAGAGCGGCGCCCCTGCATCTGACGACGAAGGCAGCGAAGGCGTCGGCGTTGCTGACACCCTCGCACCACCCCACCCACCCCCCTCGGCTCGTGAGAAACGTCCGTTGGCTCTCTTGCTGCCCGATTGCACCCATCCCGGAGGAATTTTCGGCCTTGACCCCCGGAGGGTCGCCTCTGAGGACTCCCCAGCACGCTGTGCTGGCGCCGTCGCACCTGCGAGAGCCAAGTGGTGGTCACGAGTGACCGTTTCCGCCATCCGCTGACTGCAAGAGCGGCCGCTTCCGAAGTGAGCCGAAGGTAGAGATGGGGAGTAGGGAAGGAGATGACGTCCAGGCTACCTCGCCCGAGGATCACCGCTGGACTCGTGGGCCTTCCAGGAGGGCGACCGATGGCGCTCCGGGGAAGCTGCGACTCGGTCGAAGGGGTGGGGAGCACGTCTACCACGACCTTTGCCAAGGGGGAGGCGCGCGAGGTCGCCGGAACTGACCCGGAAGGCGCCTTCGGGGCGAGAGACTGCGGAGGACGTCCTCCGCGACGGCTTCCCGGGTAGCGAAGACTGTCGCTGACCTCGGAACCCCCCCCCCTCTCTCTCTCTCTCTCCGGGCGCCCTTCCGGGTGAGCACGCAGAGTCCGCCGGCTGGCTGGCAGGAAAGATGCCCGCGGGGCCGAACGTCCCGCCGCCTTCCCCTCGCAACCTGCAGGCCGGAAGCGTCCGGAGGCTCGGAAAGGGGGGGGGGGAGGGGAGAGAGGAAGTTCCATGCTGTCTTCTGCCGCTGCAGGAGGGTCGAGGGCGACCCCAGCGGGCTCGCAGGAAGGAGACCGCGAACGAGTAGGTCATAGGAGCCGTCACACGGAGGAGGGCGAAGTGGAAGCAGAGAGCCGGCAGCGACGGAGGGCCGGACCCGGGAAGGTCGACACCCGTTGCCAGGGGCGATGCGTTTCGCGCTGGATCCCCCCACAGCCAATAAAACGCAAGCGGCGTTTATCGGCGGGCGTGAAAGATGGCGCGAGCGCCGCAGGTATCCCCTCCGATTCCCCCTTCCGCGCGGACCGGGAATCCCGAGGAAGGGAGAGCGAAAAGCCGGATTTTTATCGCCTGGATTTTCTTCCCTTCCCTTCCCTTCCCTCCTTCTTCCTTCTCCCCCCCCTCCCTTTCCTCCTCTTTTTCCTTTTTTTTGAGGTTTTTTTTTTCCTGCGTGAGTCTGCCGCCGTTCCTCCGGGATGCTTAAACGCACGCGCTCCTCAGGGACGCTGGCTGTCGGCAGGGCTGTGGGAAGGGGGAGGAGGGAAATTTCCGTTCCCGGACTGGCGTTCCTCCCCCTCCCCCTCGCGTGGGGGAAGCAAAAGGGGTTGACGCGGGCGGAGGAGGTTGGCGCACGAGGCGGCCGAGAGGAAACCTCTGGGCCGCCGAGGGCGCGGGGGAGCGTCGCCGCCGGGAAGACCACCAGTGTTCCTGGACGAGGGACGCGCGAGGAGCGCAGGCGGAGCCGCCGCCGCCGCCACTCCCCTGGGCCGCGGGCGCGAAAGGTGCGGGACTCGAGCGGCGGCGGCGCCCTCTGCCCGTCTCCCCCGCCTCGGAAGCCGCGCGGCGGACCGGCGTGCGCATGGCAACCGCAGACAAAGCGCCGCTCCGAACGGATGCGGCGGCGGCAGAGGGCGGAACCGGGCGCGCGCAGGGCCTCGAGGCGACCGCCAAGCCGGAAGCCGCGCGGCTCCTGGCCCCACCGTACCCCCACACGTTCCTCTCCGGGGGCCCGCGGGCCGGGCAAGGGTGGGCGCGAGGCTGTGGACGGGCCGAGCGAGCGGGCAGGGAAGGGGACAGGGAAAGGAGCGGGAATTCCTACCTGCCGTTGCCCGCGCGGCGATCCTCCCCGCCGCGTTTTGAACTCGCACGCGCGAGCAGCGCGCCGCCCGTCCGCCGCGCCGCTCTGACGAAATTTGGCGACCTCCCTCACGCCGCCGTTTTCCGCAAAAACAGCGAGTATGACCCGCCCGCCCCGGGGGACGGCTGCGTCTTCCCGCCGCTCTGTGCTGGCGCGTGCCCTCCCGCGCCCACGGGTGGCCGCGTCCGGAAGTCGCTCCGCTCTAAGAGGCGCGCGAGGGGCGACGGCCCCAGGTAGCCTACGGAAGGGAGTCCCCCGCGCCGGGGCGAACTCGGGCAGCGGGAAAGGGGACGATCGCCTGAGGAGGTGGAGAGCGCCGCGGAGGGTCAGGTGGAGAGAGACGCGCCCACCCGTTCCCGAAGCAGCCTCCGGGGGCACTTCGGGATGACCGTGAGGGAGAGCTCCTGCCGGACTGGCTGGCGGTGGAGGAGGAGGGGCGCCTCACCTCGGTTGCTGAGCGACGCCGACACGCGGGGCGCGAGGCGGGCGGGCATTGCCAGGCGAAGGGGCCAGGGGCGGCGGCGAGCGAGTCGCTTCGGCGCGCATTCCCGGGCAGAACAAGCCAACGGAGAAAGGGAGGGAGGGAGGAGGAGCCCCCCAAATTTGGGTTTCTCATGATGGATGGACGCGTCCCCCCCCCCCTCAGGAACCGCCGCGTCCGGGATTTATGCGGTCGCGCGCGCTCCTTCCCTCCCATCCGCGCATCCGGAATCTCCCGCAGGTTTTCCGATCTCCGGGAAGGGGGGAGGAGAGGGGAACCATCCTGGAGCGCGGCGGCGTCCGCTGGCCCGTGCAGGGAGGGAGCGCGGGAGCGAGCGGGAGACGTAAGCAAAGGAGGGGCGGGGAAGGTGAACTCCCGGAGAGGACACACCCCGAGCTCCAAGCTGCGCCCACGGGCAAGCCGGCGGCTCCCGCAACTCCGGGGCGGTTGGGGTCGCCCTCCGGGCTAGGCTGCCAGCATCCTAAACCACGGGAGAATGGGGATAGGGGGGGGGGGGGAGGGAGGCCGACCGGGAGCCACCGGGAAACACGCATCGACGGCTCCCACGCGGAGGCGAAAGGAACGGAGCGCGCCCTCCCCATCCAGGTCAGCTCGTAGGAACGGAGGGGTCCGCATGCCTCGAGCAAGAGGAAGGGAGGAGGAAGGGCGCCAAGGGCGCGAAGCTGCGACTCTGCCTCGAGGCGTGCCCGCACTCTGCGCAGCGTCCAGGCTCCCACCTACGCAGTACCTTCCTTCCTTCTTCCCCTCCCTCCTGCCGACGGCAGTCCCGCGGGAGTGGCTGCATCGGGGAGGGCGTGGACGGGGTTTGCCAGCCGATGACCCCACGGCCGGAACGGCGGCAGGGGCACTGCCTCCTTTCCTTTTGCGGGAGCTGGGGGTTGGGTGGTGGTGAGCCGCGGGGTGCTTTGACCCGCACCCGGGGGAGCTGTGGGCGCGGCGGGTCCGAGCGGAGAGCTTGCACGTGCACGAGGGAGGGAGAGAAAGGGGAAGGGACTCACCGGGCGACGAGGCGCACCGGGCGCACGCCTGGCTGCGGCGGCCGCTTTGTCTGCTCGCGAGCACCCGCATCGCACGTGCTGCTCGCTGATTGGCTGGAGCGTCGTCGTCAACCCGTGCTCCCCAGCATCCGGATTAATTATGGCGCGTTAAAAGCGAGGCGGGGGAGGAGGAGGCGTTCGGGATGCGTTCGTTTTCCGGAATGGCTCCCGCGCGGTGGAGCTGCCGCGCCCCGACCCGACCCTGCCATCCGAAAATAGACGCCCGCCGCGCCAGGGAAGATGATGCGCCCGATGGGCGGAGGAGCAGCAAGCGATTCATCATCGGCTAACAACTCTTCATGGGATTGTCAGGAGGCTGGGATGGAGACGCTCGCGCGTTGGCTCTGGACCAAGGCGCGGGCCTCCCCCGCCTCCCAGCACCCCTCCCTCTCCGGCGGGCGCGCACGCGCGCCACCACCGCGGGACGCCGGAGGAAGCCGCCCGGAGGGCCGGATAGGACAACAGCACGAGGCACGGACGGCCCTTTTGCTCCGCGAGGCCGTCCCGTCGGACCACCAGCGGAGGGTGCCGGCAAACCCAGGAACCCTCTGGGTGAATGCCCGGAGGCGATGCGATGACTCCTCCTCTGTCCCCCCTCCACTGCGACGACTCGCAGAGGGGCCGGGCGCGTGGGGACCCTCTCGAACGGAGGAGCCCCCTCGGCAGGAAGCGAGTGCACGTGAGTGGCCCCTGGAAGCTGAAGAAGGCGACCCTTTCTTCCTGGATAGCCTCCCGACGCGCGGAGGGAACAAACGCGGGAGCCTCTGGGGTCGTGGACTGCTCGCGTCACCCCTCGAAGGGTCTGCACCCGCCCCTCAAGAGGGGGCTCTACGCGAAGAGACCCCTTTTCGGGACCACCCTTTCCGGGAAGAGGCTCCTCTTCCACGTGTCACCCGACAGAACAGCCTCCGGCGCGGTGGACCAGGGAGCGAGACGCGACGACGCCTCCGTGGCCAGCTGAGGGCCCGCCCGCATCCACGGCGGCGCCGACCCGTCGGAGTCCCCCTCGCGGCCCAGGGAGCCCGGGACCCTTCCGGCCCGATTCCTGCCGTCACTCTGGCAACCCCCCATCCCTTCCTGCCGTCGCCCTTCCCAGGTGGCTTTCGCGCTCCTTGAGAGAAAAAGGGAAAGGGAGAGGAACGGAGCCGGACGCGTTGACGGCGTCCGGCTCCGTGGGCGCGGACGGGGCGCGTGACCTCCAGACTGGCTCGGAAGCGCTGCTCCCAGAGAGAACCGCCGTGTGTGCCCGAGGGCTGGCTGAGGATCCCCAAGGAAGCGCGGAGCGAGGCGGGGGCTAGCCTGGAGCAGTTGCGGCCGCCCTTCCCTGCCGCTCTCCACCCACCGGCATGTTTCTACTCGGTGCCAAGAAACAGCCCGATCCGGCCCCCAGCTCTAACGGCGCGCACGTTCGGGAGAGAAGGGTGGAGAGGACGGAGTCCCGGCCGGACCGCACAGCGCACAGCTCCAGGGCCGATCCGGAGCTCCCTCGGGAGCGGCACTGGCGGCCCCTCGCGGCGGCGCGCCTCCCAGTCGCGACGGCCGTTTCCTCGGCGACGGGGAGGGGGGGCGGTCAGGCGTCGTCCCCGCCTTTCCGCCTGCCGACGGGACGGCGTCCGGTCGTAGGGAGGGAGGAGGGGGGCTGCAACGGCAAGGCGCGCGCGCCAGTGGGACCGGTCCTTCCTCCTTGCGCTTCTATCCCGACCGGGGCCGGGAGCGGACGCCGCGTTCCCGCGCAACCAGCCATAAAATGGACGGAACGGCCCTATAAATAACGAATCCCTGGACGCGGACGACAACAGGGAGCGGATCGCAACTTGGCAAAGCCGAGTCCTGGCGATTTATGGGATTTCCGAGATCGTTCCCGTGACCTCCCGGATCTGTCGGAACCGCCGCGTCGTCCCGATGACGTGTGCGTGCCGCCGCCGCAGCTGGAGGGAACTGGCTGGAGGTCTTCCTTTCCTTCGAGAGAAATGGGGTAGAGAAGGGGATTTCCCTGGCCTGATCCAGCTCGGGAGCGACCCTCACTCTCGCGCCCTTTGAGGAGCGGTCTTCGCCCGCTCGCCTGGACAAGTCAGCGCCCCGGCGGCCTCTCTCAGGGCAGCGCGAGCACTCGGTGGACGGCGGAGGGAATCCTTTCCCTCCCCCCCCCCATGACCAGAGCCGTGCCGCTGGCATGTACCTAACCAACTCCGAGGCATTTGGAAGAGGGGAGACGCGAAATGACCGTTTCCAGGTGCGGTCCTTCCCCGCGGGGCCGGGGTCCCTGTGCCGGCGAGGCCGCCCCTCCCAGGTCGGCAGCGACCTTCCCGGCCTGGCTCCGCGGGACGGGTGGCGCGCGCGCTCGGCATCCCGCGGGAATCTCCAGGGCGAGAAAAAAAGCCCTCGAGGGTCTGCCAGAGAGGCTGTCGGGGTGACTGCAGATGACCCGTGGGGAGCCGAGCACACTTGGGCTCCAGACTCACGGAAGGGACGACGGGGAGGGCGCCGGGTGGATTTCGGGCTCTCGGGGGACTCTGCGGGAGAAAGGCGAGGCCAAGGTGGCGCCCCTACTCCCTGTCGCGTACACAGAAAGAGTTCTGTTGCCGGAAGGGGAGGAGGGGAGGTCACGAGGCACGGTCAGCTCCAGGGCGTCGGGTCAGTACGCTCGCACGGCCTGGGCGTCTTCTGGCCTGCCCTGAAGGCTTCCCGCCCCCCCTGCGGAACTGGATGACCCGGAGAGCCCCAGTCTCCACCGGTCGTGGATGACCCCGCGCAGGAGGACAGGCCGTTCGAGCCAGCAGGGACGCGGCGGGACTCCGGGATCTCCTCGAAGATCCCATCGAGGGGGGGAGGACAGGGTCTGAGACTTCCTCCCGACCCTCTCTCCCGGGGCACCTTCCGGATCCTCCTGCGGCGGGTAGGAAACCTCCGTCCTGTGGATGCAACCACGTGGAGCCCAAGGGGACCTCCTTCGCGGACGGGCTGCCGGCCGCGAGAACCCCCCGGTACGGTGAGCAAGCAGCAGCCTCTCGGGAACAAGCGTGGAAGGGTCGCTTTCGACAGCACCGGCCCGCCGCTGCCGAAGGGCCGGTGCTGTCGGGCATGCGGTGACCCTTCTGGGGATCCCCCGCCGCGGCACACATCGAACAGACCCTGCCGAGGTCACTCCAGAGACCTCGACCCCCGAACCACCGTCCGGGGAGTGACCAGCGGTTCTTCCTGCCCATCCGCCGGCATCCCGCGCGACCTCCCTCGATCGCAGCAGATCGAGTGGTCTCCTTCCTCGGGGCGCCCCGCGGAAGGGCCAGCCCGTGGTGGTAGGCGCGAGGATCTTCGGCCCTCGGAAGGGCACGAGGGCACTGAGACGCCTCTCCGAGCCGCCAGGGGTGGTCGGCGTGCCGGCACCTTCGGAAGGGGATCGGATGGAAACTCGCCGAGATCATGACCCCGGGGAGAACGCAGCGCGGTAATTCTGGATGAACTTCCACCCTCTCTTCGTGCAAGGCCACCGCTTCGATCTGTTGGCGCCTTCCGAGCCCTCCGGGTCCTCTCCAGAGAAGAGGCCGGAGGGCGCCAGAAGCCCCGCTGCCGAGGTCGCTCGGGAAACGGCCGGGAGGGCGGAGCTGCGGCGCATCCGAGCGGCTGCGAACCTCGCGGCATGGACCTTTCGTAAACCCGCTGGATCCAGGAGGGGGGTTGCCTTTCTCTGCAGACCCAGTGGCGCTGTGAAGGCGCCGAAGGAAGCGCAGGAGGGGACGAGGAGGAGTCGAGTGCAACCCTGGCGGGAAGGATGGGAGTTGCCGTGAAAACGGTTTCGGTAGGTCGTCTTTCCAGGTATCACGGGACGCCATCTGCTGCCCTCCTCTCTACCGGATGCTACCCGATCAGCTGACTGCCCTTCCCCAGCTTGCATCCCGTTTCGTCTTCGCCTCCCTCCTCCGAGCAGTCTCGCGGAAGAAAGGGAGGGGAGGCCTCCTTCAAGGGCTTCGTCCAGGACTTTCAGTCCCCCGGGACCCAGGACAGGGGGACGTCCTTCCCTCCGCACGGCAGAGCTGCTCCACTCGTGCCCGAGGGCCTCCCTGGGCAGGGGTCCGCGCGCGCCCACCGATGGTGGGCAGGCGGCCGGAAGGTCCGTCGCGCGAGCACGCCGATCGATAGAGGTTCGGCCGGGAGCCGCCGCGCGCGCACGCATCGGTCGTTTCCTCCTTCCTTCCGCTGGACGGATACCCGCTGGATCGGGTCCAGCACAGATCCCCATCCCACTATCTCCCTTTCCTCATCTCCTTCTTCCCGGGGGTTTCCGAACCCAGGCGGCGGCACGGAGGGAGGGGATCGGTCCCGTCAGGTGCCAGCAGACCCCGAGAGGCGACGACCTCCGGGCTGGGGCGGTTCGGACCTCGGGGGTTCATTTGCTCCCGAACAGAAACAAGATCTCCGGCTATTGCGAGCGGCCCTCTCGGGCCGGACGGATAGCGACGCCATTTTCGGAAGGGGTCAGGGAGCGTTCCGTAGTGCCTTTCGCGCGCAGGGATGTCGCGGGCGCGCGCGCCGCGCAGCCGAGGGGAAGCGCCCGCCCCCTCCCACCGCGGACCTCCCTCCCTTGCAGCAGCACTACGTGGGGGTCCACGCCTCGAGAGCTCCGCTCGACCAGACCGCTGACGTCACGCCCGGCCGCGCGACGCGCGCGCCCGCAGCGTGACCACCGCACGTCCTGCGAGCGTGCCGCGGCTCCGCCCCCCTTCACAACCGCCCGCCAACGCACACGCGCGCACGCGTTCTCCTTGGCAACCACCCGGCCAGCCGCCCCCCCCCCTCTCCCTTCTCCGCGGACGTGCTGCTCAGCGTCTGCGTTGCGTAACCGAAGGAAACAAGACCGGGACCTTACCCTCCCGTGCGCGCGAAAGGGAAGGGAGAAGGGGGCACGAGAGAGGGGCTTTTCCACTCCGGCACTCCACTCTGACCACGCTGCTACAGCGGCCGCTCTCTCTCCCCTTTCCCAAGGAGGAGGAGCCGTCGTCCCGCGCGCGCCACGCGGCTCCTCCAGCCGGTTCCCGGGGTGTCGCTCTCCTGCCCCCTTTATGCTCCGCCGTTCGGTCTTCTTGGTCTGCGTTTCGTCCGGGTGGATGGTCGGGGGCACGTTGCTGCCGCCTCCGGGTTTGAGCGGCGTCGTTTGCTGGGCGCCCTGACGTCAGGCCGTGGTCGTCCCCCTCGAGGGCACCGGAACGCCGTGCACGCTGCCGCCTTACGAAGCCGCCGGTTTTTGAAGGGCGCGTGGGGCCCGCCCCACGCGCCCTTCAAAAACGGGCACTCTTCCGGCAAACTGGCGCTTCCGACGGGCGGGCGCAGGAGTTACAGCATTCCGCGGGGAGCCGGGGCGACTCGACCCGCCTCACCGGCGTAGCGTGGCAACGCCCGGACCCTGAGCGCGCCTCGCCGACACCCTCTCTC
This sequence comes from Raillietiella orientalis, assembly GCA_036172245.1. Taxonomy (NCBI): domain Eukaryota; kingdom Metazoa; phylum Arthropoda; class Ichthyostraca; order Raillietiellida; family Raillietiellidae; genus Raillietiella; species Raillietiella orientalis. The sequence continues at coordinate 368,121 of JAYWIR010000055.1, read as the reverse complement.
CTTTCTCCTTCCGGCGCCTCAGGGCCGGGGTCCCCTCCGTGACAGCCGTGGTGGCGGCGGGCGGGCGCTTCTCTCGCGCGGCTCTGAGAGGCTGCTCCGTGACGACGCGGCCGAACGGTGGGAGGTGGTGGCAGTGGCGGCGGTGGGAGATGGGAGGTTGCCGCGGCGACTACGGGCAGGAAGCATGCGGCATCTGGGTAGGTGTGGGAGGAGAGACATCGGAGGACACCTGCCAGCTGGTCCCCGGGGCCGCCCGCTCGGCACCTCCCGGGAGGAAGGGAACGCCTCGGATACACCACGTGACCAGCGGGACGGCTTCGGGTGCGCCCACCCTCCGCCAGATGGGAGGTAGAGGGAAGACGAGAGCGCCAAATCCAGCGGGGCGATCCGAGCGGTCTGGCACCGCCGCGGCCGAGGAGGCAGCAGCAGATCGAGGATAGGGAGGGGAGGGGGGAAAGGGTCGACTCTTCCAGGCTTCGTATCTGCGCGCGCGCGGTGGGCGGCTCCAGGAAGGTGGCGCCGCGACAAAGCAGCGGCTGCCGGGCCGAAGGCGCTCCTGGGAGCGGGGAGGCGCCGCGAGTCCGTGCCGCTCAAGCACGCCGGGGAACAAAAGGCCGGGAGTTTCCCGAGAGGTGATTCCGGGAATCCGGGCGTCCCTGGAGGAGGAAGGTCGAGGGGCAGATCGCAAAAAAAGGAAGAGGGGGGGGGGGAAGGAAAAAAAAAAAAGGAAGGAAGACGGGGGGAATTTTAGGGACTTCTCGGGAGGGAGATGGGAAGACGAATGGATCGAGACGGTTGGATGCAGGGCCATCATCCGTTCGAAGTTGACAAACAGCCAAGACGAATGGGGCGGCGGCTGCGGCTGCGCCGGCAGCGAGGGGTCTCTCAAGGTCACGCCCGGCCGCCTACCCTCTGTGTGTCCACCGGAGGGGGAGGCGGCAGCATGGGAGATCGGTTGGCACGCGCGCAGAGGCGAGTCGCTCGCGCTCGCGGGCGGCCAGAAAGGAGGGCCGAAGAGGGGGGGGCCGAGAGAAGATGAAAGGAGGTGAGTGGGACACATCCTCCCTCCCACCCACCCTTTGACGACCGCGACCCCCCTTTTGCGCGACGCCCGCGTTCGGGGGGAAACCAAGAGGCGGGGAACAAGAAGGCAAAAGGGGCAGGGAGCAGCCCCTCTTTCCGGTTCCCTCTCTCCCGAGAGGAGCGTCGCGGACCGGCGGTCCAGATCCAGCATCCCGGAGCGGTGGCACAGATCTCGAAGCGTTCGCTCTAGGCGGCTCTTTCTTCCCGGAGGGCCCGTCTTTGGCGTTGCTTTGAGCCGAGCGCCCAGCAGCTGGGCACCCCAGAGCCTGCGCGTTCGCCCGTGCCGCCGCGGGCGCGCACGCGTCGCCTTCGCCGCCACCCTCTTTCAAGTGGGGGACGGGAGGGGTCGCCCTCCGGTCGCCGCCCACACTTGGACGCAGGTGAACGACGAGCGAACGGCAGCGGCAGAGCAAAGCGCGATGGGCCGGAAGCAGCGCACTTCCTCTGAGGCGAAGCGGTTGCTCGGGAGACCAGGGATGAGAGGCAGGAGGAGGAGGAGCGACGAACCAACCCTTGTTCTCCCTTCCCCTTTGAAAGAGTAGGGGGAGGGGCGGCCATTCGGTGCGGGTTAGCAGGTCCTCGAGACTCGATCCCGCGGGAGGACTCGAAACGAGGCGATTTGCTCTTTCCCTCACGTTGCCATGGCGCCGTCTTTCCTAATGAGATCGCTCTCCCCTGGACCCGCGCCACGTAATTCGCGAGCTCTTAAGTGGATCCTCCGGAGGGGTCGCGCGCGCTCATCGCAAGTTTTCACTCAGGGGTGCAGCGCGCCCTCTTTGCCGCGGACCTCAGCGAACGGACGCTCCACTGCTCTCCCTCCTCCTCCTCCAGTTCGGGGAGGGGGGAGGGCGCGGTGCTGCGCACCTCAGCCCGACACCACCCCGCTGGTTCTCGGCACGGCAATGCGGTGGCGGAGGCAGGCGGGGGTCCTCCCTCCCTGCCCCTCCGGAAGCGACGAGAAGGTCCCCGGGATCCGCGCCCGACCGGCGGCGAGCGAGCGAAGCGCCACGCGCAGCCGATGCGGTTGGTCGCCGGGGTGGTCCGCAGTCCGCTCGCGTGCAAGGGGCCAGGGATGGGGAGGGGGGCGCGTATGTGTCCGAGGCGCTGCTTTCGCGGCCCGCCCTCCAGAGACCGCAGACGGGAGGAGCAGCAGCAGAAGCAGGAAGTGGGCGCCCGGGGGCGTGGCGAGGAGAGAGAATGTGCGCCCCTGGTGACCTCCGGGGTCCCGGGGGGGAACTCACGCCCCTCCGTGGGACGGATGCCGTGCCCAGCCCCCATAACCTCCACGGGCTCTCCCGCAAATGGGGCGTCCTCCCTCTCCTCGCCCCTCCCTCGCTCCCTCCCCCGCGTGCGCCCGTCGGGAAGGCGGTGCGGTGGGGGGAACGGAGCAGCAGGAATGTGCCCTCCGAACGCGAGCCGCGTTCCTCCGGGAAGAGACCGTCGTCGGGAACGAAAGCGTTGCGGCCTCGGAATGGCGCGGATGCACGGCTCCCGCGCCCTCCCGCCCGGCGACGCCCGCGACGGCGGAGGGTCCGCCACCAGGCGACGGCATGAAGGAATTCTCTTTTTTTTTTTTTTTTTTTCTTCTCATACACGTACGTGCGGTACGGACGGATGTGTAAGTACGTGGGGAAAAAGGCGGGGGAAGGGGAGGAAAAAGAAGGGACAGGAAGGAATTTCGGGACGCAGTGGTCGCGATCGTGGATGCGGTGGCGTGCACGCACGCACTCACGCATCCGCCTTTCGCTCGCGGACAGCGCAGAAAGCAGGCAGCCCGCGCCGTCGTCGTTGCTACGGGCGACCGCTGCCTGTGGTCCCCGGAGCGGAGGCGGACGTAGGCGCCCTTTGTGGTGCGCAGGCCCTTGGCGCACACCGAGGACCGCCTGCAAGAGGCGATGCAACTTCCGGTCAGCAAGGAAGCGGCGCAACGAGAACGAGAAGCCTTCAGCACCGGGGGGTCTCGGCCTGGCGCGCCCGCCCTCAGGAGAACTGGGCAGCGACGACGACGCAAGGGCAAAACCCGCGATGGAAGGGAAGGGTCGAAGCATTCGCCGGGGAGCCCCCTGGTCATCGACCGGGATGCACAACAGTCGGAGGTCTTCCGGTGGGACGGCCAGAGGCGGAGGATACCGCCGGACGCGGCGTTCGCGCGCTCCGAATTGAAAGGCGGGTGGGCGGATGCTCCCCCCGGAACCGTCATGAGACTTGGCGTGACCTCCCACGCCCCGGCGATCCGGAGGCAGCGCCCGACCGCCTTCGTTCCCGAGGGAACTTGCGGACGGAGCGTGAGACCCGCGGCATGGCAGGAGCGGGGACCGGGTCACTTCCGCGCGCTCGACGGCTGGTCCACTCCCACTCCGGATGGTCCTCTCTTTCTGCAGCGGTTGCTCCCCTCTTACCCGGCGTTGCGCGCGCACGTTCCTTGTAGATGACTCCAGGGTGCGTGCGGCGGTTGCCCCGTGCAAACGGCGGCAAGACCACCCAGAGAAGGATGCGCCCCTCCAAACAGGGCGTCTGCCAAACACTCGTGTACGCCGCCGCCGCCGCCTAACCCGGCTGACCTCGGAGGGACCGGCGTGTGCGTCCCCATGGCTCTTGGATCCGCGGCGCGAAGCGGTCCTCGCGCGCCGACAGCCGCCTGCTCATTAAGGCCCCCTCCGACGGCACGCTCCCGTGAGGACCCCGTCGCTCCGGCGCCATAAATCTCCGGCAAAGCCTGCTTAAGACGCCTCAGCTGCATCTGACGACCGGGCAGCCTGCAGCGCCACCCCTCCCCTCGCCCCGATAGCCAGGAGACCCGAGAATGCACGTCGCGGGCGACGCCTCGACTCGACTGCAGCAAACGCGACGAACGTTCCAGGGATGCCACCACCCCTAACGCCTCCGGAAGGGGGACTGGGAGTTGTGCCGCCGCGGCGCGCTATGAGATCCACGCCGAGACGTAGGCCACCTCCATCGATGTGGCGCGCCCCGAGGAGGAGGAGAATGAAGGAAGGAGGAAGAGAGGAGGAGGAGGAAGAAGGAAAGAGGATAAAGAAAGCAGAAAGAAGAGGAGTTAGAAAGGAGGAGGAGGAAGGGAAGAAGATGAACGGAGGGAGGGAGGGAGGAACACAGAGGAGCTCCCCCCCACCTCCCTCGATCTTCCACGGGCCCGCAGGCGAGAAGCCTCGACGGCCCTGTGAAAGAACGCTCGCCACTGAGGGAAGGTACGAAAGAGAAATGGCGGGTGGTCGTCGCTTCGCGCGGCCTTGAACGCGCCTGCGCCCGGCGCGAATCAGACGCCACGAAGGGTTCCCGGAGGCGTCCGCGGCGCCTCTCGCGGGACGCGGGGATCGCGCGTTCCCTGGGCTGGCTTGCCGCACCCACGTGCACGCGGTGCGCGCAATCCCGCCAGCTGACGGGACCCCGCAACTCGCACGCCAGGGGGAGCACCAATATTCCTCCTCCGTGCTCTCGCGCTACCGGCAGCCGCCGCGCGCACACGCGCTCCGGAGACGATGGGAAGGGAAAGGGGGAAGGGGAAATCCTCCCTCCTGAGCAGGCGGCGGAATTGTGCGCCCCCCGAGCAGCCAAGCCATCACCACCGTGACTGCCGCGTCCCGGACTCTTCCACGCGCGCCGTTTTCTGCCGCCACCTAGCGAAAGCACGTGGCAGGCAGACGGCGGCAGCACCGCGGCAAGAGGGCCGGTCTTCCAGGTGACTCAGGAGCACGCTCCTGAGTTCCCGCGGCTGACGCCGGGGGGCAACGCACCCTCTGGCGCCCGTCTAGCCGGCTGCAGCCCGATTCCTGCCGCGTCCCCGGCCCGGGCTCGCCGAGTGACCGCTTGCTGCCCACGGAGACGATGCTTCGACCTGCCAGTGCCCTAACCTCACGCCCGGCCAGCACCAACACCTTTGCCACGCGGCGGAAGGCGTCGATGGGGGGCTCTCCCGCCGGACAGGCGACGAAGGTCCAGGAGTCCCCGTTCGCGTTCGAAGGGAAGAGCCGAAAGCGCCCAGGAGGGCCGCGGCGACCAGGGCGCGGACCACCCTCTGGTTCGCATTCAAGAAGCGGCGATGCGGGTGCCAGAATGGGCGGTGATGTGGGCGCGAGAAGGAGCCCTAGGAAAGGGAGGAAGGGGGGGGGGGGGAAGAGAGAGAAAAAGAGGGTTTCGTTTCGACGGCTCCTGCGGTGGCTCTCCAGGGCGCCGATGCAACTCCCCCCTCTCCTTCTGCTCTTAGGACGCGTGGAGGGGGAAGGAAATCCGCATTCCAGAGACGTGCGCCCCAGTCCACTTGGTGCGCGCGCGATAGTCGTTCGGGAAGACGAGGCAGGAAGGGGGCGAGAGAGGAGGAAGAGAAGGGGCGGCCTTCAGCGGCAGAGCCAGGCGTTCGGGAAGGGGCATCTGGCTAGGCTGCTTACCCGGGAAGGAAGCGAAAGAGTCCCTGCAGGCGGCAGCCTCGCGCATGAAAGCGCCGCAAGGTCTCCATCGCCGCCGTCGATGGCCGCGCTCACGGAGGCGAAGGTGTGGAGGAAGGGAGGGGGGAGCCGGGAACCCCCCTTCTCTGCGGAGTGGACATGGCGACTGCCGGGTCGCGACGCGCGGCAAGTGATCCCGCCCCGCCCCAAGAGTTCCTCCGGCACCGGCAGCTGCCGTCCTTCGGGAGTCATCGAAGGGAGGAAGGCAGGTAGGGGCAGACAGTTGCTAGGCGCTGCGGGTCTTTGAGCGAATCGTCGCCGCCCCTGCGACCTCCCTCTCCGGAGGAGCAGGAGAGGGACGCGGGGGTAGAGCGAGTGGCTGGAGGCGCCTACCTTGTTGTCCGGAGGGGGTGTTTCCTGCGGCGTGGCCGGCTGTTCCCGCTCTTCGGGTCTTCCCTCGGGGTCGTAGTAGAGCTCCTCCTGGAACGAACGGAGTGGATGAGGGGGCGTGGGCAGAGCTGCTCTAGGGGAAGGGTGCTGGCTCGAAAGGAAGAGGGGAAGAGGCGCCTGTTTGTTCCATCCCCGCCCTTCGTCTCAGGGTGGTGCGCACTCCTGCCGGACGGGAAGGGCAGGAACCGTTCCGCCCTTCTTCCGGTAGCCTTTGCCTCCGCGTCGTGCTCCAGGACAGGAAGAGGAGGGATGGGGAGCGTGGTGTCGGACGGAGGGACCCTGCGCCTCCACATCCTCGCCGCCCGCCGGACCGCTCGCCACCGCCGCCTCCGAGCGCGCTGACTCCTCGAAACGTCCCCGCCGCGGATGCGCCCGTTTACGCGGACCGCAACTGAGAAGGGGGGTCCTCACGCGCGCCCATGGACGGATCCTGCTTTCCGTGGGCGCGTGCGATTCTGCTAAGAGAGCGGCCTCCTCCGAGTGCCCTTCCGGGATCGCTCGGGAGTCGACAGCGGGACTTCGCCGGAGGGGGAGCTGCGCGGCGTGTGCCGGAGTTGCGCGCGTACGCGGGGAGCCTCGTTGCCGGAGACGCCCGCCTTCCAGGGCTCGCAGATACCCGCGGGCATCCCGTCGCCGCCAGTTTCCCCTCCCCCCTCAAGCCGGGCAGCGGCTGTTGGTGCAGGGAGTTCCAGCGTCAGGGCGGCGGGTAACCTGGTGGCGGAGGCGAGGGGTGGCGCGCGATCCGGAACGCCTCTGCCGGAGACTGGCACCGCGGCGGGCGCGACGCGGCAATGAGTCGCTGCTGCCCGGGTCGGGCAAGCAGACACGTGGATGCTCAGACCGGGCGCGACGCGCGCGGAGAGGGGGCAGTGCCACGGGGAACCCGCCCAAAAGAAAAAAAACACGTTAGGGCGGGCCCTGCTGGGTGAAGCAGCGTGCGGAGTGGTTTCAAACACCACTGCTGGAACTTTTTCGTTCGCTCGCGATGGCAGCCGCGAAGGTGATGCCTGACGCCGAGGCTTTCCTGTGGATCGCGCACCACCCTTCGCTGCGCCAGGAGCAACCATGAGATGAGCTGCGGGCTTCATTCCGGGAGGAAAGGCTCGCGATGAACCGGAAGCGCCCAAACCAAGCACTGCGCTTAGATGACTCTCAGGTGTTTTGTGGTCCTTTAAGGGAAGCTCCCCTGCGTCCACCTTAACGAGGAGCACATAAATCACGAGAAATTTCAGTGTGGATGCAGCCAAACAGCGCGGCTGTCACCGTCACCCCCATTATGGCAGCCAGACGTTCGCGAACGGCAATCGTGCCAATCCATTAAAATCACGCGGAGCGACACAAATCCTGGCTTGTTAATTTCCTTTCCTTTCCGCCGCCCCTCCCCTTCCCGCCTTTTTCCCCCCACTTGCGACATTGTTGAATCGTTAAATAAATTGCTTTCTCCATTGTTGCGTCGTGGTTCTTTATTGTTGTCTTCTGCCCATTGTCGTCGCGCCTCGGACGCTTCACTTCCCCCTGTATTGTTGCATCGCCGCTCCGCTTCATTGTTGTATCACGACCTTTGCTCCCGTTGGTTTGTTCATGGGGCAAAGATGAAGCGTCCCTCAAGGACAATCAGTTTCTATTCCTGCCTCGGGGAAGCGAGCTGTTCCCTTCTCCTCTTTTCTTCTTCTTCTTCTTCTTCTTCTGCTGCTGCTGCTGCTGCAAGCAGTGAGCTGAACTTTTGAGCGAGAGGCCCAAGCGGTTTTTAATGGAAAGGCACGTGTCTGGCGAGAGTTTCATCACCCTGGGAACCGAAGGAAACAATCGGGAACCTCGTTCACGTTTCCCAGCGAGCAAATGATTTTTTTTTTTTTTTTTCCCGCTCTTACAACAGGCCTTCGCAACAAATTGCATATCTGAGAATTTCGATTTATAACGGAACGATGATTGACGTGACAGACATCACGAATTTGAATCTCAAAGAGCACCATAAGGAATGATTAGTCCCATGAGACGCTGGACAGAATTCGGAAGAGCGGAACATGCCACATGGATAAAACGGCTACGGCAGAGTCCCATTTGTCTGTTTCCCGAAAAGCGGGCAGAAATGAAAGGCGGAGAAGATGGCTGCATGATGAAAAATGGATTGCGAGCCACTCGGATACAGAGAGGAGGAAAGGGAGCAGTCAATCGAAAAGCAGGGCGTCCCCCACCAGGAGGAAGCCGGGTAACTGGACCTGGAGGAGGGAGAGGAGGGGAGAGGAACGGCGATCCGGGAAGAATTGCGATCTTTGCAAAGGAGCGAGGCGGGACGGAGCGGGGAGGACGCCTCGGAAGCGACTCGAGGAGGAACGGCGGCGGCGGCAGCAGCTGCACGTGAGGGAAACGAGAGGGTTACGGTGGTGCTGATGATCCGGAGAAGGGCGAGCTGTGAAAGACTCGGCCGCGGCGCAAGAACACGCCCGACGATCATTTGCATTCAGGGAGACGAACGGCCGCGGCGGAATACCAGCGGCGTGGTGCAAGGACATATTACATCTTAGGAGCAGCTTCCAGCAGCATCGCTCGGAACAGCCGAGGGGGGAAAGCCTGCGATTTCCGCGCGTCTCCCGAGAAACGGACCGATTTAGCGGATGGAGGGGACTGGCGCCGCAGAGGGATCTTTCTGCTGAAGAGCGCGAAATAAAAGGCGCCCGAAGGGAAGGAAGGGGAGGACGATGGAGAGGGGCGCAGTCGGCGGGGAAAGGACGGGAGACAAAGGGATGCCGAGAACTCACTCGCGGACGACACCCGGGGAGCTTTCGACCCCCGAGGATCCTCCCCGAGTGTGTGCGACGAAGGCGGCGCCCACGCGTCGCGATGCTTGAAGGACCGCAAGGACAAAGAGCAGGAAAGGCAAGGAGGGGAGAGGGGAGAACGCAAGAGGAATTGCCGGCTCTCCTCCCCCAACCGCACCACCCCGAGGTTGCCTTGTGCCATTTTGGCGAGAGACCGCAGGAAACTGACCTTCCGAGGGTTCCCAGCTGCTCCCTCCCTCCTTACCAGAGACCGTCGAGTTCGCCGCTGCGTCCCGGTTCCAAGGGCCCAGGGAGCCGTGGCGACGCGGAAGTCCCTCTCCGCCTCCGGCTTTTGCCGGGACTCAAGGGAGGAAAGCAGGGATTCCAAAGCGCGTGCCACTCCACCAAGGGTGGCGCACCGGTGACGGAGGCAACGGTTTCACTCCCGGGTGGCATGAGGGAGGAAGGCGGAAGAGGAGCGCAGGGTAGGCACGAGGAATGCACGGCTTCCGCACGCCCCTTCCGGCGGTAGAGAGCACCCACTTTTTCTCGAGCAGCACGCGTCGCCCTTCCCCGCCCTGGACCGCCTCTCTCCCCATCGAAAAAGGTGCCACGGGAGGTGCGGCCGCGGCGGGCAAGCGGGGCTAGCGGAGGAGGTTTCCTCGCAACGCACGAAAAGGAGAGAGGGAGGAAGAGGAGAAGAGAGGAGGAGAAGGCGAAGGAGCGGGCCGCGGACGGGGCCGCCCGACAGGGCGCCCGTGACTACGACGGCGCTGCTCACCGCCCGAGGATGATCCCTTCCTCTCCTCTGGGCGGCGTTTCCGGGGCGATAGGAGAGAAGAGGAAGGTGCGGCGTCCGGGAAGGCCGGGAGGGAAAGGGGCGAAGGGCCGCCAGCTGCTGTTCATCCCCGTGCAGGGACCGACGGCACGCCGAGGAAGGGGGAGGGAGGGGGTGAGAGAGTCCACTCTGGGCGCGGCGCTCGGACCCCCAGGGAAACAAGTGGAAGCCTCGAGGGAGATTTCCTAGACCGGGCCGCAGACGCGGAGACCCCGACAGCAGCCGTCCCTCGCACATTCCTTGCCTGCCCTTCCCCTCGCAGTTGGTTTCGGACTCCCCTTTCCCACTTGCGGGAGACCCGTCGCTCCCGGGGGAGAGGGAGAAGCGGGAGAGAAAAGGGGGGAGAGGGAGTCTCCCTTTCACGGCTAATTGACTCTCTGCCTAAGGACTCAGAGGAGGAGGAGCGACGCGACCCGCTCCCCCTCCTCTTCCCCATCACCATCCATCTTCCCGTGGGACGCCGGATGAAAAAATGCTCCGTAAACCCGCTGCCTTGAGAGGTGGGATGTGCGCCCGGACGAATGGGCAGGCGGATGGGGTGGAAAGAGGCGAAGGGGTGCCTCGCCCACACCCGACCCTTCGCTGTCCCGCTGACGGCCTTGCTCGCAGCTGGGAAGGAGAGGGACGCCACCGCAAGCGCCCTTCCCTTTCACCATCTGCGCCCCTTTCGGCGCGCCACCGCGCGGTCGTTCATGAGGGCGGCTTAAACAGCTGCTGAGGTCCGAGAGGTGACCCTCCCTCGTGGACTAAAAATAGAACTCACCACGCACACGAGGCACCTCGGAACGTGCCGCACCGCGCGCGGAAGGCGACGGAAAGTGCGGAGGATCCGGGAGCGAGCACCCTGTGGGCGCGGCAGCTCGGCATACAGGCGTCATCCCCACCCCACCCCCCACGCTCCTAGCTGGAGCAGCTCGGTCCTCCGTGACCAGGGAGGACGGACACCCCAGCATGGCTCGGCCTCGTCACTCCCCGTGGACGACCTTCATGCCGGCGAGCAGAATTCCTGCGTTCCAGGAAAGCCTCCGGCGTCTTCGCACCGGACCGCAGCTGCAACCCCAGCGAGGGGAACGCGCTCGCTTCTCCGAAGATTCGTCCCTCGCCGCCGAGGTCCCGCTCCAGAAAAGAATACGACGGTGATGTCGTCTCCGGAGCTCCCGGTCAGAGCATCAACCATTTCCCGAACTGCCCTCGGCTCGGGAAGTCCGCACGAGCATGCGGGTCGAAAGGAACCCCCCTTCTTTCTCCGAGGACGCGTGAGAGACGGCGAAAACTCGGATTTCCTCGCTCCACGGAGCGCCAACTTCCGGAACGCGGGTGCTCGCGCGCGCCCAGCGGGAGGAGGAGGAGCAGCTCCTGGTGCCGTGAACTTCCTACCAGACTCCGCGAAGATTTCCCGCGGGATTCGAGTTTTCTCAACGTTGCGAAATTCGGGAGCGGCTGCAGACAAGGGAAGTATCCCCGGGAAGATGACGCAGGGGAAGGAGCGAAAAGAAGAAAGAGTTGCCGCCTAGCGAGGGCAGGTTGCGGTCATCGAACTGGGAATTGCGGACACGTCGAACGCGCATCCCGGTGGGCACTTTCGGATTCGGCCAATCCCTGAAAAATCGACGATGGTCCCGGGAATCGACGTGCTCGCGCTCCTTCGTAGCACGTGTGGGAGTTCCCCCTTCGAGCTTCGTTCCGGCATCTCAGTCCCGAGGTAAGGTACAGCGAGGGAATGTTCTGCTCAATCGGTCGCGCGTTCACACAGGAGACGAACGCTCTTTCAGCGGTTTCCCCTCCTTTCGCGCAGGCCCTGCGATCACCAAGGAAATGGCTGCCGTGCTCCACAGGTTGCGATTCTATCCCTGCCACGAGAGAGAAGGGAACACCCCCGAGCTTGTTTTTCCGGAAGGCGCTTCGGACCGCACTTTCCCACTTTCCGAGTGGCCAATCGCGCCGCGGGTCTTTCCTCCCTCCCTGTTGCACACCCGCGCGGCCCCCGGCATTGTTGCTCGCTCGAGTCCGGCGTCGCGCCATCGTTGTGCACCCGTCCGGCTGGCTCGCATTGTTGCACACCCGCGCGGCCCCCGGCATTGTTGCTCGCTCGAGTCCGGCGTCGCGCACCCGCCATGTCGTCTCTTTCACCGGCGTCTCGCTCGGCGCGACCCACTTTTCGCACGGGGCCGCCTCCCGTAGCTGGAAGTGCGGTGTCGCTCCTGTGACCAGTCGCGGTTTCCCCCCGCGTGGCAGCAGGGGACGAGAAGGAATCCCCACAGAAAATCGTTACCGTTGGGAGGATTTGTACCCGGAACACGAACCGGGAGGAGGAACGAGGAGGCGGCAGCTCTCGACGGGCTCTCCAAAGGCAGCAGAAGGTACCTGTGGAACCGAGCGAAGACAGTCGATTTTCCGAGCGCCTTCCGTCAGAGAGGAACACTTCCGGTGGATGCCACAGGCCCCGCGCCCTGCCGTCACACCGAGTCAGCCTTCTCTTTGTGACGGGCATTGCTGTCCCTTGTCTCTCTTGTGAAGTGCCCTGCCGCTGCGGAATAGCCTGCCCGGAGGATCCGCCGAGGGCACATGTTGCCTCCGGACGCTCCGCGGTCCCGGGAGAACCGGTCGGCTCTTAACCACAGTCCGCCACGGGTGAAGAACGGCGGCCCCACGATGAAGCAGCGGAAGCGTCTCCGAAAACGGGCACGGAAACAGGACTTGGAACTTCGGTGAAAGGAAAGAGAGACGGGGGGGGGGGTGGACACAGCTGGGGTGCGCGCGCGTGCTAGAGACGAGCGGGACGAGTTCCGCGGTGGTTCGTTCTGACGCTCGGCAGCCTCTCAGCCCCCTTCCCAGCGGAACCGGCAGCGGTGGTGGTGGAGTTTCTACGAGAGGGATGCTCGCGTTGCCGGGACTACGGCTTCCGAGAACCCCCGGAGATGGAGACGGCGCTACACCCTCGGAGCGGGGAGAGGCTCCTGACGGCGCGAGCGTGCTTCGAGGAAGGGCCTCTGCAGGATGCTGCTGCTGCTGCATCTAAGTGTCTTTCCTCCTCCTGCCTCCTCACGGAGCCTGCAGAGTGGGCTGGTGGGGTGAACGGCAGATGTTTCTCCCCCCTCATCCCCCGAGAAGGGAAAGGGAGGTGGAGGCACGGGGCTCGGGAAAGTCCGCCCTTCCGGAGCGACGAATCTTGTCTCGGGAGCGGAGAAGGAAGGCACTCTCGACAGGGTAAAGTGGGAGAGCTCCCCTTCCATCCTGCCGCCGCGGAGAGGAGGCATCGGGAGGAGGAGGAGGGGGATGAGAGAGCGGGCGGCCCACCCATGCTGCGGACGCCGGCGCCAGGACGTGCCGCTCGGGCGCGCCCCCGCGCGCTCCGCCCCACGCCCGCCATCCCAGAAAAGACGGATGACGCCGATGATCCCCGTTAACGTCAAGGAAGAGGGGGAACCGGGAACCGACTTTCCCTCCTGCCCTGTCCCCTTCCCCTTCTTCCTTCCAGCGAACCTGAGGGAAGGCTGGAGAGAGGCGATCGCGATCGCGGAGGGGGGTGACGGAGGTGAAGAAAGGAAGGCGGAGAGGGCAGGAAGGAGAGCGACGGTCCCTTCGGGGGAGCGCTTCGTTCCGGGAACTCCCCTCTTCCCTCCCCCCCTTTGCCTCCGGGGAAAGACTTCCAGGAATCGTTCCGGAGGGGCGCGGGAGGTGGTACAGGAGGGAGAGGAGAGTCAAGGAGGTCGAGGCGCCCCGAGGCTTCTGCCGGAGGGGCTCCGGGACACCCTCGCGGGGAGGAAGGGACGCTAACCCTCTTCCTCCGCCGCCGACGTCTCGCAGGCTCCCCCGCAGCATCCCTGCGCGGGGAGCCCGCCCAAACATCCCAGGAGTATTTTTAGCCCCCTCGAGACGGATCGCAGCCTCCACCCGAATACTGCCTCCCCCTCGAAGATCTTTGGGAAGCTCCCTGCCGGCCTCGCCAGGAGCGGCCCCCTAGCATCTCCCGCCCACTGGCCATCGTGTCCCTGACCTCCGAGGACGGGGGAAGTAGCGCGCCCGTCTGCCACAAGGTGCGCCCATCCTCGTCTCCAGGAAGGAGCAGAGAGAAGCGAGGGAGCCCCCTTTTCACTTCACCCCCACGGCCCGCCCCTTCGGTCCAACGAAGGTTGCGGGAAGCGAGGGGGCGCGAGGAAGTGGGGAAGTGGGGTCTGGCCATCTCCTCCTCCTCTCCCGGAACGATCTCCCCCATCTCCCACTTCGAGCGTCCTCCGCCATGGCACCTCGGGCCACCGCCGAGCCGGCAGAACGGATTGACCCCCCCCCTCCCCCCCTATCAAAGACTGCCGCAGAGGCAGAAGGGTGCAGCGGCCTCACAGCTCTTCGTCTCGCTCATGCCCGCAGATCGACGCGGATGAGCCCACTCAGAACGTGCCCTCTCGTGGCCCCTCCCCCCGGGCGGCGGCGCCGACCCAACTGTGGCCTCGCCGGCCTGGAGAACACGCGCGACGCCCGGGCAGAAGGCCGGGGGAAAGGAGGGGACAGCAAGGGGAAGGGCCATGGAGAGGGCGCGGGGCAAAGGGGCGAGAACTCACCGCTGGTGGTGGCGGCGGTGGTGGGGAAGGCCTGCCTTCGATCTCGAGGCGGCCCCTGGAGCGGCTCTTCAGGGCCGAGATCTTCATCAGTAGCGACTTCTCCCGGCACTGGTAGTAGAGGGCGAGGCTCCGGAGGCTGTGCTCCAGGAAGGCGATCTGCCTCTCCTGGTACTCGGAGAACTCCTTCCACGGGTCGGCCGCGGGGTCCTCCGGGGGGTCGTCGTCAGCGGTCCAGGGTGCCTGCGGAGGCGGCGGCGGTGGCAGGTCTCCCGGTCCGCCTCCGCCACCGTGTGCTTGGGGGCACGGCGGCGGTGGCGACCGCCTCTGCTGCTGCTGCTGCTGCTGCTGCTGGGAGGAGTGGTGGCCCCGGCGGTGGCCCCGGCGGTGGTCGCCGGCGGAGGCTGCTTCCTTCGTCGCCATGGCGGCCGGGGCGCAGAGAGCCGGGCTCGCGGGAGAGACGGAGGGAGGGGTGGGCGGGCTCTGGGGCGTGTCACATGACCGGCGATCGCCGGCCGGCCGCGTGGGGGAATTCAGGACGCGCGCGCGCGCGCGCTGATTCTCCTCCTCCTCCTCCTCTTCGCACGCGACGGCGACAAAGACGACGAGGACGACGCACTCGCACGGCCGCCGCGGTCGGCGTTCCAGAACGGACTGAGGCGCGGCGGCCGCAACGCGCCGCCGCCGCTGCTGCCGTTGCTGCTACGGCGGCAGCCGGGCGAGTGAGACGACGCCGACGACGCGTTGGCAAGCGACCCGCGGCGCCCCGGAACTCACCTGACCCCTCTCGCCCCGGATCCCCTCCCAGGGAAGACGAGAAGGGATGCGGGAGGGAGGGGAGGAGCGAGAAGCGGCCGCTCGGTCGACAGGGAAGGAGAACGCCCTCGCCGTCGGTCCACGCACCACCCGAAGGGGCTCAACCCGGCGGAGCGCTCGCGAGCTCGCAGAGGAAGTTCGGAGCTCCCCTCCGCCCCGCCGAGCGCGTGTGTTCCGGGGCAGTTCTTCCCCGCATCCGGAGGTCGTGGCGAGGAGGGGTCATAAGGCATGGAGGCCGTCTCCGTGACAAAGCCAGAGAGAATGATAGAGGAGGGGGGGGGGGGGCAGATGCCCGCGCATTGTCCGGAGGAACTCTCCGGGAAGGTGGTGAGCTGAGTCACATTTTTCCCGTGCAGCGCTCGGGGGCGTTATGGGCCCGCCCACTGCCCGCGATCGTGCGAAGACATCCGCATGGGCTATGGGAGTGCCTGCTCGTTGCGCGTGGTCCCTCAGAACGGTCCTCCAGAGGGACGGAGGGAGGGCAGGGGGAGGAGGGGCCAGGAGGGACTTCCGCGAGCGGGCCGCAGTGGCGGCCTGACGGGCGCGCCGACCTTCCCGCGACCCCGACCGCTCGAAACTCCCCCTCCCTCTTCCTCGGGGTGCTCCGGGTCTTCGTTGGCAGGGCAGAGCGCGCTTCCGGAGGAGGTCCCCATTCCGGAGCCCTAGGTGGCTCCCCGTGAGCCGGTTTTGGCGACAGAGCGTCCGCGGATGGAGGAGACTTTCGCCAGAGGGAGCGCCTCTTGCAAGGTAGCGCGCACCCCCAACCGTTCTCCCGAGTCAAGCCCGCAGCTTCCCTCCTGGGAGCGGCCCTGCGGCGCACCGAGGACGCGACGAGCGACCAGAAGAAGTCGTCTTAATCCGGGCCCTTTCGGCGATGGTGGCGCGCGCCCTGACCGCAATCCCGTCGCCAGGCAACCGTCGCGGGGTGCGGGTGGTTCCCTCCGGAGCAGCAGACCGTCAGGCAAACCCTTCACCACCCACCGACCGGCAGCCCCTTGACTCGCGGTGAGCGTGCCGACCCACTTCCCGCCCACCCGGGAAGAAAGTGAGGGGCACAAAGCCACGCAGGAGCCTTGGAGCCGGCCCCTTTTGTCCAGGCGGCTCCTCTCTGCCTCCCTACCCCGGTCTCCCCGGCACCGAGAGAAACGAAGGGCTTCCAGGGAGGGAGAGGGCAGCTAGAAAGGCTCCCCGTCAGCTGCCCTTCGCGGCCCGACCGCCACGAGAGGCCTCGGCTGTTCCTCTGCGACGGTGGAACTCCCCACCTGAAGAAGCCGCTTGACACGCAACGAGAAAGGGGCCAGGTCGATGGAGGGGACGCGACTTACGCGGAAAGGTCAGGGGGAGGGGAGATTGGGTGGGTTCTCCCGTGGCTAACGGCACAGCTCGGGGCGCCGCCGTCGCACGCAAAGCCGCAGTGCCACCTCCGCTGCCATCACTGCCCCTTCCCTGGGGGAGGAGGGGAAGGAGCAGCGACGCTGCCGTCGCCCGTTGCAGGATAACTCTGAACGCAAGGGGTGGAGCTGGGAGGTCCTCCAGGGAGACCCTGGCGGGCAGGTCTGCCTAGCCTGCGGCGCTCCGACGGCCCCCCTGCGCGGCAGAGAGGGAGACGCCTCCGCTTCCCGAGCGGGCGCAGGACTGGCTGCCTGGGAGCGCCGTCCACTGGAGACGTCAAGACGGGGAGAAGGAGAAGGGAGGGGCGTACGACCTCGAGAGGGCAAGAAGGTGCAGGGCGAGATCGACTCCCCGAAGGGTGTGCCGAAGCGCGTGGCTGCTAGCCCCACAGGGGGAACAGTGGGTCATCGGCGGCGATCCCTTGAGGGAAGCTTTGACCCCTTTCCCCTGAGGGCCGTGGCTCTTCTCCCGTCGGGAAGTCTCCGGACCTAATTAAGCCCGAACCCTCTCTCTGGAAGTCTTCCGCCTTTTCGGGGACCGCGGGCGGCTTCTCAGCGTTGTCCCGCTAGTGCGGGAGTCTGGCATGCGGGTTCCGAGCCCGCTCCGAGAGCGGGCGCACCTTGCCCAGGCCCTCCAGCTCCCTGCACCCGTCTTTCGAGCTAGCGCGCGGCGCAGCCGAACGGAGTGACCCTCGGTAGCAGCAGGGAAAGAGGAAGGGGGGAGTGGGAGTCTCCACCCGCCTTCCCGCCCGCGCAAAGGCAGCGCCAGCGCCCCAAGGCAAGGTGCCTCCTCCTCCTGCCCGCGTCCCTTCGGACGGCAGCGGAGACAGCGAGTCGCGCGACCTGCCCGCCCCGCTCCCTGCGTATCCCTCAATGGGGCACTCTTGCTCCTCTTCCTCTGCTCCTCTCTTCCTGGGATCCTTGCCTGACCAGTACGAACCCCCGGTCGCAGACCGGGGCGACGCGGTGGCGACTGCCCCGAGATGGCAGGCGCGCTGACGACGGTTGTGATGGCGGTGGAAAAAAGACGATGGCGCCCGTTCCCGGGCGAGGGCCGGCCGTCCCCCCCTGAACCCGGAAGCAAGACACGCTCCGACGTCAACCTCGCTCCTCCCTCCCCACCCTCACATCCTCTGGCGCGCGCGCGCGCTCCCTACTAGCGGCGCGAGGGAGAAGCACGGGATGTCGCCGCGACAGACTACACCGCAGCCTTCCTCCCGGAGGGGATCGGTCCCGCTCTCTCCCGGGCAACCGGAGACGATTAGTGGGAATAAATAAGGGGTCGAGCGGCGTGGGAGTGCACTTGGGCGTTCGTGCCGCCGCGCAGCGCGAAGGGCGGTCGGCCCGGTAGCGATCCGGCTCAAGGAGCACCGGCCAGGGTGACGGGCGGGAGAGGCAGTGTTCGCCCACCCCCACCCTCGAGGGGAGCTCCCGCGGGTGTCGCCAGAGATGTGGACGGCGGCCCGCTGCGGAGGCATCTGTCCGGATCGACAAGTGACCAGCAGCCCTCGGGGGCACCTGTAGCACTCTGGGCCACGGAGCGCGAGCGAGGGAAGGCCGGAGGGAGGAGGCGACCCGTCGGTGGGTCCAAGAAGTATACCTATAACACGCAGTGTTGCCAGCACTACGGACCGCGCGCACTCGGACGGACTGCCCAAACAGGGCCGGCGCTTCCGCTACTCTTCCCTCCCGGCACCGCCGTGACCCTTCCCATCCCCATTCGGTCTCGCCGTTGGCTCAGCGCACCCACCGGAAGCCACCCTTCCGCGGAGGCGACCAACTACCCGGTCGCCTCCGCCGCTCCCGATCCTCTCCCCCCTGGTTCGGGGGTGTTCGCTTTAGAGGGCGGAACCCCTTCGACTCCCGTTCCTCCCCCTTTTGGAGCAGGGCTCTCGAAGTGAGCCTCAATCCCTCCCCCGTCACTTCGATCCGGCGAACACCTCCTCGGGAGGGCTTGGAACTGCCGCAGGGGAATCTCCATTGCAAGGAGGTGCCACCCCACGACCCCCTCCTCCATGGGGGCGGAAGAGCACCGTCGGCCATATCTCCGCCTTGCCGGAAGTGCGCACGCGTCCAGTGAGGCACGGGACTCCTCCCGAGGGGTCCCGCGGAAGAGGAGCCGCCGCAGCCTCCCTGGAACCCGCGGCCTGTGGGCCGAGGCGGCGGCGCTGCGACCGCCCTTTCGCGCGGAAGGGAACGAAGGCTGCGAGCACCAGGAAGGGCCAGGGCGAACCGCGCCCTCTCCCATGTGGTCTCCCACCGCGGATCGCGCTTGGAGGCCGCCGCTGGCCCTTCTCATCCCCGCGGCGGTGACCTGACCTGTGCGCTGCTCCACTCAATCCCGGCTGCCGCCACGCGCGCAAGAGAGAGAGAAAGAGAGGAGGGGAGGAAGGGGAGAAGTCGTGAGGACGGGGCGAGCGGCGTCCCCCGCGGTGCTGCTCCTCCCCGCGATGTGGCGCCCGAGAGCGGAGGGACGTCTCGACGGGACGTGACTGACGCGTGGCCCCGGGAAGGAGCGCGCGACAGAGGGGTCGTGCGGCCCTCCCGAGAGCGCAGTCCAACCGCCAGACGCCCGGATCACGGCGCTCACGCCTCGGGAAGCAGCGGCGGCTCCGCCCTTGTAATCAGCGTCTCTCGGTCTGCGCCGCGGGGGCCTCCGCGCGGAAGACCATCCACGGGACAGAGGTCTCTCTCTTCCGCTAGCCCCGAGGCGCACACCCTTCCGCGGCCCCTCCCCTTCCTCTCTGGAGAAGGGGGGGGGAACAGCCGCCGGTTCCTCTGCAGCCTTGGCGACGGCTTCCATCCCGCGTACGCGTGAGAGTCCTCGGCGCATCACGGCCAAAGGGAGGGCAGCCTCTACCCTTTCTTTTTTTTCTCTCTTTCCTTTTTAATTTTCCGAGACTCCGGCGGCACTCTTCCCAGGAAATTCCGGACGCCGAGGAGGCGAACCTGTCACCGCGTGGGCGTAGAAAAGCCGGAGCTCCCGTCCGTGAAGGATGAGCCGTCGCGGGGCGCTTCCAAGTGGCGCCCGACCCTTTCGACACGGCTATCTCCTCCCCCACTTCTCCCTTCAGCGAAGGGGAGAGGCCTCACCGGCCACAGCAGCTAGGCGGAAGGGGCGCGGGGTTTCCCTCCTTCCTGACCTCCAGCCTCGAGGAAGCGTGTAGTAGTCGGCGAATGAGAAGCGCTTCCCCCCCCCTCTAAGCGAGGACAGGGGGGGGGGGGGGGGATTAGTGGGTAGATGCACTTCCAAACAGCGCACGTCCTCACGCAGGACTGCGCCGCCGCAGACGCGGTCGCCGTGAAAACGCCGGGGACTTTGTCCAGGAAAGCTCAGAGGCACTGGAGGGGTCGGGGAGCTACGCCCACCTCTCCCCTTACTGTCGCGAGGGGTTCCAGGCAGGGGCGTCCCCCCCTCAAGGCGGGAGAGCAGCCCTCGGTACTGGTCCTCCCTGGAGGAAGGGAGCGGCGCCGCACCCTCAGGAGGCCGGAGGGGGTCCCCTCCCCCTTCTCGGTGGCTCCCGGTCGCAGAAGCGCCACCTGCGCTTCCAGGAGTAACTCTCCCTCCTCTGATCGGCGGCCACGTCTCCCGCGCTGGGGCGCGTGGAGTGCAGCGTCCAGGGGTTTCGGCGTGCACCCTCCGACGGATGGCCTTCGCCTGCCACCGGCATGCAGGGAGGCGAACCCCATCCCTCTGAACGCGCAGTGCCCCTGGCAACCAGGCCACGCAGCCGCCTGGAAGCCCCACCCGCAGGGGCGCTGAAGTGTCTTCCGGAAGGGGGGCTGCATGACCAACAGATGACCACCCGCCGGACCGTCGCGGCAGCGAACTCATTCCCATTCTTCGAGGGCCCCGCGGCGTGGGGCTCTCGAAGCGGGGTGCTCCACAGACTGTTACGAAAAAGCCCCTGGGACCCCCCGGAGGAGCGTCTTCCCTTGCCCAAGCCCCTCCGTCAGGGGCCAGCTCGACTGAGGACCGACCGCCTGCTACCTGCCCTGCAAGCAGGTCGCTTCCCAGGACTAACCTCGTGCGCCCGGGGCCTCGCCAGAAGGTCTGCTCCTTCTCGGATCGCCCTCGACCCACCCTGCATCCCCCACAGGGTCTGGAGTGACCTCTGCTCCTCCAGACGAGGGACAGCAGGCCACAGCGAACGGGCGGGCGCCAGAAGGCGAGGGAGGGCCGCCTCTCGGGTTCACGTGCAGTTGGCTCCTCTTTCCGCGCGCGTGCCCCGGGGGGTTTGTGGAGAGCGACGCCGCAGAGTACGACACGGCGGCGGCCTCTGGGGGGCCCTAGAGACTCCTCCCGGACCTCGGGTCTCTCCTCCCTCGGCTTCCTGTGTCTCGAGACCATCAGCAACCCCGCGGGCCAGAAAGGGAGGAGCCGAGAGTCCCCAGAGCCTCCACAGGGGAGGGTGAGCAGGTGACTTACTTTTTCTGATGGCGACCCTTCGATCACGCCAGGAGGCGGCCAGGGACGTCTGGGGCTCCCAAGGGAGGCGACCGTGCGCCCTCGGACCCGAGATGGGCAAGGCGGGGTAGCGGAAGAAGGGTAAGAGCTGGAGCGTTGGAGCGCGCCCCAAGTGGGAGGGAGGCGGCCCGAACTCCCCGCTCTGCAGGGAGCTCCCGGACGTTCAGTCAGGGGTAACGGCGGCGGCGGCGAGCGCCTCAGGGAGTGGCGGTGGGGTGGACCGCCGGGACTCCACGAGGCGGCAGCCGCCGCGGCAGAGTGGCAAGGGGGGCAGCCCCGGCTGCCTGGAGCTCCCGCATTCCGGTTCGAGGAAGGGTCTGGAGGAGGAGGGGGAGCCTCCCCTCCGGTCCACTCGCTCTCGCGGCTCTGGAAGGAGAGGGACCCAATCGGTTGACGGCTGAGCACCCGGGAAAGGCGACGCAGGGGTCCGTGGAGGGTCCCTGGTCCTGGGGGGAAGGAAGTCCGGTCGCGATACCAGCGCCCTCTCGGCCGGCACTCTCGGATGGAGCTCGCCGAGGGCTCCGCGGAGCGCCCCCGTCGCGAAGGGCAGGGAAGGGAGCGCCCTCGCTCAGCACCCCTGCCAGGAGAGGGAGGCGTGGACCGGAAGCTGGCCAGGACGTCGCAGCTGCTGCCGTGGTGGCCCCGCGGGCACCGGCAGTCGGGGGTGCTCTCCCCCTCCCCCTCGAAAGGGTACTTCGGCCGCCCCTGCGGGTGACGGAAGCGGCGCTGCCGTAAAGCGCTGGCGGCGTTCGCTTTGAGGGTTGCGGGTGGGGGTGACCACGACGCCATCTGCAAATAACGGCGCTCGTGCTTGGGGGGGGAGGGAAGGGAGACAAGAACCAGCATGGCCGCCGCGAGCCTCCCCACCCTTCCGCTCGGAACGCGAGAGCGCGCGCACTGACGGGTTGCCCGGAAACGCGACTCCCGCTCTCCCGGGAAGCCCGACGCGGGAAGCGTTTCCGTTTCCTAGACCGCTGGTGCTGGGGAAGGAGGGCGGGAGCCTCGTCTTGGCAGAGACCCGCCAACAGCGGTCCTTAGCGGGCGCCATGCCGCGAGCCAGGCGATTTTCGGCAGGGGCTGCCGCTCTGTCGAACTGCTTTCATGCGCGCGCGTGATCGTGGATCAGGCGCGCCGGAGGGCCCAGTCGTCGTGTACGCACGCGTCGGAGGCCTTGCGTAGATTCCTGCGGGTCTGCTCGAGGCGCCAGCGCCCCCTCTCCCCCCCTTGGTTGCAGTTGTGGAGGAGGGGGGAGACGGCGCAGTCTCGTCGCTGCTCGGGGGCATCGGACTAATACGGGGGTCCCTAACGGCCACCGTCCCGGGTGCAGGATGGGAGCGGAGCGGAAAGGGGTCGCCCCTAGGCGGACCCCGCGCGGCCAAGCGCGGACTCCGAAGAGAACGGCCCTGGCGGATGAATGGTTAGCTCCGAAGGTGTCCCGCTGACGAAGCCGCGCGGCTTGGAGCGGAACCCTCGAAGGACAATCCTTTTGGCGTCCGACGGGCAAAGCGGCTCCCACCCGCCTCGGAGGCAAATCCCGCGTCCGGGAACCCTCTCCTGGTGAGGTTCGCGGCCGCTACAGAGTCCTTGCCGTCCCCCGGGAGAGGAAGCCGGGCTGCAACGTCGTCTCTGTTCGCGCCCTGGCGCGGGCTCGTCGGCCGCCGGCGCGAGCAGGGTCGGCGAGCCCGTTGGGACGCTGCTTGGCCGAGAGGAGGAGGAGATGGAAAGAGTGGTAGCCTCGTCTTTGGCCGCTGCCGCCTGCCTTTGGGCGCTCTGCGTCCCGCTGCAGCGGTCGGCACGCCACGGCGCACTCGGCAAGTGCTGCCACCCGCCGGCAGTGGCGGCAACGCCGGTCGTCGCGAGACCTGGACAGACGCACCCATTCCCCTGGAAGGCCGACGGGATCTCGCGCGGCCGTTCCGAAACGCCGGGTCGGGAATGCCTCTCCAAGAGCGAGAGTTCGGCGTCGGATCCTGGCAACCATGCTTCCAGCAGGTCGGCACGTAGTGGATGGAGGGAGGAGGAGAGGCACGCGTTGGGAACACGAGCGCTGCTGCTGCTGCTCGACTCCACTCCGACTGGCAGGACGGCAGCCGCGTCTCCCCGGATGATGCCAGGCGGCCATCCAGGATGGAACCTCAGCCGTCAGCCGGAGGCGGCACCACCGTCATCCCTGAAAACGACAGGGTGCACATCGCCGCCCTCTGAGGGTGCGGACGGGGAAGGTGGCTCCATCTCGCCAGTCTCCACCACGCGTGTTCTCGCCGAAGAGCTCTGTGACGTCACGGCACTGTCCGGACCGCACTTTCCACCTTCTGTTGATGCCTCGAAGGCGTCGCGGGCAGAGGCGCCGATGCGGGCTACTGGGACGCCGCGGGCTCGCCCACCCCACACGCCACATGTTTGTTGTTGTTGGGCGCGGGGTATGTGGGGCCGCGGGCACGGAGGAGGGTCGGTGACCCACCGAGGAAGGCGCACTGCTGACTCGGTGCTTCCGGTGGCGTCCTCCCTCGAGCGAGCGAAGCGGAAGGCACTGGCGCAGGGTTCCGGGGAAGGCGCGAACGGAGCCAGCTCGTCGCCTCCGCGGGAAGGCGCCGGGCGCGCGCGCGGGTGGGGTCACGAAGGCAGGAAGAGAAAGGAAAGGACCGAGCCAGAGAGAGAGACACGTGCGTGCGTGCGTGCGTGCGCGGCGGCGCGCACCGTGGCGGTGCACCAGGATCGGCCGAAGTTCCTCGCCGCGCCGCCGCCTTCGGGCAAGGCGACTCGCCGCCAAAGAGCGCGACGCACGCACCCAGCAGCGTGAGGGAAACAAAGGCGAGGCGAAAGCGAAACAAAGCGGCGCGCGCGCCATCGGGAAGGTGGTGCGATCCGCGCGATGGCGCGTCCCCGCCTCCTTTGTTTCCTTCTCTTGAAATTCTGGATCGCAAAGAAGGAAAAGCAAAGATTTGCGTGTGCGTTCCTTTCTTCCCTTTTTCTTCTCTTTCCTTTTTGATGCGCTGCGAGCGCTCCCCTCTCCGGCGTGGAGGGTTCCTTTTCCGGTCGCCTCCTGCAGGCAGCTCCACTCAACGCCGCTCCCTCGTCTCCCGACGATACAGTGTATTCTAACGCTTCCTGTTTCCTCAGATGTTCATTAATTTGACGGTACTTATGACGTCACGCGGCGGCGATACGTTCGCGGGAGGCGCGCACATGCTGAAGAACGGTCTGTTCCCCACGCCTCTTTGACGATGGAACAAATTGGAGCACCACAAATTGTGGAAGACGAAATTAGAACGCGCGGGCCGGGGTGACTGCATAAACAGCAGCCCGGGCTCGCGGCTGCCGCTTCGAGGCTCCCTGCTCGGAGGTGGCTGGGAGCTCCCCCTGACATCTGCCGTCGATACGCAGAACTCGCGTGGTTGGAGAGGTGCACTCGCGATGGATCCCGGTCCTCGCGAGCGACGCAGGAGCGCGCCAGCGGCCACGATGCGTTCCGCGACCGCCTGCTCCGTCGGGTCAGGGAGGAGGCGGATTTCGCTCGTCCACGCGAAGTCGTCCCTCCGTTCGGACCCGCAGGGAACGGAGGAACAGCTCCCCAAGAGGGCGTCTCGACCCGACTCCCCTACCCCCCCCCCCTCCCTCCGCGCTCAAGAGATCTCCTTTCTTCCAGCCCATCCTTCCACGGATTGAAGGGGGCGGAAGGGGGGGGTCGAGACCCCGATAACGGCCACACCCTCCCTTCCCGGCCCTTTTCCCCGCGTTGATTCTTCCAGAGAGGCGGGCGCTCCTCCCGACGAGCGCGAAAAGGCCTCCTTGGTGGTGGTGGGGGGGAGGTCAGCAGGGCTCCCCGCTGCGACTCCGGCCCTTCGCTCCCAGCATCAGGGCGTCGCCGTTGCACTCCTCCTTCGAAGTGGGCTCCTTCCGGTCCTCCGCGTCGGTCGTCCTCTTCGCAGGGGGAGGGCAGAGAAGGGGCGACCCTTCCGAGGACGCTTGCTGGAGGGCGAGATCGGAACAGGAAAGGCGGAGGTTCCGAGACCCGCGGACTGCTCGCCGTAGGACCCTCCTTCGTGCGGCCCACGGAGCGACCGCCCACCCACGAAAACGGCGGCGTTCCTGAACCGCCCCGGCGCTTCCTAAACCACCCCCGCCCCACACCACCTCCATCGCTCCTCCGCCCCTCGTCTTCCTCCGGGGCGAGTTCCCGGCCCATCCCACGACCCGGTGGGCTCTTCCTCCTGGCAGAGGCGTCCTGCCCGCCATCACCAGGAGAGGTGCGATGCCGCAGGCGGCCCGGATCCCTCCCACCCGCGAGCTCCTCGCATCCATGGGAGCGGACAACCGTCCCCAGGGCCACACGCGGCCCCGACGTCGCTTCACACATGTGCGAGTCCGCCTTCTTGCTATCTCCTCCCTTTTCGCACCCCGCGCGCTTCCCCCGGCTGCCGCCGCTGCAGTCGCGCCCGCCGAACGAGGCCACCGCGGCGCCTCTGCGGCTCACCCCGCGGAGATGCGGAGGCTCTGCGCGGCACCGCAGGGCGGCGGAGGCGAATGCGCCCTGGTCGCCGCGCCGAGGGCACGGGCAGCAGGACTGCTCGCGGCCGCCCTTCGCCGCCGTCCATTTCCCTCCCCCGCCTCCCGCCGGCTAGGCGTCCTCGAGGTTTCCATGGTCTCCGTCCCACTCTCTAGGAAAGCGAAGGGAAGGCGCCATCACCCTCTCCCACGAACGACGCGAGGGGCCGGGGACGGAGAGGTGAGCCCCCGTCCACCCGCTCCCCCTCCCTTTCTTCGCGAGGACGCGACCTCGTAGCGCAAATTTCTCTCTCCCTCAAAGACGACCGACTGTCCGCCCGCCGGAGGGCTCGCCCTGTGGCGGGCGCAGGGCCCAAGCCGGAAAGAGCTCCGGGCATCAGTCAGAGGAAGGGGTGGGATGCAGAGTAAATGGCGCAGGGGCGCCACTGCAGCTCCCCTTTGTTGATGCTCTCTTCGTTCAGGTGCGTGGGGGTCTTCTCCGAGTTCCCTCCGCAGAGAGCCGACCCGAACCATCGGCGCCCCTTCATGCAGCCCCCTTCCGGTTAGCGCCAGCAGAGGAGCCAGTAGGTAGGCACAGGAGCGCCGGAGGCGTACCCTAGGATGCTTTCGCGAGGACCCGGGTGCATCGGTGCCCTCTGAGCTCCCCCGAGACGCCACCGGCGCCAACGCTTCTGCAGATCGTCAAAGCGGGACCCCCATGGAGGGCTGGGAGCATTCGAAGGCGTCTCATCCCGGAGGAGGCTCTCCAATTCCATCACCTGATTTCCTCCCTCCCTTCTCTGAGTTCCCGAGCTCCCGGAAGCACTGAGGCCCTTCCTCGTTCTGCCCTAACAGACCCTCTACCTCTCTGGGGAGGGAGGATCCGACTCCCCTCTGGGAGGGGGGGAGGAAAAAAAGGCCCCTCACGCTCGGGCACTTCCCTCTCCGTGGTGGCGGCGAGGGGCCCCGATCCGGCCCGGGGGCAGCGGCTATCCCGTGCACCGGTCGTTTTCGTCTCCCTCACCGCCAGGGGCGCTGCCAGATGACTGCGGGCAGTGAGGGCTGCTGCCCCGCGAAGCGCGGACGAGTGTCCCAGACCCTGGTCTCGTCCCGTGAGGGGAATGCCCTCCGCACCGGCGGCGAGATGGCCACGGAGGTCACGCCGTCGTGGGCCTCCTAGTCCGGATGGGCCCTCGGTCTTGAGAAGGGTCGCTGCCGAGAGGAGAGGAGAAAAGCAGAGAGAAGGGGTCTGCCGAGGTGCCATTACCCGGAGGTGTCATGGGCGCAGGAGCCACGTGACTCCCAGGACCACCTGTGCTGAGAGACAGGGCCGGACTCTAGATCGCTCCCGGGAACACTGGGGGCCTCTTCCTCCCGGAACCAAAGGGCGCGCCTCTCGCGACGGATGACAATCTTCGAGACGGCAGAGGATGGGTGAGCGGCTCTGGGCGGGACCCCCGGGGCAGCAGAAGGCAGGCCGGGAATGCACCCGCACCAGCGGCCCGAGGGGGTTGCGTCCTGTGCCCCACACAGGCGTTTTCCCTGGAGACAAGCGTCCTCTTGCGGGGTGGAGGGGGGCGCCCTCCGCTGCGCAGCAAGGCGAGCAGCTGACCCCCAAGGGCGATGGGTATAGATGGGCCGGGGTCCTCCTCGAAAGCCCAGTTTACACGCCAGGACGATGTTTTCGCGCGTATGACGGCGGGGGTATCGCCGTTCCAGGGAGGTCAGCCTGCCATCTGTCGATCGCTTGACCCTTCCCCGAGGCAGCAGCGGGAGGTCGGCGCTGAAGGCGCGCGGGGCACCCTTGCCCCTGAAGGACCTCCCAACGGCGGGATCCTCCAGGGGCAGGAAGCGCGCCTGCTCGTGCGTCGCCGCGTCAAAGGACTTGAGGAGGCCGGAAGCGCCGGAGAGTGGGGCGAATTGGGCGCCACCCAGAACACGCGAACCACGGAGGGTCGAAGGGCCCTTCCGAACCCGCTACAGCTCGGGAGGAGCTGTGTAGGCGGGCCCACTGCCTCAAGGGAAGCTGGGGAATGGCGCAACGCTAGGGTCGGGTAGCCAAGCCAAGCATTTCCGTGAATGGGCGACCCAGCTGCGGGATGGCGGCACTGTCTGCACCTCCCGAGGACAACGGGCGGAGGAAGGGAGGCGCCACTGGACGCGCACCCCGCGCGGGGGCGGATGTGGGGGGCGGCTAGGGAAGATGCGCCTCCCTCATCGTTGCGTGGTGGTTCCCGTCGAGAGGCGCTGAGCAGGCGGCGCCACTAGGTGCTGCAACACTGGCTCTAGAAGAGGGTGGGAGCTACTGGCACCTCCCTGCGCGCCCTCGCCGCCTTGCTGGTGCCTTCTCCGGGTGTTTCCGTGGAAACACCCGGAGGGCCCCGCACTTCCCACCTCGAGTCCGGTCGAGGCAGGCCGGCAGCTTTCTCCCGGCCCCCCGCGCGCTTGTCCACGGCGAAACATGGAGGGGGCACAACTCGGAAGGGGTCGGCCGACCTTCGACTGACACGAGGATTGCTCCACCTACCGGAGAAAAGGCGACCTCACTTGAGGGTTCGCGGGGACGGGCCTCTCGCCCTGCCCCCGGGTCAGGGAGGGGGGAGGGGGCAGCGGAGGCGGCGAGGTTTTCCAGGGAGCAGAGCGGTCCTGCCCCCAGCTGGGCGCAGGCTCGGCAACCGAGGACGCCTGCGCGATGACGCGTCCATCCGCACGCCGATCACGGGTTCGCGTGACGGCGGCGCCGGCACGGTGACGGCCCAGAATGAGAGAGCCCGAAGACGCGAAGGGCACCGCGAAAGCCGGCTGAGCGCCACCGGTGATCTCGGAAGGATGGTTGGCGCACTGGCGCGCGCGCATCGACCCTCCCTTCGCATCCCCTCGTCACCGACGCACCCCTTCACGAGCGACGCACAGCTTCGCGCGTGGAGACGGCCACACCACGCCGAGTCGGGATGGTGCGCATGGCAACCGCCGCCGCCGCCGTTCCGGTACCTCGCCTCCCTCCCCAACGGCAGTTCACCCCTGGCACCTCCGACGCCCATCGTCCTGCCATGAAAAACGCGCCCGTTCGGCACGCCTGCCCGGGCCCCGACAGGGAAATTCTCCCGCGGTCCACGTGTGGCTCGCGTGGAACGGCGTGCCCGAACGCAACGCGGAAAGGTCC
The DNA here is from genome assembly GCA_036172245.1 of Raillietiella orientalis. Classification (NCBI taxonomy): domain Eukaryota; kingdom Metazoa; phylum Arthropoda; class Ichthyostraca; order Raillietiellida; family Raillietiellidae; genus Raillietiella; species Raillietiella orientalis. The sequence continues at coordinate 339,712 of JAYWIR010000055.1, read as the reverse complement.
GACTTTGGCGGCGTGGAGATGCGGCGGCGGCCCTCGGGAGGTTTCCCGCTGAGGGGAGCGCTTGCCGGGCCCGACGCGCGGCGCGCCCCCCGGGGGCAGGCGGAGGCAGGCCATCCTACCTGTTGCAGGCCGAGCGTGACCGGAGATTCCGCAAGGCCTTGGAAACCGCGTGTCCACGGCGCGAGAAATCTCGCCGGCCCGCGAAGGGAGCGGTCGGAGAGCGAAGATTTACGAGCGCCGACTTCCCGCCTCGAACTCGAAAAGGGGAGGGGAAAAAACACCAACACGCCCGCGCGCGCACGAGCGCGCAGGAGGGGAGGGGGGGAGCCTTCCAGATTTTTTTTCGAAGCTGGAGGAGCGGACCACGGGAAGGGGAGCGAAAGCGGGAAGGGGCGCACGTGCTTCCCGCCTTCGGTCTTTTTGCCTTGGCGCCGCCCTGACGTCACCATTGTTGCCGAGTGCGCTCCCGGCAAGGTGGCGCTCATGGCCGAACCGGCCGGCAGAAGGCGAGGATTTGCAGGAAACGGCAGGAAGGTGGAAACGGCACGCCTGGAACGGTCTCGCTCAGGAGGGAGAGGAGACTCCTCCCTCCTCCTCCCTCCGATGGCGGTCCCCTGACTTCCGACTTCTTCCTGCCCCCTTCCCTCCCTTCCGGGCAGCGGGGGGAGGTGGCAAGGACGATCAGCGTGGGTCGGACCGCAGCGCCCAGTCGTCCCAGGGAGTGGCAAAGGATGCTGCTCCCAGCTCCCGCGGAGGCGGTCACGGGAAGTGTGGGCGGGAATGCTCATCCGGCTCCTGGACCGGCCATCGCGTGGGGGCGGGCAGACGGATGGGCCGCCCTTGGTAGTGTCACGCGGGCACTCCTGCCCCCCACGTGCATGCACGCATGCGGAGCGCGACTCGCCTGCAATCCAAGGGTGGGTGCAACTCGCTCGTCACCTTCGACCTCTGCAGCCTCCGGGTGCAGCCCGGGATCCTGCCCGTCGGTGGTGACTCGACGCAGAGGTCACCAGCGAGCCGATCGACCGCAGCAGACCCTGCGAACCTCCCGTTGGGGGCGTGCCGGGGAAGTCGAGGGCGATGGGCGCTCCGGTACCAGAGTCACCGAAATGACCCCACAGTGACCCTAGGAATCCTGAGAAAGGGCGACTGCTCCTGAATTGAGGGAGCGTTAGCTTAGGTTTGGCCACGGAAAAGGTGAGGGGAAGTGGGAAAACTCCCGAGGTATGCTACTGAGATGAGACCGGGACCGCTTGCTGACCCCGGGGTCAACAGGGGTAGAAGGCGCCTTCTGCCCCGAGGGTCTCTCCCTGTTCCTGAGGCCCTCGGGGAAGCCGCGAAGAGGCAACCCCGTCCTGGAGGTCGCCTTGGTGGCGCTACGCGCGACCCCGAACCCGTTCGAGGATCGGCTCTGGCGAGTGGGCAGAAGGGTCCTGGTCGAAAAGGCAGAGTCGTCCCGGGGCCGGCTTTTCGTCCCTGAGACGGGGAGGTCTGTGGGCGCCCCTACCGGCGAGTCCTCGCTGCTCCCCCCTTCCCGAGCGACCCCTAGAACCGCGAGACGCACGTACTTCGCATCCGGTCTGGTCCGCGCCCGCCCCTCTCCTTGCAGCGCGGAAGCGTCTCCCAGCGCGCTCCCTCCCTCCCCCTCACGACTCCTCCCACTAGAAGCTCCTCTCGACTGTCGTCAGGCGGGAACCGCCGGCGGCCTCTGGTTGGCGGCGGCTTTTTGCGCCCTCCACGAAACCGGTCCGTCGACGCCCCTCGGCCGAAAAACTTCGCGTCTCTTCCCCTTCCCCCCCTCCCCCACTGCCCTCCTTTTCCGCCCTTGCTGGGCGCCTCCTCGCGCTCGCCGAGCCCGGAGGAACGGCCGCTACCGAGGCCGTCTCCAGGGGAACTCGGATCAGCTGGGAACGAATCCGTTCGCGAGGCTCGCGCCAGAAAACCAACGCCGCCATCCGAGCAGCGGCCAACAGCGCGCCGCTCCACTCGCGCCACGAGGGGGGGGGGGGGGGACTGTTCGCGCTGCTCACTGTTTCCTCGGAGACCGCTCACGTCAGCGTGGCGTCACACGGTCAAAAGGGAAATCATCAGCGCGTCGGAATTCCCCTGCCGAATGGGCGCGGGACCCCGCGATCCTTATCTCTTTTTTCTTTCTTTCTTTCGGATGTTTACGACGCCAGCAAGCAGCTCAAGGATGTGGGTGCTGCTGTAGGGTCAGCTTCCTTCGAGGCGCTGCGCCGGGTCCGCGGCCGAACGCCGTTGCCGAGGCGACGCGTGCCGCCTCCGTTGCCTCCGAACGCCGAGGACGTCCGTCCCCACACAGCCGCAGGTGCCCTCCGTGCACAGCCGTATTTCGGAGGCGCCTCTCCAAACATCCGGAAGGGGGCGGCGGTCCCAGAGAACTCTGCCGACGCATGGGATAGGAGGAGCGGGCGATGAGGGACCGCCCGCGCGCGCCCCAGTCCGACCTGCGGAGAGCACAGTGGCGGCGGTGCTGCCGGCTTCGGCTGGTGGACGCCCGTCGAGCGCGAAAACAAACCCTGGCAGCGCATCCATCACACCGCGAGTCCGCATCCGGACGTCTCCCGGGATACCGGGGTGCCTCGGGTGTCCTCCTGGCTCGGCGCGATCTGTTCGGATCCCCATCTTGATGGATGAAGCCGCCCTCCAGAAAGGGAGCGAAGCAGGTGGACTCCGTGAAGAGGACGCACGCGCTTGGGAAAGACCTCCCGCTTCGTGAGCGGCCCCCGGATCCGCACCTGCGGGGGAGGGGAGAAGATGCTCTCACACCACCCATCCCTTCCGAAGCGCCAACCCTCGGCGCGGCTTGGGCGTCCAGTTGCGGCTCCTCCATCCAGTAGTCGTGGGCCTCAGCCTCCGAGTCCCTCGAAGCGGTCCGGAGGGGGGGAGCTGCCTCTTCTGCCGAGAGAGTCTCCGGGGCGAGGGACCCTTCGGGTCGCTTAGTACGCCTCTAGCTGAGGGCTGCACCGCTCCTTCGCCCTCGAACCTTTTAACTCCGCGTTAAGGGCGGATAGGCGACTTCCCCCCCCCCCCCGTCAGCCCCAGCAGCGGCCTGCCAGCGGTTGAAAAAAATTCGCTTCCTCTACGGCCGACAGGGTCCGGCGGTTTCCACGGCAATGGCCGGCGACGGCCCTCTCCTGAATTCCCGCTCGAGGCTTCGCGCGAGGGCCGCCGCGACTGCCCCCAGTGTTGGTGCGCATGCGGGCTCAGCAGCGGATGCCGATGCTCCCGGTCGCCGCCAGGGAGCCTCCCGGAACGACCCGCGGACCCCTCCAAGGGGCATGGACTGCAAGGGGGAGTCTGCGCTTGCGCATCGCGACTTCGAGGTGACAACGCCGACGTATTTCCAAGGCGACCTGGGGTGGGCATCATACTCTTTGGGATGCGGGCAGCAGCATCCTTTCGGATTCCCGGGGACTCCCGGAAGTCAAGGAATGTTGCGGGCCTGCGGAGAGGTCAAAGATCTCGAGGAGTCGGGTGGGTCCCTGGCAGAGCTGGCACGCGGTGTGGGGCGCCCCGGTGGGGCAACGCGGCACGTGCTCTCTTGCATCTGGGGATAGGGCGGGCGGGCCCGGCCCTGTCCATTCACCCCAGCAGGTCCCTTACGGAGAACCTCGGCGGCTGCGAGCGATAGAAGCGCAGCTGCGGTCTACCGGACCGGGATGTAGCTGTCGTTTCCAGGGAGACGGGCTGCAATCTGACGAGCCGGAGTGCTGTCCACGGCTCGTCCCCCCCCCCCCGGTTCGCCATGATGCGCACGCGCCTCCGATCAGCTCCTTGGGACGACCGCCCCCGGGTTCCTCCGGCCGGAGAGATGAAGTGAGGGCTGCGGACGACACCCCAGGCTGCCGCTGCTTCCAGACTGCCAGGGAGGCACCACGGAGCCGCCGCCCAGCAAACCCTTTTTGGCATGGGGAACGGGTCCTTCCCTCCCACCCCTTCCTTGCACAGACTTCTTCTCGGACGTCCCCGAGTCCGCGTGCGGAGGTCTCGAAGCGGCAGCCCCCCGGCCGACCGAGGAGATTCGAACGTCCCCTTCTCCCCCCCCCCCTATCGCCCTGCTCCCGCTCCTTCCCTTTAAAGGGACGACGGCTCTTTGGTGGCAGGCAGAGCCACGCTCTCTGCCTCGGATGCGCCGCCGCCTGGCGCGCACAAATTCCGGCCGCCGAGTTGGCCCAAGGCGAGGTGCTCAGAGTGCTCGACGGGGAGCGGCGAAAGGCGCGGAGTTGCTGCTGCTGCTGCTGCTGTTGTTTGTAAAAAAAAAAAAAAGAAAAAGAAAAAGAAAGAAAGAGAAACTCGACTCTTGTGTTTTATTTATTTATTTGCATCTTTTTTCTGCGCTCTGCTTCGTGCCCGCCAGCTCGAAGAGAGGAGCAGCGCCGAAGTAAGAACGGAGTGGGTCACGTGATGTTTTGCGTCCGATCCGCATGCCGAAAACGTCGCGGCAAGGAGCCATCTTTTTTTTTTCCTTGTTTTGCTTCTTTTTTTTCCCCCCGTTTCTCTTCGCCTCCTTCCCCCCTCATCCTTGTCCCCAACGATAGGACGGATCCCTCTTGCAAGGCGACGGCGAGCCCGGTGCAGGGGTCGCCCCTCCTCCTCTCCCGCGGATCCAGCGATCAGCCTTTCTTTTCCCGCCGGCGCGAATCTGCTTGATAAGGAGGAGGAGAAGAGAGAAGAGGGGAGGGGAGGGGAGAGGGGGGGGGGGCGAGACGATAACAATGGCTTCTTGTTCCTGCGGCTCTGAAGGACAAGCGCGGGCATATATAAAAGGAGGGGACGGTCGTCGCCGGAGCACGTCCGAGAGAATCCGTCAGGCGTCCGGCGCTCCCTCGAGGTCGCTCCCGAGGAGGGGCGTCGGCCGCCCGGGGGACGCAAACGCGCGCGCCTCTCCGCGAGTGCTCGAGCCGTCGGCGGCGTCCCGCTCGGGAGGGAAAGTGGTGGGGCAGAGGGGAGGGGTGTGGGGCGGACGATGCCCCGCGCCGCGCGTCCTTACGGGAAGGGCGACGGGGCAGGCGCACCGCCGTCCCTCCGGAGAAGGGTGGCGCCGCTAGGACGTCCTCCTGACAGGGCGAGTCGCTTCCAGGGAAAGCGACCGGGCGCCATGTCTGCCAGCGCAGCCGCCGCCATCTGCGCCCTCCTGTGCGTCTTGGTCTCCGGCTACCCTTCGGGAGCACCAGACTTCCTGTGCGAGAGCGCTGACGGGGTGTTCACCCCTCAGCACGGCACTGGCGAGCAACCCAGGAACACCAACCCCTACGTCATCGAGGCCAACGCCACGACCTACTCCTCGGATCAGGGACTCATAACCGGTAGGAGGGAGCCACCAACCCTTTGGGGACGAAGGCCCCCCCCCTCTCCCCGGTCCCCCAGTGGACGTCCATGGGAGTGCCGGGGAACCTTTCCGGGGGCTCCTCGTGCAGGCGGTGGACCCCGCCACCAAGGAGCCCTTGGGCAGCTTCCAGCCCATTGAAGGGATCAAGGTCATCGACAAGTGCAGTGCCGCCACGCACACGGACAACTCCAAGAAGGACAGCATACAGCTCCTGTGGAAGCCGCCCCCTGGGAAATCGGGGTCGGTGAGCTTCAGGTAGGGTGCGAGAGCGTACCGGGAAGGTGGCCATCACCGACTTGATCCCGTCGCGTAGAGGGACCATCGTGCAGAGCAAGGAGACCTTCTGGACGGACATCAGTAGCTGATGGAGGTCCCCTCACCCAGGAGACGGGGCGCGCGGCGGCGGTCTCCCTCCGGAACCCTCCCGAAGGGCCGGAAAGAAGAAAGGGGGATAAGCGGGGGAGGAGAGGGCGCCGTCGCATGGAGGACCGCCGAAGACAATAAAAGAGCCGTGTACGCCGGATGCTGTGGTGCGACGCATCACTGGGGAGGAGTCCTGATAGGACGCCCCAACCCCTCTGTCCCTGCGGAGTCAGGTCCGAAGGGGTAGGGCAGACCACCTGACTTCCGGGCATGGACCGCGGCGAGGAGGGAGCCCTCGTCCATCGGCAGAGGGATCTTCCCAGGTTCCTCCGGGAGTCGCCGGGAGCAGCGGGATCCGCCCGCCCCTTTACTACGGTGCCGGAAGGCACCTTCGTTCTGGTCGACTCTTCGGCGCAGGTGGTCGAGGGCCGCGTCACTCTCAGCAGCCGACTCGCGAGACCTGATGCCTCTCGGGCCCTGAGGCGCCCTGCCTCCTGGAGGCCGAGCCATCGCCTTCGGGACACAAGAGGGCTCGCTTGCCGTCCGCAGCCGCAGTCGACCCCTTTTGCCCTGGACGAGGCTGGAGTGCGCCTCTCCCCGCACCCCTAGGGACCCATCAGGGGTCGGTAGGGGGACAGCGACATGGGCAGACGGGACCTCCGGGGAAACGGCAAATAACATGGTCTCCTCTCCCTCCGGAGGGAGCAGTCGCCCAGACCTCCGGAGGGCGTCCCGGGGTACCTCCTCTTCCCCTCTTTTCCACCGGGACTCCTCGAGGGTGCCACCCTCGGTCTCGACCACGCACGAGCTGCCTCCCTCCAGGGGCTGTGGTGACGTCGCTGGACTTTCCGAACAGCATCGGGCGCTGCCCGCCCGCTCTCCAGCTCTCTCAAAGCGCACCCAGCATCCTTCCTTCCCTGCTGACTGCGTTCTGCTACCAGGTCAAGAGATCGCCCTCTGGGGACGTCCCTGACCTTCCCGGGGTTCCTTCTCGAAAATCCCGAGCATCTGGTTGTACCCCTGGGCGGAGGAGTAAGCCAGACCTCCCCCTCCCCCCCGAAGCGCGTTTTCCCATGGCCCTGCTCCTCCTCATTGATCTCGATGACCGTGCCTCCGCCCCGAGCACACCTAGGCCACCCAAAAGGTCAACCCAGAATGCCTTTTCTGGGGTCATTTCGGCCCTCACCACCCACCCACTCCCTCTCCGAATTCTTGAGACTAGGTGTCTGGGATGGAGACCCTCCTTCTGAGCCCCGCAGCGCCGAGTTCCGGGAGCGCGGTGATCACGTGACTCGAGGGGAGGGTCCTGGACGCGAGCTCGTCCGGCCCTTCGGGGGCACTGAGGAGCCTGCAAAGTTCCGGTCTGGCTGGTGCCAAGCACGGAACGGTTGCCGAGGAGCGCCAGGTTTCCAGGCGCATGTTCTCAGGGCAGAGCGGCCCTAGTTCCAGCGGTCTGACCACCTCGCCCCACTCGTCGAACTCTCCCAGCACCAAACTCCTGGGAGCTTCGCGCGGTGGATTTCCTCGAAGCCAGAGCCCGCTCGGAGATCGTCGGTGTTCGCCTGCAGGGGTCCAATCCACGAAGTCGCTCTTTGGGGTGGCTCCCCTCGAGACCAGACGTTGATTGCCTGAGGGCCGCCTCGGAACTCCAAGCCGGGGTGGACCTCCCCTTCCCTCCGCTCAAATTTGATGAGATCGACCCCACACCACGCTGATGCTGCCCTCTGACAGGGGGAGAAGTCCCGGGACGACCCTTCGGGTGGACTGATCGGCAGGGGTAGACTGGGGAAAAAGGGGGAATAGGAAGTGGGGAGGGGGGAAGGAGCCATCGTGGAGGCAGAAAATTCGCATCCTTTGGGGTGGAGTCGGAAAGGAGGGCTTTTGTTACCCCACCCCGCGATGCTCCCCCGAGTGGACTCTTCCGGAACCTTCGAAGAGAACTTCCGACCGCAAGACCCCCCACCCAGGGGCACGGGGGATGGGGTGGGTAGCGGGAATGGAATTTTCCTCCTCCTCCTGCGCTTCCTTTTAGGGAAGGAAAAAAAATAATCCCTGCGCCTTTTCTCTGCATGTGTGCGGACAGTGTACGAAGCTCCTCCTCCGACTGCTGGACTCTGCAAGAGAACCGCCGCCTCGCTTTTCCCTGCTCCCCTCCCCTCCTTTGCTACGCGCGGATCTGGCCCCGCTTCCTCCTCGGCCCTTCCCTTCGAGCCCCATTCCACCTCGATTACCGGGACGCGCTCTTCCCCTCCGAACCGGGGACTCATCCATCGTGACCGCCTACCTTCCTCCTTGATCCCCATTAATCCCTACGGGCGGAGGGGTTCCCCTAATCGCCTTGCAGGGAGGGAGACAAGCCGGGGGGAGTCCTCAAAATTGAGACGCATCCGTCCTTCTCGCCGCATCCCCCTCCTAATTCAATTCCCGGGAACCGGGGATTCCGCGCGTGGGCAGCTCTTGGCCGACGTCTCCCGCCGCTCCACGCTCGGACGCCGAGGTCTCCCGCCTCGGCCCCTCCTCTTCGAGGCCCTCCGGCTTCTCCCTCCCTCCTCTTCAGGGCTCCGCCTGTGGCTCGCCGCCGCCGTCTCCTTCCGTCTAGCCCCGCCACTCTCGCCTCTGATTCGCTCCTCGAGCTTTCCCAGCGGTGGGGAGGGCAACGCCCCCCTTCCTTCCCCTGCCCTTTCCCCTGGCCTGGTTGTTCCCGCTGCATTCCTCGTTGTCAAGGCGAAGCGTCGGCATCCATCCCTCCTCACACTTCCCGGCTTCATCCCCCCCCCTTCTTTTCCTTTTCTTTTCTTCCCCCCCGCTCTGCCAACTTTCTAATCTCTCAGATGCGTTTCGAAAGTGAAGGAAAACTTTTCTTTGCCGCCGCCCTCAGGTTCCGAAGGAACCGCACGGACGCGCCGCGTGGACCGAACTCGGAACCCCTCCCCCCTCCTTCTCCTGTCCGAGATAACCTCCCTCGCAGGAGCCACTCCAACCTTCCTTTCGAGTGCCGATGATCCACCGCAGAAGCCGCTCCCACTTTCCGTCCCGTCCGCCCGCGCGCGTCAAGACGGGTCCTCTCGTTGCGTCAGCGCGGAGCGTGCGGACGACGAGGTGAAAGGAGAAAGCGGAGGAGTGCAGCAAAGAGCGCAAGCAGCGCGCGCTTGAGGCCGGCTCGGAGACACCGCGTGAAGAGCGGACATCTCCAGCTCGGGGGAGAGAGTAGCAGCAGCAGCAGCAGCAGCCGGAGACGGCCGCCGCGGACCGGGCGCCCTCGCGCGCGCGGGTCGATGCGCTGCCCGCCCGACGGCGAGTGCCCGGCAACGGGTCGGGCGCGCCGCCGGGTGGAGCGGGTCAGCAACGCCGGTTGCCACGGCCGGTCAACAGGACGGGCCAGAAACACGCGGCCGGCCGCGACCGCAGGGACGCGTCCATTGCGCGCCGCCGACAGTTCGTCGTTCGTGTCCCCGCGGAGTGACCGATTGATATCTGCACGACCATCCGTGCACAAAATCAAGGTCACCTCCCCTTCCAGCAAATAGGGAAGCAGTCGAAACAAAGAGACGGCGGGCAGATATGCAGGGAGCGGGCCGGATCACGAGAAAGACCAGCACCTCCCCCTTTCCACCCGCCCCTCACTCCACGTCCCCTCCCCGGTCTCCGAGGGAGCGCAGGTCCCATAAACGAAAACTTCCCGGAATCGCTTCTGCACGGCAGCCAATCATCCGGTCCAACGAGCAGCACCTGCGCCATATTGAAAGGTCGGCTGCTGTGGCGCGAAAAGAGGCGCTGCGCTTCCACGGAACGCGAGGTTGGGTGTCGCGCATGCGCGCACGTTCGTGCCCGGACGTGCGTGTGCCCGTCGCGACCCTTGAACGGCGTGTCAGCCACGCCGTGGTGGCCTCGGGCCGAGCGCGCTCGCCATGGGCGGCGGTTTGCCGTTTGATCGCGGGCAGGCAGGGGAAAACCTAAACAGCAGCAGCACCACCACCACCACCGGCGGCGGCGGCGGCGCACTTCTTACGGACGAACGGCGAGAACAACACAGTCAGGTGGAAAGGGGAGGAAAAGAACAAAAAGCAAACGTGCCGCTGGCCTCACCTCACCTCCCGGAGGCTCCGATGTCAGCTCCTCGGGATGCGGATCCACTGGCAAAGACACCCAACTCGAAGCTGATAATTCTTATTCCTTAAGAGGTCCCCCTCCCCCTCCTCTTTTCCGCCCGTGATCGTCCGGTTGATTGCCATTCTTCAGGACGTGATCAAGACTTCATTCGAACCGATACTCTCTTGAACGATGCTGTTCCCATAAATGAAAAGTGTGCTTGCTTTCCACCCATGGATGCACATACGATCCATTAAGGCAGATAAACGAGTAAAGAATCTCCTCGAGATCGGCTGGATCGATGGAAACGGCTCGCATCTAGTTGCTGGAAGTGAAATCCACTCAAATCGGGTCCAGAGTGATGGGGAAGAATTCCAGAGCCCTCCATGTGACTTGCACATTTGATGTTTCCATTGCACTCTTTTTACTGCACCTCCTTAACTTGATTCGAACATTTCATTCTCCGCATTCAATCCATCTCCAGCTCCGTATATGACCCCGGGGGAAGCAAGATCCCCTAAGAATATTAATAATTATACTGCATCCTATGTATTCTTCCGCACATGATGCACGCATTGCGGATTTTTCCCCATTACATGACTCCCAATTAAATCACGGATACCTCACACGAGATGGGGGATGATTGCCGCTACTATAAATCATGGACGGGAAATAAGGCTCCCCTGGATACCAGGAGCATCCTTCATAAAGTTTTTGCGGATGCGTCATGCATTGTTCTCTGCACGAAAAAGATTGCCGAGCTGAGCTCTTGACAAATTATTATTGTCTGCGACCACGTCAACAACACCTCAGCTAGATGATGATGGCCAAGATTAAGAATGGCAATTATTGCGTGCCCTTCCAAAAGGTTTCGATTTCGGCCGAATTTCGGTTTCCTTAGGAAACAAAACAAAAGCAAAAAACATTCTTCAAGCATCAATCTTCCGGAATTCGCATCTGTTCGGGTTGCTTCCCACGCCGCGGATCGCATTTGCCCCTATCTCTCCCTGGGTTACGTTTTTATTTCACTGTTAGCCTATTTTCATGTTTACTTTGCAGGTGCCACCACAAATGACATTCCACCGTCAATTTTCACCGCTGTCGGTGCCGTTTGCATTTGGTGAACTTGGGAACACTTACCTGACTTGATCGCCACGGAAACAAACAATGGCGGCGGCGTTGCGTACCGGATGTAAATTTCAGGCCTATAGGGGAGGGGGAGGGGGGGGGGAACCATCCACGTGATTCACTTGCTGCCTGTAATTTATGGGTGCTTTTCAACTGCCATTTATCTCTTTCCCTTCCCTCCCTTAAATCTTTTACTCTCACTATTTCCTGTAATGCTACATCGTCTTTCCGTTATAATTCATTCGGGTCGCCGGCAGTGTCCAGCCGTGAGCGCCGACGACCGCGTAATGAACTTAACTTTCGTTGCGAAGCGCGCGGCGGCCTCTTTGCACGGCGGCGACCTACGATTCCTTCTTGTACGTGTTGAGAAACCTATACGAAACGGCACACGTTTTATTGATTCTTCTGGCGGAGGGAATCGTCAGCGAGCTTCCGGAGTCCCGATCCGCCCGTGCCATCGAGGGCTCCTTGCGGGAAGATTTATTCTTCTCCAGCAGGGAGGGAGGAGGGGGAGGCCAACTTTCCCTCTGCCAACTCGACGAACGCGTTCCATCAGGCGGCGGCAAGAAAAACAAACAGCACGCGAACTCTTCCGCGGCCCGGCTGGACAGCTGGGGGGGGGGGGGTAAACACGCTCTGCTCCGGGACAAGACGCCTGCCTCAAGACGTGCTCCAGCCAGCCCTGGGGGGAGGGGGCGCCGAGGGACGTCAGGGCGCCGGCGGCAGGCAATTAAGCATCCGCGGTTCCTGCGGGATCGAGACGGATGGACGGCCCCGCGGAAGCGCTGTCCCGGCGACCCGCGCCTCGGCGGAAAGCCCGGGACGGGGCAGGGCTTCGGCAGCGGAGGGGAAGTTTCCGAGGACGGCCCTCTCCGCACGTTCGGACGCGACCCATTCCTCCTGGAGCGTTCCCGGTCGTAAAACAAAGCTGGCGGCGCCCCTGCTTCGCCAGCGCCTCCTGCCCCTCCTTTCTGCGCGGGCCCGTCGAGCGGACCCCGGATCGGATTTCCGGCAGCCCCTTCGGGCAGCGCATCCTCGGGGACACCCCCTCACTTCCGGGCGAGCTCCCCCACTCAGCAACGCTGGACGAGGGCACACAGAGTTCTTGGAGCCTCCCCTCGCAGCGCGACTTCCCCAACTCGTAAAATTAGCCGATTCGTTTTCCAACGGCAGAGAGCCTTTTTTTTTTAAGAGGAAAAGGAAAAGAGCAGCGCCCTGCATTCGGGGGGTGGGGAGGGGGGGGGGGGCAACGAAAGGTTGCATTTTTGCAAAGCGGAAGATTAAGCTCGTGGAGATCCGGTGGAGGGGCTGCGCATTCGGAAAAACGCGACTTTCTATTGCCCAGGCCGGAAGATGACTCCCTTTTTTCTTTTTTTTTCTTTTTTTTTTTTAGAAGCCACAAAAAACGCCCAATTAAAAAATAATTTTCGAAAATCTTTTAGCTGTGCCTTTGGGAAACCGCAGCTTCTGTTTGCGGAAAAGCAGCACACTGTTTCTGGAAAACCCGAGAGGTTATTTCCCCCCCCCCCCCCCAAAAAAAAAACAAAAACAAAACAAAGAACAAAAAACAAAAGATTTATCGGTTTTGAAAATGACAAATAGAATGCTCCAAGTGAAAGAAGGAGAAGGGGGGAGGGGAAAGCAGCAACAACAGGGGGGGGGGGGGAGAGAGGTAAACGGAAACGCTCCAGCAAGGAAGGAGCAGAGAATTCATCGGATGACATTCAACAGGGAGAAAAGCGGAAATCTCAATCTGGAGACCAGAGAGATCATGGGATCGGGGCGAGGAGGGAGGGGGGAAGGGCGCCTGGGAAGGGATCGAAGGATTCGAGGCAGCGCACACGCTCGCAGCATGAAATCCTTCGAGAAGACGAGAAGGAACGGCGAGCGGAGGCTGTGGGGCTGAAGGGATTTGACCTGGCAGATTCCGAACGAATGGGGAGGGGAGCGAAATTTCCAGCAACCCCACGGCTGCAGGGATCACCGTAACTTTCGCGGCTCCCCTTGAAAGTCCGAGCAGTCTCGCACGGCCTCCTCCGTTCCCTGCTCGGGAATTTCCGCGAGCCTTCCCGTTCCCCCCATTTGCCTCGCTTGCCCGACGGCGGCCGCCGGTCTCGCTCGAGATTTGGTCCCCGGGGAATGGCGGTGAAGGGACCGGCAGCAGAAATCCGGGAGATGCCCACGGCAAAGATTCGGCTGCTGGACAAAAGACAAAGGAGCTCCGAAGTCGGGGCTGCCACCACGATCTGTCGAGACCGCTGCTTCCCGTGCGAAGACGCCCTCGTCCTGGGCGCAGTTCCGGTCCGCCCCTCCGTCCCGCCGCCACCAGCCAGCCTCGCAGAGACGAAAGAAGCAGATCCGCAAAGGGAGTAACCGTGGAAACGACCCCTGTCTTGCCTTATCTTTTTTTTTTCTCGGTCTGCCGCACTCGTCATTTTTGAACTCCCAGTAAATATGGATGAAAAGCAAAATTCCCGCCTAGGATGATCCATGCATCCTACACTCTTCGCCCTCTGCCTGTCTGCTATGGCTCTTACCTTACCCACTAGCGAAGAAAGGGCACTCGACAAGAAAGGTTATGTCCTCGGGAAGAAACTCGGTCAGGGGTCATACGCCAAGGTGCGGATGGCGGAATACGTGGTGGGCGGCAGGCGGGAGAAACTGGCGTGCAAGATCGTGGACCGCAGCAAGGCGCCCGAGGATTTCGTCACAAAGTTCTTCCCCCGGGAGCTGGAAATCATTATGGCCCTCGACCACACGCACATCATCCGCGTGCACAGCATCCTGGAGAGGCAGGACAAGGTCTACATCTTCATGCAGGTCGCGGAAGGGGGCGACCTGCTGGACTATATCAAGGGCAACGGCGCCATCCCGGAGCTGCAGAGCAAGGTGTGGTTCAGGCAGCTGTCGTCCGCGCTGCAGTACCTCCACCAGAAGGACATCGCCCACCGCGACCTCAAATGCGAGAACATCCTCCTCACGAAGAACCTGAACATCAAGGTGGCGGACTTCGGCTTCGCGCGCATGTGCACGGACAAGGACGGGAAGCGGGTGCTCAGCGAAACCTACTGTGGGTCCGCGGCCTACGCCGCCCCGGAGGTCGTGCGCGGCTCGCCGTACAACCCGAAGATGGCCGACATCTGGTCCACGGGGATCATCCTGTTCATCATGGTGAACGCCGCCATGCCTTTCAACGACTCCAACCTCAAGAGGATGCTCAAGGACCAGCTGAGTAAGAGCTGGTCCTTCCGGCCCCGCGTGCGCGACAGGCTGAGCAACGAACTCAAGAGGATGATCATGGCCATGTTGGAGCCGGACGTGACGAAACGAATCACCTTGGAACTCGTGCTGAAGCACGACTGGATGAAGGCGGTGGAGGTGACGACGGTCATCTCCAAACCGAAAGAAGAAGTTCCTGAAAGCGTCAAGGAGGAAGCCATCAAGAGCGAAGGGAAAGACACCGCCGTGAACAAAGAGGAAGAGTTGGCACCCGAAGAATAAATCGACCCGAAGATCTGTGGGTTGTCCAGCACTAAAAATGAGCGTTCACTCCCTGTGTTGTTGCATTGGACACCGAGTGTCGTGCTCTTGGATAGAATTCAGGAGGAGGACCTGAAAGGTCTCTTCCGCTCGGCGGAGGGACGCCGACGCTTCGCTGTGAGCGGAAGTTTCGGTTGCCGGCTGGAGAGAGAGAGGAAACGCCGGTCGGGTTTCCGCGGCTCGTTTGTCGCGTTCGGAGCGCCGCTCCCGGTCCCGGTCCCCCTCTTTCACCTCCGCGCGCTGCTTCCGGTGAACCGGAAGCAGCACGCGGATCCCCGCCTCCAAGGAGGGACGAGCCGGTTGCAGAGGGGTCGATCTGCCCTCCACGCGCAAGCCGCAGCTCGCCTGTGCTTGCAGCAAAGGTTGCGAGGAGGCTCACAGGTGGCAGTGGCTGTCGCGCGCATCTTTCGACGATTCCTTCCTCGCGTTCTTTCAATCCTTGGATGCCTAAGAGCAATCATTAGTCGGCTTGCGCGGCGCGCACCGCAAGGATGAGAGACGCAGCTGCACGTGGAAGAATAGGAGCACTCCTTCAAGGATGACTCCGCCGGCAACAAGGGAGTCTCTCCTCCACCATGCGAAGCACCACCGAAGAGATGGCGAAAGGGTTTCTCGAGGTCGATGCTCGTTCGGACGGTGGCGGAGTGGTCGTCTTTTGCCGTGGAGTCCCGAGAAGCAGCCGCTCTTCGCTCCAAAGCACCACAATCCTTCAGCATTCGGAGCACCGTTCGCTCCACAAATGACGCCGGGGGGGTCTTCTCTCGCGGAAGGCACTGTTTGCGCTAGAAGAGAAACGGCCGACACGAGTGTGGCTGTAAAAAGGAAGCAGTGAAACAGCAGAGGTCATAAGAGAACTCTCTGTTTGTCTTCTTCTCGTGGGTTTCCAGATGGCATAAGCGGTTTCCAGGTGGATCACTCCTTCGGTCTGTTTTGATTGAATACAGTGGTGCAGCTGCATGCTGTCGAAGGTGGGGGAAAAAACACACAAAAAGCCACAATCCTACAAGAACCACTCCTTTTCTCGCCTGCTGACCGCTCGCATCGGCAGCCATCGGCCGCGGCCTCTGCTCGTGGTACCAAGCGTTGCGGGTTCGAACCCCTCTCGGGGAAGAGCCAGAGAAATAGGGGTGCGTCACGGCTTTCAAGTTCCCCCCGCAAGATGACGCTGGTTGGCCCATTCGGTGCAGCACTGGGTGACACCTGGTCACGCCGGGGAGTTTATTTATAAAGTAAATATACATGTCTGTGTGGCAGGACGATTGATCCTGCCACGTTACTTATAACTAAAAGAAGGAACCTGCCGAGACCTGGCACGCAGGCCAGCGAAATCCGCTGGCATGCGTGCCAGGAGATTTCCGGAGGCGAAATCTGCCTCGGCAGCACAGGGGAGGGAGAGATAAACAGAAAAAAATAAAACAAAAAACACACAGTCAAAAAAATATGGGAAGAGGGGGGGGGAGTTGGGGAAGGGATTACTTTGTGCTGGAGGGTGTCCTCTGCATCCTTGTAAGGATGCCGGCAAGTTCCTCTTCCAAAACTCCCAGATGGGGCCTTCTTGACGCTGTCCTCCTGAAGAGGACGGCAAAATTGATAGCGCCCCTGTCGTTGTGGCCTCCTCTGGCGTGGCTCCGTGCGGCCACGGTCCTGCAGCGTGGGCAAAGTGCTGCTAGGGGTACGGCCGGCGTGAGGGCGTCCCGCAGGAAGAGGAGCTTTCAAACGTCTCTGGAGTTGCCGCCGGGGATTCCAAGGGCCGCGGCAAAGAGGCCTAAGGGGTCTGGAGGGCAACACAGTGAACTAGGAGGTGTGGGAAAGGAATTCCCGCTCCTCGCGCAGCTTGGGTCCCCCCCTCTCCCCCCCCCGTGTCCAATGATGCCTGCAGCCGTTGCACGGGTGGCCCCAGTGCAGCGGAGTAAACGCAGACTCCTTTCACTTTAAAGGGAGGGTGCGTCTGTCCAGAAGCACTGGGGGCCACTGCAAGTCTTCCTCCGGAATACCCAGTAGCACTCCCCAGCACAAAAGTCCTCGAGGCGGGGCATTCGGGGTCGCAGCGTCGGTGAGCTGGCCCGTTTTCCACTCGCCCAGTCCTTTTCTCCTTCCGGAGACTTTCCACACTAACCTCCCATCTAGCCGTAAGGCTGCTGTCCATGTGTTCCCTTGGAGTGGGCAGCGCTGCGGCAACGGAGGTTGTTGCTCCTGCCCACGCACTCTTCACGGGATCCTCCAGGATCTCCCAGAGCGTGCAGTTTTCTTGCGCGCGTACAGGAAACGTCCTCCCTGTTCTGCGCTTGGCTGAGTCCCCGCCCACGTGCGAACAGTTCTCTGCAGCCAGGCACTACCGCTCGCAGGAAGGCAGGAGATCCATCCGTTTTTCCTGGCCAGCGTGGTCACCTGCCGAAGGTGCAGTTCGCGGTGAATGAGGCTGCGTGGACGGCGCGCAAGGAAGGACGTGAGTTCCACGCTGCCGGAGGCCTGCTGGACGAGGAGACGTGCAGGTTGGCACCAGATGGTGCTCCATAGCTTTGCCAGGAGGGCAAGTGTGAGAAACTGGAGCTGCAGCTCCATTCTCTCTAGCGTCAGGGGAGGCATAGGCCGTCGTCCCAGCGCGGAGCACACAAGTCCTTCAGGCGGACTCGGGACCTCCCTTTGTCTAATGGGCGATCCGGAGGAGGTTCATCGTCCGCTTCTTGATCCTCTCTGGTGGGGGGCAGACAGAAAGCAGGGGATGGAGGAGGGGGGCCACGAGGGCGTTCCACACCTCGACCCGTTGTCCGGCAGGTTTCACCTGCCTCTTTGGAGCGCGCCGAGGTCTATATTCGGGTGCGGTACTGGTTGCGGAAGCTGGAAACCGAATGCTCCTGCAGACCTATCGAGACTGGAAGTCCTTCCAGGAATCAAGGAGTCGGTTCCCTTTGGGGTCCCCTCCGTTTCTGAAAATGAACCCGTTACCATGGAGCTGGTTGATACTCCCTCGGGAGGATGCCTCTGCAGGGCGTAAAAGCGCACTCCGCTCCCTTCTGGGAGCGCCCTTCAGTGAAATAGGGAAGCGTTACTCCGGGGTTCTCTTCAGAGGAGGATGCAAGGAACGGATCCTTTCCACGTTCCCTACAAAACTTTCTTAGGAGTCTTCCTCATAGGATGGTGCCTCTGGGCTGCCCCAAGCTGAAGTTACACGCATCCTCGGGTGGCATGGACAGTGTTTAAAGAGCTTTGTGAGCTTCCTTCCCCTTTCCTAAGGAGGCGACGGTTTTTCTCTACTCCTTGAGAAGCTCTCCCCCTCCGCCCAGCCAACAAACAAGCAAAAAAAAAAAAACATCCGGAAGGAAAGCAGAGAAAACAGAAGAACCCCAAAGGATTCCCATCGAAATACTTCACAAATCAGGTCATCATTTGTTACTGAATTTGCCTCGTTATCGCAAGGAGAAAAATTTCCAGCCCGCTTTGCATGCCATCCCTGTTGATCATTTTTTTTTTTTGTTCTCTGATGTGACCACAATGCAAGGCATCGTTTTCTTGCAGACCTGCTTTCACCTGCGTGACCGCAGCGGCTGCGTGTCTGCGTCCTGTTGAGGCCAACCTCTGTGCTCTTCTTTTGATCTTCTGGTCTACACATTTACAACTTTGTTCAGCAGCGTGAAATGCTCCTTTTCCTGGATGCCATTCGCCACGGTTCTCAAGCTCCTAAGAGCATCAAGTTTTATTTTCCTCATCTAAGGAACCAGAAATGAAATGGAGGCTTTTCTTTCGTAACCAAACAACAGGGATTAAACGTCACATAAAAAAAACCTATTTGTGGTATGGAAGTCTGAAACCGTGTACAGAATTATGATTATTTCATTAGTAAATAACGGACGTTGGGACAGTAACGCACACGGAATTACTGACGTTTTGCAGCTGGGAAAAAAAACCTTTTGCAAATACAAGAGCATTCTATTTTCTCCCCCAGCGCTCCACCTCATAATTCAAATTGTCACAATGAAAGGGCATAAATTTCCATCGTATGACTCCAGTCTCAATATAATTTTTCTTACTTTATTTCCGATAATAAATAGAAAGCCATATATGGGGATTCTTTTATACGGTAGTGACCTTTTCTCATGCCACACTTGACTCGGTAAATAAATCCCAAGCTTTTCAAAGGAAGATAACCTGAATCCACATCGTACGCCCTTCAATCTGCAACATTATATTAAGAAGTGTAAGGATACAGATTGAAGATCATATGCTTAATCATCGATATGTATTTTCACATTCACTGAGTGTGTTGCACAAAGACTCTCTTGCACAAAGCATGGTAAGAGCAGCTCGAGAGAGGGCACTTCCCGTTCGTGCTCGGCAACCTCCGCTCGCTGCACGGAGGAAAGTAGAGGAGCAGCAGCAGCAGAGGCTGCGTCTGCTCTGGACCGGTAGGTACACACGCACCCTCGGGAGACGGGATTCCTGCCTTGCGTGTGACAACCTCCCAGTGACTCTGCTTCACGTTTCACGTCAGAGATGGCGCGAGCGCCGCTTGCGATAGGAGCGATTTGCAGCCGCTCCTACGAGCCCTGCGCTTTGCTTGCCTGGGACACCTACAAAGCCTCGGCAGGGCGTTGCGAGGAAGCTCTGGACGGCCAGAGATGCGGTCCTAGGGATGCGGTGTTTGTTTGTGCTAGCCTTCAAGACGGACTTCGATCTCGTCTTTGGAAGAGGAAGGGTTTGACGCCGAGGTGTCTACGAGACCACGGGGAAGCGGAGGATCCGGCAGGCTCATTTCAGGGAGAAAGGAAGGAAAGGAGCAGTCTTGCCTTTCCTGCCTTGGATTCATGGCGCTTGGCTCTTTCTCTTCTCACGTGGGAGATGACAGATGGTGGTCGGCTGATCCAGTTGGGAATCTCCAGCCACGCATCTGTAGAAAGCGTAACGTAAGCCCGCTGTCATGGATCGGGGAATCGGGTGCGCCCGGTGTTGCTCAGGTGACCTCCAGCAACAGGTAGGAAGCAGGCGGAGTCGTGATCCGGAAGCCGTGCAGATCGGGCACCAGAGTGTCCTGAGAAAGTACGGTCGTGTGAAGCCACAGTGTCTCCAGGCTTCCCTCGAGGGCGGGAGGGGACTCTTCCGCGAGCATCTAAGGAGCTCGCTCCCTCCAGGATTCCATTTCTTCCGCCTATCAGAACGTCCAGAGATTCAAGGGACTCTTATGCCTCGACACGAGCAAGCGCTTCAAAGTTGTAGCGGCGTCTCTCAAAATTCGGTATATGGCTCAGACGTCAAAGGTGCATGATCCAGTGGTGATAATCATGCTATTGGAAAATTAATCCTATTCACCAAAATAATAACGTCATTTTGAAATAAATAGCTGGGAATTTTTTGAACAGAAGCATTATGGAGTAGCAGCAGGAGAGAGAAAATGCAACTTGAAGACCAAAGAGCATTCTTATCTTTTTTTTTTTCCAGGGAAATACATAGATTAGTAACTGACTGAATTATCACGTTGTGCAAAACTGTTCCGTGTCCAATTACTGTTCCATCATTAAGTTTCTCAAATCATTGAATCACAACACTTATATTTTTACCAAGTGAACAAAACAGTGAGAATAATGCTATGATATTTACAGCTTGTTTGCACATGAACATGCAAAAGTTCCCTGCATTTGCATAAAAATGAAATATTTTTGCATGTATTTTATTTTTATGTGCAAATCGTTGAACTCTCTTTGAGGTGAGTTGGCAACGTTCACGTTGTGCACCCACTGAAATCGCATCGCTGGTTCGTCGCTATGTAGCGTCGTGGTGAAGGAGTGTCCTTTAAAATTGGTATTGCAGTATCAGTTTCCTGGATAAGCGCGTATTAGTTTGACTTTTGTCCATGTATGTTTAGTACAAGTTAAATGTAAGTCGTGCTGTTGTTATTCAGTTATTTTTTCCGCTTAGTGCGCAGATGTTCATCTTTCTATTCCTTTTTCTATTCCCTTTCTTTGGAAAAAACAAAAAAAAAAAGGTTGATGCGATCGTTCGTGCCACAGGGGTTTTGAACTCGATTTAAAATTATCTGTTTGTTAGATTGTTCATTAAATGTTAAACGTTGCATACAATGAATAAGATTGAGCTTTGTTTTAGAAGTGGCTGTGATGCGGAAGTAGCGTTGAGAAACTGCAAAAACCTTATGCTGTTGTTTTGCCCCAATTGTGCCAACATCTTGGGAATTGAGGAAGCTTCTCAGGGCTTCCGATTTACTTGTAGCACATGTCCATACATTTTCAATATTTGTCAAAAAATAAGCAGCAAACAGTATCCTGCCTTAAAGGTTTAATTATTTGTCTATTGTTTCCATTGCTTTCAGCAGTATGTGAATTAACCAAATATTATATGTCAGTGTACGCCATAAAGTCAAGTAATTGTTTCTTTTAGGAAGTGGATGATGTTCTAGGTGGTACTGCTGCCTGGGAAAACGTAGATGCTACTGAGGAACCTTGTCCTAAGTGTGAATATCCCAGAGCATATTTTATGCAGCTACAAACACGTTCTGCAGATGAACCAATGACAACTTTTTATAAATGTTGCAGTCCAACTTGTGGCTATAGATGGCGTGGATAAATTATGACTAATGACTGTAGTTGCTGTGCCCCCAGTCACAAGCCCTACGTATAACAAAATAGTTGGTTTGGCTGTTCATGCTCTTTTGAGAGGTGAAGTAATTGCTGTTCCCACGGATACAATATATGGTTTTGCTACTCTAGCTCAGCTACCTAAATCTATTAGTCAGTTGTATAGCATCAAAAAACGTTCCTACAATAAGCCTATATCCATCTGTGTATCCTCAATAAGTGAGATCCATCAGTGGTGTTGTGTGACTGTTTGTGATGAAATACTTAGAGATTTGCTTCCAGGTCCATATACACTTGTGTTTGAACGCTCAAAAATTCTTAATCCCTTGTTGAACCCTAACTTTAAGTTAGTAGGAGTGAGAATACCCAAGTGTGACTTTATTGTTAATGTGTGTCATATTTGTGACAATCCTTTGGCACTCACAAGTGCTAATCTCAGTGAAGGGTTGAGCCCTTTAACTGTTGAAGAGTTTTCTGATCTTCATGCAGAAGTTGCGTATGTTTTTGATCAAGGAAGATTAGGTACATGTGATGAATTGCGTGCTGGTTCTACTGTGCTTAATCTTTCTGTCCCTGGACATTACAAAGTAATTCGTGAAGGTGTAGCGTTAAAAGAAGCATTGAAGGTGTTGCATTCATATGGTTTGATTCATTTGACTCAAGATGGCTGTGTTTCATGATGAGGTAGAAATTGAGGATTTTGAGTATGAAGAGGAAGATGACATTTACTATTATCCATGCCCTTGTGGAGATCGTTTCCAAATAACTGGTGCAGAATTGGCTGCTGGAGAAGAAATAGCAGCTTGTCCTAGTTGTTCTCTTATAGTTCGTGTAATTTATGATCCCAACGATTTTGCACCCAAAGAGATCGAATTAGTTCTTGAAACTGTTGTTCAGGCATGCTGAACACTTGGTACAAACACTCGCAAAGTAAGAAACAGGTGCAGCTTAGTTTCTTGATGCAAAAGCGGGAAGCCTTGAAAAAATGCTTAGTAGATGTAGTGCACATGGTGCTGGATGTTCACGAGCAAATGAAATGTATCATCAGTAATGAAGATAGCACTCAGTTGTGTTCTGTTTTAGAAGCTACTTTACTACATGGGCTGAAACCATCATCTCTTTTGCAGGCTTTGTCTTCCAATAAATCCGCATCCTTGAATTTTTGGTATCTTTTACGGCAGTGCTTGCATGGTACCATGATTGAAGAAATATATCAGATGACTCAGATCAATAATGATGTGGGGCGATGCAGAAGTTGGCTTCGTCTTTCGCTCAACCAAGGTCTTCTATACAGTTGTATTCATAGTTTACTGAGTGATAAGAAGCTGATACAACATAGTTACTGGCATTGTGCTTTCTTGATTGACACAGAATGCCAAGATGTGCTCTTGGGTATGGTTCAAAGCCTGCAGTCAGTTCTATTTAATTTAGCCTGCAATGTTACTCTGCTCAATGAGTGGAATTCTATTACACTATCAATGGCAGGCCTACTGACCTCTGAAACACTGGAACCTGTTTATATTGCAGAGGAAGCATTGCCAGATACTGTTACTGGTTCTGCTTCCATGTCAAGTGATGGTGATCTACACAGTTTGTGCTCCTCCATTTATAATCTCAGTACAGAAAGATCGTTTAAAATTATGATGACTCCCACAGGATCATTACTGGATAAAATCTGCATGCAGAAGAACTCTGTTAAGGATGTTGATGAAGATCATATGTGCAAAATGGAACCTACAAAAGTAGTGCATGTTGGGACATCAATAGATGCAGAGGATCTGCGGATTCCTTCGGAATTTGCAGATCAAAGTGGTCTTTTGGAGAAATCAGCAGATGATGCAGAACGTGTGTGCTTTCCAGAAACACCATCAGATGTAAAGAATAGTCCTTCCGTGTTATGTCCTTTAACCGAATCTTTTAGCACTTTGTTGTTCAAGCACAAACAAGGACAAGACAGAAGTGATGTTAATATGCAACAGCTAGCAAGTTCCATATATAATATTGGTAGCATGCAATTTTTCAAGATTACACAGGACAGGAATGAATCCAGCATACAGTTCTCTAGTTCAGTTCCAAACATGAATACCTCTAGCATACATCTGTGTAGTTCGCTAAAAGGTGATTGGCAATCCTATGCACAAGATTCCAGGAATCCTCAGGTGTCACTTTCTAACTCTTTACAAGACGGAAGTAGTGATCTGGATGTGCAACTCTCTAATCCATTGAAAGGCAAAAGGGAATCTGCTGAGCAGGATACAAACCTAGACATGCCACTTTCTAGATCACTACAAGACTCAAGTAGTTTTGATATATTGCTGTCTAGTTCATTGCAGGATCGGAATGATCCTGGAATACTGCCCCTGAGTTTGTTAGGGGATGAAAATAGTCTTGTATCACAACATACTGGTTCATTGCAGAATGAAAGAGAACCCAGTAGCAAAAGTTCCACGGATGATGATGATTTTGAGGTATGCAACATGGAAGATGAACTTTCATCATTTCTGACTACTATTCAGAATGATAGAGGTCTTGACTCTCAGCAGTATCAGTGCATGCAGTGTAATCAAGCAATTGGCCTAACATTTGGTCAGGCTATTTACTGTGCATATGATGGCCATTATTATTGTAAAAAGTGTCACAATCATGCTTACAGCATTATTCCATCACGCCTTTTGCACAATTGGGATTTCCGTCAATACCCTGTTGCCCACGAGATTTTGATTTTCTTACAGAGTATCCACTTTGCACCTTTGTTAAATATTAATCGAGACAATCCGGTGCTGTACCTTATGGTTAGTGAACTGGCCAAACTGCAGAACTTGCGTTTTCAGTTGATGCTACTTGTTGCTTACATACATACGTGCAACAGTAAAAGTGCCTTGTGCATAAAGGAAACCCTAACATTTGGGTCGCATTTTTATGAACATGTCCATGTGTATTCTGTTGCAGTAAGTATGTGTAAAGTATAGACCCAGGCATTCATTATCGGATTGCAGGATCTTCTTAAGGTACCAAATGGAGTTTTGGCCTGGGAAGTTAACAGTGCTGTCCAGTGTATGCAGGCACATGTCTACGATTGCTTTTTGTGTTCTCAGAAAGGATTTATTTGCGAGACGTGCCATGGTGACGAGGTTTTGTATCCATTTGATTTGGAGCATACCCAACAATGCCACCATTGCAAGTCTGTATATCACAAAAGTTGTTCAATGATCCCTTGCCCTAAATGTGCACGCAAGGCTTCCCATGTGTATAAGTCCTCAAAATAAAAGAATGTCTAATGATTAGACTTTTTTTGGCGATGTAACTTAACACAAGCAATGCTGCACAACTGGTTGTCAGCATATTTAAATGGTGTACAATGGCCAAAGTGCTTTCCACACTGGAAACACCGATTCGCAGCATCAGCATTTTTCTGCTGCACCAGCAAACACTATCGAAATATTAGAATTCGACAGTTTGCCAGTTAATCGACTCACCTTTTCTTCATGTGAAAGTGCCAGAAACTGAAGACATTTCTCAGTTTCTAGCATCTGCTGATGATTCTGCATTGCCTGTTCTTTCTCTCTCTCTCTCTTCATTTTTTTTTGAATACGTTTTCGAGATGCATTTTTCTGTGCCCTTCTGACTTCCATTTCAGAAGTGAGAGGAGAAGGTATTGCAGCAAGCTGGTAACTGTGCAACTGTGGGTGCAATGCCATGAATCGACGAAATTCATTACGAATGTGAGGATCTGTGCACACCTGATAAGGTGTGCACTGATCTTTATTTTTAATGCAAGGATCTGCTCCATGGTCCAGAAGAACTCTAATACAAGTAAGTAATGGCTGTGTCTCTCTCAGACTCACCTTACTACATCTGCACTTTGTCTGGCTGCAACATGCAACAAAGTGTTTTTAAGGTGACCAAACTGAATGTTGATTAGCACTAACTTTGCACATGACTGTTCAATCTGATTGTCTTTACAACATCCTCTTGGACATGGTATTTGTTTTATTGCAGCTTTCAAAGCTACAGGGTCTGCTACTACACTTGCAGTATACAACAAGTCGATATGCTTTTGTTGTTCTTCAGTGAGACTGTCAACTGCTGATTTAGCATGACCAAAAAGTGAATCTGGATGATTCTCATTCCCATTGCCAACTTTCACATCTGCACATATGTCTCTAGTTTTGTTTGCTTTTGTTTTTTTCAACACTGCTTTCCCTGAATTATCTGAAGTTACCACTTCATCTACTTGCACCAAAGGCACTGTATTACATTTGTCTGGTTGATTTCGAAATTTATGCACTTGCTTTTTAGGGGATGGGCATATCTCATGATGCTTTGCAGTCATTTCCACAGTCTGTCTAACACTGAAGATATCCATACAACAATTGCATTCATCTCCTTACCTGGCTGTTGGATGCACAATCAACTAATGTGTTAGGATGTGTAGCGACTTTTACAGTGGCTAATTCATTGTGAACTCTTATTACTTCCTTTAAGGTTGGGCGCCGTGTTGTAATGGGAATTTGAATGACTCTGTCATCCCTCATGGAAATGATGGCTTTTTTTCCACCAAAGAAAACCATTCTGTGAGAAGCAGGAACACGATAAAATATGAAATCACTAGTGCTCAATTTCTCTTCCCAAGAATGTAATAATTCTTGTACATGCTTCACACAAATTTGGTTAATAATCTTCAATGAATCGAAAATTTACCTGCACAAAGGATTGCTCATTGTATCGTCTAAGACTAGCTCCAGCAGATTTTGGCTGATTGATGCTACTCTTTTTGTCATGATGACTCTGACTGCCACCTTGGCGAGCTCTCACAGTATAACTGTGAAAAGTTTTATGGCATAAAATGTCACATCCTTGAGTAGACACTTGATTTATAGTGAGATTAAGTTAAAATTACTTTGAAAGACAGCAGCTGCAAAGTGACCTCCAGATGCCATAAGTATAGCCCACTGTACTTTTGACACCAGCTGTTGCAGATCTAAATCACCCTAAGTACATATAATGTATCAATATCCTCAAAAATTCTTACTTTAAACAAACACTTATGCAACACCAGCGTACCATCATCTTTTGTGTTTATGTGTACTTTCCCTAATTTGTGATAAGAAGGCACTTCAGTTTTTAAAACTTCAACTTCTGGTTCAGATTCTCCTGATCCTGATATGCTAGACAATGCTTCTGAAATGGGAAGTTTCTCATCAAAAAAAGTTTCACCATGAAAACTGCTTTCAAGGAAAATAAATCCAATGAACCTGGGCTGATGCATGCAAAATCCTCTACAGTCATTTCACTTTTCCCCGCCAAGTATTGTTTCAAATTATACTTATGCCAGTCTAACTTGAAGTGCTCTCGGCACTCATCCAAAGTACTGAAATTTGTTCCACAACATACACAAACTTTAGAGTACTGTTCAGAATCATGAAGTGGTTCCTCTATAAAAAATTAATGTTCCTGAAATTCATCTGTAATTCATTGGGTTTTACCCTTTTTTTCCGCAGTGTAAACTTCTTCATACGAAATTTCTTCAGTGTCAAAGGAATTTACATCCAATTCCCAAAGCATGCATTTCTTTCTCAGCTTGTCACTGTCCATTTCAAAAACCATCCCACCTATGCATGTGAACTATGGAATTATACGAAGCACGTGCGTCAATTTGTGGGGAATGGGGGGTGCATACAAAAATGGTGCACTGGAAAACTTCGCACTTTTGATTATAGAGGCAGTTATCTGCACATGATTCTTATACACTTTGAATCGTATATTGAGTACACAAAATGAATGCTTTGAATCTCTTGTACCTAATGTGAAAAATGAGCCCTGCCATTTGGACACAAATTTACAATGCACTTTCATGCAACAGTACAACAAATTAACAAGCATGGAATTCAGTGACAAAGTATGGTTCATTAAACGAAAAAAAGAAAAGAAAAAAGGCCATACACGCTTTGACTGTGAACTGAGATGCTTGTTATGAAATTTCAACGCATTAATTTTTTTTTTTTCTCATCAGCTACAGCTTGTACCGTTCAACGAGAATTCGAAAATTTCCGTACATTTAAGTGGCAACTTGGGAAATTTGGCCAGATGCCTGGGAAGGTTGGAGGAAGAACACTCTTGTAAATGTTCAATTTGAGAACTCGAATTAGTAAATCCCAAATCCGATGCTCTAAAACCCTTTACAGTTGCAACGATTCTTATACTGTATCCACTCCACAGTTTAAACTGGAACTTCCGTATCGGAACTTTTACAACTACTTTGAACTTGGCACATATTTCTTGGAATGCATATGCAGGCCGGGGGTTCCTTTGGATCCTCGTGATTAATGGGTCCCAAACATGATTTACAAACACACGAACGGGGCGTAGGTTGAGCGTACGGACCCATTCAATCGCAGCCCATTCGTACGTTCCCCTCTAGTTTCTACCTTAAGCAAACGCATCCTCCGTAACAGTGTTACCAGCGGCGAGCAAGAACGATCTGTTTTCGTTTTTTCAGTTGCTCTACATCCTGCCGAATCATACTCTGAACTAATGGAATGTCGACCAGTTCAGCTGCATTGTGAGTTTCTTTCCATTCAAGTTTATCGGCGGAGTCTTAATGACTTGTTTCCTAGTGCCAAGAAAATGAAAAATAAAAATCGACCCTCTTTAGTCCGAATTTTTTTTACGGCTATAAAAACAATTTATGTAACGTGAAATTAACAAATATCAACCTTTAATTACATATTAACAATGAAAGAAAAAGCTCAAGCACGGAATTCCACAAAACGGTTTGTGCCTGGTGTTCAACATAGATGGACGTTGCATTTCGAACATTTTATTTTTGGAACTTTTTGCATCCCGACTTTTTGCAGCGTTCCCTCTTATCCGAAAAGATTGACCTATGTGCTATTTCTTTTCGCACGGTTTTGAATGGGAGTGTTACACTTGCTCCCCTTCTTTTCTAGTTGTTTATCTACGGGTTGCTGAAATAGGATGTCCTCTTTTCCTACTAATCCCTTTTAGTCCTTACCATAAACAGGATGCAATGAATTGTTCCATTTCATTAGATGAAACACCTACGGGTTTTGCTGGATCATGTTGCAGCGCATATGCATTGGTATAGTCAACTTATAGTACTTATAATGTCGTCACTAAATAATTTTAGGAGTAGGGTGCTTCAGGATCTTCAGGACGATTTCCTTTCCAAGGAAGAGGAAGGCTATTTTTTGGATGGGATGCTGATTGCCAATTTGAAATAAGAAATTTGTGTGATTCTAAATTTTCATCTGATGATGATTCACCACTACATTCATCGTCGCTTTCAATAATATTTATACGTTGTCGGGTAAATACTATTGGCTGATTTCGTCCGAGTCAGATTCTAATAAAGAATCCACGGATATGTTACCGCTAATGCTCATTCTTACTACTCTTTTATTTTTGTATGCTTTGGTATTCATATTTTAGGCCTCTAGTATATAAAACTAAAAAGAAAAAAGAAAACACAAGAGTTATCGCAAAATACACCGAATCCTACCATTATAGCTCATTGTGACTTGAAAGTCATAAAGCTGTATTATGTGAAAATAACAACAAAGTGATTAACAACAAATGAAAACAAATAAGAGATTACTGATATACAGACCAAGAGCTATTAAGTAGACTTTTTCTTGTTTATCAAAACGCCGACAGAACGAAAAATAATAACTGCATAGGATGGTTCATACAACTTTCATCTATAGACAACTCGCATGAGCATTTACCTCGATATCTAGGGCTAGAGTGTGATATCTGTTACCAAGACTGCTGTTGTTTATCAAGGAGACGTTATACAGCAAGATGCATATGCCACCTTGCGGTAAAAAATTAAATAAATCAATAAGATGTCGCTATATTAGTATGTGACTTCAAAGTCACAGCAGCTTATAGAAGGTTAACAGAATCGTCTCGTACAAATAGCAGATGCTCTGGATCACTTTGTCTTTGCTTCAACGATGGAACTCTGATTCTGCATTTGCATTCCTTTATTCTTTTGGAACCATACGAATTATTTCCATCCATTTTGTTACTTATCTCCTTGAAATGACAAAGGCAATGAAAATCCGTTCTTAAGACACAATCTCCACGAATTTATGAAGTATCTTTATGGAGCTCGTAAAAACTTTAGTTAAATTAGTTCAAGTCCTCATAACAAAGATTAAGACACTTTGAAGCATTATATGAAGAACCCAAATAATGACTGCATCCTCTAAATTATGCTGAATGTCTACTTAGCAACACTGAATGATCAACATGTTTTTGATTCTCTGCTTTCGGACATCTAGCTGATACATAGCCAAAATACGTAGCGGATTGACTACGTATGTTGCAAGCAATAACCAACTGGATGATTTGTAATACAGCCTGGTTAGTTTCCTATTAATAATTTCCAAATAATTATTCCTCTTAATGTCTTATTGAAAGTGCACATACTAGTTCTACGGACCATACGTTCTTCTAGATTTTCTTTAGTGCCATGAACTCTTGAAGCCCGAACTGTCTAATCCTGAAATGCTCCAAAATCCTTTATCAATATTTTGTATGAAGCTTGATCCATATGAGCTTAAAAATTTAATTATTCAACTTTTTGATCACTCAAAAAAACTGTGCAATGCATCCTAAAGTTCGTTTGCCCCAGTTACTATTTCCCTCTTTATTTCATTACGCCATTAATTCTAGAAAATAAATGTAAGATTTCTTATTTTTACAATAATTTGAGAATTCATTTGAATACCCGCAAAGGGTCGAGAAGAAATGCGTCGCGGGTTTGGAGTCTCCCTTGCAAGTCGCTGGTTGGCCTATGGGCTTCGTGTGCGGCACTGGTGAGAGGTGCGTGGACGTTGGAAATCGTCTGCCCGTTGACTGGCCGGGATTAGAGGTTAACCCTCCGAGTCCTTTGCAGGACTCAAGGAGCCAGTTCCCTTCGTGGTTCCCCCTGCAGTCGTGCAAATAGAGCCTAATCCCTTCCTCGGAGGAGAGCTTCCACGCGTTGCACGGAGCTGGTTTGCCTCCCTCGGAGGTTTCCTTCCCAGAGTGCTGGAATGGCGCTTCTCCCTTCGGGAAGAACTTATCCTTGCTTTTTGGGAAGAAATGAGGAGCAGACCCCGTCGAGGGGTCCTTTCGGAAAGAATAAGAAGTCCCCATGAGGGAGGAACGGATTGCATTGATTAGGGTGATTCCTTCGGGGACTACCAGGGTCACGTGCACCCTAGGGTGGCACCGACAGACCACCGTGATTCCATCTATAGTGGAGGCGTCGCCGTTGCCACCCGGTCACGCCGGGGCGTTTAGTAATGAACTCTTCTATACATTTGTGGTGTAAGGTCCCACTACGGCCAATACATCATGCGACCTGTCGGGGAGCCGGTGCACAGACCGGCTCCTCGACTCTCCTCGGCAGGGGAGGGGTATGGGGGGGGAAGAACAAAAAAGAAAAATAAAACAAAAATGAAATAAAAAAAGATACTCTGGAGGGCCGGGAAGGGATCACTGTCCGCTGGGGGGAGGGTCCATTCCTTTGCAAGATGCAGTCGAGGTCCATCTGCATGTTTCCCAGGTGGGGCCATCGGGTTGCTATCCGCAGAAAGCGAACTGCATACTCGATGGGATCCCTCTCGTCGTCTGTTTCTTCCTCTCCACAATCCCTCGGATGCAGCAGTGCTGCCAGGGCTACGGCTGGCTGCAGGGCGTCCCTCACGAAGAAGAGCCGTAGAACGTCCTTGGGGGGGGGGGGGGGGGGCTGCCAACCGGGATCCGTGGGTGGTGAGGCGTCGTCGGGGGCCGCTTCGAAGAGAGGGCCGTTCTTGGGCATCTTAGTGGACCTAAGAAGGGTTTCCATCAACCTAGGCCGGCAGTACCTATCTTCTCGTGAGGTCTTTCTTTCTTTCCTTTTCTTTTTTTTAGAACAAACAAACAAACAATCATTTGTATGCTGGAAAATTGGCAGTTATGTATAAAGTACTTTTTAGGAAATAATTATTTCCAATTTTTGTTTCTGATGATGTTTCGAATCTGAGAAAAATTCATCATTTCGTCTGAGCTGCAGTTCTTCTTTTTCGTCGTAACGACCAGCAAAACCTTATGAGAAGAGTGTACTTTGGATAATGGTCCAGCTTTAGGGAACTTGGGAGTAGGAACCGTACCGTACAGCTCTCTGTGACGGCCTCCAGCCAGGCATCCTCTGGCTGCTGTGTGGTTGGCGCCAAAGCAGAGATGAGTTCTGTGAATGCAAGCAGTAACGACCGAACAGATCATGCAATAAAAAAGAAGAAAAAAAAGAAGGGCGGAGCCAAACAAAAGTGTTGATGCTTATTGAATGAATGCTCTTTATTATGTGCGGACTGGCATTGTGGGAAATTCGAAACCCTTGTCCTCAACTGAAAGATCCTCGCTCTGATTTTATTCCTAAAATCTGTATCTTTTACGTTTCCTCATGTTTTAATCGAAGTTTAATTTGCTGATGTGAACATACGTTGTGAAGGTTGTGTTTCGTAACGATATGGAAAATGTGTTTGTGCACAAGTGCATTTTGAACACATTTTCATTATCGTTTGAAACATTTGACTGTACGTCCAGGTGAGTTTCCCAATATTGCTTAAAATGTAAGAAAGGAATTTGCCTTGTGAAAAATTTCAAGACATTTCTCCTTTCTTGGTTTCCATGAGCAGTAGGTCTAAGCAAGCTCGAAATCTAAACTTTAGTATCGTTAACTGCAAATACTTGAAACTGCAAATGTGAACGAATAATGCATTTGGTTCAGCATGATGCAGGTTTTGTCCTCCCCCCCCCAATGTGGAGATGTTCCTTCACATGCGAGTGTTTGGGTTGAGCAGAAGCACACAGATTAAAAGTCACAATGTATGTGTTATGCATTCAAATTTATTTCCAAGGCCCAGTGAAGAAAAGGAAAGCAGGATTTCAGAATTGAGTGCTGTGTTTCTCCCCAATGCATTTCAGACAAATTCTGAAGACATTTCATGTTTTACCCATCTGCAGCATTACTCGAAGCAGCGTTCATCATGATTCTCGGCACATTCTAGACTACTTGATTAAGAAGATCAGTTTTTCTGGACCAATTTCTGTTGCAGATTATATGAGAATTTGTTTGTTGCATCCAACATGTGGATTTTACATGACACAAGATGTTTTGGGAGCAGGTGGCCATTTCACAACGTCTCCAGAAATTAGTCAGTTATTTGGAGAGGTATGCCCATATGATAGGACTGATTTCCTTTATTAAGTATAGCTCATAGCTATATGGATTTTGCACGAAGGATTAAGATTAAACTTGCCATTCCCATTCAACATTGTAGAATTAGGTGCTGGAAGAGGAACATTAGCCCATGATCTATTAAGAGTATGTATTTGTTCATATCTTTTGTAATGCACATAATTTTTCTTCCTTTTGTGTAGGTTTTTCACAAACTTAATTATACTGTAGATCTGCATATAGTAGAACAAAGTCCTGTTCTTCAAAGGAAACAACAGTTGTTGCTTTCAGGTAGTTTTTACAGTATAAAAAGAAAAGAGTGCATTAATAATTAGGCATTTGAAAGGGGATACTTGCTTGCATTCCCTTCTTTAATTTGATAGGTTTGTGTTGTCAAAGGTCAGGCTTCAGAAAATTTAAACTGCAAACGTGCATGCAGATTATCAGTGGATAAATTGTGTTTCAATTTAGTGTTCAGAAATTATCTCATTGTTTCTGTCACATGCTTTTGTTAGTATTTTGTTGTAATTGTTTGTAGATGCTTCTTATTAGATGTAAGTCATGTCAAACAGGTGCCTGAACAAGCTTTTTTTCTGCTCAGAATATCCAGATCAACTATGACCTATGACTGACTAACAAGGCCAATTTTTTTAATACATGTAGTTCATAATTGTATTTCATAACGGAAGCAAGCCTTGGTAACTCGATCATTCATTTCATGAGCACACATTCATTTATTATTTACAGTAAATATTAAAAAAAAAAGTGAAATATTTTGGTTTTGATGTGTGTTTGTCTTCAAAATTTTTCATTGCATCTGTAATACTGCATTTGTCCTTTTCATTTTTTAATGCATGCTTAATCAAAGTCACATTTAAAAAAATAAAAAAAAAAACTTTTATTTCATTTTTGTTGATTATTGGAAAAATTAAATTGCAGTTTCCACATATGGTGGGAATTCTTAGTTTGAGTACAGTTGTTGTAGTGTTTTCGTAGTTTTCGATAAATTCAGTCACAAAATTTTTTAATCTGAATCACATGCTAAGTCATGATGCATTCAGCTAGTGATTTTTTCATTTCAATAAATAAATGGCGAAAGTACAAAAAACTGAATGTCAGAAAAGCCTTCTGTCGTATATTTATGGAGTATTATAAGCATCATTTGCTTACACACATGGAAATCAGAAGAAAGAAGCTTGAACTTTCAAACAAACGTGTAAAGAATAGGAATGTGAAATCATCACTATTAAAAAAAAAATGTGGTATGGAAAGTAACATACATTAAGTATATACACACAAAGTAACATACATTAATACATGATGGTCTTATTCAAAACTGAATTTCACAACTGTTGTCTGGACTGTTCAATGCCATGAAGAACCCAGGTTTCAAAAAACCAGAAAATGTTTTCTGTCATTCGAGGATAAACAAAACTGACATCCGCTCTTTGATGCTTGAATATTTGAAAATAACAAAAAAGTAATCACTGTTTAACATGTAAGATGTCCAGTTGTCAATTAAAATCAGAACTGATAGAAAGGACTTTTTGAAATGGACAACCCAAACAGCGTTGTTTTAAATCTACATTAGAACAGCTTGTCAGAAACTGTTGTCAAAAAATAATCCAGATGGCTAATAAAAATAAATGAATGAAATTGTTTCACATTGCATTTTGTCAGACCATTTAGACTTTTAATGCAATCCAGGAAAATATGAACCTGCCTAAGAAAATGTAAACTTGACTAATTCCCTTTTTAGCGTAATGAACCAAAGACTTTTATGAACAATAACGTTACAGTCTGTAATGATGAAGCAGTTTCATTGCAGAATTTGAAATAAACTTCATGTTTGAAATTCTTATGTAATTGTGCATCACTTGGTATGTGTGATGGAATGTAATTGATTATAAGAAAGTATTGAAGGAAAAGGCTTTGTTTTAGAGTACATATTGAGTATACATGAAAAAAGAAATGAAAAATGAGATTTTCACATTATGTAAGTAAATGGAATTCCAGATTATGAAAATTCATTAACTACTTTTGTAATATTTTCAATGAACCAGAAGTTCATTACCAAGTATGAATGTCCTAGGGAAGGATTTGTTGGTGAGTGCAAGCTAAGGGTCAGAAGCGTTGTATTGTTATTAAATTGTCAAGTTTGCCCTATCAAACAGTGCCATAATCATTCATATTTTGGTTGATTATGGAAATATCAGATATAGGACGGGAAAACTTGGATATAGGAGGTGTACTAATTTGTAGTATTAAATTGAAACTGTTTCATTGAGTCATTTCTTGTTTGCTTCTTTTTAGTTTGTTATTAAGTTTTGCTTGCATCAGCAGAAATATCGTACAATAAAGCAGAAATGATGTGCTTTTTCTAGGCTGTATTGTATGATAATCCAATGTGCATAATCTTAGTATAACATTACAGTGTTTATTACCTGGTAGTATTCTGATGTAAAAATTGTCCTAACAAACTCTCAGAAGTAGGTCTGAGAAAACATAGGAGTGAATGTATTGTGGGTGCAAAACTGAAAAGAGCTCATAATCGAGTCAAAATTGAAAGGAATAACAACAGTGGATTGTAACCAAAATATTGTTTTTGGGGGGATTGATTTCTCTTCAGGATAATATCTACTCCCAAAGGGAAAGTTTAATGGGAGAGTTTAGGAGTTTTGCCATAGCAAATTGTAAAAAAGTATTCTTAAGAACTATTAGGGAATATTAGCAAAGATCAGTGTTTTATCAATTATACAGGATAATGAAGTTATTTTCCAAATTGAAGTCAAAAAACAAAAACAGTAAACACAACTAATATTGAAGATGAAAAATTTTTGGATGCACAGGTGAAATGTTGGGAAGGATCACTTTGAGAAATTTTTCCACAGCTCTAAAAATTAACAGTGATCGTCAATGTTATAATGTGGTGCTATAATGTGGTGCAAAATCCGTCAGTCAACAACAAGCAGATGTACATTGAGACTAATAAAATTTTCGTATTCAATATCCATCCCAGTAGTAAAAACAGATTAGAATCGAGAATCGATAAGTACCAATCTTTTAACTTTTTTCAAGGTGGCTTCATGTTACTTTGTTCTGTGCACCTTATATTTCTGATGACAAGGTAAATCTGTTTTCTGGTCACTGTCAGATTTATCAATTTTGAAATGCACAGGAACACTTGAGTTGATACAAGCTTTGGGTTTTCATGTAGTGTGTGCTTTTTATCTTGGAAAGGTCATTTTTTTAATTTGCTTTTTGTCTTGAAAAGTTTTATGATTTTTCCCAGTGTAGGTCAAAAACCCACTTCCAAGTTAACTAGTCCCATCAGTTGGTACAAAAGCATTGAGGATGTGCCCAGGGGATGTAATGTATATTTGGCAAACGAATTCCTTGATGCATTACCTGTTCACATATTTCAGGTAAACAATATTTTTATGTAATGAATATTTAGGTAATAATCACCTTTGCAATGTGATGTAATTAATCATTCATGCAAATTGCAGGTGTAACCAGGGTGTAGAATGTGTTTACAAACCGTACAGTTCTCAAGTACAAACTCAAGAGAGCATTTATGTAAATATTATGCACAAGGCAAACGCAGATTTAACAAAAATAAATCCAGTTAATTTCTAAAAATGAGAACTCTTAGAAATAGAGTCAGAAAATGAAAGTCATGCACAATAAAAAACCTGGATTAAGGTGTAAACACATTCAATAAAGCTTGAAAGCTTGGAATGCTTTAGAAGTGAAGAGTCTTATGTTATTAAAAGGGCATCCAAATTAGCACAGGTAAATTCAACACAAAAGCATTCCAAGCTTTCAAGTGGGAAAAAAAAAAAAAAAAAAAAGAGTCAAGCAGTTTTAAGAAGGCTTTAGGGTTTGAATGAACAGCAGCGTTTGTCTATCCTCTATCTAGTAATGTGGACAGGAGTGCCCCCATTAATAGAAAAGGGGATTTTTATTGATTTACAGTGAGAAAGTGTGTCAGAAAGTGTGTTTCTTTTTTTTTAAAAAAATCTAGCAATCAAGTTGAAATTTCTGCAATTAAAATTAATGTTGTAAATGTTCTCAGAGGAAAGAGGGAATATGGAGAGAAGTTTTAATTGGACTGGATCCTGTAAAATCTGATAATCTGATGTATCTTCTTTCCAAAGAGGCAACCCCATACTCTAAAGCATTACCTTTGGTTTGTTCACTTTTTTGATAGACTTTTTACTCTTAATTCAGGTAAAATCGAATTCATATATTTGTTTAATATTTCACAGTGCATGAGTTTATCGTTTAGTGTGCTTTTTGTTTCAACATCATATTGAGCGGTGCAGAAGTGAAACAATTATTGCTTAATTTCTTGCACACTGTATTAAGTTTTGTGTGTACTTTTCAATACTTACTGTAGGTAGAAGAATCACGGCATCAGATTGAGTTTAGCTTTGATGCATCTTTATTATTAAATGAATTATGCAGAAGAATCAATAATGATGGAGGTTTTGCTCTGATTGTGGATTATGGAGATACTGAGAGTTGTGGAAATAGTTTCAAGGTAGCTGACTGTGCAACATTTTAATGTCTGCAGGCTTTTAAAAGTCATCAGCAAGTAAATCCATTGGAAAATCCAGGAACTGCTGATTTAACTACAGATATTGATTTTGGTTTTTTAATGAAAACTGTTGGTGAACCTCATTTACAGTTTGGACCTGTGGAACAAGGTCATTTTTTAGCACAGATGGGTGCTGAGGAAAGGCTACAGGTAAGTGAGTATTAGTAGAGCTTTCAATCTGATTGAATGTGTTTAGCGATTACTCCAGAATTGTAAATTAGAGGAAGCTGAAGAGTTAGTATCTGGTTACAACATGCTTACCAGTTCTTCACAAATGGGCAGTGTATTCAAGGTGATGGCTGTATTTCCTGACAAAGCAAGATCCTTTTATAAATGGAATTCCCCTGCAGGATTTGCTGTTTAATCGTTCTTAATAAGTTTAAGTAAAGACTTAGACATGAAAATGTTGTTATTTCCAGAGAATCGAAATAATGACCTTTGGGACAGTGTTTTACTATGGCTTACTTGTTTAGACATGTTTAATCAAAGGGATTATGCTAAAATGAGTAAAGTGCTGAAGAAACGAAATGTTTTATTTGTAGCTATGTTACTTTGGTTTTCAACTGGAACTTCGCAGTAAAAAGTTTACAATATTGGTTTTGATGACACGTTTCACTACTTTGGCATCACAACAAAACTGATTCTGGTTTTGGAATCTTTTGTTACTGGAATTACCAGACATGAAGACATCGCTTTGAGAAAGTATCAGAGAGATGGATTTTACCTGTTTTTACTTTATGTTTACACGGACTTCATTAGCATGTTTCTCCTCTGTGCCATTGGAATCAAGTCGCCCTTATTATCTTGTTTTCTTAGTGAACTTATGGCTCCCCATTTGTGTCCTGTGATCAAAGGTTGAACGGATCCTCGACTTGACCTCGATGTATGACTTTGTACACTGAAACTTTGACCAAGGAACGAAAACATGAAAGGTGAATTCAGTAACAGAGTGAACAAATCGCAAACAGTGAGAAGTGGGAAGGCATTTGTAAGATCATCGCTTGGATGCAGAAAAATCCAATGCAGTTGCAAATGGTGATAGGAAGTTTTAATCACGAGCAGGAGTACAATAAGCTGGGAGATTCTATTTCATAAGAAACTCTACATACATACATATATATATGTATATCCGTAATGTGCATTTATTACCTGCCTCGAATTTTCCCGTTTCTAGAAAATACGAATGTGTCAAAAGTCTATCCAAAAAGTAATAGGAATGGATTTCACAGCTGAGTGTTTCGCAAACCACTTCCAAAGCAACTGATGTGCATTTCAATCCCTCTACAGTATAGAGAACTTCACCACCGAGGCCCGCTCATCGTATTCGTGCC
This sequence comes from Raillietiella orientalis, assembly GCA_036172245.1. Lineage (NCBI taxonomy): Eukaryota > Metazoa > Arthropoda > Ichthyostraca > Raillietiellida > Raillietiellidae > Raillietiella > Raillietiella orientalis. The sequence continues at coordinate 301,488 of JAYWIR010000055.1, read as the reverse complement.
TCATCAGGATCTTTGATATAGTAAGATCATCATGAAACCCGTCGTATTCATGAGGGGAAGGTTCGTTTCACATTATCCTTCGAGAATGTATTGGTGGTGCCACAAAGTCACAACTCAGCGGAAAGCTCCATTTATGACATTATTTAAAGGTAAATTGCAAATTCATGACTAACCAGATAAATGCTGATGTTAATTATTGACGATTTCTAATCATTTTTAAAATCGGGTTAGGTAAATGTAGAATGAATATTACTAATTATTTTAAAATTCTTTGGGCGCACAGGTCAAGTTTTATCATTTTCCTTTCATACGCCTCATGAGATTATTGTCTGGGCTCGTTCTCTTTTTTTCGGTGGTCGAGGTGCCTGGAAAGTGAGGTCAGGTCAGGAATTTTCCCAATCCGACAAGCCGTGGGGTGAATTCGTTCAAAAACGACTCATACAAAGCAACGGCTGCACAAAACGATAGACGACCCATTCGCCGCTGTTTCCAAACATCGTTCGCAGCACCAAGTGCTACTTTCGTGGGTCACATTCGGGATTTTTGTCCTTGGGATGTGATCACCGGGACAGCCGGGCGTTCCTCTCACTTGGGCAGCATCCGCAATCTTTTTCCAGATGAAGCGACCAGGCTGGGATTCTGCCGCAGTGCCTCCTGCCGATCTCCCTCTGAATGGGTCCTTTCAGTGTGGTCACGGATGGCGTTGCTTGCCTCTCTCTTCTCCTTTTTGCTCTTATCACAACGCGTGTGATGGAGAGGGCCATCTTTGTTCGCAGCAGGAGGTCGTGTCGGGAACACATCCCGTCAGGATCCATTTGCATTCTCGTGCTGCCCTGCAGACCCCGCCTCCCTCAGTTCTGCCCAGTCTTGGCGCAGCGTTGGGCAGGTGAGAACCTGCAACCGAGTTTCCTCGGCCCCACACCCCACGACGAAGTCGTCTTCAGATCCACTCCGGATTCCACCATGGCAAAATGAGAGGAGGTCGTCCTGAGTGTCTGGTAGCAGGTCCCCCGGATTCCAGTCCCGCTTGCAGGATCGACGTTTCTGATCCCGAAACGACTGGCAGCCGCGGCAAGGACTTCATTGCTTCTGGGAATTGTTGGAGGGAAAGAGTTCCCGCACATTCTTTCTTCATTATTCTGAATCTCATTTCGTTATGATTTTCCCATTTTTCGCATGTCCAGGGGGTAAATAAAATCTTCCTTTGACTTTCAGTGTATCGGAAGAGTCGCAATTTGAGGCAGTTGCCGCTGGTGGCGAGCTGTTTGCAGTTCCGGACGGTCAGTTTGGGTCTTTGGTGTACGGCCGGCAGCCTCGCTAGCAGCCTGCCTGAGCCGGATTGTGGCGGCTAGCAGAGACGCCAGAAGGGGAGGCCACTCTAGGGGCTCCATGCGCTTCGCCCTACCTTTTTTGCGAAGGCCAACGAGATGACCCCACTTGAAGCAAATGCAAAAGGAACTGAACACCCTCCTGGAGAGGACGCAGGGGGCGGCTCCTGGAAGGCTATGATCCCTTCTCCGTGCCTCCCAAAGTTATTCTACTTCAACATCTATACTTTTACTTTTCTTTGGTTTCCTCCCTTCCTGTCCGTTGTCGAGAACACCCCGGTCTGCGCACCGTCTTCTCGGCAAGTTTGTAACAGTCTGAATACGTGATAGGGCCAGTGGGTCCCCCACCATCTTTGTGCTGTTCATTTTTACTACAATAAACTCCCTGGCAAACCCGGGTGAAAATCCAAGCCCCTGACCCGAACGAATAGCTCCAAGAAGCCCTCGAGTGCTGACGCCGAGCCGGACATGGAGAACAGCAGCAGAAGACACCGGCGTTTTTCTCCGGGATTTGACGGGGCATTTATTATTAAAATTTTTATACAAAAAATTCCATAATAAAGTCGTTACTAATGCTTGTTTCGTGGTAGAACACTTGGTTCTACCACGCTCGGGAGACTTCTCATGAGCCAGTACGTAGACCGCTGAGTTCCACTCCGGCGGAGAAAGGGAAGGGATAAACAAAACAAAAAGAATTGAAAAAAGGAGGACAATGTTTATTCGAGGAGGGGAGGGCAGGGAAGGGATCACTGCATTGGTCCTCGGCATCCTGTTTAGGATGCTGACAAGTGCTGCTTTTAAATTATTCCGGTGGAGCCATCTTGACGCAGTCTCCAAGAAGATCGTGGTCCAGTGCACTGCGTCCCTGCTGTTCTGCCTTACTCTTTTGGCGTTCCACCTCTCCCCGATTCCACGAACACAGCAGATAACTGCTAGAGACGCGGTGGGGGGCAGGGAGTCACGCAGGAAGAGATGCTGGAAAATGTCTTTCGGGTCTCCTGCTGGAAGATTCAGAATCGACGAGAGTCGATTCCACAGTTCACGGAGGGCGACGCAGTCTATTAAGAGATGCGGGAAGGTTTTCCTTTCGCCGCACTCGATGCAGCGGGCATCCACATTCCTCAGTGTCCAGTGAGACAGGCGTGCTCTGCATAGGATCCCCCAGTGCAAGAATAGCAACGCCGTCTCCTGCCACTTCAGAGGGAGGGTGCCCTTGTCCGAACGCGCTGGGGGCCACTTCAAATTCTCCGGAGGTATTCCGAGCAGCTCGCCCAGTGCAGAAGTCCTTTAGGCAGGACGCTCGGGGTCTCAGCATCCACTAGCTGCCGAGTTGTCCATGACTTGAACAGTCTTTTCCTGCCTCCGATGAGGCAGGGCACTTCCCACGATGCTCGTTCGTTGCTGTCCCTAGCGTTCCTGAGGGAGAACAGCACGGGGGCAAGAGGGTAAAAGAAGCCCACAGCCCAACTTGCGTGGGTTGTTTACAATCTCCTGCAGGGGCTGTTCAGAGTAATTGCCTCTACGGAGGCATGCGTAGTCCGGCTCGCTCGAGCCGTTGATCTTTTCCCATGCGGAAACTGACGCTCCTGAAGCCAGGCGGTACAGTTCGCGGGGACGCAGGAGATCCACGTGCTCTCCTGCACTGGGTAACCATGCCGCGCAGCTGATGGCCACAGTGCCTCAGGCTGCGGTCGTAGGCCACGACAGTCGAAGGCAATCCTTCGCAGCCGGTCGCTCTACTGGAGAGGGGGCGTGCGCGTTCGCACCATGGCGTTGTCCACAAATTCGCCGCGAGGGCGATTTTTCGAAATTGGAGCTCCATGCGCTCCAGCGTCCACCGTCCCTGCGTGGAGCGCCCAAGTCTTTTAAACGGACCCAAGACCTCCTTGTGCCCCAGAGGACTTTCCTCAGGAGGTCCTCGGTCCTTTTTTTCATGTGGGTGGGGAGGGGCAAACAAAAAGTAGGGGGAGAACGAGGTGGGCCGCGAACGCGTTCTACACCACGGCCCGTTCCTGCAAGTAAAACTTGCCGTTCTGGAACGGGCCGATCGCTAACTCCATCTTCTGAAGACGGACCCACCAGACTTCTGTCGGACAGAAGTCCCCCAGCGGAACGCCAAGGTTCTTGATGTACCTGCCCGTGGGGATCCCCAAGAGGATCCAGTCTGACTGTATGGCCAACGCCGCACCGACTGCCACGATGAACGACTTCTCCCTGTTCACCTTAGGATCCGTCCCGCGGCGCAGCAGCTCAGAGAAATCTTCGAGAGCGGACGCCAGGGTGGACCCTGGAAGCAGCAGCAGAAGATCGTCGGCATAGACCGACACGACAGGCGTGACCGGACACGAACTCGGTAAGGTTGCCAGAGTCTCCCTGTATGTTCTCAGCGCCAACTCAAAGTAGATGCTGAAGAGCAGGTGATTCAGGCTGTCGGCTCTGCTGTATGCCGCGCCGCACCGGCAGGCCGTGCACGTTTTGACTGCTTAAAGAAACGTGGATCAGCGCGCCGCTCCAGCTGGAGAGCGAGTAGGCCCCTTGATCTGCCGAGAAGCCCAGAAGAAGCTCCGACTCAGTCGAATGCTTTACTCAAATCGACCGCGACCTCAAGGACTCCTTGCCCGTCTGCTCCCTGGTCAACGGAGAATCCAGGGTTTCCTCAACCTTTCGGCTCATACTCAGGAGTCAGTCTGTCGTCATCTGCTGTAATTTCTTAAAAGTGTCTCCCTCGGGAGGTGTTGACATCGCCTCCAGGTAAACATCAAGCAGCATCGGAATGAAGTCGTCTGCTGGATGGAGTCCTCTCTATCCGGATCGCGTCTGTGTCATGTCTGTCGATCCATGCATCTTGAAAAACTGCTCTTCGATAATTACCCTCACGTACTGGCTGAATTATCTTGGGAATCCCAGTTTCTTCAATATCTGTGACACCATTCCTTGGTCCAAGGTATGGAATTCTCCTTGGAATTCTTGAGAAATCTAGCGCCAGGTTCTTCGACAACGTAGCGTCTACAACCGAAGGTGTCCTGGACACATGTCACATCGCCCGCAGGCATGCGGAATCCGGCCAACTTGGAAGCCTGCGTTGGAGAAATCATCAAGGACACGGTCGTGCTCAAGCCGTTGGCATCTGAGTTTGGGATAGAGATCAGTCGCCACTGGATGACGCCAGTCAGGTCGTTTTCCTTTGGCAGCAGTCTCATCCCGTTTCCATGGAATGACGACGAAAGCCTCTTGCCTTCCAGTATCCTTTGCACGAGTTCCCGGAATAGACGTAAGTGGGCGCACAGGTGGTGCTAATGGTGGAGGATGGGCATGCTGCGAGGACCGGCTGCCCGCGTCCTCGCATGGTCCTGCAGACGCGTTTCCCACTTCTGTGGAGAACGCCTCTCCGAGCCTACCTTTCTGCTGCGGATTCAGCCTCCTGTCCAGGTTGTGGAAGGGAGAAGGTGGGAGGAGCGTCTTCAGGAAGGGCAAAGGGGGAGGGATTAGCGGCAGCGCAAAAACGCCCCCGCGAGCTGCTATTCCAGCCCCCATCAACCCGTGACGTCCCCTCGATCTGCAAGGAAGCGCCGACGGCCCGATGATCAGCTGAGGTTGTGCAGAGAGACTTCTTCAGACACAGATTTTTGGGGTCGAATGTGGTTGGCGCAGTGGATCTTGAAATCTCTCTACGGTTCCGACGTTGGACGGACTTGATCTTCGCACGCGTAGGAGGCTATGTGGTCGCGGTCTCCGCGCGTTGCACCACCAAGCGTCACAGGTTCGAATACTCGGAAAGAATGGACTCCGAGAGATGAGGGTGCGTCGTGGGTCGAGTTCCTCCTGTAATGCTGGCTGGCCTGTAGAATTCGGGAATGGCAATAGTAGCGGTTCAAACCGGACGCCCCGATAAGTGGCTGGGATTGGGAGTCGACCTTCCGAGGTCCTTCCAGGAAGCAGAATCAAGGCTTTTGCAGAACCGGCGGGTAACTCCCCTTCGCTTGTGCAAAGGAACGGACTCCCCTTCTTGAGGGGCCTCTCTGTCTCGTACATTGAAGCTGGTGATGATACCTCTTCAGAGTGCAGAGAAGCATGCCGTTCCCTTTGGGGAGCGCCCTTCTGAGAAAATTCGGAGACATTTCTTCGGGGTTCTCTTCAGAGGAGTAAACAGGAGCGGTTCCCTTGCAGGTTCCCTCCAGAAAAGAAATTCCCACTATAGCGGGCGTTTTCGGGATCTCTTCGGAGAAGAAAAATGGGGCGGACCCTTCCGAGGTCTCTCCGGAGAGAATAAGGAAGAAGATCCCCTTTGAAGACAACCAGGGTGGAGGTGATCTCCCTTCGGGGATTCCTCCCAGGTGTGGAAGGAACGGACTCGCTTCTCCGGAACCCTTCCTGGATTCATAGGGCGGTCCCCTTTCGGGGTACCGCCTGTATTGAAGAATTACACGCAACCTCGGGTGGCGTGGAACGATGTCAAAGAACTGCGTGCGCCGCCGCCAGGGGCGCGACGGTTCTTGAGGTGCTTGGAGAACCAAAGAAAAGTTGGAAGGAAGATAGCGAAGACTGGAGAAGATAGCGAACCCAAAAAGATTTCCTCGAGAAGAGCTTCCTGACTTCCTGCTGACTTTCCGTTGCCCAGGTAGAGTTCCGAACCGGGCGGTTTGCAGCTGGATGCCTCTTTGGAGCCATTCTTTTTCCCGAGGGTTCTGGTTTTCTCAGTGGACCGCTTCTTCTTTTCTTCCCGCCCCTGTCGCACTCCTCACCCACCCTCCCACGGGGCCAGTGGTAGAGGCGCGCTTCTCATGGGATACCCCAATGCAGCAGCAGAAGCAGCATACGCCGATTCCTGCCACTTGAGAGGGAGGGTGCGGTTGTCCTGCAACACTGGCGGCCACATCAGGAATGCGCAAGGAATCCCCAGCAGCTCGCCCCAGGTGAGTATTGGCAAGAGTTACCACTTGCAAGGTTCGAAGATTGATGCGATGCGCAACTGAAACGAGACGAAGTAATTACTATAGAACGAAGCCGTGGGCTATTTCTCAATAAGATAAATTGATAATTTGGAAAATACATGCAGGCCCAGATTTGAATTTTTCATTTGTTTTAGACGAGGAGTACCGCAATTGCTAATGCATCTGAATGAATGTATATGATCCCATTAGTTTCCAAGCTGAGTTGAATCTTTTTTTCGAATAACTGCTGAATTAATTCATGTCCTTTTCTAGAGTGAATGAGTAAACTAGCTATATTGCAGAATTTTCTGGCACTCTTGAGTTTTGTTTCACGGCGACTTGAATGCTAAGTGGACGCTGGCTCTTGAGGCTGGATAATAAGTAGTGCTGGTGCTTGCCGAAGACAAGTGCTTACAACTTGTATTCTGGTTCTCTGTCTGTACCAGAGGTTTCCAGATTGTTTTTTTTTTTTTAAAGCACGTTGTTCACCCTTCCCCCCCCCCCCCGTTCTTGCTGCCCTTTCTGGGCCAGGAAGAAAAGAGGGCAGTGCACACATAAGTTGCCATCTCAGGGGTCACCGCGGCGACCGTTTTTGCCTTTTAGTCGTTTGGGGGTGGTCAGAAAGTAAGTGGACAGGGAAAAAAAGTTGTGGAAGTAGGAAGTGGATTTGCCGCTGCTCGCCACGGTGGATTCGGCTTAGAAGGGAGTCGGCGGGGGAGCAGATAAAAAAGAAATGCCTCTCCAAGGCCCCAGCGGAGCCACACGTTGCTGCTGCAAGCACTCGGTTGCCCTCTGAGGGAATTCAGTTTGAGATGAGAGTGTTTTGCATTTGAAAGTGCCATTTATGCAGGGGGTTTATATTTTCTCCCATTCCAATGAACTCATTTTTGTTCTTCAAGATGAAGAAATGAAGACATTTCTTGCTAAAAGGTTCGGAAAAAATGAGGTGATTATTTGCATTTCACATGATGAAAAATACAAAAGTGTGTGCATCATTGCTGTTTTTAAGGTTAGTTCAGGTGTAGCTTTAGTACACATGTTTTCCCCTCTTCTAACGTCTTTCGAAATCATGAACCAGTTGGGCAATTCATATCGAGAGATAGAATGCACAAATGGAGTGAGCCTGGCTTTTCAGCAGGTAAATTGGAAAGTTAACGAAAAGAAACGGTTTTTTTATATTACACATTGAATTTGCATAATGAACTACCGTGGTCTTGTATTATTACTAATCTTTGATAACATAGTACACAGAATATGTGCTTGTGTTGGCCGGAAATGTAAGGTATATCTCGTATTGTAAAGCCGGGAAGTTTCTGTTGATTTTGGCATTGTCTGTCTGCGGACCCTCCTTACAAAGGTAATTGCCCAGTTAAAGATCAAAGAACAATAAACCTCTGTAGACTGAAAAGTCAAGATAAGCAGCAACTAATGCGTAAACTCTTGCATACATGGACAGAAGGAGTATCCTGTAATGCCCTGATGGAATTTATGGCAGTGCCTAAGTTAATCCTGAATTCTGATATTACAAAAAAAGTTGTTTATATGTTGAAAGCTGTGTATACTTCTTTGTCAGCAGATCTGAAAACAACTGGATGTCATGCATTTATGTTTCAAGCTGAACAATTAGTTAGCTGTTATTCTAGGCAGGTTGTCCAAGTTGAAAAGTTGGCAAAATAATTGTAACATTTTTAGCCCATCAGCACCTGTTTTTCATGGTCACATGTATGCTCCGCTGATGTTGCTTATGAAAGCTTACAAATGGTAATGATTCATTGTTAGTACGGTTGTTTTTTATGAATTTGATTGTAGTTTTGAAAAAAATGGTAGTGAAAAAACAAACAATCCTATAGCACTGAACTGGCATTTGATCTCCTCAAGTGGACTCTGCACTCCTTGGCTACTCTTTATATATAAGTTTGCCTCAGGGTCATGTTTGGTACTTCTGATCTCACAGAAACTGTCTGCACTCTGCAAGCCAGTTACAGCACTGCTTCATCTGTGCTGCTTGACAGCACATTTTACAGATGGCAGTAAACCACAGTTAGGTTCTCTCTGGCAGGACAGCTATAATTGGCTGCAGAGTTCTTTGGCCAAATACCACATAGAACACCAGCATTTTAAAAGAGTTTGGAAAGATTTAGTTTCAGATAAACTCTTGAGTCATCATGTCATACAGTCTCATTCCAAAATTAATTATAACTTGAATCTTCTCTCAAAGTATTTGCATTCACTCATTGGGAAGATGGAGGAAATACATGAGTCAGATCAGGAAAAGATTGTAGAAGTTTTGCAAAGAGCATGTGAATCTGTGTGCTTGATATCTCATTTGGCCCCAGTAAGCTTTTCATTTCTTTGCGGAAATGCATTTCCAGAACTGTTAGCAATGGTTTATGTGAACAAAGAAGTTGGAAATTTGCTCCATTATAAAGCACCTTCTCTAGAGGCTGCACAGTTCAAGGTCTGTACGTGATTACTAAAATCCTAAATTTGAGCATGTGTAGTGGGATTGTGTGAATCAAATTACTTGTGACAGTGCTCTTCAGGACATGCCTTTGATAATCGTAAAAAATGATTGTTTTTCATATTGTTCCTACAAACAAAGTAAGGAATATGAATTGACACACAAAAATCAACATGCCTTACAGTAAGCATGTTATTGTAATGATGCAGTTAACAATTCTTTTTAGAATTGCATCACCGATGGGATGTTCAGGTTCCAGATGGGAGTTATACACAATTAATGAAATAAACATGCCAGTTGAAAAAATCATTTGCCAACTAGAAAATCTTATCAAATTCGTATCCGAAATTTTAAAGGATTCTTCATCTCTTCATCTGGCTGCATTGAACGAAAATTAAATAAAGCATAGATGCAGATTTCGCATTCTTCGCATTTCGTGTTTAAATACCCATTATTTGGGCCTCTTTGTTTCAAAGCCACACGTTGCCAGTCGGCTGAAACATTCTTGTGTCCATTTCCTGGAACAAATGATAAGCCATCCATGGTCCTGTTGCTGTGTTCTGTACCTCTTGGATCATACTGCATCAAATGATAGAATCGTTCATGTGAACCTTTCCTTTGCTTTGTGGAATCCAAAGTCATAAATAGGAAGTGAAATTTTACAATTAAAAAAGTTACAAATTTTTGACAGGTGGCAGTAACACGCCTTAACTATCCAATTGTGTTCCTCGACCATCACGCAGAGTACAAGTCGACAAAAACTCCTCAGAAACAACGGAGGAAGCGAAAGAGGAGGAAAATCTTTCTTGTGCTAATTGAAGAAATGCCTCGGGGAGAAATGAGAGGAGAACGAGAAATGAAAAAGCGGCATGTTGTCGGTCTGCATTAGCAGGAACGCATTATGAGAAATTCATCAAAAGTTGTGTATTATTAGAGGGTATCGAAATACCGTTAATTATCTCATGGGGAGTATTCGAAAACTGAAAATTTACGTGCACCCTCCAGGAAGGGGCAACCATGTGGCAATTGGCAGGCGAAATCCCTTCCTCGTATCGAGGAAAATACCGTTTCCGTTGTTTCAAGGATTCGGGGAAAGGCAGGAAGACTGGACGCTACAGAAGTCGCCCGGGGGTTGTTAAGTATGTAGATCCATGGGATGGCATTAGAAAGACGCGATTCTTTGATTTGTGACTCGGAACGCCGAGTTTTGTTGAGCACGGGAACTGCGCGGAAAAGGAGAAACAAAAAAACTCGAGTCACCGCAAGGAAACGATCTCATTCAGTATCTCATAGGGAATTTCCGATCGTGGAACACGAGAAAAGAAGAGAGGAAGCGCGCACGTTGTTGCAAATCTTTGGCTCCTGGATGTCAGCAACGTGGCAATTCGGAAACTCTATGGGGGAGGCGGGAGGAAAAGTGGTGTCGTCAGGTCTTTTCGGTCTGGGCAACCATTCATTCCTAACACCCTTCAGCTCGTTCCTTCCCTGCGAGTAGAGCCCTCCCCACGATTTTCTTGAAGTGTGGAAAAGGATGCCTGTCATCGGTGGCCAGTTCTACTTCATGTAGTGGTTAAGCACGATGTGCACCACCTTTATGTCTACAGTAGTGTCCAGGAGACATCCGTGCATGTGATGAAGAGCTTCGTACCATCGGGTCGATGGCGATTGCCGAAGGCTTCTCCGCCTACCCGTGCACTCCAAAGCATTGCATGGAAATCGAGAATATCGTGATGAAGAGTGCGGATACAGAAGAGCGTTTGATGAACTTAGCCGTAGCAATCGTACACGAAACGCCGAAGAAGGTAGACAAAAAAAAAAAGAAATGGGCACCTTTTCTGAAAGAGGAATCCTTTTGCAAGAGATCACGTGCTCGGGCAACGGCGGAATCTCAGCATTCCCGTCACAATACTCGAAGGACGGTCCTCAAAGTCATCACAGGGAGAAACTGACTGTTGCTGCCTGGAAAAAAAGTTCCTCCATCAGGGGTGTTCCCCGACAGCAGTACAATGTGTTTCTACATTGCTGCAAGCCAAAGGACAACACAGTTCAACGTCTGCATTCGTCAGAAACCGGGTTTCGGGCAGCCCCTCATGAAAACATAGTGCAGTTGGTCACGTTCCTTGTTGCGACACATATGGATCTGCCCTCGAGGAGAAGTTGGCTCTACTCTGGGTTTCGTGTGCCAAGCTTACCAGCGGAAAACTGCTTCAGGACTCTCAGTGTCATGGCACGCACTTTTTGTCGCGGTCAACGGCGCCGTTTCGGGAGCGCCATTTCACTCGGCAGGGCTGCAGAACGTGCTCGTTAGCTCCAGCTACTGATGCTGCTGCACTCGATGGTTTTCTAGGCGGTCCTGTTTAGTAAATTCACTCACAAACAGCAACACTGTGTTCCACGGACAACCAGGTGGAAAGTCCCACTCCTAGTTGTGTTTTTTCTCTAGCCTTCGGCTCCCAGCTAAACATGCCTTCAGAAATATTGCCTTCCAGCGCGAATGTCCCTAACAAGGAGGCAAACGACTGCTGAGATGTGTCCGTAGAGACAACGACAACGTTCTCCTTCGGCCTCTCAGAGTATATGCGGAGCCAGATCACAGGATGGACCGAAGATGTGGTCGATCTTGTGTGCTGAGGCTGGCTGTTGTACACTTGAGGGGTGTACAGTGCGTATGCTAAGCAGAAGGCATCTTCCGGAAAGGGAAGGTTCGCGAAACTGGCTGAAATCTGGGTTGGTGAGACACAAGTTGTCGAGTCGGTCACTTGATGCATCATGTTGGCTGCTGTGTGCTTGGAGACGAGAGCGATGATTTCATAGTTCTGCTGTGGTTTCTTCGTGAGTGGCCGGATGTCTTCTGCATCTAGGCGGACTAGCTGTGGCTGATAAGTGCGTCCACTTTCCGTTCAGCGGCATGCCTCCGAGAATACAATGTTGAAGCAGCAATCTGGTTGCCAGGTTGTGGAACTTCTGTTGATCTTTCTGAATCCGTTTCCGTATCTTTGAACATTGAGTTTTTGCCACAATGCATTTTGACAAGTCCACGTTGAAATCCTCGCCCACGCGCTTGCGACCCGGAACGTTCTCTTTCCCACACAAAATGGTGATGGTGACCAGGATGGGAGACATGAATTACAGAATGAAGGCTTTGGTTATTCTGATGTGGGCCGAACTTGCTGACGTGCTGTTTGAACAAAACCTCTGAGGCTGCAGTGCTACTCGCTTCGGGGACATAAGGCCTCATCGTCGGGAGCGATAACACGACCATCTCGTCTCGGCTTCGGATTAAAACATTGGCTGTAATGATGAAGGAATAAAATAATTCCCTGCAGAGCATTGATGTTTCGTTGAACTCTCAAATGTGCACAGCGTTAGACACCAACAGTCCAAAGTGACAGATGTACTCTCCGAAGGGAATTTCCATAGAAACGCCTCGTAAATGAAAAGTACGTACTGTTACAAGAGCTCTATTTTTTCTCTCCTCTTTAGCAAAAGTAGTATAACGAACAACAGAAATGAAGCAAAGATCCACATTTGCATCGAGTCGATTCACAGATGCGATGCCAACACTTGACCACGGCTCATTAATCAAATGAATTCATTTTGGTCAAGAAGCCTCACGAGAAACGAAAAGGTCTCATGCCAGCTGCACGAGTCCACTAATCAAAACGGTCATCCATTGAACCGACCCTTGACTTGCAGTTGTCGTTCTTTTCGGTCCTTCGCTTCGGATGATGGCCTACGCCTTCGGGATGGATTTCCAGGATGTGTGTCACCCGTGAAGCCTGGCGACGTTTTTTTACAGAGCGGGTTCGGTTCCCTCTCCAAAGGCTCATCCCATCGTGGAAATCGGACGGAACAGCAGTACGAGGGGGGACTTCTCGTGGCGAGGACGTCGTGGGAGTCAAAAAGCCGTGCAGATTCTTCACCAAGAAGGAAGAAGGTCCGGAGGAAAGCCCGGCAGCCGTGCAGAGTTTCCTCTCTCGGCATCCAAAAAACCTTCGGGCATTCGCGTCGTTAGGAAAAGCGAAATGCCAAATTATGAACGAAACCGTTTCAGCAGCATAAAATCTCGACCCACGTCGGAAACTGACCCAAGATAAGAAAAATGGACAGGCATTCTTCAAGAAAGGGGGCGGCCGACCACGACTTCTGATGCAGTCCGACTCCAGGAAACCATGAGGTCTCCATAGGAAAGCTCCGGCTGCACTGCCCCTTGCTACACGAATCTGCAGGATATAGATCTTGCGTCCTGCTGTGGAAGACCTTCTTTGCAACTTTCGAATCGCAAAACGGTGCTGAACTCTGTGATTCGTCGTGACCCCTGAGAAGCTGGGAGTGTTGTGTTATGCACGGAAACGCTTTATTTTATTTTATTTTTCCGGAAGGAATCAGTAATTCTCAGAAAGGATCAGCAAAGAAGACAAAAAAGAAAAAGAAAAATTTGAAGGGAAGTTTTGAAACCATAATTTCTGAATCGGGGTGGTTCGTGCAATCGGAACCATTTCGACTTCACGTCACGTCACGTTCAATGAGGGAAGTAGGGAACTAAGAAAGCTTAAAAGAGATGCAAACTCATCCGGCTTTCCGCACACAGCTTCCCCTCCTTCTAAAGATACCGGAAGCAAATTGCTTTCTGGAAACCCCCGAGAAGCAGCCATAAAGGGAAAAGCCGTCGGCTCGGTGAACCACCGCGTAATCTTATGGGGAACACATGCGTACGTGCTATCACACGTCTCTTGCTGCTTGCATTCGTGTTGTGTTCCTGGGGTTATGCTTTTGCCAACTCAACTAGCTTGCCATAAGATTCATTTTTCTAGTCCGCGATCGAAATTTCACGCCGTAAAGTGTCAGAGACTGATGTATTCCAGAACTTGATTTGCACGGACGCAAAATGAAAATTTCGTGTGTCGTACACAGGTGATCCCACTGTCTTGTCCAGGGTGCCACGCTGGGAATTTCGAATGGAAATCCCTGCTAAGCAGAGAACTTCTTCGACATGGACAGCCTTGAAACAAACACGAGTAATTGAAATGTGATATATTAATATTATTTATTTTCTAATATAATCTGATGGGAAAAACACAGCAAGAATTCAGATAAATGTATTCATTCTCCATTGAATTGTGAAGCTCACATTTGCATTTATCGCAACACATTCTTTCATGTAGTATACTTCCTTTATAAATTTTTGCAACACTTCAACAGTCCACTGATGGCGTTTAGTTATTATGGCAAACAACCGTCATTATGCTTTGCTAAATTCCACCAACAAAGTTCTCCTTTGATCAGCACTACAGGTTATGACAAATACATACGCTGATAGCTTCATGGTGCATACACTGCCAAAATTGAGTTTTTATTGGCAGGATAATAAGGCAGTGTACAGAAGACAGTCTGCATTGGTCATGCACTTTGTACTTCAAAGACACCTGTCACATACAAACATCAGCTTCTTCTACATCCCAGTCAGGTTCATCTTCCGAGTCTGAGCTAGAATCACTGACATGTGCAGCACAACTTTGATTGTTGGGTAATGCTTCTAGTTCCTGTTGGCTCAGATATACAGTGACCTGCCACCTAGAGTATGTGCATTACAAAGGGACATGCTTACTGAAAAGTCAGGTCCATGTTTCTCCTTGTGAATCTTATCCAGCTCACGACGGTTAAGTTGCAGCAGCAAATCCTCATTTTCTTCCAAGTCAAAAGTTGAATTGGAGCCAGATCGTTGACGCTCTATTGCTGGTTGATGATGCCGTTCTGTTTTGGGTAACCACACTGATCCGGACTCAGCACAGGTGTGAAACACATGCCCACCCCCTTCTGATGGGCAATGAGAGCCTTTATCCACCTTATTCCCAAGCTCAAATCCATCTCTTTGATCCTGTTTGTGTACGAAGAATGTGTTAAACCAGAAATGGAAAAGCTTTTCCTGGAGAGATGCATTGTGGTTACCTTTAATTTAGCCAGGAAGCAGGAGTACCTTGCGCAGCCGCACCATATTCTTTGGGAGAAAAACACTAATCTTAACGTCACCAATAACCACAAATGGGGTGCTTAATTCCAGATTCACACATGTTCCAAAAGGACGCACCTCATAGATGGGTGATGTATAAGAATTACGGTAATTCTGCCCCTGCGTCCACACAGTGAACTGAAGAGTGAACACTTGCCAACCAATGAAATGAACACATGAATAAAAATAAAAGTTTACCTCCTGTCCGTGTTGTTGGAAAGGGAGGAAGAGATGCCAGCTCCAGTCTTTTCAAGACCAATGGCACATCTTTGTACTCAAAGTGCGATTTGACTAGCTGCTCGTAATATTCCACATACCTCCTCTGGCTAGGAATGGTGACACCCTGAGCAAAATCAACATGAAGCCTGCACTAAGTAACCCTGGAATTTACCTTCCCATCTCGAGTTCGTTGAATGGCATAATAATTCAGAGCACCCTGTGCAGAAGTGCAAATGCCACAATGCAGCAAATAACAACTGATCATTAGCCCTGTGCGACCTTTCCCAGCTTTGCAGTGGATCACAGCAATATTGCGAGAATCTCCACTCAACCATTTGTGGACTTCTTCGCAGAAAGGACGGATAATTTCCAACTTTGGAGGATTGTGATCATCAAAAGGGTAATTAGACACACGGTTTTTGAACTTTTGAGGATCATAAGCCTTCTCAGAACATCTACGTTGGACCCGTTAAAAGTTATTATTGATTAAAACACAGTACAAACAGGTTGTAGATCCAGTAATGATCTTTGTGACGTTCCTCCAACAATTTCACAACATCATTCATAGAATTCCTATACATGCTTTCTAATTTTTCAGCAGGATAACCCATGGCAACAATGTTTTCACTAATATCTGTATGCTATATTGAGTTTTTTTTAAAAAAACAAAAATGTGATCCAAACAGAAAAGCCAATCATTGGTTAGTATGATAACCAATCCTATTACTTGTTTGATAATCATGAAGATTTGATGTTAAACAACTAACAGTTTTGATACTAAGAAACAGCATCAATCTTAAAAAAACATAAAACTCAAAACATGATTATCATCAAAAGTAAATCTGGATTGTGGATCCTTAAGTCATCAAAGATAATTCCGTTTTTTATCATTTAAGTCACTGGATTCTGCATTCTTTTCATGTATGTTCAATACATAAGTTTTCCTTAGACCATGAAAACTCATAGTAACGAAAACTCTACGTTAGTGTTCACAGGGAGGGGCACAACATAGGATTACGAATTTTGAAATAAACATAAGAAATGAACTGACTGAAGCTGGTCTAGGCTGCTCAAGGAAATCTGCGGTCAGTTTCAATTTAAACCCACTCAAAACATACATACATATACATGCAACAGTTTATGCTGATAGCAAACTACATGGTGCAAAGTGTTTCTTGCACTGTGCATAATTATAATGATAAAACATGCAAGTTTATTTATGTACGCTGTTTTTAGGTTATGGCATTAAGGTCTACACGAAATGCTAAAAGCAGTAATCTTTGTTTTCCTTTATGATTCCACTTTCCTTGTTGCATTCTCTTTTACAGATACATCCAAGATTCAATCAATCAAATCCCTGTTATGTGTAAATGCTGACTACTAAGCATAGATGTTTTTAAAACATCAAAGTTGGTTCAGTTAATGAAACTTTGAACTCCTCTTCTTGCTATACAACAGATTTTCGAATACTGTGCAAACAGACAAACAAATGAATTCATCATGGATCTTAATCATATTTTTTTTTAAGACGGAAAGCATAAATATCTAGTGACTTTACACCTCGACAATTTCCTTTTTGACATTTAATATAGCTACTTTAACTGTACGTTTCTTAATTCTCCACATGAACTCATATCTATTTATTTAAAAAAGCTGGTTTAGATAGCAATTTCCATTTAAAGAGATTCATGCTTTTTGCTGAAAATACATAGCAACTACCATGCATTATTGAAAACAAAATGCAGTGCTGTTGAAGATGAAAGTCTAAATTAAGATTTACTTGATGCATCTATAGAAAAATTATAATTTAGTCTCATTTTGCAACCAAAGGATTTCTGTGCAGACAAACCTTTTCATTACATTACAGGAATAATAAGCAAATGAAAACTGCTTTCATTGTAGGTCATTTGAGCTCCTGATAAATTTGAATTGGTTAATGCTCATAACATATAATTACATACCGTGTCTACTACATTCTTATAATACGAAACATAATCATTATTTCTAACTAATTTCAAATCTGGATCTGAATCACATTAAACTGTGAATCGACTATGAAATGCACAACAAAAACTGAAGGCACTTTTGAAACCAGAAGTCTCTAACCAGGAAAAAAACTTCATTACTGCTATCATTCGTAAAATTTACCCAGACTGGAACAATTCATTCCATAAAAAGGTTTTTTTTTTTCATACAGATATGTCCTTAATATTTTCTTCAATATGCCTGGTCTTTACAGATATAAAACCAATTCAGTTTTCATCATTATGCTTATTCAGCTTTGCAGTGATTCCATCTACAGCCCACAAAATTTCCTTTAGGCTATGCTAAATGGCTTTCTGAAATCAGAGCTGAAAGAACACCAATAGTTCTTGCTTCAAAAACGCAACTACACGGAACAGACCAATAACAATACCCACAATAGGTACTCAAAACCAATGTGATCCTTGAAAGTTCATAAGAATTAACACGACTCCACACAAACTGTAGAGGTACACTTACAGTTCATTTCTATGATGCTAAACTGAAATTTTCGTATGTATATTACCATTTTCGAATGGTCAAACATTTATGCTTAATTAGAGTTTGATGAAACTAAGATGTAATCTGCAGTATAGAATTCGTTTCACCAATCTACAACATGTCAAGTTTTTTTGTTTCTTGAAAAGCATCATTTGTATGGTTTTATCTGACACTTATCTGACATTAACCTAAATATGAAGTAATAATTATGAAGCAAATAAAAACTGATGACAGTTTTTCTTGGGTGGATGCACTGTCTAGCTGCAATGTTGCATTTATGCTTGCAGGAGGATTGCCAAAACAAGTCTTCAGATATTACTTGGTTATGGAACACTTGATAAATTATTATCACCAAAACTACAACCTTGAATGTATCCTCTTTTCTTGCGTGATTCTTGATTGATAGTAACAGATTTCTTGCAAGATATCTTCTAAGACAATTTTCTGATAGCTAAGCTGATGATCCAACAAACTTCAATTAGACTTGAGCTTTTCAATCTCCTCAAATTAACTGTGTAATGTATCTACACAATAATCAGATCTTTTGCATTCCAATATTCATCTTTTACTATAATTATACTACAATTGGTGTTTACAAATCAGACAATTTTCATGGCAATAATCCTTTAAAAAATAGCGACCTTTCAAAGATTATCTCAAACTCAGAATTTGTAACTGATGAAACGTGGTTAATTCACACTGGTCCCAACGAAATTTCAGTTCGATTTTTATCTAATTACATGAATAAAATCTAGATTTAATTTCATTACCATCATTGAAGTTGTTTTTGTGGCACTTTTGTATTGTGTCTTTAATAGTTTCTCTTGCAGGCAAACATTGCAATCAACCTGATGTGTTTACTGAAAGTTGTGGAAAATTATGTCAAACATTGTACATCCCTGATAGCCCTTTTTTTCGTTTTTATTCACAAAATAGCTTGCTTATTCTCATGCCAGTATTATTTCTGGTAGATTTGCATGTGCATGCTTCAGACAGATATTTCTATTGAAAGCTTACATATTTATAGCTAGTTTTAAAAGCTTGAATCTTACATATCTACTAGAGCAAGAGATACTCTCTGTAACATGTTTTGCATGAAACATTTGAAATAAAAGCTTATGCACAGCTCCCAGCATGCATAATCAACAAGCATAGTAAAAGGAAACAGTGCTATAATGATGTGAAAATTTATATAATGTGAAATATTTTCTCTGGATGTGTGAAACTTTGCTATGAACACAAACAACTGTAAACATTTAAAACACAAAATACTTGTTTTCTTAAATATGCCTAATGAGTCTTTTTATAATTTTAATTTTTTCGGATTATTTTTGAAATGTCATAATAATAATAATAACAACATTGGTCAATGCTTTACATAAACGACGATCTTAAGAGTACATAGCAGTATTCAATTCCTCACACATAAAATGTGTATGTAATCATGATGAAAGCTGTCTGGATTCTTGCAACCCTTTTTTTTCAAAAATCTTCTCAGTGTTTCATGATGTGTGGTAGTATAATGCATGCACTGTATTGGTAAATATTTCATTAAGCAAGTAGTGAAGACCTCTAATAGTGATTCCAACTACAAAATCAAAGGCACTGCATAGAAAACGAACTCTTGTAATTGGAATTTACGACAACCTTGGATGAGAAGCTCCAAAGGAGACAATTGTGTATGGCTTTCTGGATCCAATAACATGCAATTGTATCTCACTGTTTGAATGACAAAATAAGATGGATTAATGGCAAATATTTTAAAGAAACAAACGTTATTTCACATTTTGAAGGTCTTTGAGAATATTTATGGAATTCCGAAGTGCCATCATCTCGCTATGCCACTTTTTATTCAACAAATAGAATATTAAAATCAGCATGAGAAAGATTTTTCAGCAAGCTCTTTTTCATAAGAAAACATGTGTTAAACTACTAATTAATCAATGCTCTCTCACCCATAATTGAAAATAAAAAAAAGGATACATGTTAAATCCAAATCATAACCACCTTCTTTATAGCGTTTTTTCTTCTTTGAGACTAACCCTTTTATACTAGTCATATCCTTCATTTGTCATGATTTATTATGGAGCTTTCAGTCGCATTTGCAGAGATAAAATTTTTATGAAAAACTATAATACATTATGAAAATATAACTTAAGTATAATAAGCTCTAATTGGAATTTAAGATACACTATAATTCTCAATTTATATTCACTGCATATCGAAAATACTGAAAAGAAAAATACATAATATAGTTTTGCAAAAGAATATTTCACAGAATCAAAATACCACTGTACTAACAGAACTCACAGAGCATACTGAGTAAAATATAAGTTTCTGTTTATTTGTGTTGATATACTCCAGGCTTAAAAACCATAATAAGTTAGTAGTTGCGATATCGATACTTACTCCGTGCAGATTTCGATTTCAGAGGTATTCTTAACTCCAAACGTAAAAAGTAATACTTCAATTAAACTTGAAGAATGTTGTTTCTTCAAGATACAACAAACTTTGCTCTATAGTCAATGTATATTATCTGCTCAACTTTTAGAAAGACTGAACAAAAGGAGTAAGATTTACTCATGACCACAACTAATTGTAATTGTGTAAGTTAACCAGTTCCGCCAAATAAAAAGGGGCTAAATGATGAAATTACACTCAATTTAAAATACACAAAAATGCATACGGGATATATTTATATTTTCTTCCAATTCCCTGTACTATAGCTGCATTTGTGAACGGATAAAACAATATCTAAGAATGTCTATTTATCGGATGACAGTACCAAACAGATTTTTAGCCATTTAGTAATTTTCAAGAACCCTTAATTTAATGAATTCCCAGTAATTCCATGAAATAGATAAAAATGCTCGAAGAATGCAACACAACAAATTTCTTACGTAATGATTCATTTGAAATCATAAACTCCATCAAAGACTGTTTTTGGGGAAGGTAGAGGGAAAGTTACTTAACACAAATTTCTTACAGAAGGAGGGGGGGAGGAGGAGGGGAACATTATAACTTGCACTTGACATCCTACCCACCTCTAAACAAGAAAAACAGACAAAAAGAAACATGGTTGCCAACAAAATTATTCATTTTGCATGTGAATATATGACCCGATATTCATAGCTGAAGTGAAAACTCCTCATGACTGAAGGCTTCATTCTTAAAATTATCTAAAAAGTACTCTATATTCTCTATATACATTCCTAATTTCTTTATCTCCAAGTTCGTTGACTCATTTTGAATTAATAAGGTACTTTGTTACTGACCTAAACTACCTAAGAACTGCCACTATTATATATCTGGGAAGTACCGGGAAATTTGAAGATATCATTTGAAGATAACAGTTAATCAACAAACGACTTATTCAGATAACATTAAAACAAAGAGAACCCTTAGGATTATCGTACTCATTTACTGTACTTCGGTCTTAAAATCCATAACATGTGATTTTTATCAAACTTCGTTAGCATTAATACATAAAACACACACGAAGCCTCTTTCGTGAAATCCACACTAAAATTCGATAGTATTCGATAGTATCCTCCGATTGAAGAAGACGAGTCATACTTCAGATGAAATCACAGTTACAAACAATCTCTAATAAACTAATTCAAATGTAAAAACAAAATAAGAAATACAAGTTCAGAAATCAGCGTCGTACTAGATAAAACCTCGAAAAGGAAAAAAGAATTTTATATACTATCTGGAAATACTATCTTATTCAGCAGTCTCAATCCCAATCACACGCAAAGCATTTCTCAGAGAAATGAGCTAAAAGAGCTATTAATTGAAGTAGGTTGAATTAAAATGAAAATTATCTTAAAATGAGGCTGAATGAAAATCCTGATTGCTCTCTAGTTGAAGTTAGTGCTTGGCAAATAAGATTGGGGAACCACAAACACCAGAAGCATCCCTGTTTACGAAAGCTGGAAGCAGGGAGCTTGTGTTTATAAAATACATTGTTTATATATTTGTCATTCTTCTTATTCAGGATTCTTGCTCCCTTAATTCTTTCAGTTTTCATTGTAAGATTTTGAATTACGACAATCTGTTTACATATTGATGAATTTGTTCTTTTACCAAATGTTTTTTTATTATTATATTATCCTCCTGAAACTTGATGAGAACTCGTTTTATTAATTGCCTACCTAAAATGCTCTCATTATGTAAGTTCCATTTTTTTATTATACATCCATCCCTAGCACCCTTAGATAGACAAGGGATTTGCAAAACTCCATGCAAACTTGATAATTACTCTCGAAATCTTACTCGGATGCTCCTTTTTTCATCAGTTTCTCCACAAACAAGAAAAGGTGAGAATTAGATGTCCTCGATCACTGAAAAAATTCTTGGAATGAAGGAATATTTGCCATGGAAAGAAATGATCTTTATATACAAGTGCAATGACGGTATCACAGGGAACCTTCCCAAGTATTTTTACATTGTGGGACAGTTCCTTGTGAATGAATGTATTGAGAACTATTGTAATTAAAGCATAAAGCCTTTGTCCAGCACGTCTGAGTGACCAGAGAGTTTTCAGGAAATTTTCGTGTTCAGTTTTTGATGTCAGAGAAGTAATCTTGTGCTTTTCAATTGCGCTTGGTGTCACGGTGATTTCTAATTAAGAAGAATCTGGTCGACTCCACAAAGCGTCCACTAGGTCCAGGAAACGGGAGTCGTTCATTTTTGAAACAGTACTCCATTCTCCACTTCTTGCAGAAGTCCATGCCACAAGGGATTGTAAGTGACGCGACCTGTTCTCGGGAGGAGGTGAGCCTCCCTGCAGTGTGAAACCGCATTTTGTTGTAGGTCTGTTGTCCCGAGTACTCATCTCATGCATGCTTTTCGATGGAGCAGGAGTGGAGTAATGAAAACAAGAAGATGATTTTCGGATGTATCAACACTTGACGCCTTACTTCCATAAAGTGGTTTCGAGGACGTAGTGTGGCCTGCCACTACAGCAGTAAAAATCTCTCAGGTTCGTGTTATGCTCGCCCCTCCGATCAGATGTGTTTTGTATTAACCTACTACATACGAAACACATCCGAAAGGTGGGAAAGTTTCGAGGCTACACTCCAGAGTGCTCTAGTACAGGTGCTTCAGTATCAAACTTATCGCCAGAGGTACTTTAGTCAGAAGGCTCCTAGTCGTTCTCTGCAAGGCACTGCAAGGGCACTGCGTGTTCCCTGATCTGTCTGTGTGCGTCGTTTCAAACTGATCCCAAACGCAGCGAGGTACCGTTGAACGAATGTTTCCCTTGTTGGTAGGGATGTAGGTTACATGGGCCTTTAGAGGAAGTTGACTTCAGTGAACGCAGCCTATGAAATGCGTGTATACGAATTAAGAGCATATATGTATATATACATATTGTTCTTCCCCTGCCATGCAGTTGGTTAGCGACGTACCTGTCAAGCGAGCATTCTCAAACGATGTATCCTTGAGGACAGACGCGGTCTTTCTTGCGCTGGGCATTGGAGAGTATCGCGATCTCTGCTCGATTTCCGCTCAAAGATGCACCTCTCCTCGATCGCTGCATCACGGTCTTTTTTCCCGCTAAAGTTTTTCGAGTCACCTCCGACGCCATCGCGGTGGAGCTGGAAGAGCCATCCTCGATCTGCGCCTTGTTGCCATGGATTGATCCGGTTTCCATAGCGAACTGGGTTATTGGTTCTCGTTGCGTGGTGGAGAATGCTGCTCGTTCCGAGGTCCGCTAGAAGATCCAGTGGAATACCCTAAAATGCAGGTAATGAAAGTCAACACCGGAAGAAATTTCTGGAAAGTGCCTATTAAAAGGTGGATGCTTCCAGGATGCAATCAGGCCAGGTGACTGGCTTGCCGACGAAGGAAGTTTAAGCATTCAAGAGAAGGATGCACGGAATGATCAAGAGTGGAAAGGCAAAGGAAAGAAGGGGGGCAATGAAAGACTCAAATGTGGGAAAGGCAGTTCTGGCGTTCACCGGGCAGACCGCGGCTTACGGAATGGCTTCGTGGGATGCGAGGAGATCTTGGAGAGAAGGGCCTTTGCATCTCGAGTTTCTTGTGATCTGAGAATCCGGCGGAAAGGCAGAACTGATTGCGATCTGATCAGAATGCAGCATCCTCAGCGGGAGCAAGAGATCTGGCAGGCGCGGTAAGGGACGCCTTTCGCAAGCGGCCAGGGCGCTTCTGCGGCGAACGCAGCTCTGCATAAACGCAGCGGTGGTGCCAAGGACCTACGGAAGGCGCCCGATCTCCAAGCTGTCCAGTGTGCGTCTGCCGTTCCTGAGGGACTCGCCGAATTCTCCCATCGCCCCGCCGACTCGGTGCCTTCGAGCTGCCGGCCAGATCGCAGCTCTCAGATAGCATTCGAGAGGAAAGACAAAAGGGGAAGGGAGGATGAAACGCCCTCCTACCACCTCCGTGAAGCAGCGGATAAGCAAGGCTGAGGCTGGCAGCCACAGGAACAACTGCTGCTGCGAGTTGCTCCAGGCTGACGGGCACTCTCGATGAGGGAGAGGTGATGAAGCGCGCGGCATGGACCACGAAGCTACGAAGGGGAGCTGCCTTTCATCCATGGAGACGCGGAAATTCGGACGCAAGAGCGCCTCGGGCTGCGGACCGGGTCATCGTCGCGAGCTGCGGGTCAGCCGTTCGTGTCGCCAGGAAGCCGTGCGGTCTCCTCCTATTCTTTGGAGACGGTTCCAGAGCGGAGCGGACGCCCTCGCAGGTGCCAGTGTTCCCACGGGTTGACGATTCTCCCACGTCAGGGACCGAGAACCTCGCACCGGCGCTCCAGAAAAACTGAGGAAAAGGAGGGGGGGGGGAGGAAGAATGAAAAGCTGCTGTACGAGATGAACCCCGAGGCAGGTGGATGACCAGGGGCCGAAGCGGACCCCAGGGCAAAAGTGCTATCGTGGCGCTGCGTCTCCGACATTCTTCTCCGCTTCACAGCCGCCCGACTTCGCGGAATAAATCCTCCCCAGCAGGGGCCAGAGAGAGATGAGTGTGCTGACCTACTGGGATGGTCTTCATGGGCCTGAGAGGGGGGGGGAGACTGCCTCATTCTCCCCTAGTTGACTCTCTCCAGGAGGAAAAGAGCCGTCCGGGCGCACGCTCGTCCCGCGCGATGGCGTCCTCTCGGAAAGGCGCAGCGATCTGCGGGCGCGCATGCTCCAGGCTCCTTCTTCCCCTCCTGGAGATCTTCGAGGCTGGGCCGCCGCCTCCTCCGAAAATGAGGAGCCGAGTCGCGCTTGGGGAAAAGGGCGACTCGTCCTCTGCGGGGAGAAGCGGGGTCCCCTGATCCCGCTCTGGTACTGCGGAGCTTCAAGCAAGTGCGTGGAGGATGCCTCTGCTTCCCTGACCGCGAGGTCAAGCCACCTTCCCTTTTTCTTCCTACGCCCTCAAGTCCGAAGCTTCACAGGATGCAGGATCGGCATCGACAGATACCGAGGTCGCCGAGCGAGTGGACCGAAGAAGTGCGTGCGGTTGCAGTGCGAACGACGTCGACGGGGGGCGATCCGCAACGACGAACCTGACCTCGGTCCGTCGCGAGCCGGGAGCGAATCTGACTCCTGCGAGCTGTCCGGGGAAGACAACGATCCGACGGTGTTGGGGCGGAAGCGCTCTTCTCCCCTCCTCCCCCGTTTCCTTCCCCCACGTTCTCGAGTGCAGCGGGGTTCGAGCTCTTCTAGCACGCACGCGCAATCAGCGCTGCCTTGGCTAGAATGTCAGCTTATTGGCGCCGCAGTACGGAACCCGCTACCGTGGCGCCAAATCGCAGGCAGGCGTTCCCGTATCCCCACGTTGGTTTTTCCACTCCTGTCTTTCCGCGCGCAAGTCATCTGTGAGTACCTTTCTACTTTGGTGTCCTTTTTACGGGGAGTACTTCTTGGTCGCCTACGTCTGGCTGTTACGCGCGAGCTATCGTAGCTCCCGGGAGTGCCTGCCCAGGATTTGCTTTAAGCTTTTCATTTCAGTACAGCCAACATAAACAACAGTGGGAAGAAGCTTTCCTCTTGCTGCGTGGATCGCGATTCCCTTCCGAATTTCGATGCTAAGAATAGTTGTGTGGTGTGACGGTTGCCCGGAGTGGATCGGAATCGGTTTTGCGAAGGGGCAGAGCAGCAAACTGTCCTTCGGCGTGGGAAGGAGAGGAAAAAATCCACACGTATGTGTCGCACCGGTGATGCCTCTCGGCGGAGAGGCTGGGCGCTGCGATCCGGTGTCCGACCGGCTCATGAGTCCATTTGGCTCATGGGTTGCCGGGGGAAGCTTCGACCGGTCCCCCTCGTCACACCAACGTTCGTGACCGCTGGAAACCTTCGGAATATCGGTGTTACGTGTGCCGCCACGATGCTCCTTCCTTCCTTCTCCTCCTTACCTCTTCGTGAAACATTTCATGAGTTTCATGGAGTCTCGGAGACATTCCTTCTGGAACCGTTACAGAAGGATTCCCGTCCAATGCATTATAACTCTCGCCAGACATGCAGACTTTGAAAATTTATGCCGGAATGCTTGCTCCCTTCGTAGCACGCCCAGGTTTCTGTCCCGTTCATAAGAGAAGATAATGACGATGATGATGGAGACGTCGGTTCGTATGAGAAAATGCATTTTCCGAAAGCATTTTTCATCTGACTAATGAAATGCGCTCCCTCGTGAGTCTCTTAATCGCAGTATGGAATTCCATGAGAACAGCTTACGTTTACTACATTTGTAGTAAATGTTTCCTTTTTTTTTTTTCCCTGCAAACCGATGCAGAGTCTGAAGGATATGTCCTTCCATTGATTTGCAATGAGGACACGAATCGATAGCATTCACGAAAAGTGCGTTTTTATAGGAGCTGCGAAGTCCCGAAGTCTTCGTGCCTCCGCTAATATAATTACGATGGTGGGAATATTTTCGAGCTGCGTTTCGCTTTCATCTTTCCCGATAGCAACGCGGTACTTGTCGCTTATTTATAACATTCCAGATGTAATCCCGGAAGTCGGTGGGATTTATTCCTCGTCGTTTGCAAAGCGAATGATTTGCTGATTGAAACGGTGCTCACGCTTTCAACCCGATTGCAGGACCGGCATTACTGCGTATGGAGCTTGCAGTGTTACCAAGTTTGTGGCATCGCATCGAAAATGAGGACTTTGTTTCTTAGCACATAGCCGTCTTACTATTCAGCTCCATCGGAATTGTCACCAATTATTCGCTATCACCAATCCATGAGGAAGAACAGTAGAAAGGTAAGCAGACTGCTTGCACGTGCAGATTTGTTATTCTCTGAGCTTTTGTTTATGCGCTCAGACGTTCATTTGCATCGAACATTATGCAATCAAACCTGTCTTCTTCTTCTTCCGTACCCGGTAGGGTAGCCACATTTTCCGTGCTCTGCAGATGCCCTCTATATTCCAAAGAGAGAGTGCTACGTGTTTTTCGATGACGCTTTTGGAGAGGTGTGCGTTCGAAAGTTTTTAAACGGTACACTTCGTCAGACACCAGTTGATGAAAATCTTCATTTCCGTACGATGCAGCTTGCGTTGAGCTTGGCGACGGCTGCCATCTCGACGAAGGCTTACCGTGGGCGCCGTTTGCGGTTCTCCTCTGTTTACCTTCCTTTCAGCTGCATCTGCAAACTTTGCTGTGATTTGCAATCGAAACACTGCTGCTACAGTGTTTACAATAGTTGTCTCCCGGATTTTCAATGCCCCTCTGGAGAAAGTGCCTACCCGTTGCATCTCACTTCGTGGATCCGCTGTGGTAGTGGACCACTCAATCCCAGCAATTTAAATGCGTTCTTAGATGGGGGTTCTTAGCTACGTATAGTTTCCCGTGTTTTCTCCAGCACGCGCGAGCGATCTTGCAAACTTCTTCTCGGGCATTCGACTTGTTCACTTTTCCCTTGCCGTTTTCAACACTTCTGCTGAGCAGAAGCAATCAGAAGTTGCCATGGAAGAGCAGTGCGTGGGGTGGTCCAGCAATTTTATGGAATCGCCTCCAGTGGTCAGAGGTAGTGATGGGGTTTGATCGGTGGGCGTTCCAGGGAAAAAGCATGATGGCGAAGGTTGCCTTGAATCCTGAAATGGGATGGGAGGCTGGGTGGGCGGGGATTGTCGGAATGGCCGATTCGTTTTGAAAGGTGCAACCAGAGAGAGTTTTGGCTCCAGCATCTTTTTGCACGTAGAAGATTCAACTTGAAAACGAATTTTCCGATTAGCTGAGGGCATCAGGAATTTTTCCCGCGAGGAACTCTTTGGGATTACTGTCAAGGTGTTGCTGAAAGCCGAACAGTATGGTGCGCTTCACTCGCGGCGCTCAGTCAAGCAGGGCCGGCCAAAGGGTCAGGCATCGTTCCCTAAGGAAGAGATCGGTAGAGGAGTGGGGGGGGGGGGGGGGGTGAGGGAGAGAAGCTGCTGTAGTGCTCAGCTTGGGCACACCGCTGACAGCGCCGGATTGCAGGCTGGTGAATTTCCAGCGTCAGCTTCAAAGTCCAAAGCGTGTTGAGAGGTCACTCTTGCATAGATCGGTCGGTTCGTGCGGTCCTCTTCGCGAGATCGACGTGCTCGTGAATCTGGCATCTCGGCATCCCGCGTGAACGCTCCTCTCCACAGTGGTCCCTGCAAACTCACAGTCACGGAAACGCCCTTTCTGCGATGCTCTGCCCCCGTTGCCTGTGCTCCGTCGGAGGTTGTCGAGAAAGATCCGTCACAGAAGCGAGCGACGCTTCCCCAGAAGATCCTTAGCCAGTCAGGCGAGCAGGGAGGTCTGGCACTCCCGAAGATGCGAAGCCAGAAGGTCGAGGAGCCGAAGGCGGCCGGGAAGCGCTTTGACAGCTGGCCGCTGGGCATAGCTCGCTTCTCCGCAGCCAGGTCTCCGCGTTGCCTCGGCCGGGGGTGACAGGTGTTCGGGGCACGCGGTTGCTGGGACGTTCTGCTGATTCACAGATGAGATGTTTTTTTTTTTTTTTTCTTCCCCTTTCTGGAAGATGAAATGGTGACGGAAGGTGTTCCCACGGTGGTGCACAGCAAGGGAGGAGGGGGCGGAGACGAAAAGGCACAGCAATGGGATCTACGTAGGTTGGCATGGCCTATCGTCGATCGATTTCCGTGATTCCCGCCGTGCGACTTGAGTGTTTGCGGATCTTCGGGAGGGAGAGACGCCGGGACGGATCCTGGCGCCGAGGAGCACAGCCTACCAAATCTTTGCCCGGCGGAGTTTTACGTGGGAGGATGCGCGAGATCGGCCACCGCGGCGCTCGAAGCAGCGCGCGACCGAACGGGGATCGGCGCCATCGATCTTGCGGAGACACTTTGTCTCGAGGCTTGGTCGCCGGGCACCTCTTTGGCTTCTGTGTCGTCTCGGCTACGGTCTCTTGTTGCCAGCCTTGCGGGCGCCCCTCGACTTTCCACGCGTCTTTTCGCACGTTGCGCGTTGGGAGGAGAAGGGGGGGGGAGCATTCCTGCAGTGGGTCTGATTCACGCGGAACTTCCTCTTCGTCGTCACCGGCGAAGAAAGGAAGGGAAGAAGAGGAGGAAAAGGAGGAAGAGGAAAGGAAGAAGGGTGGAAAGGACACGGAGGGATAGGAATGGAGCAAAAGAAGGAGAAAAGGGGAAGGAAGAGAGGAAGAGGAAGAAGACGAGGAGGAGAAAAAAGGAGGAAGAGGAAAAGGAAGACTCCTCGCATCCGTTCCGCGGCGTCTACCGGCTGCTCCCAACTTGCGTTCGCTCCGCCGGAGAACCCTCGCGCGGGAAGCGCTTCCCGCCTCAACCGTTGCTATTTTGGAAGGGAAGACCTCGGCGCCTCTGCTACGCACGTACCGCAGCGCTATTTCAGGTCTTCTCCGGTTTCTCTCGCCTGGGGTAGCCGCTGCAGTGCGGGAGGCCTGCTGCGCGCGCTCGACCTCGCCTCGTTCGCAGGGCCGTGTGCGCGCTCACGGGGTGTCCGTCGGTCTCTGAGGCTCCCTGGGGACGAGGGAGGAGCTTCTTGGTCGCTTCGGATCCACTCCACGAGGCCTGCCGGTGGTGGAGGACAGGAGGCAGCTCTGTCGCCGTCGGCAACGTGCCTCTCACCCGCGCGAGCGCGCGGAAGGGTCGCGGCTCCTCTCGCTAAGCTTGCCACGGCTCCGCCGCGTGCGATCCGGGACTCGGTGTCTTCAGGTTCCCGGACCCTGCATCGCGGCGGCGGATGCGCACCCTGCTCGGCATCCTGGACCGGGGATACCTGTGCTGGACTCGATCTGGTGGCCTCTCGCGCTCTTAGGCGCTCCCCGTGCCCCTTGCCAGGGGCAACTCGACGGCCCTTTGGCTCACAGAGTGCCCTTCCGCATGTCGGACTCATGTCAGACCGATGGGAGAGGAGGGGTGGGGGGACGGGACGGCACCCCCTCGGCGGGCCGTTCGAGGTCGCTCACTCCGCACGCCGACGGTTCGAATTCCTTCGTCCCCGGGCAGGCGAAAAGCGTTCCCGTCGTGGGAGGAAATGCCATGACAACGGCGGATTCCTGCAATGGCCGTGTCTTTGCGCAAGCTGTCGGCGATGCAAGTACATCGCTTCTCTAGAAGCCTGTGGGTTCGGGCAGTGGCAGGCATCCGACCCCCTTGCTGCCGTTACTCCGAGCGCCCCACGGCTCAGGTGCTTCCTTCGAGGACAACCGAGGGGCGATCATCCGTGAGAGGCAAACCTCCACCACAGGCTAGCATTTTCCGTTCCCAGCTTCTCTCTCTTTCGCGCCCAGATGGCAGGTAGCGGCCGTCCTTGCAGAGGTCGCCTTGTCGCCTAGTCATTTCCTTGCGATCCCGCGTGATCCGTCAGCGCGCACCACCGCAGGCGAGTCTGCGAGGGAACGCGCGACTTGTGACCTCCCGTTCCCCCGTTCAAAGGCCGCTCCTTGCTGGGATCGGACGAAGGAAAGCGCGTGCCGGGAAAGAGCAGGAGGAACGCCCTTCTGCAGACGCTGGAGGCCGACCATGCGCCCCGAGCGCGTCCGACGGCGTCGGCTATCGATTTTTTCCTTCCTCCTTTCCTTCCTTTTTGTCCCCGCCTCCTCCAGGCGCTTCGAGCACTAAAGAGTCCAGAAACAAAAAGCGGAAAGCGCGGTGGCTGCTTCACCGAAGAGGTCATCCCAAGGCCTAGTGGCTTTCGACACCCTCCCGGCGCTTCGCGCAGAGTGACCTTTCCTCCCTCCCTTCCTCCGTTCCCTACCTCTTCCTCCCTTCTCCCTTCCTCCTGTTGCTACTGGCGTAAGTGCAGCACGCAGATTGCGACTTAGTCAGGGGGGGAGAGGTGAATGCCCTCTCTGTCGACCGCTTGGCACCACCTCTTCAGCCACCGCGGCTGCGCGGGCATCCCGAGAGGGAGAGGTGCCCTTCCTCGAGTCCGCTCCGCAACGTGCATACGCGAGAACTGGGCAGGACGGAGGACGCGCGTGCTGCGTTGCGGAGCAACCACGAGAACTGCCGAGGGGAGAGCCCGCGCGTCAGAGCTGCTTGGTCCCAGAAGCACCCGTCGAGGCGGCTTCGGTTTTCCCTGCGGGCACGTCTCCTCCCAGCTACTCCTAGCGCTGGGGGCATCCTCGTGCACGTCCGTCCCCCAGCTCCTTGGTTGCCGATGGGCGCTCATCGGGGCGGGCCGGCAGCTCCCTGCGGGCAAGAGGGGACTTGCCGGCCCCCATCTCTCCGGTTCTCCCTCGAGGACCAGGGAGTCCCCCTGCGCTTCCGGGCTGCCCACCTCGCGGGTCCGCTGATGCGCAGGGGGAGGCGGTCGCTTTCAGTTGCGGAGGGTGCGCACTGGATCTCCCCGACGGCCGCGTCTGTCCGAGCGGGGCGACGCCTTCCGAGGAATGCCGTCCGCCGCCTCCGCCAACCAGGAAGCCGCTCGTACGCGGTCGCTTGCTGCCCCGGCGCGTGGCCGGCGGCAGTGGTGCAGCCCGTGGCTCTCCCGCCCCTTGAGCGCGTGCCGGCGCCGCTCTGGAGGATAGACAGGGCGGCGGAGGAGCGGTAGCAGCAGGGCGGGTCGGGGGCGAGGGCTCCGTCCCTGCCTCCTCTACGCAAACGCTCGCCTTCCGTTTTGTAGGTCCGCCGGGGCTCCGGAAGGGGCTGGGAGCTGCTGGCGTCCATCACTGGGAGGCTGCACGCGAATGAGGGGCGCCTTCTTGCTGGCTCGTCGGCATCCCCGCCCACTCGCGACCCCAACGGGCTCTTCCGCCGCGTTCGGAGCGGAACGTCGGAGCTCAAGTGGGCGGGGATGCTGCCCCTCCTGCGAGTTCCCCAGGCAACTACGCCCTTCTCCGGCGCCCCTCATTTGCGTAGAGCGGCGGTCATCTGGCGCGGACGAGGCTCCCCTTGCGCGGCTCAAGGACTCTCGCCCTTCCCGGAGGCGCGGGTCGCCCGCGATGCTCCCGGATCGCGTGCGCCTTCTGCGCAGCGTCCCTAGCAGCCCGGAGAACCTCTTGTTTGCATCCGCGGCACGCAGGGGCAGCAGGGGAGCACGCCTGGCGACGTCGACGTGCTCCCCCGGGTGACGATGCAGGTGGTGTCCTGGGGTCACCCTCCTCCCGCACGGGCACGAAACGGTAGATAGAGACGCAGTCGTCGTCAGGAAGGAACGGCAGGAGGGAAGGAGGGAGATGTGACCCGGGGTCATCTCCGTGCGGTCGCCCTCCCTCGAGGAGATGAGCGCGAAGGAGCAGGCAGGTCCGTGCGCGTGACAACCCCCGAGTCGCGTGTTGCCCCGACCCAGGAGCCCGGAGGCGCGGGCGTCCCTACGAAGAGCGCCCACCACCCACGCTCCGTGTTTACTGCGGGGGTCGGGGCGGCGGCGTGACCGTTCCGAAGCGTCGTGCGGAAGCGGAGCGACGGGACGAAGAAGAAGAGGGGGAAGAGAAGGAGGGAGCGATGCGGGCGAGCGGCGCTGCACGCGTGGAGAAGGGGTGATGGGGCATGTCCCACCTCTGACTGCCTCTTCAGACTCCTCCGTCAGCCGCGGTCAGACGTGCGACGGCAACCGAGAAAGGCAGAGAAGGGGTAAGTGGGATGGGGGAGGAAGGGGTGAGGGGGAAGCAAGGAAGCGTCCGTCACGAGTGCTTTTTCCTCTCCCTTTTCCTCCTTTCTGAAACGCTCAGCGTGCAAACGCCGGTCGCCGCCGTCCGCTTCCGCGGCTCGACGTGCGCATGCGCGCCCTGAAAGTGGACCGGCGTGTAGTCACAGCCATACCTCACCGGGACGTTCACACGATCTGAACGAATACCAATACTAATAATGATAAAAGTAATAATAAATGCCCGCTAATTAATAACGAATGAAATGCACGTGTCGGAGCCACTGGTGGCGACGACGGAGACTCTCGCGGGCAAATTTGAATTTCGCATCCTCCTCCCTTGGTCGTTGCTGCACGCCCCTCCCCTTTTCCTCATGGCGATTTGGACGTCAAGTAATGAAGTCTTTTTTTTTTCCCCCTTCTTCTTCCGCACAAACCCTAGGGCTACAGCCTGCCCCCAAACTTCAGTTCGGACTCCCTAGAATGCGGGGACGTCGTCCGGAATGTATCGACCGTGGAACTCCTGCGGAACGACCCGTGGAGCCTCCCGGAAATACCACTGAGTGACAGGGAGTGGCACTGGTCAGGTAAGTCCGCTTTTTCTCAGACTCGCTGTTGACCCGGTCCGGCCAGCTGGCTTGCGTTTGCCTCGGCGGCCTCTCTGCTGCCAAAGAGCAGGGAGAGGCGGTTGGCTGCAGGTGATTGGCGCGGATTTCGGTGTGGCGCGCGTCCCGGTGGGTTCCGGGTCTCTCCGACCGGCGGAGGAGTCCTCGCGCCTCTTCCTGACAACCCCTTTCCCTCTCCTCCGGGTTCCGTCCGGGAGAAGAGGCGGCTAGTTTTCCGAGCGGTCTTTCCGAGCAGCACCTGCGCCACCACTGCATTCAAAACCGGGAGGGAAAGGAGGGGAGGGAAGTCGCCACCATCCCGCACAGGGGCCGAGAGGGCCGGCGGGGAGCACGCGAGTTCGCGGCCAGAGAGCGCGCGCGCTGCCGCGCGTGACGTCCGTCCGCCCGACAGAAGGTGGCGGCGGCGGCGGAGCGGTCACGTGACCGAACTCTTTCGAAAGGTATCGATCGGACGCCGCGGACGTGGACACGACTCGCGTTCGGCTGCTGACGCCGGGAGCTCCCTCTTCCGCGGCGGGCGCATCAGGGAGAGGAGACGTTCCCTGCGCGGGGATCCATTCGTCCCAGGTGCCACTTCGGGTGGGACGCCCGCTCGCTCGCCGGAAGGCGGACAGCGGCTTCCTGCAGCTGCTCACCGGTCGGAACGAGCGGGCACTTCTTCGCGGCGGCTCCCGACGACCGCGTTGCGGAGGTCGCAGGAACCCTGATGGGGCCACTGAGACGACGTCGTGTCCTCTGGCCAATGAGACGATGCCACTTTCTGTGGCCACTGGGAAGACGTCGCGGAGAGTCGGATGCCTGGGGTGTGCCCACGGATGCCGCGGTCGCTACCACCGAGAGGGCCAGAGAGGGTTGGCCCTGGCGATGGGAGGTGGGAACCCACCCGGGAGCGCGCGCGTCCGCGATCCGCGCATCACAGCGCGCGCGGCAGGCAAGGGGGAGGGACGCTATCCGCGTGCCGCTTGGTAGTTGCCTCCCGTCAACCCGGATCCTCTTCGCCGCTCGGACCGGTCCGACCCTGCCGAGACGCCGAGCCAGGGGCGAGCCAGTCCGGCCCCCCCTCGCTTGGTGATTTGGGGCGTGGACATTTCCTTGGTGGCCAAGCGGCATCGACTGCATGGGGTCTCGCTCTCCTTTCCATCTTGGATCTCTGACCCCTCCACTCGCTTTTTACGCACCTCGTCCCCGGGCTTATTTGCAAGGGATGCTTCACTCTCCTCCGCGGGTGACATCATAGCAGCAATCGGTCCCTCGTGTCTACAGGACGCCCTTTCAATCTGTTGCTGCGCGAGGAATCTCCGTCGCGTCCTCCGGCCGCTGGGACGACGACCCGCGGCTTCCCTTCGTTCCCGAGTGCCTTTCGGGGTTGTCATGGTTTCCCGCCCGCCGTGATCTTCCCTCCCCTTCCTCTTCCCGATCCCCGGTGGCTGACGCCGCCACCTCCCGAGGGGCAAGTGCGTGCGCGCGAGTAGTGGCGCGCCCCTCTGCTCCCGGACAGACTCCTCCTGCGAGGACCTTAGGAGGTCCCGGAGTTTTGGTGGTGGGCGGGCTGGAGTCGCCCGCTGCTGCTCCCAGTACAGGGGGTGACTCTGCAGGCCGTCCGCAGCGCAGCTGACTGCCTCGTGGTAAGGGCTGGGGTGGCGTGCGCGCCCACGCGACCCGGGGGTGGGAGGGAAGGAGCGCGTGGTCCCCCTCCGCACTGCCCCCCGGGTAACTCTGTGTGTCTGTCTCCACAGAGCTGAACCGCGGGGAGAAGGCCCGGAGGGCGGCCCTCGTCGTCTGCCAGTGTCTCGGCCTGCTCTTCTTCCTGTACTGCTTCGTCTGCAGCCTGGGTCTTATGAGCATGGCCTTTCGTCTGATGGCCGGCAGGGTCACGGGTAGGCAGATGGGCTAGGTGATCCCGGAGCAGCCCCCCTCTTCGCAGGCTCCATCTTCCAGGAGGTGCAGCTCCTCCGGAACCCTGTTGTGGGCGTCATGATCGGGGTGCTGTCCACGGTCCTCCTGCAGAGCTCCTCCGCCTTCACGTCCATCGTGGTCAGCATGGTCGCCGCGAAAGGTGAGCCGCCGTCGCCTGGAGGGACCCTCGTCCGCTCCCGTGGCCGGGAAGGAGGAAACGGGAGCTGCTGCTCCTCCTCCGCGTGGGTGTGGCTCTGCGGAGGGCTCCTCCCCCTCCCTTTCTTCCCTTGCGTCCCTCGACCCCAGCCGCGAAAGGGGAAGCGGTCTGTCAGCCGCGGACCGAGCGGCACCAGGTCATCCTCTCCCCTTCACTTTCGAGGGGGGAGGAGACGCTCGTCCCTGCTTCCGTAGGGAAACTGGCGGCAGCGATAGGGAGGCGCCCCACCCCCCGACTGGAGGAGGCCGCGGCACTCCTTTCGGGGCAAGTCGTCACCCCCTCTCCGGCACGGAGCGCAGCTCGCCCAGACGGCTCTTTTCTCTCCCCTGGCAACTCGGCGCACCGTCGCCGGCTTCCATCCGTTCGCACCATTCCCTCAGAGCGTCTCTTGCCTTCCTTCCCACCCATCCTTTAGGGGGGGAGGGTCCCCTTCCCTGCTGTCCCCGGGAAGTCCATCACCTCGACCGCCCGACATCCGCGACTCTGGTGCGTCGCCTTTAGGCTGTCCGTGGGCAGCAAGGCACCGTTTTCGCGGAGCGTCTACGCGTGGACGATGGGGGCTGCATGGGGAGAGGCGAATGGGAGGGAAAGTCGACCTTTCGCCTGCCGCCTCCGCTGACTTCACCAATCTGGACGCAGGACCTGTCTCCCCCTCCTATCCGCTCGGCAGTCTCCGAGCGGGCATCTCCCTCACCGGCGCAACGCAGCGGCAGGGGGGGAGGAAGAGTGGCGGGTCCCTGGATTCCCGTAGCGCATCGCCCCCTCCCGGGTCAGGCCCTCCTTACCCCTCCGCCCTCACCACACGCGATTTGCTTTTCAGTCCTCACCGTGGAGGACGCCGTGCCCATCATCATGGGAGCCAATATTGGCACCTCTGTGACCAACTCCGTGGTGTCGCTGACGCAGATGGCCGATGTGGTCATCTTCCGGAGGGCATTCGCGGCGGCCGTCATCCACGACGTCTTCAACTGGCTCAACGTCCTCGTCCTGCTGCCGGTTGAGTTGTGCACAGGTAACGGGCGCCTCCGTCCGCGCGACCCTTGACCTCGGAAGCCGGGGGTCGGGGGTCGGGTGAAAGGTCAGCGCACCAGCGTTGGGGGCTGTGTGGGTGGCGACCCTCCCTGGTGTCCCAGAGGAAACGCGAGCGGGCGGGTAGACCGCTCGCCTTCCTTCGGCAGGAAGGGTGTTCCCTTCCTGCCCCCGGCTCCGGAGGGGTCAAGAGTGGTCGTCCTCCTCCCCCCAAGGGGCGAGGCGCCCCCTCTCGTCCGATGTCGTCGACGTGGACGGGTGCCCCGCGGCACCCCGATCTGTCGCGACGGGACGGACTATCGGGACCCCTCCAAGGAAGCTGGCGAGGACACGAGGCGTCCCTTGACCCGGGACGAGCGTGACCTCTCCATGGCAACAGCGAGCAGCGCTCGCGCTCGCGCAAGGGCATCCCCTTCTGTCCTCCCGCGATCGCTCCGTCTCTTTGCGCGCGGGGGAGGATCCGCCCCGGCATCTCACCGCAGGGGTCATCCTCCTCCCCCAGGGTACCTGAGCGCGGTGACCGGGTGGATCGTGGCGCACGTGGACGATCGCCGCAGCCACCGGGCGGGAGGCGTGAAGTTCCTGAAGGCTCTTACCGACCCCCTCCTCAACCTCATCGTGCAGGTACGGAGGGGAAGCCCCGGGGATCCGGCCGGGACTCGAATGGCGCGTTCCCGCCCAGCTCGACAGGGACGTCATCCGCGCGTGGACCGCGGGCGCTGCCTCGGCTCGGCTGCCCGAGCTCGCCGCCCACGCCAACGCCACCTCCATGATCCGGAGGAACTGCTCCGACCAGCCGCTGCCGGAGGAGGGCGCGGCGCCGCCGACCTGTACGCCCTCTCCTCCCCCACTCCTCTCCCGTGACCCCCTCCTCTCTGTCCCCTTAGGCTCCTTCCTGTTCGCCAGGACGGAGATGACCGACAGGGTCGTCGGAGGGATCCTGCTGGCCGCCTCCCTGGTCTGCCTGTGCCTGTGCCTCCTCTCCATTGTCAAGCTGCTGCTGTCCATGCTGAAGGGTCCGTATACCTCTCCACTCACCCCGCTCCCCGTTTCCAGGCAACTTGCCGCTGCTCGAGCGTCCCTTCAGCGCACCCCGTTTTCCAGGATACATCGCCGGGGTCATCAAGCACGTCCTGAACGGGGAACTTCCGTACGTCCCTTGGCTGACCGGCTACGTGGTCATCCTAACCGGATGCGTGCTGACCATCCTGGTGCAGTCCAGCTCGGTCTTCACCTCCATCCTCACTCCCTTCGCCGGGATCGGCCTCATCTCCCTGGAGAGGATCTACCCGCTGACCCTTGGAGCCAACATCGGCACCACCACTACGGCCATCGTGGC
This sequence comes from Raillietiella orientalis, assembly GCA_036172245.1. Classification (NCBI taxonomy): domain Eukaryota; kingdom Metazoa; phylum Arthropoda; class Ichthyostraca; order Raillietiellida; family Raillietiellidae; genus Raillietiella; species Raillietiella orientalis. Next base: position 263,903 of record JAYWIR010000055.1, on the reverse strand, counting down.
CTCGTTCGCCTCATCGGACGAGAACTTCCGGCCCGCCCTGCAGGTTGCCCTCTGCCACCTCGTCTTCAATCTGACCGGCGTCCTCCTTTTCTACGTGGTGCCGAAGTCACGCCTCCCCATCCGGATGGCTAGGGTGCTGGGGGAGACCACGTCCCGGTACCGGTGGTTCCCGGTAGCCTACGTCCTCGTCATGTTCGTCCTGCTGCCCCTGTGCGTGTTCGCCCTGTCCTTCGGGGGTCCAGTCGTCCTGGGAACCGTCGGGGCCATCCTGGCGACAGTGCTCACCGCCGCCCTTGTCATCGGCAAGCTGCAGAAGACCAGGCCCCAGGCCCTGCCCCACACCCTGCGCTCCTGGGACTTCCTACCCCTCTGGATGCGCAGCCTACAGCCCCTCGACGTCTGCATCCGCACCCTCGGATGCTGCAGGGGCCACGCCCCCAAAGACCGCCCAAGCCTCTTCGGCTCCCCGGAAAGCGAGAGAAAGGCGGTCGCGCGAGAGATGCCCAGGACGCAGGTGGAGCAGAGCGTCTGAGGGGGGAAGAACGCAGCCCGCGGCCCCGCAGGAGAGCGGGACGGCCCGCGAAATACACGACTGTGATGACCACCTTGTTGGGACGGTCGAGGTCACCGCCATCCTAAAGGAAGGGAGGAGGGGGCGAACTCGACCCGGCCCACATGCCTCTCGGGAAGGAAGGGAAGGGGGAAAGGGGGGGCGCACAGCTCTCTAGTTGCGCCGCTGCCTCGGGCGCCCGTCGGGCTCTTCCTGGCTTTGTGCTGCCGCAACCACCCTCTGGAGTTGGGGGGCGGAAAGGTGTCCATCGGTCATTTCCCAAAGAAAGGGCCGCCCTACCCTTCCCTTCCTGGTTCCTCGTCAACGGAGTTCGTTGTGCTCACCTCCTCGCTCGATACGCGTCTGCATCTGGCTGGGAGCACGGAGGAGGAGGAAGAGGGGCGCACCGTTTGCGGAGGTGCAGCGATGGCGCGCCTCCCTCCCTTAAAGGGGGGATCCCCGCGTGACTCTTCAGCTGAAATCCAGGATTGGTGCTGAAGTTCGAAAAACCGCTGCCGAGCGGCGTGGGTGTTGCTGCTGCTTACCACATCAACGTGCGCGCGTGACTTGACCGGACGCCCCTCTGGCGCTCGTGCAGGCGCACGCACGAGAGAGAGAGAAACTACATCCGCTTCCTCCCTTCCTCCTCCTTCTCCTCCCTTCCTCTTCCTTCTCCTCCCTTCCTCCTCTTCCTCCTTTCCGCCCTTCGGTCGATCGCCGCGACAGAGTTTCTCCCTCTCGTGGTGCAGACCGGGAGAACTCTCACAGAGAGTGAAGGACGCCTTTCCTCCCGGAGTGCCACTCTTGGAGGCGCCTGGAAGAGTGTTGGTGTCGCATGCCGAACTCGCGTCGGCCTACGGGGCACCTCCGGTTCGCGCGTGCGCGCACGTGACCGCCGTCACGTCGATTCAACCCGCGCGCGCGCTGCCCGCGTTGCGCAACGAGCGATCCGCTTCCTCCAGCGCGTCGCAACTCGCCGGGCAGCAGCGGACCTCGAGCGGGAAGCGCCAGGAAAGTGGACCGAGAAGAAGACGCTCCCCGCCCATCCCGGCGACGATTTCCTGCAGCCCTTTAGACCTCTCCCGTGTCGTGCGGCTCGCGGCACCCGAGACGACTGGGTCGCTCTGGCTCGCAGTTGCCTGCCGCCAACCGAGGCGGCGGCGGCCCGGTGCCAATCAGACTCGTCCTGCGGGGGCCCTCTGTGTGGCCAAGTCAGAGCGACCCTGCGTCCCAGGATTGTTCCTTTTGTCCTGTCCTTCCCCCCTCCGCCCACACGGAAGCGGATATCCGCTCACAAAATCAGTTGATCCCCGGCCCGTCTGCTTCCTCCTCCGCGGCCCCCTCCGGTGACGCAGATTTCGGGACATGACGTGTGCTCGCCGGTGCGTTGACGCCCTCTCCGAAAAGGGGACGGGCCCATTGCTCCTCGCCGCCTCGACCGGCTTCCCTGTCTCCAGTGCCTTTCCACGTGGTCCCGCCGTGTGAGCACCTTTTCACAGTAAGTTGCGTCCTCGAAAAATTTTCGTTCGACAAACGAGCGGGAGATGACGTTGTGCTCCGCGACCGGGCGGGTTCCATTGTTGCGCTCGTTTCCCTCCAAACAGAGGGCGCAGCAGAGCGTTTCGCGCAATTCTTTCTCTCGGAGAGTTCGGCGGCACTCTGGCGAGAAAACATGAAAAAAAAAAAAATGAAACAGGAAGAAAATGAAAGAGCAAACGAAAGGATTGTGTGGGAGGGGAGGGAAGGGGGAATCCACCCAAACTCCCGATTCGACCCAGTCGAGAGGAACGCGGTGGATCTTTCAATCGCGTCACGGCAACCCGGTCGCCAGGAGAAAAGTGCGCAAGTGCACTCGGCCCTCCGCCACCTTTCTGCCCTCCCCTGGTCGCTCGGCCAAGCCGAAGCACGCTGCCCGCCGACACGTGCGCCTTCGCTAGCCGGGCCGCACCTCTCTCCTGTGTCCCGTCGAAGAAACGAAAAACCCTCACCCCCGAGGCGGGCGGGCTCGTGGCCGTGGGTGCGCGCACTGCGCCACCCACGGCCACGAGGTGCGCGCGGGACGAGAGAGGTCCGGAGGGCATGCCCGGGTGATGGGTCCTATCGCCTCCCGCAGCGGTCCCAACTCCCTACCAACATGGTCAGGGATCCTCCACCTGCCGACTCTTCTTGGACTCCCCCTCTCGCCCGGCGGCAGAACCCGTCCAGGGGTCACTGCGCGCGCGGACTCTGCGTCCGGCGATGCGCCCCGCCTTCTCCAGCGCGGAGGTCGTTCTCGTCGGCTGCCAAGCGAGCGCGTCTCCTCCTTTCCCCTGCTGGGAAGCGGGGGAGTGGCACCGATCTCTCCCCCTCCTCCTCCTCTTCCCTCCCTTCCTTCCTCCTCCCCCTCCTCTTCCCCCAGCCCGTGACCCGACACGCGGCCGTTCCAGGCCAGCCAGGAGCAGGAAGGAGGGAAAGGCGCAGTGACGTGTGAGACGCTGGCGACGACCTACGCCCCTCGGGGCAGAGGCCCCGCCCATCCGTGCAGCGGAGCGCTTTGCGCAGGCGCGTCCCGTCACCCGCAGCACACACCGTCGACCTGCGCGCTACCAGAGTGACGCGCCGCCGCCGTCGTTGGGGAGATCCGTGGCACCCATGGCTCCCAAGAACCAGGTGAGAGGCGCCTGGCGCGCGGCGATCCAGGTGGGGGGAGGCGAGCCGCTGAAGTCACCTCTCTCCTCTTGCAGCTGTCCAGCATGGCGCGGACCCCCCCTATCGGGTCCTCTGCGGACCCGGCTCCACCGTCGCTTTCTTCGTCGACCGTGGACCTCATCCCGCTGGACGGCGCCCTAGCCTCCTGCGGGCCTCCTCTGCCTCCGCGCCGGAAGAGGGGCGGTGAGTCGCCCCTTCCTGCGTCCGCCCTTCGGGGGTGAAGGGGGAAGAGGGTTGCAAGAAACGGTCGCCTCGGCGACGAGCCGGTCCTCAGCGCCTCTTTCTCCACTCTTCCCCTTCCTCTCAGGGGCCGCAGCCCCCCTCCGGAGGAGGGCACTCCGGATCTCTCTGGCAACTGCTAAGGCTTTGGGGGTCGTCGCCTGCCTCTACGCCTTCACCTGCTCTCTTCAGCTACTGGGCGTCGCCTTCCGGCTGCTGGCCGGCCAGGCGACCGGTGAGTCTCCCGTGCCAATAGGGTGGAAAGAGGAGACGACGCCCCTCCCCCAGGTACCTTCTTCGGGGGCGGCAGCGAGCTGATGCGCCACCCCCTGGTGGGCGTCGTGCTGGGCGTCGTAAGCACCGCGCTGCTGCAGAGCTCTTCGGCCGTGACGTCGATCCTCGTCAGCATGGTGGCGGCGGGAGGTGCGGACGCCAAGCGGCCTCTCCATCGCATCCCCCCGCGCGGGGGGAGGCGGCTCGCGCGCGGCGGTGCCGGCTGCCTTTGAGCTCCTCTCCTACCCCCCAGTGCTCACTGTGCGAGAGGCCATCCCCATGGTGATGGGTTCGAACGTCGGCACGTCGGTCACGAGCAGCTTCGTCGCCATGACGCAGGCCGGGGATCGCGAGATCTTCCGCAAGGCCTTCGCAGCGGGGGTGCTGCACGACGCCTTCAACTGGATGAACGCTGCCGTATTCCTCGTCCTGGAGGTGTGCACGGGTGAGGCGGGCGGGAAGGGTCAGGGGTCAGAAATTGCGCCTCCTCCCGCCCTTCCTCCTGCTGGCGAGGAACGCTCGGGGTCACGAAACGCCCCGCAGGGCTGCTGGAGAAGATGACGGGCGCCATCGTGGGAGCAGCGGGCGCGGGAAATGCCTCCTCCACCACCGTCTCCAAGGTGCGGCTGCTGTCCGCGCTGACCGACCCCCTGCTGGACCGCGTCGTGCAGGTCGGCGGAGCGGGGATGGGGGGATGCGGAAGATATCCAGAGGGACGGTGGCGCTCTCTCTCCTCAGCTGGACCTGAAAGCCCTGGATCCCGTCCGGGAGTCTTTCCCAAGCGACAACCGGACGTCCCTGCTGCGCGCAGACTGCGGAGGGGCACCTTGTGAGTGGGCGGGCGGGGAAGCGCAGGGGATCCCCACGCCCACGCACCTCAGGCAGATTCCTCTTCGCCGCCGTCCCCTGGAGCGATGCCGCCATCGGCGCCGTCCTGTTGTGCGCCTCGCTGCTGGTCCTCTGCCTGTGCCTCCTGGGCATCGTGAAGATCCTGACCAGCGTGCTCAAAGGTAAGCGCTGGTGACCCCTCACCCTTCCACTTCCCCATTTCCTCATTCGGGAACCCTGCGATCTTTCCCCTCCGGCATGCCTCAGGCAAGATGGCCAGCGTGGTGTTGCGGACTTTGGACTCGGACATCCCCCGCGCACCGTGGGTCACGGGGTACCTGGCAATGCTGGTGGGCGCCGCACTGACCGTCCTCGTTCAGTCCAGCTCGGTGTTCACGTCCGCGCTGACCCCCCTGGCCGGCCTCGGGGTCGTCTCTCTGGAGAGGGTCTACCCGCTCGTGCTGGGCTCCAACGTCGGCAGCACCACCACCGCCCTGCTGGCGTCCCTGGCCGCGCCTCCGGAGCGCTTCCGGCCCGCCCTGCAGATAGCCCTTTGCCACCTCTTCTTCAACATCTTCGGCGTCCTCGTCTTCTATGTGGTGCCTGCGACCCGCCTGCCCCTGCCCCTGGCGCGGGCCGTGGGCGCCGCTGTGGCGCGCCGCCGCTGGCTCGCCTTGGTCTACCTCTTAGGTGCCTTCGTCCTCCTGCCGGCGCTCGCCTTCGCCCTATCCCTTGCGGGTACCGCAGCCCTGGTCGCCACCGGCGGCACTCTCCTCGCCGCGGGCACCACCATCGCCCTCCTCGCCGTCCTGCAGAGGAGACGCCCCCGGTGGCTCCCGAAGCGTCTCCGCTCCTGGGACTTCCTGCCGCTGTGGATGCGCAGTCTGGAGCCGGTGGATCGTTTCGTCTCGCGGATGGCGGCGTGCTGTCAGCGGTGCGCCACGCGCCGCCACCTAGACTCGGGCGGTGCGCACTCATAAACGCCTCCTTTGGCGTCCATTCCGGTGTGCCTTGGGTCGTCAGGGATGCCTTCTGTTCGGACCCCCTGGCTCCCGGTCGCGTCCGTCTTCCCCACAGGGGCGAACGCGTCCCCGTTGGCCGCAGCCGTTCGCTTCGGACGCGCGATCCCAGCTGCGGCTTCGATTCTCACCCTGGAGCGCCGGGGCATTTGTTCTTCAGAATAAACCATCTACAGAATCTGTGGCTGGACGAATGGTCCAGCCACGCGCTAGTTGTGCAAAGCCTGCCGAGTCACCAGTTCGCAGACGTCCACCTCGGCAGCAGAGGGGAGAGAGCATAAACAAAAAGGAAAAAAAATTAAAAATAAATAAAAGAACTGGGAGAGCGCGGGAAAGGACCACAGTCTGCTGGGAGGGTCCGTCGCATCCTCTGGAGGATGCTGACAAGCTCTTCCTGTGTGTTAACTTCCAGACTTGGAGCCATCGCGTCGTCATCCTCTGGAAGCGGACGGCGTATTCGCTGGCATCCCTATCGCTGGAACCTTCCGTTGCATTGCTCTATGCAGCGACGATCCCACGTAGGCAGCACAGGGCTGCAAGAGAGGCCGCTGGCCGAAGGACTTCGCGAACAAAGAGGGGTGTTATAGCGTCTCTGGGGTTGCTACAGGGGGTTCCCAGGGCTGCGGCAAAGCGTTCCCATGGGGACCGGAGGGCAACACAGTCCACTAATAGGTGGAGGAGGGATTCTCGCTCCCCGCACCTAACACGATTGGGGTCAACACCCCCCGCGTCCAGTGGTGACGGCGTGCATTGCATGGGAGACCACAGTGCTTTACCAAAAGCGCCGACTGCTGCCACTTCATGGGGAGGGTGCGCGTGTCCATGAGCATCGGGGCCACTTCAGATGTTCCACCCGAACATCCAGCAGCTCGCCCCAGCGCAAGAGTCGATGTGGGGTGTACTCGGGTTGCAGCGTTAGTCAGCTGACCTGTTTTTCCTTCCCCGATCCACTTCTCCTTCCCGGAGATTCTAATGAAAACCTCTTATTTTGCCGCGATGTCGCTGCTTAGATGTTCCCTGAGGGAGGGAAACGCCGCAGCAAGGGAAGTTCTTCCTGCCCACGCGCTTTTGGGGGGATCCTCCAGGATCTCTTGGAGCGTGCGGTTGTGCCGCGTGAACAGGAATCTTCTCACCTGTTCCGCGCGGTGCTCGTGGACCCTCGCCCACAGGCGAACGGTTTCCTGAAGCTAGGCACTACCGTTCGCGGGGCGGATGGAGATCTATCCCAAGTTGGTCCTCGCGAGTTTGACTGCCCTCCGAAACTGTAGTTCGAAGTGGCAGATGGGGTTTCGGAGTGCAAGATAGGATGATAGTCCCACGTTGCCGGTGGCCTGCTCGACGACGAGATGTGCAGGGACGCACCAGGTGGTGCTCCAGTTCTTCGCCATGAAGTCAACTATCCGGAACTGGAGCTGACACTCCAGCCGCCCCAGCGCCAGGGGGTCGAGACCACCGTCCCGACGCGGAATGCACAAGTCCACAAGTAGGATCTTGGGGCCTCCCTCTACCCCAAAGGCCGATCCTCAGAGGTCCTTCTCCCGCTTTTTTATCTCCTCTGTGGGGGGACAAACAAGAAGCAAGGGCCCAAGGAGGGGGTCCATGAACGTGCTCCACACTGTGGCCCGTTCCGGAAGGAAAAACCTGCCACCTTGGAACGGACCGATAGCCGTCTCAGACTTCTGAAGGCACCTGGACCACGCCATAATCCCCCAACGGCACACCGAGGTACTTAAAGTACCGCACCGGGAGGATCCCCAAGCGGATTCACCTGCCCTCAGGCCGCACCACCGCCATCCCTAAGGGGGAGAGGCGATGGTGGCTCATCGGCGGGGCGTGTGACCTCTTAAGGGTGGGGGCGGAGCTGGCGGGTCAAAGGGCCGCCCCGCCGAAGGAGAAAACCTGGTCCTCCCGCCACCGCCGCCACCGGAGATGGTGCCCCCTCTCCTCCACTTCGACGGTTCTACGCTCCCCCTCGGGAGGAGTCGAGTCCGCCCTTTCGGGCGCGTGCACAGCCGACCGAGTCGCCGAAGACGTCGCTCGCATCGCGAACATACCCTCGCCGACGAAGTCTGGCAGACGCGGTTCCGATCGCTCCCTGGGCGCGGCGGGCGGCAGGGCGCGAAGATGCAGCTCCGAGGCCTGGCCACTGTCCTCGGAGGTGTCGTGGGCGGCGCGTCTGCCTGCACCGGCCCTTCCTTCCCTCCGAACTCGATTCCACAGGGGAAGGTTCCTCGCCCTTTAGCTGAGACCGTATCCCGAGCGATGGATGCCCGCTCCCCTCCTCTCCTCCGCGGCATGCTCTGGCTCGGCAGAAGGAGGGGAGGCACGGAGGCAACTCGGGAGCGACAGTGGCCCCCCTTCTTCCGCGCGTCCCTTTGCCTCCCGGGCGGTTCCTTCTTTCCCAGGAGAGCAGAATGGGATTTGCCCGAGTAGCACCCTCCTTCCCGCCTGCCTGCCTTCCAGCCTCAGTCGGAACGGCGCGCGTCGGCCACATCCGCGAAGACCGCCTCTGGCCCTCCTTCCGATTCGGCGGCCCCTGCCAGGCTGCGCCTCTCGGATCTGGGCGCGCGGAACATCCTGGGAAGGCAGGAGAGGCCGTGGAGATCGAGGAGAGCGTGTAGCTCGGAGGAGATTCCGCCAGGAGGCTGCATGCGGAGTCCGCCGGGCTCGGGAGCGGCCCACGCCTCTTTCTCACGACGTAGCCGAGTCCGCGGTCTCTCGAAGGTCCCCACCCTTCCCCCCCCCCTTAGCTTCGTGATGTCCGCCTTCCGGGACTCACCGGGCGCATCCCGGAAGCCGAGATCGCGTCGGGAGAAAATCCCTCCCGCCGGATTGAATCGCTCGAGGCGAGCCGATGGCTCCCGCTCGCCTTCGGTCTGCGGCAGCCCCGCTCCTGAGCGCCGCCTGTACCTTTCCTCTCCTCCGAGGTTCGGCGAAGGTCCCCTCCCCTTTTTCGCCAGCAACCGTGCGGATTCCTGTGAAAGATCCCTAACTGGGTCTCATCCGAGAAACGATCCCCTCAACAACCGGAGGAGAACCCTAAAACGGACCCCCGCCCTGGTTGTCTCCGGAGAAACCCGCTCCCCATTTCCTCCTCCGAAGGGAACCCGGGAGGGGTGCCTCCCGATTTCTCTGCAGGGCGCTTGCCGAAGGGAGTAGCGCGTTTCTTCGCACCCTGGAGGGGCGACTCCCCGGGGGGGCATCAACAAGCTCCGTGGTACGCGATGGAGGAGCAGCATCATCTCCATATTCGGGAGAGATAGGCTGTGCGCCACTCGGCGCCACCCTAGTTGGAGGTCCCGTCGATTTGCGGGAAGGTGCGGGAACGTTTCTCTTCCTCCGCATCTTTCACAGTGGGGGCACCTAGTTTCCCCAGCGGAAGGCGTGGGCCGCATCGGCGGCCGTGCGGCACCAAATGTGGCCGGTTCGAATCCTGCCCGGGGTGGGAAGGGGTGACGCCCAGAAATGGGGGGTGCATTGTGAGGACTTCAAGTGCCCTCCCCCCATCCCTCTGAAGGATGGCGCTGGTTGGCCGATTCGGGTGCAGAGGCACTGGTGGACGCTGGATGCTCCTGCTGACCGGGAGGAACTGGAAGTCGACCTTCCGGGGCCCTTCCAGGACATCAAGCAGCCCTCCAGGGTTCCCACCCCGGTTGCAAAAATGGGTCTCCCCTATCCTCAAGAGGGGACCCTTCAGAGTGCCAAAAGTGCGCTGCTCCCTTCGGAGAGCGCCCTGCAGAGGAATCGGGGGCGCTCCTCCCGGGTTTCCTTCGGAGGAGGAGCAAACGGGGAGCGGGCACCTTCCGGGAGGTTTCTCCGGCTCCCCCTTTCAAGCGTAAGAGGAACTGATCCCTCCGGGTCCTTCCTGGATTCTACAAGGTGGCACCACTCTGGGGTCACTCCCCATAACTGGGAGAGTCAACACGCACCCTCGAGTGTCGTGGGCGGTGTCCAAGAGAGCTTCGCGAGCCCCCCGTAGGGAGGCGGACGGGTGTTCGGCACTTCTTGAGAGCCAAAAAACAAAAATTCATGCCGCTGACTGCCCTGCTTCGCCGCAGTGACCTTCTCTCTCGCCACGTGCTGGACCGCAAGAGCAGCGTGTTTGTTTGCGTGCAAAGAGGCGCCCCGGAGCAACCGGGAATCAATTCACGCCCGACTTCCGGTTCCGCTCGTCTCCCCCTTTTGTGTAGTCGGTCTTCCCAGCGCGCTCGGCGCCACCCCTCTGTTGTGCAGCAGCTTGGGGGTTTCTTCCATGGCCTGCACTCACGGATTCAGGAGCCCGCGGCGAGCGGAGGCGGTGGATGGAACCCTCTCTGCCAGTACCGGGTGCCGCCTCCTTGCGGAGTCGTCCCTCTGTCCCGGCAGGAGATGCGGTGGCCTTCAAACACTGACCTCCACCTCTGACTCCGCGCATCTCCACCTCAGCTCGAATCTTAACGAAGCGAGGCGCCGAGGCGACCAGGAAGTGCGGCAACGCCTACGCTTCGGAACGTCGAGGCTCTTGCCACGGGAACGATGGGAACGCCACAAGGCGTGGGGCGAGAGGAGCGAGGAAGCTCTGCAGCTAGGGAACAAGTGACGTGGAAAGCAAGGTTGGGGTGTCCCAGTTGGGCTGAAAGCAACGGACACCAAAGAGAGAGCCCTGGTCGTTGCTGTAGGCAACTCTCAGATTCGAGAAACACGGGGGAACTGGTGTCACGCAGCCATGACGTCGGAGGCGTTCAGCAATAAGATGCGTCACTTCGCACGTCACGTTCCGGTTGTGACCAGAAGAGGACGGAAAGCGAGGGGACGCAGCGGTGTCAAACCTTTGTTGAAACGCGCTAGGGGCTTTTTTCACGGGGGACCTATTTTGGTGGAGAGCGCATCGGCAGGGAGGCCTCAAGAGGAACTGGGGCGATGGTCCTCGGGTGAGGCGCAAAGCGAAAACGACGGCCCATCCAGATCAAGGTATCCAGGAGCAACGAATTCGGCAAGGAAGCTCGTTGGAAGATGCCTGAAAAAACTTCATTCGCTCGCGGAGTCTCCTGCTGCGAGGACCAACTGCCACCGGACCTTCTGGAACGTTTCCGCTCACCATCCATTTGAGCCCTGCGTGCTGCTTTGACATTATCACCATTCTGATTGGAATTGTTTTTTTCTTTCTTTTCAGACAGCATACGCGCTTCAGCCGTACGTTGCGCGGAAGCAGCCCTTCCACAGTTCCATTTCGCTTTTTGGCGCTATTTCGCAGAGGGTGAGCGACCAACGCGCTCTTCCGTGCCTCACCGTCATTCGGTTGACGTCGTCTCGGGAGCACCCCCCCCCCCCCATTTCTTCGAGTTTTGCTGAGGACATCCGCGAGAAACGCGCGTTCCAAGCGTTCCACCGAGTCCAGGGAATCACCTCGCCAGGCGATTCCAGGAAATCTTTTTCTTGCGTCGCGTGTTTACCGCGGCCCTCTGTGCTCGCAGCGGCAACTTCGTTTCTTCGGGCCGCGTCGCTGCGTTCTTCGCTTTGGCCTCTAGTCCAAACCATCAGCAAGTGAGGACCCGCTCTCCCATCCACCTGTGCCCACACTTCCCAGAGTAAATCATGGATTTACGCTGGAAACACAAATCGGAAGCAGTTTTATCATAGAAGACCCAAGTTCCGTCTACAAGCAGAGATTTCTCGAGGCTCCCTACGTGCCCATCCAGTTGCACGCTGGACTGCTCCTCCTGACGTCTGATGAGGAGGAAACAAGGAAGCTCCTTTGAGTGACATCCCAATCGCAACGTGGGATCCAAACTGGAAGCAGGCTTGCCATAGTTCCAACTTTACGAATGTTTTGATTCCGATAGATAAAAAAAAAAAAAACAGGCTACTCTGCATGAATAAGGATACCAACAACGAAAAACACGTAATACGAACCTGTTTGCTGATGTCCACTTCACTTTCACAGATAATAATACTAATGATAATAACAGTTTATGTTCCGCAATCGCAATTTCTAAATTTCCTGCGCCTCCGTCCCCTGACCATACCATGCTTGACTCGGTGAATCTCTGCCACCCATCTTCTGCACCATAGCATGCGCAGTCGTGAGCTCTACGCAAGTACCCCGGAAGACGGCAGCTAATGGGCAGTGACGAGGACCACGAACAGTAATTAAATTGCGGTTGGTGCGGGGCGTGGCTTTGGAGAATGCGCGCGTGCAGTCCGAGCTGACGGCTCGAAGCTGTGCTTCGTCGGTTAGTTAGGACTGCCGATGGCGCCGTTTCGAGAGGACCCGCAAACGCCCCAGAGGGCATGGAGTCTGAAAGACCGGATGGTGCTACACCTAATGGTACATAAGGGCAATGTGAAAAGCGCCCGTGCGGGCTAATGGGGCCGAACGGGGAGAAGGGGCGCATGGAGCTGGAAGCAGACGACGACGCAGAAGAGGAAAGTCGACGATGCCGATGAATCGCTGCTGACAATCAGTTCGCCGTGCACAGCCTGAAGGCTTTCCCATTATCTGAGGAATCATTTAGAATTGCAGAGTCGTTGAATTCCGATTCATAAATAGGTGTATTTTGATTCCCACCTACAAAATCCACAGGTGGTACGCCAACTATTTGGATTATTATTCTGTGGAAAGGTCACACGGCACGCACCACCAAATCCCGGTCGTTTGTGTCATGTTTCTCGGTCGCGGACGGAGGATGTGATGATTTTCTCCGCAAACGTTTGCGTCCATTCTGCCACGCTTTTTAAAAAAATATGAACAAATAATGCACCGCCGTGCTTCCTGCGTTTTCAACAGCACTTTTCGCAACCTCAAAAACGACCCCTCAATTCGACCACGAGAACTTCACGAGGCCAAAGACGGAAACCATCACCGATCCTCCGGTCTGCGGTTGCACCTTTGCACACACATCTTCAGTTCCGGTGGCAGCATGTGCAAAACGTCCTGAAACTGAACTGTTGCATCCGAGACAAACAACTGAGGGATGAAATGACTATAATTGGCTACAAGCTGGAACTACTGCCCCGGAGAAGCAACCGAGCATCCGTTTCGACTTCGCCCCATCCGAAGACGATTCAAAAACCCCGTAGTACTAAGTCGTGAACGGCAATCGAGTAATGCACACATAAACAAGCTCCATGCTATCCATTTCTTCCTGATGCCACGTCCACGGAGAGCAAAAATGTCCTGATTTGCATTGGGGTCAACTTCACAACGAAGTGAGGCTTCATCCGATAGGCAGGGAGTTTCCGCTCTCTTGCGTGGTGCTGCAGGTTGCCACCGAACTGCCACGTTTCGTGCACGCGAAGGTTGCCGTCTAAAGTCAGCTCCTCGACACCCTGCACCTTCCAACGCGGAAATACGGATCTCAAGTCGACATAGACTGGCTGAGAGAGTAACCTGTCCTCGTCTTTGTCGAAATAGTGTTCCAATCGAAGCAGCACTTTGGAGTCGGAGAGCCTTTCCAAGGTCAGAATGTGCACATTTGGAGGCAAGGTGCTGATGCCAGAGTGCTACGGTTGAAAACCGAGTTTCCATACATACGTATCTCTCACTAACCTCTTGAGATTCTGAAAGAATGCTCTTTGCAGTTGCTGAACTAAAAATCAGTAATGGCGGTAAGTGCTGTTGCAATGCCAACGGGCGGTACGACTTTGCTGCATCCTGTATAGAAGTCAGTAGTATCAGATGCTTCCCCCGAACAACGACGCCGGTACTGTAAGCTGTGTCATTCAGGGCTTCCTCAACACCAAATGCATCATCATGCAGAAGCTGACGATGTAACATCATTTCTATTTCTCCATCCTGCAGGCTTGTTCCCCCTTGAGCACGATCCGTCAAAACAGTGAGCCGCAGATCGCGTTTTTCGTCAGAAATTGCCATATGTGAAGTAACGGGGAAATAATTGCCTGAAATAGGCTCTGTAACATTAAGGTGCCAAGTTGGTCTAAAGTCTCGACGGCGTCTCAAGATCTGCCTTCCATTGGCATCTGTATAAAAAAAACCATGTGTTTCGAGATCCGAAGTGAATCTACTGATGATTTCCTTGCCTTGATGGTCTCTTTCATGGAAAAAAAAAACGTATCTAGGAATGTAACAATCTCACGTAAGTACATACTCTACAGGAACTGGCCCTATCAACCAATTCAGTTCAATGGCAGGACTGTCCCTATAAACACGAATCGATTGTTTTAGCCAGCTATTGAAAACCTGATGGACTTCTTCAACTAGCTCACCTGTGCATATAAGACACAGTCAAGATGTTTCAAGAAAATCAACAACTACGTACCTCTAGTAACAGTGGTATTAACCTTTCCTTCTGGATGTATGGCTGAACCGTTGGGGCGAAAAATGTATGCTCCAGATGCCCTGAACTCGGCTTTACTATTATTTCCGCTCATAGCTTGATACCATAAGTATCCCTGTCTGACAAGGACGTCAACATTGTCTACTTCCACAGATCGCATATGGTGGGTTTTGCCATCGAAGAACACTCGAAGGTGCTGAAAGACAAAGAAAGTAAACTGCATCCTCAAGATTCATCAATGAGAAAACTTCATATGCTACAAACAAATAAGATGCGCCTTGCAACTTCTAGTGATCTAATTTAAGTGATGCCATTAAGTCTTTTGTTTCCCATCTTCACTTTGCACAATCAAGTCAGGGAGTCTGCAGCTTTCCCCACGTAATCCTTTAGTTTATAGTCTCATTTATCATTCAGGCATTCATATTTAGAACTCAAGTTCCCATTTCTCCACAGGTAAAGGCTTACTGCAAACATTTCTCAAAACAAATACAGAAGCTAGCAAACAAATAAAGATGGTGTGGCCTAGACGTAATTTGAGATGTTTGTTGCTCATAACTTGTCTCTACACATTTCTTCAAGGTCAAGCTTTTCATGCCTATCTTCCTTTCTGTGACTTTGCATTCCAATATCTGATTTTTTTGGTAGTTCTTCCTTACACTAATACAAATGCCAAGGTCTTGCAGTATTTCTGAACCCAATTCATCTTGCAGTTCTTGCTCCGATCAGCTCACTTTCAGCATTTAAAATCTTGACTCCGATCTACAAACTACGCTGTCCCATATAACTGTCACAAAGGGCATGGGGGAGGATTAAAAAAAGTGCGTAAGCACATCCAATTCTTCAAAAAATTATTTAAAGCTTTTCAAATTACAATTATGGCTTCAAACCATTACGTCAGAGAATAGTTACATTGCATTTTGCTTTATCTGCAATGCACCTCCAATAGCTTTTTGACAATACAATGTGCAACGAGATGTAACAACACTGAAAATACCCAACGCTGCTGCCAAAAGTTTGGAATGATTTGCCTCATTAGATCAACAGCGCATCCCCAAACAATCTGTTGCTAATCATGGCAGAGTTGATCATCAATCCTTTTTTGCATTTCCTATGCTTATTAGTAGCTCTTCAAGAGGAAACTAAACACTGAACAGTTGCAGAAGCAGGAATTTTAACTCTAGAAACATTATCTAAACTAATGAAATTAGAAAACTGAATCAGCTTATCTCTCCTCTGAAATGATGTT
Source organism: Raillietiella orientalis (assembly GCA_036172245.1). NCBI lineage: Eukaryota > Metazoa > Arthropoda > Ichthyostraca > Raillietiellida > Raillietiellidae > Raillietiella > Raillietiella orientalis. Next base: position 248,804 of record JAYWIR010000055.1, on the reverse strand, counting down.
AATCATCAATCGCATTGAGAAAATGCTTTTGCATGCCTTGCTAAATTGTGTATGCAAACTCAGGTAATTATGTTTGTCAATGAAAAGCTTGAAAAATTACCGAATTCTTTACGCTGAAATCTTCAAGAGATGCCATAGTGATGGCTTGCACAGACTGGACATTACTTTGCTTCGTTCTTTTAATTAAAAACCTTTGGTACCCTAAGGGAAGTAGAAAAGTTTGAAACACAAGTTCAAAAGCAGCTTTGCTAGTTCTTCCTGGTATTTGGGAAATCCATTCTTGTATGGGATATAATTCGCTCTGTAGTAAATTCCCTATGTTTTTTTTTTGTAAACTTCAAATAACTCCAGTAATGGGTTACCTTGCAAATCAAAAACAGCATAAGCATGATTGCTGGGCACTGGCAATCGAACATAATATTTGTAACTGTGGCCCAAAGGGTTATACACTGTCAAAAGAAAATTATCCTCGGATTCTGATATTTGACACTGACTAATATTCAACTGAAGGCAAATACCACTTTTGAAATCAACTGGGGTGTGTTTGCTAAAGTGCAGTATCATCAAACTGGGTGAAAAAATGTTGTACTCACTTAAGTGTGTGAGTTATTACATCTTGACAAGCAGCAATGCCTTTCATAGCCTTGACAGCATAGTCAGCTGCAACATATTGTTTGCTTGTGCCTGTAATGGCATCATGATGTTGAAGAATACCCATAACATTTCTCATGATGTGCAATGCTCGTTGATCTTCAGTACTAGGTGTAGCAAGTTGTTGACACACCTGATGTACCTGGTTCGTCAATTTCTCTAAATATTTCAAAGTAGGACGAGAGGTGAAATAACCAGTCCAATATGCATGAGCATCACTAGCATAGGGGAAGAAGTCATCTTGCTTTAAAGGTAGGGATATGTTGGCCTTACTCAGACCTTCCAAGTAGCATGAAGGTGTTGAGTACATCAAATGATAACGATCACTCTTTGCATTCACATATCTGAAGTTGATCATGTGTGAGCTATTTTTCAGGCTGCCTTACTTGATCAATTTATCCAAATTTTTGTACCAGGTGTTTGCATTCTGGTATTGGAAATCAGATCCCATTGTCACAATGAGATGACCACTGGCATACCAATGAGAATACTGATTTAGCTGATGTATAAACTTTTGCACCTAGAAAAAACATTCTGATTCCGTAGAGATGCTATTTTTCTTGTGTAAAGGTTAAGCATACCCTCTTATCAACATTATAATCTTCTAAAAGAGGATCATCTTTTATAGGACTGCTGTCACACAGAATATCAAAACAGAAACCTTGAGGAGGACTATATCCATCAGGAAGAACTCCAGTAAATATCCTAGAACTTTCACCTTCATAAACTATGCCCCTGGCTACTAACTAAAATTTTCTATTAACCTAGACTTCTGCTTCCTTCCCATATCATCTCCAGGGTTTTTGTTTTTCTTCGTAGTTTCCTATCCATATAGTCTATTCTTCCAAGAAACAATCCATCAAACCCCATGGAAGCAAACAGAGAAGCTTGTTCTTGTGAATGGCCAAATGGGTCAATTTGCCATGCAACTTTAGGTCTTCCACACGTCCCAAAAGTATGATTCAGCATTCTTAAGATTACATAACAATCAGTGCACAACTTTCGGTAAACAAAAGTTTTAAAAAAAGCATTGTAAAATCAAACTTTGCTCTCTGATCCACAATTATTTAAAAACCAATCTAAGCTCTGGGAAAACTGTAAAATTCTTTGAGAACCATAATAATTTCCTTGATATGACTAGATAACTACCAGATCAAGAAACTTTGATTCTTTTCCAAATCACTTCCGATTCACAAAAAATCTTGCATTTAAGTACTTTGATTCAAATGAGATCAAACAACAGATACACCAAAATTGAGAGAGACTGAGAGAAAATATAAGGCTGTTTACATGTATTTGAATCTCATTCGTTTCCTATAAAAAACAAAATCTCTACCTCAATCCCCATGACATCTGATCAATTATGGATTGATAATGAGTTGTAGCTTCATCGTTCATGCTCCAGCCACCACCAACAAACTCTAGCTGGCCTGACTTGACAAGCTGTTGTACAGTTTCCTTGGTACGTTCATCCTGTTGTCTCCACCAGTATGTAAAAAAAGCAGTTTCCACATATATAAACCTAATAAATATTAGATAGAAAATACTTTGGAAAAACAAAGGAAAGGTGTACATTATATATTTGGTTCATACAAAAATGTGAGACTTGAACCAAAAAAACAAGCTTTTTGGTAATTCTCAACCACAACAATTTCAACTTATTTATCCAAAAATGAAAATTTAATTTTGGAAGGGGCCTGAAGCTCTTTAGCTTGTTTAGAAACCTCATAACTTGAAAAAAGAAATTCATTATTCTGCAAAAGATATTCAATACATTGCATCTTACCAGTGCCAGTCTTACTTAAAGTCCATCTATGTGATGGTAATACCTATCTATAATACTGAGGTGTCCTATATGCCTACACACAATGCACTGTAAATCAAACAAGGCAGCAATATTGGTCTCACTATAAAAATCATCTCTGATAACAGCAATAAAGAAAACAGAAAGTACCACTCTTGAAACCATGAATCCTATTAGACATTTCTTGACTGCAGATAGGAAAACATTCACTTATGGTAGGAAACTTTCTTTCAAAATGGAATAAGTACTATAGTTCAATCAACAAAAAATTGCTTTATTCAATAAAACACACACAAAAAACCAACTATATTTCAAGACAAGAACCAAATGAACAAAAAATTAGTCTATAAACCCTTACACACAATTGCTCACAGAATATCACATCAGAATAATCATTGATGAAATTTAATCATCAGGTTAAACATTAATGTTTGAAAGTACTTTTTAAAAAACTGATATTAATTAAATGCATGGACTTCAATAAAATTAAGATTTCACAAGCAAGTTTACGGCTGCTTCAAAACAGAAACCGTATTTAAGAACTTGGAATAAACAAAACCTTGAATGATTACATAAAAGCTGCACGCAGGTTTCCGCACTATTTCCATGCTCAGACTTAATTTCGGGGCATTAATGACATTCTGGGATAAATATGCAGTTGACAGTGGTAAAAGAATAAGAACTAAAAACCGAAAATTTTGTGCCATAGTCGTTTCAAAAAGTTCGAGATACCAGTTATAAACTGACATGCTCGTTTATTACATCTACAATTTATTTTCGTTAGTTGCTTGTAACCTATCTTATTCTAGTCTTCACAGTAAGTACAAATACTTGGTTTCAATGGGGAACCTGTCTCACTCTATTCACTTACACTCATTCTTCTTCTGACATTCTTATGCTTATCAGATATTCTCTTTTTTTGTGTGTAGTGCACCAAACAATTAACACTATAGCGTTTAGCTCTTCTCTAATTCCCAATTTTGGAAATGCCCAAGAAGACAAACTTCTTGGAGAGCCATGGAGCGAGCAACAATCTTTGAGGGCTGTAATACGAAATTTCTCATGACATGAGAAAAATTTAACATTGTTCAATGTTTGATTGGCCAGTCTGTTCAATAATATTCGACTATCGGTAGAAAAATCAAGGAAACTATACTTTGGATTACATCATTCTGTTCGACATATCCAAAGTGAATCGGGGTGTGGGGAGACCTCACCATCCAGAAATGGACGTTTGTTCCAAGTTCAAGGGTGTTCACTCTTTTTGGGGGGAAACTCTTTTGTGTGTGTTTGCGGTTCACGTGATTCTCTCCCTCTCTTTTTGTTTTTTTTAAATAAGAAACGGAAAAACTTTGGAACAACATTGCAACGCGACACATTTAGGATGCGCGCTTGCAGAGAAACGCATGCGCTGTCGCCTGCGATAACGGAGATACGCAGCGACTCAGTCGCACACTGCAGGAATCAAACTTGATATATAAAAGGTAAAGCTGATAAGGACATACGAATGACCAACCATGAATAATTGGAAACAGGGCTCAGAAAACCTTTTTTTCTTTTTTTTTTCCTGACGAGAACACACATATCTTACCTTCTGGAAGCATTTTTCGTTAACTCCGTGATAACCGAATCCAAAATATATTGCACCCCTGCTCTTTGATTGGCTTGCCGATCTACAGCCCACTCACATAAAATGCCAAAATGAAAATAAAACTCGTTACCTCCATAATAGTACTCATCCACGGTTTTTAGCCAACCGAGGTCATCATGTGTATGACAGATCAAGTGAACATTTATTTTCCCAGAAACTGCCTCGGGGCATACCTACGATGCCGTGAAAACGTGACACCTGGAGTCGTACTGACCTTATCGCAGGCGCGCAGCTCTTCAGCGAGCGAGGACAGCATCAGTCCCATACACAGAAAACTGCATATCTCGGGCACTGATCTCAAGTTCATTTCTATCGTTGGCTACTGCTTACACCCTGAAAGATGCATTAAAAGTGAAGATAGGAATTGCTTTTGCTTCTCTGAATTCATTGATAAGGTCCAGACAGGCCAAGGAGCACCCCTTTCCCACAACGTGCCGCATGACCACTCAAAAAAATGAGCCTTAGGTCACAATTCGACATAAGCAGAGTATCAGTTTCTTAGTGAACTTTTCACATTATATGAATACCTTTCGTTTCACTGGTCCAGCCAGTAGAGGGGCAGCAGGTACACATCGGCGAGATCAACGAACCTCGTAGTAAGGAGGTTAATTACAATTTTAGAAAATTTTTGTGGGACACGCAAGGAAAACGCTAAGAACTGCAGGTCCCCCACTGGCCCAAAGGATAGTGGTGGCACATTAACGTCAGAAACAACACAAATTTCATATTATAGTTTGGACCATAATTTCACAAAACAATCATCTATGATTCAATGAGCAAATGAATACGTAAGACGTAGAGATGAATGACCTCTCATCTTCTCCCCTACATTCTCACTTACTACAATTTCGATTCCAAAGGTGATTCATATGAAGATAAACGTCAAAAACCTGATCTGTTTTTCCAAGAAAAGTATTTGGTGTCTTTATAGTTAACTTTCACTCTTCACGTGGTGAGTCGACACAACCTTCATCACTTACTTGTACAAGTATTTCTAGCAGATGCCCATTCCTGGACGATGTTGGATGCTGAGATGCTGACGCTTAGATCTGATAAAGGTAACTGATATGAAATTTGATTGAACTCAATCTTGAGTGTAATCTGATCTTGCTTGTAATCTAATCTGATAACCTATTGTTTTTGTGTATGGTTTATCTGAAGCAGAGCTGAATGCGAGTACCAATTCTTCTTTCGTACAGTTAGCAGCACAGTTAACAAGCCAAAATTTTGTTTGAGTAGCAAACCTTTTGGAAGAAAAAGCTTTTGATTCTGCATTCAGCACCAAAACGGTTTTTTTATGAAAAGAGATCATGAACATGCATGCGTGAATACTAAACATGCATACTAAAAGAAATACTGATTCCGATTTGTCGTAATGAGAGTGACTGAGTTGCCATTTGTGTAAGCTGAAGTTAGTTGTGATAAGAGAATAAAAACTAAGCGCATTTCAACAAACATAGGTGTTTGAAATATACCATTTTGTGATTTAAAACGTATAATTAATAGAATTCAAGGGGACATCAAACGAACATCCAGATTCTAATGCAAACGTAGGAAAAGGTATGGAAAGTAATCCTGCTATGAATTCTGGTAAAAATTTCACAGCAAATACATTGACAGGTTCTCTGTTTTCCAATCATCCTGCAAAAATGGCAGATAGATCCAATGTTATTCAAGAGGGTTTTCCGACTAAGGAAACAAACCCTAAAGACAGCTTACTAACAGATTAAGGGTTCTCAAGACATAAATTTAGTGATTGATTTCTCCTGGCACATTCACATTCCTAAATTATTGCTTTTCATTTTCAAGGAATTTTTCTCTGCAAACAATGGCAACAGGCAATCCTCTAATAAGTCCATGTCAAATTGCTGGTCAGCACGGTTTCTCTTGAGAGTCGTGATTCTGGCTCACCATGATGGCGAGGCAGTACACAAGAAAGAGACGATCACACGGAAGAAAAACAATGATTGCTTTAATTAAAAGCAAATATGTTTTTAACATTAAATCATGATCGTTAAATCAAAAAAAAATAGAATATGTCAGCCTCAGTTAATATCACTCGGATTGATACCACATCTCCAGATACAGAAAGAATCTGTGCAGTGCTTTATAAAGCGACCGTTCATTTTAATCTTGGAACGGACGTCAGATTCCTGAAAAAGAGAAAGCTAGCGATTGGCAACAGAGATGCATGCAATTAGCAACAAGTCAAACAAGAGCAAAAGGATATGCAATCTATGCAGAATGCAGCCTTTGACCATGCTTAATGAATTTTCACACAAGTTTCACACAGTACTAATCTAGTGCAAGAGCTAAAAATTCTGCACATGGTGAAATGTATATAAGCTTTTACTATGTTACTGAACTGCAATTCAATTTTCAATTTGAATGAATTTTGATATTCAAGGATGAGGCGGCACATTTTTCTGACACGGAACACATTAAAGCTACTATTATAATCAAATAAGTGCACTTATTAGAGATAAAAGAACAATGTGCATCTTCATTCATCAGCATTTGTTTTCTCATAAACACCGCGATGGTAATTTAAACTACTGCACAAAAATTAGGCGAGAAAACAGAAAATAGAGAAAAAACGCTATTTGAAAAACAAAAGCTTCATACAAGCAACAGTTCGTACTTCCGTCTACTATCAACAGAGCTGTTAACTAAAAGGCAGCTCATTCATGTGATGTGTTAACCATAAAATGTAAGCGTGTGGACTAATCGACGTACATTTCCATTATGAAGAATTTCGGGTTTGTAGTTTGCGAAATGAAAAGTTTTAAGTCACAATTACAGTTTCCTGAAGGAACAGCTGTAGCTGAAAGTTATGTCATAAATGATACGAATGCTCCGATTGTACATTTAGATGTACATTTGATGATGGAAATCCTTTGAGTTCTTCTTTTTCTTCCGTCTTCGCTGTTTTTTCCTTCCAGCTTTTTTTTTTTTCTTCTTCTGGGTTTTCTTTTTTTTTGTTGCTAAGAGCCGTCGCGTGCCTTGCGACTCACGGTTAGACGACCTCACGACTCTTTAACACGATTTCATGCCACCCGCGGAGGGTGCGTGTAATTCTTCAAGGTAGGGTGTCCCCCGGGAGAGGTTCGCCCTAAGAATTCAGGAAGGGGCTCAAGAGTCCATTCCTCTCACGCCTGGGGAGAAATCGCCCCCGGAAAGAGGGAGGAAGATCGCACCTCCAGCCTGGTTGTCTCCGAAGGGGAACCCCGTTGACCATTGGGAAGTACAGTAACTGAGCCATCTAAGAGGTTAAATTCTTAAGAGCCAATCGATAATATAAAAACAAATGGTAATTATATAGAAAAGTCTTAACATAATTAACGTGCATCGACATAAAATAGTTTTAGTCAACGGAATCGAGAGAAACTACGCACAAAAAACTTCCAATTTAAAAAACTTTTCAATTTTTGAGTCAAAACAAGCATCCAATTGAATTTGTATAATGCAATATACGAACTTAAATTGGCACCAAAATGATGGGGAAAATTCACAAATACTCACATGAACAGATATCCTATACAGTTCAAGAATAAATGTTATGATAATATTCATTATTCTACAGTGTCTGAAAACTTATGATTTGCACCACTACCATCACCCAGGGAGGCGAACAAATAGCTCTAAAGACAGATTCTCTTGTGGAACCAATTTCAAGGAATATCAATATGCACTTTAAAGTTTCAAAAACCGCGGTTCCTAAGATCCTAATACATTCAGTATTTTTGAAATTTATTAACTTTAATGCAAAAATTCCGAAATATTGCATCAGGATTTTTGTGAACTCTCAAAGTAATAAAGAAAGATTAGAAAGAAGTGTGCATTCGTTTACCTTGAGACAACATTCATTTGTATTGATCTGGTAAGGATTATTTGGTAAAAGATATTATTGATGTTAATAATCACAAGCAAATAATCTAAATATCAGTATCTTCTGATAATTCCAGTCCTACATTCTTCTTCTTATTCGCGAAAAATCTGTAGTTTCATGTTTCATTTCTTAATGTGTTCGGGATGCATTTATCTGCAAGAAATTTTTGAAGTCTATTAGCTAAATCATGAAGAAAAAAATATCACCCGATACTGTATTCTGAGTAAATTAATATTTTGATCATCCAGAGTCGAAAAGAAAAGATAAATATAGTCCAATCAGCGGAACCCTGAGGAAGACTCGTTAATGTTATCTTAATGAAAAAAATCCAAAGTGAAAACTGTCCAGCATAGGAAGAAAGCTGTATTTACATTATAATTCAAAGGGTTTCCTCTCTTAAAAGATCATTTCAAAGTATCGAAAGACAACGAGAACTGGCCATTTGTTATGCCATGCTATGAGGATTCAGTGTTACATAGTTTCTTAGAAACTCAACATTAATTGTATTTTGATTGCATTTCCAGGTATGAAAAAGTAGAATGTATTTCCCTTTTTAATCTATCAAAATTCCGTAAAAAAAATGAAAAAAATTCATACTAAATATTGTGAGCAAATAAGAAAGAATTAATAAGAAGGAGGAAGAATCATGCAATTTCTCATGCTACTCTTATTTGCTTCATGTAATTTGCAATAAAGAAATGGATTAAATAACCTGGAACAATCAGCGTAAGGTATCATAAGTTTATGATCCTCTTGCAAATACTAGTGGCAAAGTTTTTTTTAGGGTATGACATACTTCTACTATTCTGTGTACGTTTAGCATTTGACCTTCTATATATCATTTGACGATGACGATGAAAATTAGATGCTCATTAGAGTCACCCATATCTCGTGATTTTTAAATAACGATGGAAAGTATGGAATTAAGTTGCTGAAAACTTGAAATGATTTTTTTTGATTTGTTTTGATCATTGATTTTGTTTTATATTGCTTTTTTTTTTCAATGCTATTACATGTAAATGATTATTGTTTCATGTAATTGATTGAAAATCAGCATTTCAAAGAAACTTTTCGTTAATATTAGACATTCTTACTTTGCCGGAAGCAGTGATTCGGATCTTATTTTACCTATGCTGATTTTGTTTTCGAGGAATTCAAGATTCCGGGTTGTTGAAATTGGCAGTGCTGAAAACGTTTTGGCAGGAGTCTGGTGGACAGGCACTAATCTGAAACCTGAAGGAACAGATGTCTTTTGATATTATTGCAGAGGATGAAGTCGTGAATTTAAAATAGTTTATTTGTGTCGTTATATCCAAAAATGCTTTTTTATGCGCTTGTAATAATTCCAAAGAGAGTAAAAGTAGAAGTGGATTTAAAAGAATGGCAGCAAGGAATATGCAGTATTTCCAGTATTTATCCGATGTCAAATTGGATATTTTTGCCCAGATAAGAATGCATTCCCCCAATAAGAACTGAGTTAAGCCGATATTCATGGATTTCTGTTTCGTGAAAACATTTAATACTGAATATTGAGTGTCGTAGTCTTGTAAACGTTAGAGTTCCAGTATCTCGTAAGCATTAGAAAATGAATCTTGTGTTGAACCTTTTCAGATTTTATCTAATGAGAGATCTGATTATTCCATCAGTAAGTCGGTTTTCACTGTCTTTTCGGGTGTTTATAAGGTTTGTGGTTTTGGGATTTAATTCTTTTATTGCGCATGTTGCTTTGAGGCATGAAAAATAATCAATAAAAGTGAATTCTGGGTACAGTCAATTTGGAGTATGTCACTGTCAATTCTGCATTAAAAATTCCACTTGAACGCTCCCTTGAGAAAAAATATGTAAACAATCATAATTTTGTGGAATACCTACCATTGACGTGTTTCCAAGGTCGATTCATTGAAACATACAAACAATTGGGCTGTCCTTGTGGATACTTCTCGATTTTGGTTCAACTATCGCCATGTGGCAAATGTTTTGTCAATCTATCATAGTGTAAAACGCCTTGGTATTCCAGATAGGTAGTCATTAGTGTTGCTTCATTGTATTATTGGCTTGCAGTCAGATCATTTTGATGATAGCAGATGATGTTGCCTGCAACCCACGAAATCCTCACCCTGGAACAGTATATAACAATGCTTTGAAGCACATCAATGTGTATGGTGATGATGTGGAAGTTGATTACCGTGGATATGAGGTTTGCACTTTGTGTTAGACGTGAACTGATTATGAATTACCACTAGAAATGTTAATTGAAAAACTTGAAACTGAGAAAAAATATCTTAAATAATGGGAATGCAACTTGTTTTTAAGGAAGCTCATCTGCATTCAATTAAATACATTTGTCTCACTAGGTCACTGTAGAAAACTTTGTAAGGCTTCTCACTGGTCGTTTATCACATAGTGTACCACGTTCAAAGCGTCTCTTGACTGATGAGCACAGTAATATTTTAATTTATATGACTGGACATGGGGGAGAAAGTTTTCTCAAGTTCCAGGTGATAATGATTTCAATTATGATCTTGTTTCCACTTTAAATTTATTAGGATTCAGAAGAAATCACAAATGTTGAATTAGCTGATGCTTTTGAACAAATGTGGCAAAAAGGAAGGTATAGACACTCAGCATTTTTCTGCATTCTTGGTTCATTTTCAGATACAATGAGCTACTTTTTATAATTGATAGTTGCCAGGCAGCTTCCATGTACGAAAAGTTTTATTCTCCTAACATTTTAGCAGTAGCTAGCAGTCAAGTAGGAGAAGATTCACTATCAGTAAGTAGGGCGCACCTCACACAAGTCATAAATTTTGTAACAGCACCATAAAGACAGTAAAATTGGTGTTTTTGTCATTGATCGTTACACATATTATGCTTTGGAGTTCCTAGAACAAGTAACAGTGGAAAGCAAGCACACAATGGCACAATTTGTAAGTGGGATACAGCACAGTGTCTGTTTTGAAGCAGAGTTTTAGTTTACAGTGTGTCCTAAACATCTTTGTTTGTCTACTGTTGGTATCCGTACAGATCTCTTTTTGCGTGATCCAGCAAATGTACTGGTACTAGATTTTTTTGGTGGTGTTCGTCATGTTGCTATCACAACAAAAATGCACAACTGGACACAGGAAGCCAGTGAGTAAAAATATTCTGGAATGCATGTCTTAGGAATTTCGTGCAAGGGCAGCAATGCCAGCATAACTACGTCCGATAGCCATGTTGGATGACAGTAATGCCCAGCTGTTTGTTCTGTCACTGAATTTCTCCAGTGATGCCAAGTGAGCAGTGCCATCATCACCACCAACCACATATAAAGCACCATCCACAGCAGCAATTCCAGCATTGCGTCTGCATAAAACCATTTCACCCACAGTTGACCATCTGTCCATTCTGGGATCATAAGCTTCTACACTACGACGAACAAGAGGTCCATCATGACCACCAACTGCATACAAGATGCCATCTAACACCCCTACTGCAGCACCACTGCGTCTAGCAGACATACTGGCAACAGAATGCCATAGGTTTAGCACAGGATCATAACACTCTACAGTATTCAAACATAAACGTGATAAGCCATCATAGCCTCCAACCTGAAAAAAATAACGAATGATCCATCAACACATACAAACCACTTACTGCATATAAAAGACCATTAACTACTCCTACACCTACTGAGCTTCTCCTTGTAGACATTGATGCTAAGGAATGCCACTGCTGAGACTGTACATCAAAACATTCAGCAGTATTCAAGCCAGAGGAACCATCAAAGCCACCAACAGCATATATCATGCCTTCCAGCACAGCCACACCCAAAGTTGAACGACGAGCACGCATCTCTGGCATTGGTGTCCATATATCTTGTTGGGGATCATACATCTCTACTGTTTTCACACGCATTGACCCATTGAAACCTCCTACAGCATAAACTTTGTTGGCCAATACCACTAGTCCAGCTCTGATTCAAGAAATGCAGGAGAAAAAACAATAAGCTTAAAAACCTGCATTTGCGTTCTGCCATATCAGCAACTTGATACCAGCGTTCCTCTGCAACATCATAGCACTCCACACTACGGATGGCCTTAGGAGCCTGTCCACCAACTACTAGAAGGACTTGTGGAGGGCTAAATGGCTGACGAGGTTTGGTGCGTGGAGACTGAACCAATGACCTCTGTTCACCCCTCAATAGATGATAATGAAGAGCTTCAATTATAAGATCTTTGCCTGCATCCTGCATAATAAGGGATAACAAATTAAATGGCACTTACATGTTGCATCTGCTGTGGTCAGTATTTCATTCTCCACAAGTTCAAGCAAACAATCTCGAGGTAACAGTGGTAGTTTAACATGTTGCAATAAAGAACCGAGGTATTTCTTTCGCTCATCTGGTTCAAAGTGTATCCATGATAAAACACATTCTAGAACCTGGAATGCAAGTTGCAACAGACCTCAGTTTCCATGTTACCTTCTCTTCTGATGAAACGACTAATGTATCACTGGATATCAACTGACACAAATACTTCCATGAAAGCTGCAGAAATTCCTCTTCATTCACAACCTCACTACATAACTTATTCATTAAATAATAATATTTATTGCTACCTAAATTGCTGTTCTACAAATTGTTGTGCCTTTCCGAGAAGGCCTATGCAACCATGCAAATCAGCAAATGATCGAATACCCAGGCAATTTGATGGATGTAACTGGGATTCTAAAAAATTGCAGCAAGCTATTTGCACTGGTTCCAACTGAAGCAAATTGGCTGCAGGTAGCACTGTCTGCATAATGTTAATGAATAAAAAGAAAACAAGGAGCAACTCTACCTGCACATTATCTTCATTAATGCTTATGCTTCCAGAGTAACAATAATCTATGAGAAGTTTCACTGCTTCAGGATGCAATTCTTGTAAAATAACCTGATGCATGTTGCTTTCCTCAAAACTGGTAAACATTGCATGGAAATATGGACTACAAGCAGCCAAAACCATCTTATGGGCAGGAATTCTGGTTTCATCCACAATGAGAGTAATATCACATAATATCATATCACTGGAAAAGGTTTTGTGAAGTTGAATATAATGGATTCACTTACTGCCTCATTGCTTGCAAAACACTGAAAGCATTAGCAAGATGTTGAGGATCATGGAATTCTGAAGTCATTTTGCATGCCTAAGAGGAAAAACATAACAGGATTGAAAGCAGAAAAAACGAATGCAATTTGAATGCATGTATTTGTTCTTCCACATGAATGAATGCAATATAAAAGACTGAACTGAAGCATGCCTGGTCTAAGATGAATGCCAAAATTAATGCTTTTTGCACACGAGAAAGTCTGTCGAGACTGCGGGCAAACTAAACAAACTTTGTTTTTTTTCCCCTGGCTCCAATAAATTCACTCTAAATTCCAAAATTCCTAAATGCATATCTCATTAATTGAAAATAAATTCTCTAAAACTCACAAAAAACTATGATTTTCAAAATTGCATGTCAACGTCTACTTACTACTACACATTTTATTTTTAATTATGTATGACAAAATCCGCTTCTATTGCAGCAGCTGCACATACTTTGTAGCACTATGTTTTCAAATAGCAACGTATCAACACATTTTGCTCGATAATGGGGAAATAAAGTGGAAACTTTGTTTCTTCATCGAAACTACGTGACACCTGAACTTTTTAAAACGATAAAAACAATTGCACATACTTTGCTGAACTCGCTTCATGTGTCCCTCATATTTGCTCCACAGAACGCAATGCGCTCCAGAATAATAATTCTTCTGCGAGGTTATCATAAAATCCACTTACAGATAAGTGGCATTTCAAATTAACTTAGCCATATTGCCAAAGAAGTTTCGATTCATCTTTATTCAAAAGTAATCAACGCATAAAGCACCTCACACTTCATTTCTGAAATACCCAACTTATTATACGATTCTTCCTATAGTCGAAAGGTGGTGTTCCTTTCAATGTAAAAACTTTTTAATAAAGAAAAAATATTCCATGCAAAAACATTTTTTGTGACATACTCTTAATCCAAGAGCTTAAGCTATTTATCATAAGATCCAAAAAAAAAAAAAAATGTCTGTAACATGGTACACTGGAAAAATAACTGTATAGGATTAGAATCACAATTTCTGGACAACCGCCACAAGGATTTAAGGATTCGAAAATTACTTTTGGGGAGACAAATTCCACAAAAAATTTCAAACAGCAACAACAAAATAAAGGTGGCAGGAAGTTTTTCAATTTTATAGACAACTGCTTTCTAAACGGAACGAACGGTCACGAGAGCATTGTCATGCAATTAAATTTCTTTTCTATTTTCTCTATCCAGAACGAATGTATGATCCGAATCTATTCATTTCTACGGGAAGGTAATATCTTCAAGAAGGTCCCTCCAAAATCTAATGATTCTAGAGAGGGATTGACTCGAAACTCAAGAGGCAAACAAACACTTTTGCCCAAGATTATGACAATAGAAAATTTGTTTACCATAATACTTTAATAATGTAATGACTTTTGTTTTTTATTTCCCATTTTCAATAATCCTTTGTGCTTCGTGATTTTATAAATGGAAGTAAATTAGAGAAAATGCATATACAGAACAAATGCAGGAATTTATTTGATGAAGTACAGATCATTCTTTAAAGAATTCATTCTGAAAACGAGTGTTTCTTGTAACTTTCTAATGCAGAATCCAAAGAGAATTTTACATAGAATAATTGAATACCTGCACTTTGCAATGCAAACAAACATACAAAAAGTACACGAGAGACACGCCAATCTATAAGTGCAAAATAGCATCCCATCGCATTCAGTTGCAAAAGTCGAAGGCATCTCGAAGAGTCATCCATCTTTCATTTTATCTGGTAAGGAAGTAAACAGAAGTTAAGATCTATCTGAACATTAAAAACCTAGAATTTCGAAAGTCTCATTCACTGGATGGTTCATTTCTTCTATCAACTTTCGTGCTTTTAAGTTTAAGAAAAGCATTAAAGTACACATTTCTTATTACACAATGCCACGATGGTCTAGGAATTTTCCAACCAATCATTTTTAGGGGAGTTTAAATCTATATTTTTCCATATTGATGATTTTAAAAATTAGTCATTCAAATCTATACTTTACCTTTTCACTATTGTTTTTTTCTATTCACAGCATGCTTTTCAAACTTCGTCACTGATTTACTGAATAGTTGATGTTTTCTCAAGTCCCACTATTAATAACAGTAGGTAATCGTTCTTTTTTCCCCGCTGACACGAAATAATTAAGTTTGTCGTATTATTCTAACGCTGGAAAGTGTTCTGTCCTTCAGATTAATGTATTTAGCCTTCGGAGAAACGAGGTTACGCTTCAGGAAGTAATAACAGATGTAATATAGTAGTTAACCGTTTCTTAATTAGCTTAGACACTGTGTAGCAATCTTCAAAGAAATATCACCGAAATAAAAAGTACTCACCGGATTAAAATAAAAAAATATCACCAAATGAAATAAAAATTTTCACATTTGTCAAGCCATGGATATAGCTAAATTTCATTTTAAAAGGCGTACATCCTTGGTTTTAAACATTTAAATGACATAAACATTTAAATTGGTTTTAAACATTTTAATATGGTGAATTTTAGAAAAAAACAACAGCAATTATCCATCATTATTTTTGCAGTCATTATTAGGTATTCCTCATATTTTCTAGTGTCCATAAAAACTCTTGTTGAATGACGAAAGCATACGCTGTTTAGCTTCCTATCCTTTTAATTTGAATGCTTCTGCACCCAATGCTTACCTATATGATGCCCGCAAGCATTCAGTGCTGCAGCTTTGAGAGACGGTATTGAGAAACAAGAGCGATTATGTGAATCGAATAAGGAGAACTTTAATTCATAAAGTACTGAGCTCAGCAGAAAGATCTTAGCAATCTCGAGGTTACGAAATTACTAAATGGTTTGTGGCGAAAAACGGCATGGAGGAGACGCAACCCTGTGAGGAGGGCTTCATGCCGGCTGGTGAATGTCTGTTGTGCTCCTGTGAAGGATTGATTTCATGATCTAAGAACCCAGGAGTCTTAAAAACAAGCAGTGGTTCCCGATGGCGACTCAGAAGCGTTATTTTTCAGACAATCTAGGTAAAAAGCGGTTTTGAATTTTTCTAGCATATTTACAACATGGAATACATGCCATTCGTGCATTCAAAGTAGCCAAGTGGAATATTGAACATTAACGAAACGGAGTGCATGTGTTGAACTGCGAAAAAGTGTTTTGAAGCTAAGACTCGCAGAATTTTAAATGTGTGCTCCTGAGATTCATTTTTCAGTTTGAATTCTTGTGGCTGGTCAGGCTGTAGCTAGGGTTCAGTTCTTGTTCGAAGTTGCTGGATAGAATGAACCAAATCATTCGAGGTTTTTGTTATGCGATCCGGAAAAGGATGAAGTTTTATTGAAAGTGCTTGATGTCAACTGTCACGTCCACTACTTTTATCACGCATTCTTTCAGTATGAAAAAATTGATTCTGTTATGTCATAAACATTGTTTCTATTATGATGCATCCGTTTGTTTTGATTTGGCTTGAGGTTTTGAAGAATCTCTTGATTGCAACTCATTAGCATGACATAGATTATTCATGTAGAGTCAGTGCATCCATAATTCTGGTGATGAAAGTTCTTAAACAGTTTTTCATTTTGAAAGTGTCGATGTGATCTGCATACTTTTTGCAGCTTTAAATCGAATAGTTCTCGTGTTAGAGCTGAAAACATAAGTAGACTACCATTTTTTATTTTTTCCAGCAGTTTTCTTTTCAATTTGTTGAAACTTTGACTGTTTAACTTGGACGTATTTATTTTTCAGGATCCCGTAAAAGGAGAAGAATTCCATCAGAAACACCAGAAATACAGGATAGGTTGGAGTCATTGATTTCGCGAGTTGGAGAGAAGGTATTCCATGAAAATTTCAAAGTCACTTTTTAGTTCTTGATTACACTGTTAGAGCACTTCCTCACTCCAAAGCAATTTGGAAGGGTTAGCTGGAGTCTTGGAGGCAGATCTGCCAAGTTTTAAACCACGGATTTTACACATTATGGCAGATTGCATTGTGCGCATGCCAGAGAAGTGCACAATATATGCAACTCTTGTTGGTCTCATAAATGTGAAAAACTATGCATTTGGTGGTGAACTGGTTGAGTTGGTAATGAAAAATCTGAAAGAGGCGTTACGTGACGGACAATGGGAGAAAGCTCGTTATGGACTTCGTTTTTTGTCCAATCTAGTCAACTGTCATGTTGTATCTGCTGGTTCATTGTTGGCATTATTTCATAAACTGTTAGAAGTACTGAATGAGCAAAATGTACCTCAAGCACGCTGTGACTGGTATGCCTATTGTGTTATGAGTGCATTGCCTTGGGCAGGACGTGAACTGTATGAAAAGAAGGAACCAGAATTAGATCGTCTTCTTGCTCAGATTGAACAGTACATGAATTGTCGTTCTCGAGAACATGTGCCATTGCTAAAAGTTTGGAGTATAGATCGTCCACACCCTCAGGAAGAATATTTAGATTGCTTATGGGCCCAGTTGACCAAGCTACGTGCAGATTTTTGGCAGGAAAAGCACATTTTGCGCCCTTACCAGTCATTTGATAGCATTCTGTGTGAAGCCCTACAGCATACCTTGCCTCCATTTCAACCCCCAGTGCATCTCCCAGATACAAATTATCCTCTTCCTTGGGTTGTATTTCGATTATTTGACTACACAGATTGTCCAGATGGACCTCCATTACCAGGTGCACATGCCATTGAACGACATCTGATTGATGAACAGCTTTGTTGCATTTTGCATCAATTTCATGGGGAGAGAAAAGAATGTGCTGCTCATCTGTTGGGTGCTCTTCCTCATCATCAGCTGCCACTGGATTATGCAGTTGTTGAATTATTGTTAGGAGAGATGTTAAAGTTGCCCAATTCTGTCTATCCCCAGTTGTTTTATTCTTCTGTGCTCATGGAACTGTGTCGTCTGCAGCCAAGTACTTTGCCTCAAGTATTAGCTCAGGCTGCTGAGTTGCTGTATGATCGCATAGATACCATGCAACCATGCTGTGTTGCACGTCTTGTTCTCTGGTTTTCTCATCATTTGAGCAATTTTCAATTTCGTTGGAGTTGGGAGGATTGGTCTAACTGCTTGCAACAAGATCCAGATCAGCCTCAACCTGCATTTGTGAGAGAAGTGCTAGAAGCCTGCATGAGGCTCTCTTACCATCAGAGAGTTTTGGATTTTCTACCACCAGCATTCCTGCCTCTTGCACCTCCAAAGGGGGAAGTATGCTATAGCTATTCAGAACCTGAATCAGATGGTTATCATGAGGCACAAAAAATCCAAGCTGCTATAACCCAGCGCATGAACTGCAAAGAACTTTTGAGCCTGCTTCAAGAATTATCTCAGTCCCATGGAGTTCTGAATGGCTCTGATTCCACATTTCCCTATAGTCATTTTATCATCGATGTATTTGGACAGACATTGCTTATGCTGAGTGCAAAGAGCATGTCCCATTCCTTTGCAGCATTCTCCAGATTTTATGAGGTACTACAGACACTCACTAGCACTGAGGCAGAACAGCTGTGTGTGCTTCATTCTCTGTATTCTGTATGGCCAAAGCGTCCTCAGATGATTTGCATTCTAGTTGATAAATTACTTAAAGCACAACTGATTTCTTGTGGTGCCATAGCCAATTGGCTGTTTTCCAAGAATATGTCAGGTGAATTCACAAGGTGAGTGTATTCAAACAGTTCTTGATTTTATCTCATTTTGTAGACACTATGTGTGGGACATTCTTCATTTAACTATTCGTAAAATGAGTAAGCATGTGATCAAGCTTGAGCAAGAATTGAAAAGTGCTCAGGAAAAACTGCAGCAGGGAGAGAGTGACTCTTCACCCTCAGAAGGAGAGGAACCGCATTCCAAGTATGGGAAGCTTCCCAGCATGGAAGTTGATCGACCAACTCCAGAAATGATTGATAAACTGGAGGAACGTGTAGAGCAAGCACAGTCTGATCAGAAGAATTTGTTTCTGGTGATTTTCCAGGTTATTTTTTGTAATATTTTGGAACACTTTTAGCAGCTTTGTTTTGTTCATGTAGCGTTTTATAATGTTATTGAGTGAGCATCTGGTGCGCTCTGATACTGATGGACGTGATTTCAATACTGCCTGGTATCACTGGGTGATTGGCAGATTGCGACAAGTTTTTCTTTTGGTAAATATTACTTTTATGGCCCTGTTTATTTTCTTTGTGAAGCATTTGGATCAGGTGTGGAAATATCGAGATACTCTGGAGACCCTACTTTTCACCCCGGATCTGGATGTACACATCCTGGATGTTTTTCGGCAGTTTTGTGCCCTCAAATCGTGATGGAGGCCTTATTTCTACCCAGTTTCAGGACTGTAATCTTTCGTATTTTTTGGTTCAGTTTAAAACACATATAATCTCAAATATATTTCCCATTGCAATCTCGTCATATTTGTTATCAGTTTCCATTAAATGCTTTATGCATTTTCGTGCATGCTTTTGTTGGCCAGTAGCATTTACCATAAAGTCTCCCTATCAGCTTTTCCATCGAATTTTGTTCTCTATTTTATCCTTTGTTATGTTATCACGGAAATGAGAGTTCCGAGTAAGTGGCCGACACGAATATGACCGTTAGATTGGTGGTGAATTGGCATTTGTACCCAACTTTGTCGAGAATCTCTGTGTAAGTAAGCGGTATTTTTGTGAAATTCCAGGACACTTGGGGGAAATTGTGTGTTGTGTGGAAAGGATCATGCGAGCGCCATGTTTTGAGTGGATTGGGTCGTCCAGAGACCTCGTTTTGCGGCGCGGTTGTGCAAATGGAAATTCTTGTCCGTTCTTGGCTAACGTCCCAAGGCGGTGGTGGCACACCGTTTTGGCGAGGAACCCATTCTAAGGTCACCGTGCCCAGCCTCTGCTATCCTGTTTGCAACGAAGGCCAAGTAAAATTGCTGAGTAACTTTCGTGGAGCGGTTTTCGGTGCAGGGCGTGCTGGTATTGCAATTGGAAAGACCGAGGTGCTAAAAGACGAAGAACACCTGCATAGCCTAAAAGGTACGAAAATTAGGAGGTGCAAAGTAATGGCGGCAAGAATCATCGAAATTTACGACTATTGAAGTGAAAGTGGGAAAAGTATTTGATTGCGGACGGCCTTATTGCGTTAAATTTCCCATTCATTCTACCTTTAGGAATTACTCGTGCCTATCACCGCGTCACGGACCTGAAATTGTTCCTAAAGCACAGAAAGCTATCCGTAAACATCCGAATTCTTTCGAGAAAATTTTTTTCATTAAGAATTGCCTTCATCAGACTAATAAATCACAAAGACGGATCCATGTGGAGTAGAAAATTGAAAGGACTTGTTTTTGGACGGGTACATGGAACACAATGTAATAGAACCATTCCACTGATGATTAGCTGCTTAGCATGAATATAAACTTTATAACACGATTTCCCGATTATTACTTCATTAACAGTTAAGAACACCTCGAATTTGTTCACCTGGTTTGTATTTCGCGATCCATCATATTGAAACCAAATTTATACCAATATATGCGTCATGACATCAGAAATGCTTCCAACGTTAACGGCTGAGATTTACAGACTGGAATCACCCACATGTTAATCTAGCAATGTAATGCCACGCAGTTTCAGATTCAAAGTGGAGACAATATATTGAACGTACTGAAGAAAGGAATACGCGTATCATCAAAAATTAAGGGCTCACACGCAAATGTGGATGGTCAGAGTTTGTCAAATTCAGGATACAAAGTTTGTGAGATGCAAGTTGTCTTTCAAAGACTTGCAGGTCTTCGATGCGATGGATGCATGAAAAAGATCCTTAGTTCTATTCATTGTGCATGTTATGGATAAGGTCTTTAGGAATAAGCATAAGAAATTCTGATGAATTAACGATTTCATTGTGTGCTGGTTAGTCCCATTACACATTTGAACTTGCAATTCTTGGCAAGGTTAAATGTGGCGGATAGCTTGGTAAGCTTGTGCGACATCGAGAGCTCCTTGTAGCATAGCAGTCTGCGGGGAAAGACAACGTGGTGTCCGAAGCGGAACGCACGGTGTGACCATTTCATTGCCCATTACCATTAGTTTGTGAGGATCCTTCCAAGATCACGATGGCAACAACGCTGGAAAAGATAGCGTTAATAGAGAACGAGGTAACTGTTCCCTACTCTTCCATTTTTATGCATGTATATGCCGTATATGGAATCGCCATGTATATTTATTTGCCGAATGTTGTGCATTTGTGTGCACCGAATTTGCGCACTATGCTGAAATAGAGAGTTGTTTGTTTCTACCGAAAGTCTTAATAGAAATGGACGGAAAGTTTGCTTCGGCGAACCCGGGAGAAATAATCGCACTGTGCATTCATGTGTGCACTGACGGTTTTATTAGAGTATTCACACGTGTGATTCTGTTAATACTAGATGGCCAGAACCCAAAAGAATAAAGCAACGATGGGCCATCTGGGCTTGCTGAAAGCCAGGTTGGCAAAATTACGTAGGGAGCTTATTACCCCAAAAGGAGGTGGTGGAGGTTGTGGTGAAGGATTTGATGTTGCCAAAACTGGTGATGCAAGGATTGGTTTTGTCGGTAATCCTCGGGTTCAATTCGAAGGGAATCTTACAGTCTATAATTTCTGAAGGATTCCCATCTGTTGGAAAATCAACCTTACTTACAAATTTGGCAGGTGTTTTCTCTGAGGTCGCTGCATATGAATTTACTACTCTGACAACGGTCCCAGGCTGTATAACCTACAGAGGAGCAAAAATACAAGTAAGTTTTATTATTCTGATTATGTTGAGGTGCTGGTATGCAACTTGATGGGAAGAGTTTGTGCTTTGTCATGTAATTTCATGATGAAATTATTTTTTGCATGTCTCTTCTCTAATTTTCATGTAGTTGCTGGATTTGCCTGGTATTATTGAAGGGGCAAAAGATGGGAAAGGTAGAGGACGGCAGGTGATTGCAGTGGCCCGTACTTGTAATCTTATCTACATGATTTTGGATGTGGCAAAACCGCTAGTGGATAAGAAAATTTTGGAAAAAGAGTTGGAAGGTTTTGGCATCCGCCTTAATAAATCACCTCCAAACATTGGTTTTCGTAAAAAAGATAAAGGTGGAATAAGTTTGCAATGTTTGGTCAGTAGAAGTGAACTATGTGATTAGGTTTATGAGTTGATGGGTAGATATAGATTCCACAGTCAGAACTGGATCTGGAAGTTGTGCGTACAATTCTTTCAGAGTACAAGATACACAACGCTGATGTTGTGTTAAGGTATGATGCAACTACAGATGATTTGATCGATGTTGTTGAAGGCAATCGGGTGTACATATCATGTATTTATGTGTTGAATAAAATAGGTAAGTGAATGGTAATTCTTTAAAGAGAAACTTCAGTCATTGCTTTAGATCAAATAACTATCGAGGAATTGGACATAATCTATAAAATTCCCCACTGTGTACCCATCTCAGCCCAGCATCAATGGAACTTGGATGATTTATTGGCCAAAATGTGGGAATATCTCCAGCTAATGCGAATGTAAAAGATGACTTTGTGTGTGATTAGCCCCTCTATTTCTTTGTCCAGCTATACAAAGCCAAAGGCCCAGCTACCAGATTATGCAGCACCTGTGATACTTCCTAGAGATAGATGCAGTGTAGAGGATTTCTGCAATAAGCTGCATCGCTCAATAATCAGTGAATTCAAATAGTGAGTGCTGATGAATAGGGTCGAGATTCTTTTGGAACGTTCTCATTGTTTTATTGTATTCTTTTTCATTTTAGTGCCTTGGTTTGGGGATCCTCAGTAAAACATCAACCTCAGAAGGTTGGGAAAGACCATTGTCTACATGATGAAGATGTGGTGCAAATTGTTAAAAAAATCTGACTTTTTTTTATGAATAATTTTGCATCGTATACCCTTTGTTTGTTCCAATATCAATGCAATTTTATTTTTCAACTGCCCATCATTTCCGAAGAAGCGTTTTGCCATCTCTCCCCAATTTTCCTTTTGACATGCAAATCACCATTTCAGCATAAACTACGGATAATGCTTGGCTGCGATGCGAGTAAGTTTAGGAAACCGGGTTTTTTTTTTTTTATTTATTTATTTATTTATTTTCTCCCCCCCTCCCTGCCCATGGTTGCAACGAAGTCTCCAGTGTAGTATTCATGACTTCAGAATTTTGAGATTGCCGTTTACTACCAGCTCTCATCATTTTGCACGATGTTCGTTCTTATTAATTCAGATAATCAACGAAACTATTTTAGCATCCAAAGTTGTCCGGACCACTCCATGTGTGGAACTGCGTGTGAGTGGGTGATCATTTCCCTTTTTGCCTGCCCTTCTCCATGCTCTTTGCATTGTGAATGTGCGATTCACGATGAAACCCACCTCATAATTTGCGTTTGCGAATTCTGAGAAACCGATACATCCGCACATGAATACCCATGATTCATGCCGAATTGGAAAATGGTGCAGCTGACGCTGTGGGATGCAAGAAGTACACAATCTGAGAGGAGGTTGCTGCCTTTAAGTTGTGTGGGAGGACCCCCCCTGTAATGTTGGCCAACATGCTGGCATGCCCAAGCAGACAGTCAATCAGCTATCAAGTCTCGGTGATGGTTGTGTAGTCGCGAACGCGACCTATTTTGACGGGGGGACTTGTGGATGAAAAAAAGGATCCTCCTAGGTTTCTTTTTGTATTTGGTCTTCCACGAACATGAGCATTTGGTAGTGAGTATTCTCTGGCTGAGGGTCACCTTGCTGAGGAAGGACGCTCCTCAGAAACTATGCCGAGGAAGGCAGGGGACTAGAAGTAAAGCGGGAAGACGGGCGAGCTTGCACGGTCCACACGCTGTTTCTCTCCCCCAGCGCACCCCCTTTGCTGAAACTCCTCGGAAGGATTCTTCTCACTATTGCGACCGAAGCGTCTTTTGCGTGTGGACGGACGGTCGACCGCCGCTTTCCTGCCTGCGTCAACACGCACCACTTGAAGTCACCTGCTCTACTTCTGGCGCCGGCCCTGCGCCCCTTTCGGAGACGCGCTCTGGTGCTTCTCCTGTGAAGACGTTTCCCCCAGCTGGCGCTCCTTCTGTTCGGCCTCGGTTGAGTGAGAGGTGTAAATCATGGCGGAAGGTGCGCGGAGGGCAGCTGCTGCCTGCCACCCGAGCTTCCGGGTGTGCTTAGCAAACGAGGACGAGGTTGCGCTTATATGCGCACCATTTCCTGGCACCGGCAATAATTTTCGATTCGGGAGGATGAAGTGGAAGAGAAGTTTATTGCCGCACAGAGAGGGAACCAGGAAGTGGGGGAGCAACTTCTGCCAATTGCTGAGGCTCCTGCTACTGTTCCAGCTTCGCTACTCTTGTCCGGATGATGTCTGCGAAAAAATCCGCCAGGTTCTCGGCGAAGGGTACCTGGATCGGGGAAGAAAGGAAGAGGGATCACAACTGCGGTCAGGGTGGCTTTCCGCAACGCCCTTACGCTCTCCCCCGGATTCTCCCCCCTTCTGGGTGTGGGGATGCGCAAGGCGGTGCGAGCGCGCGCAGGAGGACAAGAGCCCGGTTGTTCTTCCGGTCACCTCGTCTGGGCTCGTGCGAAGGTCGCGCAGCAGAAAGAGAGAACTGGCGTCCGCTTCCTTTGTCTGCTATTCCTTGGCGAGCAGGTGGGAGGAGGAAGCAGAGGTAAAAACGGTCGCTCCGAGCTTATCCAGAGGTCAGAGAAACTCCTCGGGAAGGAGAGAGGAGGAGTCCAAGGGTGCGCAAAAAAAAGTCCTGCGGTCCGTGTGCTTTTTATTTTTGCGAAAGGAGGAAGCCGAAACCTGGCCCTTTGCTTTCGTCGCCCGCCCTCTCGTAGGGGCTCCCCCTACAGGTGCCGCCTTTGTTCTTCTCGTTCGCATCCCAAGAGAAGGAGATCTCCCTACGCCTAGATCTCGAATCACCACAGGCTCCTCTGTCCGGGTGCCTTCGCGGAACCACCCTCGCGCGCACAGGCGTCTCCAGCAAATTCCACCCCTTCTCACCGCTTCCGAAGTGGCACCATGTTCACGCACCACCCTGCCGCAGGTAACATCCAGGATGCGAAGGCATGGAGCGCCAGATCACTTTTTCGGATGGTGCTGCCTGCCGCCTTTGGGGTCGCGGAGCGGAGTACTCGCTCGCCGCGGTGGCAGACCCAGAGGAGACCTCTGGCTCTGCCGCCGCGATGCCTGCAGACGGCGACTTCTCCCTTCCCCACCCCCCACTCCAGCTGCGTTCTGCGCCCTCGAGAAGCCGGTGTGTAATAGGTGGTGCTGCCCTCGTGGAGCGGCTCCGCCCCTTGACAGGGGGTACCCCGTTCGATGAGGATAAACTCCCTCCCCAGCGTGGAGGGAAGGGACTGGAAGCCTCTCACATGCCTTTGCACTCACGTCTGATAGAAGCTCCTGACAGTCGCGCACGAGGAGCGCCATGTCGGTCCACGCCCTTGGGCTCTCGGACCCTGCTGCCATCGCCGCTGCTTGCATGATGTCCTCCAGGTCCGCCCGTGAGATGCTGAGGATGTTGCAGGCGACGCTCTGAGCCTTCCGGAGCGACGGGTCCGAATCCAGCAGCCGGGCGCCCTCCCGGGACGCCTCCATTCTCGCGTGTAGCTCCTGGCACCGCGAGAGGAACGCCTGGAAAATGACAGGATGACCCGAGGCTCCTTCAACAGTACTCCTCGTCCACGCAAAGACAACCGCGTCTTCCCTGTCTCCTTCCTTCCTTTTGTGCGCCCCAGCAGAGGCGGCCAGGCATCTCTGCTGGGTGTAGCGAAGGAAGCCGGTGAAGGAGGGAGAAGGGCAGCCGCCTCACGGGGAAAAAGCACACGCGGATCGCGGGAGTCGATAGTCTTGGGCGCCTCTAGAGAGCGGACATCGTCGGGACTCCTCACTCCCTTCTCCCTTGCTTTCTCTTGTTCCCTGCGTGGGACATCTGGACGGGGGGAACGGCCGGTGATCGTGGCGTTTGTGCGTAGATCGATGTGGAAGGGAGAGAAAGGGGTAATTTTGCCGCGTTCTGCCCTGCGCCCTTCCTAGGATCCCTCGCGGACAAGGGGTCGCCGGCCGGACCCTGCAACTTGCCCCTTTCCAAGAGTCTCCTGCCCCCCCTGTCCAGAAGGAAAGGCAAAGCCCCCGGGAATGACGAAGCAGGGATATGAGTGAGTGGTCGTCGCGGACTTCTCGTGCAGGGGGTTCCATCCTTCCACTAGGGAGGTTCATTCGAGGAACTCGTGGAAGGGAGGAAGGGGTTGCTCCCGTCGCCCTTTCCTCCCGCTCCTCAGGACGATGCCGACTCCGGCGGGGGCGCGCATGGTTTCGTATCGGAAGGGGGTGGCTCCTTGCCATCAGCGAGGGAAGGGAGGATGGCGTGAGTGACGACGCACGCTCTCACTCCGAGGCGGCTCTTGCCCCTCCTCTCGAGATGAGGGGAGGGGGGAGGAATGAGAGAGGGGGTTCTGCCACCTACCGGTCCGAACTTGAGGAACTCGGCGATCCACTGCTCGGCTCTCCGGAGCTTGACCTGGGCATCGCCCATGCTGAGCGAGGACTGCTCCACTGCCCTCCGGATCTCCATCCGCGTCGTCGACTCCACGCGCTTCATCTCGTCTTCCCGCCGTGCGACCAGCTTCTCCAGCGCCGCGGTCTTCTGTTGCTAGGGAACACCCGAGGGACGCGCTGTGGAGTTTGTCAGGGAGGAGGAGCCCCTGGTGCGTTTGAGGGGGCTCAGGGGGCAGAGGAAGCCGCTGGAGGGGCTTTCCTCTTCCCTCGTCCTGTCCGTCCGCCCCTCCAGCGACGGGAGACGAGGAACGCGCGCTGGGCTACTCGCCTGGTCCCGGACCTCCAGCAGCTCCTCGGTGACCACTCGGTGCTCCTCCTGCAAATTCCGCAGCTCCTCCCGTTTGTCCTCCAGCTCGCGCATGCAGCTCTCCATCTGCGGAGAGGATACACGGGTGGGGAAGTGTCCAAGGAGGCCCCCGTCTTTCGTCGTCCTTCGCTTGGACGAGCTGCCGCTCGCTCTCTGCAGGCCCCACTAAGAGGGAAAGGGAGGGGAGGAGGCGGAGTCCGGGTGCATCGCTCTCTCCTCTCGGGACCTGCGAGTTCCCGCAGCCCTCAGTCCCCCTGTCTCTCAGTCCCGGAGCCCGGAAGCGCGCTTCGGCTCCCATGCCAGCATGGAACGGTCTGTGAGATCCCGCGTGTCTCTGCCTCCCTCCTGGCATGACTCCGGGGGGACGGCGCGGTGAGCACAGAGGAACACGGGAAGGATCACGGGCCCGCGAAATCCCACTCGGGACGAGCAAGTGAGCGGCCTCCCTGAGTTCGCAGCCGGCCTTCGCGCTGGGTTCTCGTGCGGACGTGCTTAGTCGTCCCTGGGGGCAGCCGGAGTTCAGGGGGGGGGATCAACACCATCATCATCAGGAGTCCGCACAGCAGAAGGTGAGGGGTGTGTCCTCTTCGTCAGTCTCCGCCATGCCGCATTCCCGCCGCAGCGGGTCGACCTAGATGGAGCTGGTCGACCCGCTGCGTGGCGGCTTCCCGTTGAGGGGACGAAGTCGGAGGGAGATAGAAGGAAAAGGAGACGCGGAAAGGGAGAGGCGCTCAAGCAGAGGATGGACCCGGGATAGGGGTTCCCTGCAACCACAGGGGGATGCTCACCAAGGCCGCGTCGATTGAGGGGTTCCACAGAAGCCACCCAACGATCGGCCTAGCCCCCTCTTTTCTCTACCCAAGTAGGTTAGAGGGGCGGATCGGGGGAGGATGGGGGGGCAAGGAGTAGGAGCGCGCGCGTCCCCGTACTTGGATCTTGTGCTTCTGGCTGCTCTTCTGTAGCGTCCGTACGTGGTTCTCCGTGCTCTCCAGCTGCACCCGGAGCCCCTCCACCGTGGTCTGGATGGTGCTCAGCTTCTGCCGGTAGCCCTCGCTCAGGTTCTTCATCTCCGCGCTCTGCTGCTCAGTTCTCGCATTCCTGCAAATTCCCCATGACGGGAGGTGGGCGAGCGGGAGGGAAGAGGAGGAGGAGGTAGTTGGACGAGGAGGAACAGAGAAACGCACCCACGGGACGCCTCTGGACGGCGCCTTCAGGTGAACTGTGCACGCGGCAGACGTCCTGCGACGCGGACGGCATTGTTGGCGGATACCGGCATTGTTGATCTATTTCGGGACGGATGCGATCCGCTAAGCCTAGGCACCCGGCGCAGTGCTCCCGCTTTGCCTTGCGGGACATCACCCGCAACGACTCCGCCCCGTTCCCTCCTCCAGACCCCCCCTTCCCCCCACAGCAGGCACTCCGGGTCGGTGCAGAAGTTCCCTACTCTGCTTGGCTAGCCAGCCATGTTCCAGAATTCTCGACGCCCTCAAGTGAACCCGACTTTCGTCGCACGCGTTCCCTAGACGACTGCCCCCCCCCCCCTTTGGTCCTGCGGCCGCTTGCCATGCGTTCGTCGAAAAGAAGAAGACGGTGCCACTCGCTTCCGGCTGCCAGATGGAACGTGCCGATTGCGCTGATCCTGGTCATGCCATTGTGATGTCCAGCTGTTCTCTTGTCTGCATCTTTACAGGGATGCACGTGTCTCGGAAAGCCCTCGTTGAGGTGCTCGCGCATGCGTGGTGGCGGCGCTGCTGACCACAGACACGAACAACCGTCACCACGCTGCAGTTCCACGCGGCCTAACCGAAAGGAGCTGTTCTTTCCAGGATTCAGCGAGGCAAATCCAACGAAGCCTTTTTCCTCAAGTCACTCAGGCCTACTGCGCGGCATAGGTTCTCCCAAGGAAGGACGGGGAGGAGGAGGAGTTGGAGGCTCGCATCACTCACCAACTTCTAAGCAAGCCTTGCTGCTCACGACACCCTTCCGGATACAGCGGTCCCGAGCACTCGCCCATCAGCATCATTATTCTCCTCTTCCTCTCGGTCGGTGCGTGCGCTTCCCGGACCATTTTCTTCTCCCAATGGAGACCCCCCTCAGCGGGTTGCTTGCTTCCAGCCAAGAAGGTAGAGCGCAAGAAAGCAAAGGGGTTTCGCGGAGGCTTTCGGAAGGCAAATTAGGCATTCAGGCGGCTCTCTCGGAATATGCGATTCGCGGACTCTCCCTCATGGTAGGCGCTCGGCCGGCAGCATGCTGCCCGCTTCACCACCTGCCCTCCGGCACCCCTCCCTCTCCTCCTTGTGTTTGCTCCTCAACACTCCCGTTCCTCAATCGCTCGACCCCCTGATGGCGCCCGATCGGAGGTCGCCTGCTGCTGGAGGCCTTCCTTCTTCCCACTATCGGATGCGGCTTCTCCTCCCAGTGGATCCTTCGGATTGCTCGCCTTGAGCCCACCTCGGCAGAAGATACGGAGTTCCCGCGGTGCCGAAAGGGTCCGCTCGTTATTTCCTAAGAGACGACGGAGGAGATCGGTGCTTCGACGCGCGCTTCTGGTAGATCCTTCGGCCCGCCTCCTGCCAGCGCACGTACGGTTTCTCGGCACGTTTCGTGCAGCGAGGAAACGGCGAAAGCACCTACTCCTTCCCCATTGCCTTTTTGCCGGGATTTCCCCTCCCTTCCTCTCGTCCCGCTTTCCCTTCCCCGAGGCTCTTCCTTCATTCCCTCCGTTGAGCTATTTGATCGTCCTTGGAAACTTCACAACCGTCTCGCTGCCCGTGTGTGTGGGGGGAGCTTATCTGCCGTCGCCCCGAATTCCGCTGTCGTCCCTCTCCGGGAGGGATTCGAGGCTCGCCCGGGACCACTCTGGGGATTCGACCGAGACCCTCATCTTCCTCGCTCCAGCTGTGCGCGCCTCGAGGGAACGCGGGGTAGGAGAGAGATGAAGGAGTCCTTAGCGACGTTCCCGGACAGCCAACCAGAAGACGGGAGAGCAGAGGGGAAGACACATAGGGGAACACAGCACCGGGCCGAGAATTTCGCGCCACCTCCCACCCGGTCCGTGGCGAGAGGAAGAGTTTCGAGAGCGGTATGGGCGTTTGCGTTCTCTGCCAGGCAGTGGAAGAAGCGAAGCTGAAGGTAGCAGAGCATTAGCAGCGCCAGGGATCCTCCCACCTTCCGGAAGTTCCCGCTCAGCACGTAATGATGGATGGACGTGCAGGGGTAGGCAAGAGCGTAAGAGAGGGAAGGGAGGCGAGGAAGGGAAGGAGCGTCTGTTTTCCGGACTCCCAGGGGAGGGAAGCAGAGAAGAGCTGACTCACTTGTCCCTGAGGATGTCGCAGAGCTTCTGAAGGTCCTCGTTCCTAGTCCTCAGATCTTTGCACTCGCGCAGCAGCTCCGAAATCCTGGAGTTCGCTGCCCTAACCTTGCCTTGGAGCTGCCGGATCTCTGCCTGATGCTTCAGGGAGTCCTGTGCCGCGGAGGCGTCCCTCTGTCTCTCATGCTTGACGCGGGACTCTGAGGCGTCCAGCCTCGCTTGCAGGCACTTGACCTGCTCCAACAGAGCTCGGGTCCTCCTGCTGCTGTCCCTGAGTCTGTTCTCTGAGAGCCTCGCTTTATGCGCCTGCTGTCTTGACTCCTCCTGGGCCTCCTCCGCCTTCCTGCGCTCCTCCTCCAGCTGAGGAACCGGAAGAGAAGTAGCCCGCGCGGGAGATCGCAAAGGAACAGAGGAGACCGGGATTTCCCTGCACATCCACCCTTTTCCCTGCACGCACCTCTTTGGCCAGGCACAGGTTCCTGTGCTTGAGAAACTCTGCCGTCTCCTTGCTCATCTGCAGACAGGACTTCCATTGCTGCTGCTGCTGCTGCTGCTGCTGCTGCTCGTTCTCCGGGAAGCCGACACTCTTCGTGAGAGCCTCGGGTTTTTTTCCGCAGGGGTCCTTCGACCCAGCCGCTTGCCGCTGCCTCTGCCCCATCGGCACGTCCTTCAGGAGCGCTTCCACCTCGTGGACGTTGATCCCTCCCTTCGGGAAGCTTTCGAGGAGGAGATCCGGGCCACCGCTGGCGCTCTCCTCCTCGTCGGTGGAGGAGCGATCGATGATCTCCTTGCTGACGGCGGCAATCAGCGAGCAGATGCCGTCAGTGCTGAAGGCCGCTGCGGAGGCAGCCGGCGGCTGCTTCGAGAGCGCGTCGGCGGCGCTGCTGGCGCTGACGCTGCTGCTGGAGGAGAGCAGCCCCACTGTGCTCCGGAGGGGGAAGAAGGGGCCAGGACGTCGGCATCGGTCGCTTTGGGGACGCTCCCGCGCCTCGACATGCTTCCTCAGGAGCGACACCTCCCTCTTCAGTCCGGTTATGACCGCCTCCTGCCGGACGACCTGCTGCCGCGCCTCCCTCAGCTCTGCACGAAGCGTCTCGAAAGGGCGGTCGAGCTCAGCTTCCGGATTCCCCCCGCCGTTGCCCTCTCTCGCCGCCTGGTCACCCAGCTGCCGCCGGATCCTCTCGAAGGCGCTCTGCACCCTCGCCAGGTCCGTCCGAATACCCAGGAATGCCTTGCGCCGGGTCAAGCTGTCCACCCGGGGGGGTGGGGCGTCCGCAATCCCACGAGCCGGAATTTCGACATCCCGTTCTTCCTGCTGCTGCCTCCCGTCCCTCCTCCACCTCATCTTGCCCGTCGGGTTGTTCAGGAGCTCTTCCTCCGCCACAATCCTCATGGCGGGGTCGCAGGACCGCACCTTCGGGAGGGGGAAGACGCTGAGTGGAGGTGGTGCCGCTCGCGCGCACATGCGATGACCTCCCTCCCGCGGAACTCCCCAGAGAGCCCAGAGGGGGAGGGGATGCTCTTCCCAGGAACTTCTTCCTTCTTCCCGGATCGTCTCCGAACCCCCGCGTTCCCTGTCCACCTCTTGCGCTGCCTTCTTCCCTTCCCTTCCTTCGAGCCTGGCTGTGGGGAGAGGAAAGCAGGTCAGGGGCGTCGCGAACGTCCTTTTCCCCGTCGGGGGCCGGACTCATCCTGGAACGCAATCTTCGAGGCTGCCCGCCCTATTCCTCCTTGGGACCCTCCGGGACCGCAAGAAGTGGGGCCCGGCGTCTTCCAGCCCTTCGTTTGCGCGAAAGCCCCAGGACGCCCCTGCGAACGGGCGCTTTCACTCCCGCTCAGGGACGCCACGGTGTCCAGGAAGACGAGTACGCGCGCCGTGGGCATCGATCGCCGGGAGAGAAGATGATCAATAGGGGGGAAGCGCCCTCCCCTCCGCGGAGGCGGGGGGCAGTGCGACGGCAGCGGGGAAGGACATGGTCCTCTCGCCCTGCTCTCCCTTCTGCCACTTAAAAAAAGAAATAGAGAGCGTCTTCGGGAGGAGAGGGGTAGCTCCTAGGGTCTCTTGTGGCTTACGTGAGCTCCGGCGGTATCTGTTCCCGTAGAGACCCGCCTGCCAGGCGACAGCACGAGTGGCGACCTCGAGGGGGCCAATGCACCCCGTGCCTGGCTGTCTTGTCCTTAAGGACTTTCTGAACAGCCGGGCGTCCGAAAAGTCCCTACAGGGAGCTGCACAGCCCCTCTGGGAGAGCCCCCGTCCCTTCTCTCGCAGCCCCTCCGGACGAGGCTCCTACGGCGCGGTCGATCCATGTCGGCGCCTCCTTCCCCGGCATATTTCCTGCCTGCGGCTCTTCCAGAGCTCAGCAAAGCGAAGAGAGGCCGGCGTTCCCCTTGTCCAGACGGCCTGCCTGGCCCCGGATGGGCCGTCCATCCGAGGGCTTTCCTTGTCTTTCTGGACCGCTTTTCCAGTAAATGAGATAGCGTTCGGGGTCGCACGAGAAGGGGAGTCAGGAAGGGATGGCGTGGGATCGCCCCCTCCCCTCTACCCCCCACCTTCTTTTTCTCCTACTCCCTCCCCCTCCGGTTCTCTCCCGGGTGCCGCCCCTCTTCCGGAGACGCTTCGGCGATGACGGGGTGCGCGAGTGCCTGGGGGCAGCGATCCGTCGGGACCCACGGAAGCCAATCTAAAGTTGATTGAGGGGAACTTTTGCGCGGGAGCCTCGTGCATTCTCCCCTTCTCGCCCCCCCCTCCCTTTCCTTCCTTCCCCGCTTCCCGACGGGAATGCCGCCCGGAAGTCTCCACACGCTGCCGCCGCCGCCGCCGCCGCCAGGAAGCGGAGGCAGAAAGGACAGAGGACCTCGAAGCAACTTCCTTCCGCCTATCCCCCCTCCTCCATTCGAGGGGGCCCTCCGCATCGTAGTTTCCCCTCTCCCTCACGCGCGCTCACCGAGGGACCAAAGAGCAGCGCTGGTCTGCGAGCGTTGGTCGCTGCTGCCGGACGACCTGCTGCCAAACCTCCCTCAGCTCCGTGAGGTCGCCGCTGAGAGGAGCTCAGCGAACTGCTTCAAGTGTCCTTCGACGGGGTCCAAGGGTTCAGGAAAGGGGTGGGACGGCGCCCCTCCCAGCGCGGGCCGCGAGTCACTCACGTACCCCTTCCTGCTCGGTTTGTCTCGATCTGCTCTCGGTCTCCCTGCCCGCTCCGGGCGTGCGCCCTTTGATTTCCCCGCCGCCCCCGCCGCAGGAATCCTCTTCCATCGCGCGCTCCGAGAAAGGGGGAAGAGGAGGCGGAGAGGGGGGGAGGAGAAACCAATCAGCAGCGGAAGGAGGCGCCTCAGCTCGCGCTTCATCCTAAGAAACTTGAAATTGCGCCGAGAGAAAGTTTCCATCTGCAAAGATGAGGAGGCTGGGCGTCGCGGAGAGCTCCTCTGTCGGAGAGCAAGGATCGCGGCGATCGATAGTCCTTCGGATGTCTCGGCCCTCCGCCCGCCGGAGTTCCGCGCGCTCTCTCCCCTCCCTTCTTTGCCTCTTTCCGTCCGAGATCGCTCGCCGAGACCACGCCAACCACCCGGGAGGTCGGTCACCCAGGAGCCACTAGTGCGAACTCCGAAGGCAGGTCGGTTCTGCAAACCTCTTCCTCCCGCAGCGGGACGCGCGGGGTGCCACCCTGCCGCCCGCGCCCTCGCGAGCCAACCCCCTTTGCGTTGTGGGTCCGGCCAATCCCAGATGCGGGGGATCCCAGGGCAGTTGAGCGGGCGTCCGCAGAGGATCTTTGGAGCCCGAGTTTACTCCCGGGGCGGCAGGAACGCGGCGCCGCAGATCCGCTGAACACAGGCAGCGGAGGGGGCTCACCGAGCTGGGGCTGACCGAGCACCCCCCAGCCTGCCATGACATGGAAATGCGAATCTTCTCAACCTCCGCCTGTCCCAGGAAGCCCCATGACTTCTCAAAAGAGAAACGCAAAAAAAAAGAAAAGAAGGCGAAACGACCGGCCGAAAGTGCATTCAGAAGGAACAGAGTGCGCGTTGAGGGCTGCATCCGAGCTTTTTCAAATGAAACAAAAACGAGACCCCCCCTTCCTTTTTGGTTTAGACACAAAAGAAAAAAGAAAGGGAGGAGGGGGAAGGGGGGCGAGGAAAGGCAAATGGAATGCATGCACGTTCGATTTCACTTGCGTTTTGCACGACGCTTTGCATGGCAGTGCGGGTCGGAAACATTCGAACGGCTCGCTCCTCGCTCGAAAGGTCGTCCGATCCCGGAGAAGAGCCCCGGATGCCAGCGGGAAGAGAGGCCACAATTTATGCTCCGATTCGCATGTCTTCACCGCAGACCCGACGGAACCTTTCAGGACCGACTCATCTAATTGCCCGCCCAGCGGGTCACGGTAATTCATACCGACGGAACTTTCCGCTGCATGCCTTCAAGTTTGTCGGATTTGCATATGTTAGAACGTCTCACCGGACGCGGAAGGAACAAAAAGAAAGAAGGAGGGAATAATTTCTCAGCGTGGCTTTAGTGGGATCGGTTACGCGGCTGCAATTAGCTGGCCCGAGGTCCCCGGAAAAAGCTGCTTCCGCCGCTTGCGTTCGGCTGCAAGATGGAACGAACGTTTGGGCGCGGAAGAGATGGCACATGGACCAGGCACACCACCCCCTCCGGGCGGATCGCCGCTGGCAGTGTGGCTACGTTCGCAAAAAAAAAAAGAAAAAAAAGAAAGAAGAACGTGGGATATGCAGCAGCCACGGACGCACCGTGGGGCATTGCTCAGGTGGGACCGGCCAAAGCCGTTGGGTGACCAGGCGAAAGTTGGGGGGGGGGGGGGTCGTAAATTATGCTCCAACCTTACTGAGTCCGTCCCTCCGCGCAGTTTCGACTTGCGTCCGAACAAATTTGCTAACATGGAAGTGCGCAAGTGGACGTTGGCGAGGGCGGCGTCAAACCACATGCAGGAACGTGCATGTACGTGTACACAGCACAGCTAAGGAGCTGCAACGAAAGCAGGTGTGAGCAGATGCAGGAACTCCCAAAGCATGGAATCTGGAAGA
The DNA here is from genome assembly GCA_036172245.1 of Raillietiella orientalis. NCBI lineage: Eukaryota > Metazoa > Arthropoda > Ichthyostraca > Raillietiellida > Raillietiellidae > Raillietiella > Raillietiella orientalis. Next base: position 213,507 of record JAYWIR010000055.1, on the reverse strand, counting down.
AATTCCACCGGGGTCGGAAGGGGACTGCGTGAGGAAAGTGTCGAGGCGGAAGCCTCCACCCTACTGCTTGCAATGGTGCCACTCGACAACGAACCTGCTTTCCACCTGTTCGAAAAACGTGGCCCACGCGGCTTATGCCTACTAATTATCCCCCCGGAATACCTGTGAGACGGGAAGAAAAAAAATGTATTGGAAAAATGAGCGAATGAGTGGGAAACTCGCATTAAGAGTTTTGCTTGACGAACAGTTTCCAAACAGCTGTTTGGCCGCGGATCAAAAATTTCAAAATCGATAAGGCGCGCAATAATCGGGAGCAGGGGTGCCAGGGCTTCCGCAGCTGAGGAAAGGTTTCACGCGGAATGCGGAGCAATTAAGCGTCCGCCGAGCGGAGGGGACCGACTCTTCAGCGCCTACCTTTGCGCTGAAGAGCGCATCGCGAACGGCCCCGAGGTGCTTGGCGGGAAAGGAGGAGGAAGTCGTTGATGATTCTCGCCAGGCTTGCCAGCCCGCCTCCCAATACGCCTTATGCAGGTGTGGGTGTCTCGTTGGTTCGCAGCATGTGCTTTTTCGATGCTGCGGTTCCCTCGAATGGTTTCGGACATGCGATGTCAATTTATTGTCAGCCTATGATTTATAATTTCCCAGTTTGCATCAGCAAGGCCTCTGCATCGCATTCGAAAGCCATAAATACAGCGGCAAGCATGCCTGCATGTGAGGACACGTAATGAGAAAATTCCTCGAATCCATCATGGAAACGACAGAGCGCGGGTTCGTGCTCGCAGCGTCACTTACAGGGAACGGTCGCCATTGCGTCGGTGTCGGTATTTGTCACTGGCACCTTTCAATGGCCTTCGTCAGAATGAAGCAGTGCTTAAGTTGAAAGCGATGTGTCTTGTTGTGGTCCGCCTTTTTTTCTTCCTTGCTCTCCTTGTGTGTGTGTGTGTTTGTGCGTGCGTGTGTGTGTGTGTGTGTGTGTGTGTGTTTTTTTGCAACTCCCTTCGGGTGGAAAAAAAAAAAAATTCAAAAAAACAAACAAACACCAAATCCGACGAAATCCGGCATGATCGATTTGGCTGCGGGGTTCTCGTTTGTTCTGCGTGAGGATCTGCAGGAGTCGTTTCGGGAACACGGGAGGCAACTTCGTGGAGCTCCTCATTTCTCATTCACGAAAACAGTGGCTTACTGAATGAAGGGGGAAGCTGGAAAAATCAGATGTCTGCATGTGCAAGCAGGCCGGGGCAGGTGGCAAAACACGTCTCGTGCTGACGAGGGAGCGAACGCGGAGCTTCCGCCCCCGCCTTCGCCCTGCCATGAACACGAAGAGCCTGCCGACATCCCGTTGCATGGCAGCGCCGTGATAAGAGGCGCCCTCGTGATGGTGTTTTTCGCAACGGTGCACCTGCGTTTACAGATGAGCTGAGTGTCGCGAGGAACCTGAGCGTGCAGATGCCTCGGAAAAGGGGAAGACGGGAAAACTTCAGGGAGAGTGAGGGGGAAGATGAGGAGGAGGAAGGGGGACAACAGAACAGAACGGGAAGGAAAGCAGGCGTACATGGCACGGTTTTTAGTACTTTGATTTATCCTCTCGAACAAAGGAACGCACTCATCCATGCGGTCGTCGTCATGGAGAGGCCGGGATGCGCTGGCGCGCCAGACACGCCGGAGCTGCCGGACTTGGCGAGTTTCCGCGACGGCACTGACCGGGAAGAGCGGCTCCCGGAAGTAGGTCGCCCGGTGACCCTCCCTCGTCTCGCGAAGGCGTGCCCTCTCCCTGGACGTCGTCCTGCGATACCGCTAATTGCCGGACATAATTGCGGTGTTTCACGGGAACCGCGGAATGGGACAGTGCCCCTGCAAGGGTATTCATCCGGGAGGATCACGGTCAGAGGCAAGGTCCGCAGCAGCTGCGAAAGGGGAGCAGCATTCCTTGTTCTTACTCCGTTCCTTGCACACCTCCTGGGGTCGGAGGTGCCGAGTCCCTGGGACAGCTTATGGTCGTCGTGACAACCGGAAGCTGACCGCCTGAGCTCTGCTGAGGGACTGAGGCGAACTCAAGGGAAGAATTCCCTTTGCGATAAGGGTAGCTCGCGAGTCGGGGGTGGAGAAGCAGAAGCTCTTCCCTCCGGACCCCAGAAAGCTAGCAGGACTCTCTGGAGCACGGGGAAAGCGAAGTTACGGAATTCCCGGACATCGGTGGCCGCGTTGGTGCGCTCCCCCGTTCGCGTGCAGCGGGCGATCCGCGGCCCTAGGCGTTCCATCCCGCAGTGGAGGGCTCCAAGGGAGCGGCTCCATTCGCATAGGAGGCGGTCGGTCGGGTCCGCAGCCTTTGGCGGTTGCGCGCGAACGCCCGTGGAGCGCCAGGTGGGGAGACGGCCGGGCAGACGGACAGGAGCGAGGACGGAACTCGGGAAGACGTGGGACAAGGCCGGGACTGCGGCTTCTGGTCCTCCTTGTCCTGGCCTTGCTGGGTAGTGCTTCCCGGACGACTGGCGAGGTGCGTCCCTGGCTGCTGTCTGGTCGGAAGGACCTGCGCACCACCCACTGGACCTCCCGCAGGCCACTTCAGCCCAGCAGAACTCTCCTCAGCCTCCTCCTCGCTTCCTGGGCCCGTGTCGGAGACCCTGTGGCTGCAGTCTTTTCGCGTGGAACCACCAAGCGTCGTGGGTTCGAACACTTTGAAAGGATCGACGCGGTGCGTCGCGGGTTGAAGTTCCTCCCGCAAGATGACGTTAGCTCAACCACATTCATTCTGGTGCGGCACTGGTAGCAGTTCAAACCGAATGCCCCCGATGTTTTCACCCTGTCAAGCCGGGGCGTTCATTGAAAAACTTTCCGTCAGTGTTTGCGGTACAAGGCCCCGCTGCAGCCAATAAGTCTATGGAGCTGTCGGGTGGTCAGTGCGCAGACCGACTTGACACACCACGTCAGCGGATACCCCCGATGAGGCAGATACAATGGGAGTTGACCTTCGGGTCCTTCCAGGAATCAAGGAGTGGGAGCTCCCCTCCGATTGTGAAGGAGCGGACCTCCTGTTCCGGGAGGACCCTCCGCGTCGTACTGATGGAGTAGGTGTGTCGCCACCTCTCCAAAGAGTGCAGAGAAGCAAGCCGCTTTCTTCGGGGAGCCCCCTTCTGAGAAAATTCGGAAGCGTCCCTTCGGGATTCTCTTCAGAGGAATAAACAGGAGCAGTTCCCTTGCAGGTTACCTCAGGAGAAGAAATTCGGACCCCTCCAAAGGTCCCTCCAGAGAGAATAAGGAAGAGGAGATTCCCTTCGGGTTCTCTTTGGAAACAACCAGGGTGAAGGTGATCTCCCTTCGGGGATCCCTCCTCAGTCGTGAACTTTCTTCGGAGCCCTTCCTGGATTCATAGGGAGGACCCGTCCCGGGTACTCCGTATCTTGAAGAATTACATGCAACCTCGGGTGCCTTAGAGCAGCGTCAAAGAGCTGCAAGCGCCGACACCAGAGGCGTGACGGCTCTTGAGGTGCTTGGTGAACCAAAAAAAAAAAAAAACGAAAAAAAAAAAAAAAACGGAAGGAAAACAGAAAAGATAGATCCCTGACCCTGGTGCTGCCGCATCCTCATGGCAGCGGCAACTCCAGATCCACGCTTGCTTCCGCCAAAGATGCGTTACCCCTCGCCCTTCCGCTAACATTGTGGACAGGGCCTTGCTGCCTTTCCCCCTCCAGGGTGCCTCGAGGGCGGCCCCGCGGAGGCGCTTTGGGAGCCAGGCGGACCACTTGAGGCATTCTTGGGGATCCTCCTCGATGGCTAACTGCAGAGTGACCCTCCCCCTACCCCTCCTGGGGAAGGCCGGCTCCAGAGTCACCGAAGGATGGATAGAATCCCCCGGCCCCTTCTCTTTCTCTCGACTCTGTCTTCGGCACTTCTGGTTGGTCTCGGAGGTGACGTTCTGCGCAAGGGACTCTCGGGGGACCCCTTCAAGCGGTCTGCTTCCCCAGAGCAGAAGAGGTGCCTTGTCCGGGGTCCTGAAGGGACTCCACTCCATAAAGTCCCTTTTTTCCCGTGCTTCCTCCTCCGTCCCTCCCCTGTCTCGGGAGCCTCCGCCGCGCGCGCTCGTCCCGCCGGTTCGACGGCTCGCCGCCTCGCAGTGCTCGTCCCGTCTCTCCCTCCGCCGGCATCGCTCCCGGATACTCGGACACAGCGCGCGCAATTTCGGGAGGACGCGTGTCGCCCGTCCCACGGATGGAGGCCGCAGGACGTGCGACGTGCCTCCCGCCAGGATGAGGCAGGAACTCCCTGGAGTAGGATGCGTTCTCCCGTGCTGCGGCGACTCCTCCTTCCCGGATTTCCCGCCGTCGGCTGAGCTGCCCCTCAGGTAAGGGAAAGATGGATTCTGAGGGAAGAGGGGGACTGTCACCTCGCACTCGGGAGAGCCTCGTGGGACTTCGGGACGCGCTCCAGGACCCTCTACCTTTTTCCCAGACCCGTTCCCTATCGTTTCCGGGAGGACGAACGGGACGGGAGAGGAGGCTCGTTCCTGAGACGCGTTCCTTGAAGGGTCTTCTCCCTTTTCTGCATCCCTCCGCTCATCCTTCGGGATGGGTGGGAAGAGGATCTCCGGCATCTCCCTGGAGCTCGCGGCTTTCCTGGTCTCTTCGAATGAGCGAGGGGGAGGGGATAGACCATTGCCATCCAATGTGGGCGCGGTGGAGGCACCCGCGCACAGTTTCTGCCCCCAACCTGCCGCTGTCTTCCAGGTGGCGTGCGCCCCGCATACCTCGGAGCCGCATCCGAGCGCTCCCGGGAGGAGGAACCTGTCCTCGTGCAGCTTCTCTCGTTGCCCGCGCTCCTTGCTGGCGCCCATGGCCCCCGCTGCGGCGCTGAACGCCAGCGGCTGGCGGCTGGAGGCCTCGGCAGCCGGTCGGGCTGAGGAAGATCTGGCGCTCCTGGAACGGGTCAGCGCGGAGCTGCTGCGCGGGAAGGCCGCTGCTAGCGCGGAAGAACTGACCCCGGAGAAGGCACGGGCGCTGCTCTGCGAGCGCTTCCTCTTTCTGTCGGTGTGCGGTGGGCACGAGCGCGGCCCTCTCGTCCTGGAGGATGTGTGGGCTCTCGTGTCGGTGGCCGTGCCCGTCCTCTTCGGAGCGCTCTTCGTGCTGGGGGCGGCGGGCAACGCTCTGGTGATGGCAGTCGTCCTCCACGGCCGGAGGTCGTCGCGCGGAACGACCGGCACTCTGGTCCTCAACCTGGCCGTCTCCGACCTGCTCTTTATCGTCTTCTGTGTGCCGCCCACGGGGCTGACCTACCTCACGGGCGACGACTGGCGCTTCGGCGACATCTGGTGTAAGGTCGTTCAGTACTGCATCCATGTCGCCGCGTACACCAGCATCTACACCCTGGTCCTGATGTCCCTGGACCGGTTCCTGGCCGTGGTCCACCCTGTGGGGGCGATCTCCCTGAGGACGCCCAGGAACGCCGGCACAGCCTCCCTGCTGACCTGGGTTGTCTTCGCCATGCTCTGCACCCCTGCCTTCCTCGTCTACGGGGTGGCACCGACCGCTGACCCGGTCGCGGGCACGCTGAAGAGGGCCTGCCAGTTCCTGTCGGAGGAGCACAGCTACCCAGCCTTCCAGACGGCCTTCTTCGTGACCTCCTACTTTCTACCCTTGGCGGTGACCGTCTGCCTGTACCTGAAGATCATACGCAGACTCTGGAGCCTGTCCGGACGTCACCCGGGTCGGCAGGCAAGGGACGGCGCCCGCAAGAGGAGGAGGGTCTCCACCATGGTCGTCATCGTCATGGCGATCTTCGCGGCCTGCTGGCTGCCCATCCAGCTGCTCCTGCTGCTGAAGAGCTTCGGCGTCTTCCGCAGCGACAGCTATTTCCGGGTCATCCTCCAGATATCCGCTCAGAGCCTGGCCTACTCCAATTCCTGCGTGAACCCCATCCTCTATGCGTTCCTCTCGGAGAACTTCAAGGACGCCTTCAAGGACGCCGTCTCCTGCCGGTGGGTCCACGCGCACCACCCCGGAACAGCCAACAGCAACCCGGCCCTCGAGGCGGCCGCCAGCCAGCACGACGGCAGGGACTGGGAGCAACCGACCGAAAACCTGCAGCGGGAGAGGACCAAATAGGTCCGAGGCGGCCCGCGGTTCTTTCGGAGGGCGCCGCCGATACCCTTTTGGGGGAGCCCGCGAATAAACAGACGTTACCCTGGATGCACTTGCGGTCCCGGCCGCTTCTTCGAGACGCCCCTCAGCCTCCTTGCGCGCGAGCCTCGCTCGCCTGCTCTGGGACAATCCGTCGCCGTCAAGGCAACGTCACGCCTGCCCAAGGTGCGACGGCGGCAGGGGAGTCGAGCCACCGTCGGTGGGCCCCTCACCCCCTCGATTCCTTCAGACCCTGTCATTCACCCTCATGTGGGCGCTCAACGCTCCCCGGAAGCTAAGGAGTCGTGGGCGAGCACTGGCGGATGCTCTCGCCGACAAGGGAGGTGGCGCGGGAGAGGAGAGGCGCTGCAAGCCGCTCAGGGAATACCCAGAGGGCACAAAGTCCGAATACACTTCCCTTGGGGCACCATCCTCACTTCCATTCCTCCTGGCCGAAAAGAGGGCCGCCTGAAAAACTGCTCCAGGAAGCTAAGGAAGCGTTCTCGAGGGTTCGCGGGCACTACTCGAGGGGACGAGCAAGGGACCGGGCTCCTGGGGAGACCAAGGACTTTCCAGGAGCGCATCTTTCCGGGAGCCGAAAGGGGAGGAAAGTAACCGACCAATCCAGGAGTTCCAGGCTCTTCCCCTTTGTGAGGGTAGAGAGGGGAGCGGGGAGGGCCACGCCTCCCCTTCCTTTCCCCCTCATTTCGGACGAAAGGCGGCCGAAACATCCCGAGCAGGCTCTCTTCAGGAGATTCCTGGTCCTCGCGGAGTCTCTGTACATCCCGGTGCGAGGATCCGCGCGCGGCGACCAATGAGCTGCACCCACCCTCCTCTCCGGATCAAGGGGTTCCCTGACCCCGTGAGGGTCTGCTGGTCGAGCGCGGAGAGAGCAGGGAACGAAGAGAGGCGGGCCCTTCCACGGAGCCTCGGGGTCAGTCCCTTAGGAGGTAAGCCCTTCGCTCCTTGTGGGCCGTCGGCGGGTTCCACCCTTCCCTCAGCCCGCTGCCTCCTCCCTGGACGCTTTTTCCCTGCGGCACTCACGAAGCCGAGCTTGTATTCCTCTTCCTCCCCGGGGTTGTGGGGACCGGCCCTTCACACGTAACTGCCGTCGTCCTCGGGGGCCTCTTCCTTGCCGGAGCAGCAGCGCGTGAAGGATGGGTGCTTCTCCATGAGCCCAGAGACGCCGGGCACCTTCTCCGTGTCCAGGGCAATCCTGCGAGCGATCCTCTTGCTAGACGTCAGGAAGGGGCGGTTGAGGCGCCCGAATGAGCTCTCGCCGACCAGGACGAGGATGTCCTCCGTGCCGGTCCCGTACACCCGCTGCCGGTGGACCTCCTGCTCGAACTCGACCACCGTCGGCTCGAAGGAGGGTGTCCCTCGCTGCAGCGTCCGAACCACGTCGTCCCGGTAACGCACCTCCGTCCCGGAGGGCGTGTGGAAGGGGTCCTGCAGCTACGAAAGGAGGAAGCAGGAGGAGGTGGGAGCGCCCCTGTCCGGGCAGGCACTCACTGGACTCTCCCTGGCCAGTAACAGCAGGCACACGCAGTAGCAGAAAGCCACCGATGACAGTGCCATCATCCACTCCATGAAGAGGTGCAGATAGTCCACGGACAGCAGGAAGGCGCTCCTGATGGCGTCCTCCGCAGCCGCCTCCTCGTCCGCCTGCGCCGCTTCCTTCAGCAGGTCCATGGAGCGCATTCCCGCGTGGTGTTGGAGGGACGTAGCCTTGGAGACGCCCCTCTGTTGCCGCCGCTCCCGTCCGACCCCCCCTCCTCCCTGCCTCTCCCTGCTCCGAGCTCCCAGGGCGCAGCAGGAGCGCGCGGCCCTGATTGCGTCCGACCAGCTCTCGAGGAGACTTTCCTGAGCAGGGACCTGCCGAGGGCAAGATTGGGATAAAGTTGCACGAGAGGGCGTGCAGAAGGGGAGCGTCGAAGGGGGGAGGAGTGGCGCTCATTCCTCCCCAGGAAGTGCTCCAGGGACCCGACCGGAGCGCGTGTCATAGCCGGCCTCGGATGATGTGCCCCGCGAGCGACAGGCCCGCGGTAATCATGCGTTACCTGGCAACGCAAGGGGCTGCCGCTGCTTTCCGACGACGGCCGCCGCGGAAGGTGGGAAGCATAAGGCGCGCCCATCCAGCCGGACGCGAGGAGTCGCAGCGAACTCCCGTCCGAGCCAATCCCCTCGAATGAACTACCACCTTCCCTCCCCCCATTCTCCCCGCTTCCCCGGAAGCCTCCAGGAATTCGAACACAAGGCGTCGACGATGCGTTTCCCCGGAAACGGCGCCTGCGCGCTGGAGCGTGGCGCCGCCACTGCTCGGGCAGCGCCGAGGAAGCTATCGGAGCATGGGATGCTGCGGAATCGCATCTCTGGTCTCCAGGGGCGGCGGCCCCTTCGGAAAAACGTCTGAGGGGGCGCTACGGTCCCCCCTCGTGCCAGGAGCTCCCGGATCTTCTGCTCCGACGGCTCCAGACGCCTAACTACGGGATGAAGATAGGAGAATCCGAGCGCAGCATCCCTTCAGCTCCCGCATCTCCCACGGAGATTCGCATCCCCCCCGCACCCGCGCTCTGCGTCCCGGGGAGCCGGGATTAGGACGGCTCCCGGAGGAATGATGAGGAGTCGGAGGCTCCTCCGTGCGTGCCGCCTCGGGGCGTCGCGCCTCTGCATCCGGGAGAAAGGGAGGGGTGGAGGAAGGGGAAACAGAGAAGAAAACACACACCCACACACGGAAATGAGGGCAGGAATGGCGCGCACTTCACGAGTGGGCGGCATTCTCCGCCACCAGAGAGATGCCAAGGGATGCTGGATCCTCTGTAATGCACCCATCGCTTTCCCCTGCATCCCGAGATCCCCCTCCAGACTTCTCCCGGAATCCGTGGAGCCTGACCCCTTCTTCCTTTGGGTGGGGAAGGGGAGCACGCTCGGAGCGATGCCTCCTCATTCCTTGCCCCCTGGCCTGCGGGCCGGAGGCTAGTGGGGGAGCTCGCGGAAGGGAGAAAGGAAACCTCGCTCCTGCAGAAGAGAACCGGAAGTGGGGCCAGCTCAAGGCAGAGGCCCTCTTCCTAACGAACAATCAGACCGCTTCACAGAGCAGGAGGCGTCCTTTTGAGGAAAGAACTGCCGCTCGCATCTAACCTGCCTCCGGGGGAAGATCACGGTCTCTTGGTCAACCGCTGTCGACTGCCTGGGAGGTGCTCCGCCGCGGCCCAACCTTTCCTCCGGCTTTTCTCCAGCAGGATAAGATTCCTCAATGAAGAGACCGTCTCCGGGGAATGGACACAAACACTCTAGCGTGGAGCGCCTCTCCTCATTGGCAGTGACGTGTTCGGGATTTTGGAAGGGCCGAGTTTAAAAGGGCGAGGAAGGAGGACAGAGAGGAGGAGCACCCACTGGCCATTGGGACTGAGACCCCTGCCCGCCCTCGCTCTGGAGGTCTGTGCGCAACGTACAGACCACAACCTTCCGTTGCAGAGAGCAACGCTCCAGTGGGGGGGGGGGGGGGGGGGGAAGGGGGGAAGGCGTGTACCACTCTCAGCAACCTCCGCGGGATGCAAGGTGCGCTCTCGTGCTGCAGGCGCTCTTGCTGCCGCCCTCACCTCTCCTTGCTCACGGATCCTGTACGCAGCGTCGCCACACGCGTGCTTTCAAGCACGGGCAGTGATAGACTCCCTCGCTTACTCGGCGCCCCTGGCGATTCCTTAGGAAGTCCCTCCTTTCCTTTCCTTATCCTCTCATCCTTTCTAGGAAGAGAATAGGCATTTCTATGCTGCCCAGACCCTCTCGAACATCCTCATTGGGATCCTTGTGCCTCCTGGAAAGGCGATCTTGCGGTGAGAAGACGTCTCCCCAGTTTCCAGGTCCACAGAGAGCGGACCGTCCGCCGTCCCTATGGACAGACGAGGTGGCATTTGAACCCGGCAGCCTGTGCTGGAATCGAAGACCATAATCGACCAACTTTGAGGACAGCTTTCTTAGGAGGTGAAGGTGGGATGAGAGGAAAAGTGAGCTGAATTTTCGAAGAAAGTCCTGGACAGAGACTCTGGATAGCCCCTCTACCGGGGAAGAGGTGCCACACGTCTGACCGACCAGGCAAGGGCGCCCAGGTTCAGCAGCCAGGAACAGAGAATCGTGCGGTAGGGAAACCAATAGGCACAGAGCAGCACAGGAATGGACGTGCTTCTCTCTCCCGCATCTTCGCCGCTTCTGCAGCAAGCGCTTCCTTGAAGACGAAAGGGAGCGGTTTTTCCTCCCCTGCTTTTCCAGGAACTGCTGGAGGCCGCCCTTGCAGGAAACCAGAAGCAGGAAAGCTCTCAGAGGAGGACAACCAGCACATCCCCCCTTGCTTCCTTCATGTGCTCTTCAAGGGGACTTTTCTCTCCCCCAGGACCGAGGGCGAGGAGACAGCCGGTGAGAGACGAGCCGACCTAGCTCCGTCTTCCGGGTCCACCACTGACGTAACAAAGTCCACGACCCCCTACGCCAAATCGTCCGTCTCAGGATGATTGCGGGAACAGCTGGCACCTCTGTCTCTTTCACGCTTCCTTTCCTTCTTTTCGGATTTTCCCATTCCTCCGGTAGGAGATTTGAACTCCTCCCGCTCGAGCAAGGAGAGAAGAGAGGGTTTTCCAGCCAGAAGGCATTCTTGTAGGCCTCGAATCCCACTTTCCTCGGAAAGTCCTCCCGGAGAACACCTTCCGCAGAGGGGGCCATGATCCGAGAGTACCGTCTGGGTGCTGGAGGAAGAAGATCAACGGGAGGAATCCCATCCTCCGAAGCACTGGCGAACCTTCTTCGCTTGCGAGGAAAGCCCAAAAAGTACACAAGTAGAAATCCCTCTCTCCTTTTCCGATGGCGGAGTGTGGTCGCACACGCGCCTGGGACTGATCATGCCGGATGCAGGACGTTTGGAAGTGAGTGAGGCTGCCTCGCTGCACATCCGTTCGTGCGGCTCGTCGGCCTGCGAGAGTTCCTGTGCGTCCGAGAGGGATCGGCCCGAGGAAATGTTCTCTGTGCCATTTCACTGGAAGTGAAGTTCCAAGCTTCTTGATCCTCCGGTTTCTTCTTCCTCCTGAAGCCTGGAAAAGAAACCTCTTTGAAGGAACAGTAAGTAGGACTCCTGAGAGTGAGAGTGAGAGTGGAGGAGAAAGAGCGAGAGAAGGCAAAGAGCGTGGCAATGAGCTCTCCCGTGGATACACGCCGAGTTCTGGGAAGGTGGACCAAGCGGAGAGGATCAACCTCGAAAACTCGAAGCGCTCCTTGTCTTCGCATCCCTCGACACTTTCCACGCTCGGGATGGGAAACCTTTTGGATTATTTCTGCTAAGAGATTCTCCCTTGGGAGGGATGAGAGCAGCTCTGAGGATGAGCCCGGAGCTCGCGCCATCACAGGGACTGATCCCACCGCACCTGGTTCGAGACACTGATCTAGCCAAATTTAAAAAGATTTCGAGTTCACTGCTCAAAGAGAAGAAAAACCCATTTCTTTTTTCTAGAAAGGAGGAGGGAAAGGTGGACTGGTTCACTCATTTTTGATGCGTAGCTCTCCGCTTTTTGCCATACTCAAGCAGATTCTACGCTGGGAGCTTCCTCCCTCGACCAGGCTTCGGGACTCACGATCCTCTTAATCATTCCTGATCTTCGAAAGGACGATCCTGGAAGACTAACCACCTCGACCTTCAGATATAATTCCCCGCAGATCGGGAACCTCTAGGCTCTTGAGAGTTCCTAGTGACGTGCGAATCAAAAGGGTCACCGAATAGAACAATCTTTGTACCTACGCGGGGGCAACCAGCAAGAAAAAAACACACACACAGCCTGGGAAGGGACACAAGCTTTCACCGAGGTAGAGCACTTTTCAAACTCGTTAGTTTGCTCGACTTTTCGGGTTGCCAAAATCTTCATATGGAGTAGCACTCTAATCAGAAACTCGCAATGATAGCCGTTTCAGGTGAAAGTCTGTCATTTTCTGGGGAAGGAGGGAGGAGGAGGAGAGCTGCTTTCTCCCCGTTTCCCTGCAGGAACCCCTTTCCGCCGCTTATGAGCGGATGATCTGCACCTGGACCGTGCACCTGGACCAGCTCTCAGCAAAATGAACACAGCGCAAAGTGCGCAAAAAGGGCAAAATGGCTGCCAACAATGAGCACGGGCTCGGGCTCATAGGCTAATTTTCGCTTCAGCGCATGGCGTGAACCGCTCGTGCGTGCAGGCGATTCCCGCCACCTCGTGCTTCGATGCAGGGTCACCAGCTGACCTATCGGTCCCTCCGTTCGCTTTTGTTTCTTCCTCAGGAAGAGGGGGAAAAAGTCCTACCCTCTGGAGGCATCGTAGTCTGCATCCTAATAGTGAATTGGGGAAAGAAAAAAATAAGAAAGCGTTCAACTTCGAGCTGAGTTCCGTAATCCAATTTTGCTCAAAAGCAAAACAAATCCGAGATATCCAGAAGAAGGGCGTGTAAAGATTAGAAGCAGGAAGCGGCAACTTGTTGCTCAGAAAATAACGTTTTTTCGCGGCCGCAACGGATCCGTAGGTCTCGACACGTTCCCATTCGAGGGCGCCGTGAAGCGTTGGGAGGGCTAAAGAAGGCGCGCGGATGAGAGGGCGCAGGTTGCGACGCGTCCGAAGGCAGGAAGCCTGGAAGGGCGAGCTCTTGAGCGATGTGATGGTGTTCGAGGTGATGTTCCAGGGTGCCGAACGGCGCGGAAGAGGACTGTCATTGCTCGGGGCGACGCGGCAGCGGCTGCTTTGCAAACGCAGGCGGGCACTGTGGTTTGGCCTGAGCTTTTTCCCCAAGGGGACGGGACACGTTCCAGAAACTTGGCCAGCTTTCCGGTAGCGCGACATCCGCCGCCGCTCATGTCGTCTGGGGCGAACAAAGGGGGCTTGCCTGCCTTCTGCGCGGGGTGGAAAAGACGACGACCCCGCTGCGGATGGTGCACTGGCGTTGTCCCTGGGGGATCCCCGGCATTTACTCTGCTGGTACCTTCCTAGGGGGTGGAGACTGCCAGCTTGAGCGGAAAAAAAGAGTTTCTCCCAGGACGCTGTCCAGATCGAGCGGAGAGCCCTCTTCCCCTCTCGGATCGCGCCCACCAAGGGTTCTGTGCGTGGCTGCCCCCGAAATCTCTGGAGTTGATGGTCCTTCCACTCCTCCCTCCTCCTTCCTCTGGCAGACAGAAGAACCCGAGGAACGGTGGGCCTCGGGTTCCGAGACGGAAAGGGACTGTAGCCCTTCCAAGGGTCCTCCCGGAAGGCTACCGGTAGCTCATGCCACACTGCCCGAGAGCCGCCAGGAAGAAGCGCCGCTCTGCAGAAGTCCAGGAAACGAACGCCGAAGCTCTCTGTGCAGACTTGCCTTCTCCCGAAGGAGAGCGGAATCGGGAGGATAGCCGGGGATGACGGTGGAAGAGAGGGAAGCAGTGGGCCGCGGTCCGACCCCGATGTCACCCGGAGATCAAGCCGGGAAGGGTCATCTCCCCGGGGAGCGGGGGCGATGCTTCCTCTCCCTCCTTGCCTCCCTGTCCTCACTTCCCAGGCGTTGCTCTCCTGACGGAGGCGTCGCGCAAAGGGGAGGGGGAATCCTCCGCTTCCTCGGGGAGGGTCACTGAAACGCTTGCGGGCGAGGGAGCACCAAGGCGCTGAATGCTCCCCCCCCCCTGCAATTTCCTTCTGTCTCCAGGTTTCCGTCCTCTTCCCTCCCTCTGGACTGGTAAGGCCTCCGACGAGGGTCGGTGGCTCCCTTGGTCCTTCGGCTTCGTAGGGAGGAGAGAGGGGTGGAAGAACGCAGCAGACTCCAGCAGCAGATGGGAAGGGGAACGGGAAGAGTTGGCTCTGACCTAGGGGGTCTAAAAGGAAGGAGGAGGGGCCGTTAGTTCCCGGTCCCTCTTCCTCCTGAGGGCGCTGGCCGAAGCACGACCCCGCATCCCGTTCCCCCTGGTGAAAAGGGGTCGCGCACCGATGGAGCCCGCGGAATCCAAGCGCACAGCTTGCTGTCGTGTGGCGAGGAGACTGGGTGGGATCGGATGATGGGCCCGCGGCGGTCCACGTCCCAAGCGCCGTGCCTCTCCCCTGTCTCTCCTCAGGGAGCGCCCGTGCCGGAGAACATCGCCGCATCTGGGACAGCGGACGTGAGGATGGTGCCTCATAAGGGGCGGGACCTGGAAACTCCGGATAAACTCCAAATAAACATCAATCCAAACTTCCAAACTAATAAACCATCTCTTACCCAATCACATCCTCCAATACACATTAAAGTAAAATATATAAGCCCTTCCCTCGCTTCCCGACTTTGGAACGCGGGAAGTGATCTGTGGCCAGAAGGCAGCTGGAATTGCTGGTCCCGTGGATCTTCCGCAGGAGGAAAAAATGCCTCGAGGAGGGGGGAGAGACACTCAAAGGCCCTCCTTCCCGTCACGCCTGTCTCCTGTGTCCCGTCGCTGTCCACGGCCCACGCCACCCCTCGGGGCGAGAAGACCCGAGGAGTTGTGGGCGCGAGTGGGACGCGGAAGCCGTGAAAAGAAGTAGGGGGGGGGGGCGGGGGCGAACGCGGACCGTCATCCCTTTTCTTCCTCCGCCCCTTCGACGGGCCCGCTCTCGTAGGTTGTCTTCCAGGACACGGCCCCCGGATGAGCATGAATCGACCGCAAAAGGACCCGCGGTAATAAGAGGACCCGCGGGGTGCAGCCCGCCACGACCGCAGCGGGATGGGCCCGCCCACCGGCGCGCCGTCGCCTCTTCCAAGGCTTTGTTCCTCCCCATCCTCCCGCAGCGCTCCCGCCGGAGGGCAAAGCGCTGAAGGAGGGGGTCTTCCTGCACAGCTCCTCCCCGGCTGCACGCGATCAGAGGAGATCGCGCTCGCCCTTGACGGCCGCGTTAGGAGTAGTGGGGAGGTGTTCCGTCGGGGCCCCTTTACGGGATCTTCGCCCCCGTTCCGCCCTGGTACCTGATGAGAGACCGCGAGAGCGATCCGTTTCTCCTCTAGATCCCTCGGATCAGGGAGGCAACGGCTGGGGATGCTCTCCCCACCCCCCGTCCGGCTGCGGTGGTCACTGTTACCTCTCCTTGCCTCCCGGAGGGGAAGCGTAGGGCCGGCAGGGCGCGTATTCCTCGCCGAGAAAGGGAGGGGGAGGGAACGGAGGGACTCGTCTCAAGGCCGGGGGAAGGCTCTCCTCCGGAAAGGGTTCCGGGAGGTTCCGCGCCGAAGGGAGGGGGGAAGCCCCGTCTCTGAGGCAATTGAACACCCGCATCTGCGTTGCAGACGCGAAGCGGGAAGCTTCCGGTTTCCTTTGGTGTTTTCCAGATCAGCGCTGCTGGTGACACCGAGGGATGCGTGCCCCGCCGACGACCTCCGTCGAGAGGGGTGCCCCGTGCCGGTGTCCGCCCGCGCCGTGATGCACGGCGGGACCATGGAGCACCCCTGGAACGTCTCCTCCGACCCCGCCTGGGCCGGCGACGACGAGAATTTGCTGCGGCTGCTGAGCGCGGAGCTGCTGGCCGACCTCGGGGGGGCGCGGAACATCACATCAGAGGGGGTGCAGGCCCTGCTGTGCGGAAAGCTCCCTTTCCTGCCGACGTGCCTGGAGGCACGCGAGGGCCTGCTGGACACCGTGTCCGCGGCGGTGCCCCCGCTCTTCGGTACCATCTTCCTCCTGGGGCTGCTGAGCAACCTCTTCGTGCTGGCTCTCATGGTGACGAGCGGCAGGGCTTGCAGGTCCACCGCGAACCCGCTGATCCTCAGCCTGGGCGTAGCCGACCTGCTCTTCATCCTGGTGTGCGTTCCCGCCACCGGAGTCACCTACCTGGCCCAGGATCGCTGGACCCTGGGCGGAGCCTGGTGCAAGGCCGTCCAGTACTGCATCCACGTGGCGGCGTACGTCAGCGTGTACACCCTGGTCCTGATGTCCCTGGACCGGTACCTTGCTGTGATCCACCCCATCACCTCGAGGACGATCCGGACGGTCGGGAACGCGGCCGTCGCGGCGGCCCTGACCTGGGCGGTCGCTCTACTCGTCTGCCTGCCGGTGCTCCGGGTCCATGGGCAGGCCGGACGCACCTCTGGGAAGTGCCGCTTCCTACACGAGGACTTCAGCTTCCCCCTGGCGCAGGTCGTGTTCTTTGCCACGTCGTACTTCCTGCCGCTGGTCTCCATGACCTTCCTCTACGTCCGGATCACCCGGCGCCTGTGGAGCAGCGTCGCCGTCGGCGGGCATTCCTCCCGCGCCTCACTGCGGCGCCGCAGGAGGATCACTTGGCTGGCGGTCGCTCTCGTCGTTGTCTTCGCCGTCTGCTGGTGCCCCATCCAGGTCATCCTGCTCTTGAAGAGCCTTGGACTGTTCCGCGGAGACAGCCAGGGGAGGGTCGTCGCCCAGATCATATGCAACTGCCTGGCCTACGTGAACTCCTGCGTGAACCCCTTCCTGTACGCCTTCTTGTCGGAGGACTTTAAGAAGTCCTTGCGGGACGCCGCCTCATGCCGCAGACCCGGGAGGACGCTGCATGAACAGCCCGCCACAGTGCTCCGGAGTGCTGACCAGTCGGGTGCAGTGCCTCTCTGCCTTCACCGGACGGGCGCGGGCATGTCATCGATCGGGTCCGCGATGACCGAGGTGCCCACCAATCTGTCCACAAGAACCATGTGACTTCTTCTCGGCAATCTCAAGGGCGGGAAGAAGGGGGGTAAGGGAGTCAGGTGAAGGAAAGAGCCGCCGAGAAGGAAGTCCTGTTTTGTTTCCACGCCTCTCCGCCCGCGGCAACCCGCAGGGGGGGCGTGTAATTCTTCATTGTAATTCTTCTTCAGGATAGGGGGCATCCCGGGATGGGGATCCGCCCTATGAATCCTGGAAGGGCTCGGAGTCCGTTCCTCTCACGCTTGGGGAGAAATCCTTCCGGAGGGGGGGATCGCATCTCCCACCCTGGTTGTCTCCGAAGGGGAACCCCGAAGGGAATCTCCTTCCTCATTCTCTCCGGAGGGACACCCCCTGGGAGGGGAGTGATCCTCTCCATTTTTTCTTCTCCGCAGGGAGCCCGCAAGGGAACCGCTCCTGTTCACTCCTCTGAAGAGAACCCCGGAGGGACACTTCCGAAACTCAGAAGGGGCGCTGCAGCTTCCCGCAGGGAATCGCTATCGCTTGCTTCCTTGCACTCTGTGAAGAGGCGACTCGGAGGGACCCCCAACAGGGGGATCTGCTCCTGTGAACAGCTGGAGAAGTGCCCATCGTAGGGAGGTAGCTCCTGCTCCAGCTTGAAACAGGAGGAGGTCCCCCGGTGATGGGGGTCCACTCTCCGTTGCACGACCGGAGGGGGAACTCCCCACTCCTTGATTCCTGGGAGGACCCGAAGGTCGACTCCCATTGTTCCGGCCTTCATCGGGAGGCCGCCGGCTTTATCCACCGCCGGGGCCACGCCCGAATGTCTCGGCCAATCAGCGCCGTTGCAGGAGAAACTCGGAACCCAAACGACTCAGTGGCGTCAGTTATCTGCCGAAGTATTCGAACCCGCGACGCATGGTGCCACGCGCGGAAGCCTTAACCACAAAGCCTCCGACGCCAGCGGAGTCCTGAGCCCCTCCTCTCGGGCGACTCCCATCCATCCCTGATGGGGCCGGGGAGGGCCGCCTCGCCTTTCGGGAGCGTCTAAGGGAGTGGATACAATCCCCTTCCCCCGCGCCCTCCTCCGCCAGCTGCTTGCTTGCCGCCAGGAGGAGCACCAAGAGTGGAGAAAAGGAGGGGGAATCTATCTACTCATCGCGCCCGCGGGAGCTTTCGGCGAAGCGGACGTCTCCGTCTCGAGGTGGGCTAGCGAGGCGGAGGGCACGGGTCGTCCCTCCACCGCGCGCGTCTCCTGACAACGGCGTGCAGTGCCGTCCAACATCGCGGCTGACAACTTCTGGGGAGAAAGGGGAAGGAAGAGGTGGAGACTTCCTATCTGGAGACAGCGCCGCCCACCCCACAAGGGCGTGCGCGCTCGAAAGGAGTCGCAATCCTCCCCCCTCCTCCGGGAGCACTGGGTGTGTTCCCCTTTTTCCTTCCTGGTGCCTCACAGCAGCGCACCCGACCACTCCTTTCGCCTTCCCTCCTTACACCCTCGCTCCCGCTGTTGCCTGATTTCTGCATCCGAAAAGACCCCCAAGAAAGGACCCACGTCTCCCCCTCTCCCTCCCGCACCTCTCCTTGGCAACCCAGACCCGCCCCTCCTGCACTTTTTGTTGCGTGCATCCCGAGACCTTCGGATGGTATGCCGCAGGGGAGGAGGCCCTCAGCGGATTGGTCCGTAGGGGTCCTGTCCGCAGAGCGGAGGAGCGGATCCACACCCTCCCCTTCCCTCCGGACAAGGGTCTGTATCCTTGCCCCTCCCCTCTGACGGCCGGAGGAGGGACTAGGGCGAAAACGTGTCTGAAGGCAGAAGGGAGGAAGAGGAAGACGGGGATCCAGGCAGCGAGGGAGGCGGATTTCTCTCTGCTCCGGTGACAGAGCGCGTCCCTCTGGAGATATGGACTTTCCTCCCAGCACCTTTCTTCAGGGTCTTGGCACAGATCGACTTCCTGATCTACTGAGGGGCGGATACAGCGGGCGACCAGAACGAAGGTCACTTCCGACGCTTCCCCATCCATCTTAACCAACTACTGTCACCCCTCACAGAGAGCATTTGCAGAGGGAGAGGGACGCGGGCAACCCCAGAGCATCCCATCCGGGAGGAAGGGGCGCAATGGGTGCGCTCTCCACGGCGAGGTCAGGTTTCTTGACTACCGAGTTTCCTGACCTACACGCCGGTGCGGGCGGACGATCCACATCCCGAGTGGTGCTCCTGCTGAGAGTCAGATTTCCCAATGGGGTCCCCACAAGAGAAAAGGCAAAGGAGGCAAAAAAGAACCGAGAAGGAGGCGGCTGCTTTAGAGAGCTCTGAGGGGGCGAGGTGGGAATCATAGGAGCATCCCCGGCGTCCTCAGCACCCTGCCAAGTTTCCCACTAGCCCAGATCTCAGACGTGGCCATCTTGTAGCGATCCTCAAGGAAAGAGGTGGGGCGGGGATGGCGTCCCTCTTTGTCCGGCCCATCCCGGCGTGACTTCGCTCCAGCCCGGCTCGGCGGAGGGGCAGCGCAGAGCTGTGATCGCCGCCTCGGGCGACACTGGTATGTCCTCCGGGATGTCCCTTTTGAGTAGCGAGGCCGCAGCAAAACGTCCCGGCCTACTCCGGAGGAGAGAGGCGCTCTCGAGCAGCAGGTGCAGTGGAGGGGGGAGAGACTCCCCCTTCTCGCCGCAACGGGCACAGTTCCGAGTTCGATGAACAAGGGCATCGTGGAACCCCTCTTTCTGCGCGGCGTGGTCGCTGCGAGGAGCAGACCGGGAGCGCGTCTGCAACGGCAGGCACGCCATCGGTTTCTCAGGGTGGCGTGGAGGTATACCCACCCAGTCGGCCATAAGGAGCAGCTCGCCAGCGTCCCGCTAAGAATGAAGAGAAACGGACAAGGGTCCACCCCTTCTCTTCCCTCCCCTCCCACCCACCTCCGCACAGTGAACGGCTTCCATCCCGCTCTCCTGTTTGAGTCCCTGTTTTTTATGCCCCATTCCCCTCCGTGCTCCTCTTGGGCCTCTGCCTGGGTTCCTGGACTCGGCGGGGCAATGGGTTCCCACCGAATTCCGTACGTTCATTTCATTAGATTAACGCCCTGGAGGTTGCGAGGCTACGGTTCGGGATCACCCCACCCCCTCGTCTGGTGGCGCCGGCGCGCTTCGATGGTGCGCGGGGTTCCCCTTCCGCTCTTCTCGAAGGAAGCTCTCGCAGGTTGGATGCTGCGGTGTTGCAGTGGCCAAAGCAGGAATGGGCGAGGGAGAAGAGAAGGGAGGGGAGGTGAAGAGAAAGCTTGGTCGCCTCCTTACACCGGAGGTGGAGGCAAGAGCTTCCGAAGAATCGAAGAGGGAGGACGTGGATCCAGATATCGGCAACTGCGGCACCCTAGCAGAAACCGAGGTCTGCGTAGCTCAAGAGCACCGGCCGGCGTTGCGACATCGGGTCAGTTGCTAAGCCTTGGTCTTGAGCCGGTTTTGCGCGCTCTTCAGCGGAGGTGCTTGCGGCCTGGCCAACGGGGGGAACGGGACTGCCGGATCGACTACAAAGGCGCAGGACAGGCTCAATGACCTCTCTACCCCAGTTGGAAGTCTCTTCCAGCCACGATGGTCCACCGTAGATGAACGAGAGAAGTCTCTTCGTCATCACCGGGGTGCGGGACGGGTGCGCGTGCTCTGACCGATGTCGAGCCTGTTCCCGGGATCCGGATGATTCTTCGAACCTTGCCCGCATGCAGCGTGCGCAGCACCAGCGCCTCGCCATGGCAACCTTCTCCCCTCCAGCTCCTCTGCAGACTGCGCGCAGGACTGCGCAGGGTGTGTCGTCTTGATGTTCCGGGGAAACCGATAGTCCGCAATCGTTGGGGTGGGACGGAAAAGGAATTAGTCCCAAAATGGAACGTTGCCGCTGCAAGAAAGGGGTGGGACGCACGCCGTTCGTGTGCCCCTCAAAAGGGGCAGCCGCGTTCCCTCTACCGCAGGAACAACAAGCAGCAGCGAGGCACAGCATCCACCCACGAGCAACGCGAAGTATAAACGTCCCGTTGCCAAGACGACGACCGATGCGGCGCCTTCCTTTACGCGACGGCTACCGCGAGACTCAGCGGCGGCTACGCTGCGGCCTTCTCCACAGTCAGACACGAGCCGGCAGCAACGGGGAGACTGGACGGAAAGACCGGAGGGACCTCAAAGGCGACTTGCAGAGAGACCTCCGCGTCCCGTCTGGGGCCCACAAAGATTCTGCTGGAGGAGCCCTATGGTGTGAGGGCCTGCGGGGCCCAGATCCGGAGGCGGCACGTATCCGCAGCGACGGGGGGCAAACGCTGGCACCCGACAGAGAGATGACGTCCGCGGGGTCGTGGAACGCCACCATGAGGAGGTACCCCAGGTGCTCCTTCAGGGGCAAAGAAACGAAACCCCCGGACCCCGACTTCCGTCTCCCTACGAGCGGCCTGCTCCAGCGCGAAGTGGTCGTAAACTTCCTGACAGCGACGCAAGGAAGCGGGCGAGGCTGCTGACACCCCTGTGCCACGTCGACCTCACCCTTCCTCGACAGGAGTCCTCGAAGATTCCCGTAGAAAGGAGGCGGCGAAAGTGTCAAGGCGCTTGCGCTCACGGGCAAGCGGCGCCAAATTTGCAACGGTAGCGAGTGCCGTTCCGACGAAGCCGGTCGACTGGGCCAGCACGTGGCTCACGTGGTCCGACCGCGGCGATCGACCTCGCCCTGACCGAACGCCCACGCGCACTCGCGCGCACTACGTAACCAGGACACGGAGGGAAACTCTGTTTTCGTTGGTGCTGTTGGGAGCCAACGACTAAGCGGCGGTGCTGGTCCCACCACGTGACACATCTCACGGCAAGGGATCGCAGCCTCCGTCTGCCGTCAGCTGACGCCCGTCAGAAAGGCCGCCTGAGGGCAGGAGGACTGGCTGCGCGAGTGCAAAAAGGACTCTCTCGCTCTGGAATTCGCGACCCAATTGACATCCTCGACGACCTCCCGTGCTCGCAGGTGGGGCGCAAGAGGCAGAAGGAGATCGATCCCTTGTGAATCGCTCCGGGATCGAGCCATCGGGAGGATACTGTCGGGGAATTGGCTCAACTTCCAGGAACCCACGGAGCAGCTCCGCACCTTCCTCCGTGGCTTGACGGCCGCCAGTCGGAGGGACTGGAACACTCAAAGGATCCGGCTCGGCAGGAAAACTCCTGGCCCGAGGCTACAGGGAGGGCACCGGGAACAGCAGCGCCTTTCTGCGGGAGCGGAGACGCGCTCCAGACGCCCCAACGTGCGCGGGCAGGCTGGCCGAACGCTACCCTCATTCTGCCCTGAACTGCCCACCGGGCATGCAAGGCACGAGATATTCGGTTCCAGGAGAGGGAGGGAGGTCATCTGCGACTTTACACCATTGCTATGTGCTGCCTTCGGGACGCGCCTTGGTGCTAAGTGGAGGGGAAGGCGATCGCTTGGGAAACGACCACGGCCTAACTTCTTCGATGCCAGGGATCGCTGCTAGCATCAAGAAGATCGAAGAGCGCAAAGTGTTCGGTTCTGACAGGGTACTCTCACCATTTGGCGCTGGGGGCAGGGCAGCTGCGCCCCCCGATATGTAGACAGGCGGCGCCGGTACGAGAGAGATGCGACGCCCCCATGGGCGATCTGCGTCCGATCACCTCGATTAACTCGAACGCCAAGGTACTCTCGAAACTGGTGATGCGCCGCGTCAGGTACATCTTCAGGTACATGCCAAGTACATCGTTAGCCCTGTGCTGCTCCTGGGGGGGCGCGGAGCACACCCTGCCCTTTGCGCGGACCTGACATCATCTGCCGAAGAGGGTCGCGACTGAACTCCCCAAAGCTAGAAGAGCCCAGGAAAAAGAAAGCAGTACACGAGAAACCGAGGGAAGCGTCAGGGACCTCGGCGATAGCAGTTGCTCTCGAAAAGAAATCAGAAACTCTTCTGGAGCTCCCGGAACACGGAGACCTCCCGCAACCTCTAGTCCTCTACCTGCGCTCGCTTTGCGCGATCACGAAGATCAGAGGTCGACGCGTCCCTTCCACCCGGTCAAGCCAGAGGGAGTTTCCTAAGAAATTCCATCAACAAGTCCTTCCGATCCCATTCCCCCGCCAGGTGCTCAGAGAGCAGCACCTCCAGCAGCAGCCTCACGAACTCCCTTGGAGCTCCGGGTGTCTTCAGCAACCCTACCGGAAAGTTGGCGCCTCTCCGGCAGCACCCAGGAGGAGACCATGCTCGGCTTCTCTCCCGGTGAGGAAAGGCCTTCCCTCGTGCGGAAGATAACGGAGGGGAAAGGCACCCCCCTCGCTTCCCTCTCTTCCCCGGGTTCCTGAAACTCTCTGCTTTGGGAGGCGTCTACGACAGCGCCACCTTTCTCGACGGACTCCCGGGAATTGCGGAGTCCCCTGGTGCTCCCTGCAGCCTGTCCGGGTCTGCCCGCGCAGCTCTTGAAGCGCAGGGCGCTGGAGGGCGTCCTTTGCGCACTGCTTGCAGCGTCATCTACGTGGGCGCAAACAGGGCGTCGTCTCGCGTGGTGGCTCCTGGAGGAACCGCGCCGAGGGCACGTGGCTCCTCCGGGAGGCGCGGAGGCTGCGTCCACTTTCCCCTCGGCGGCAGCTCCCCCTCCTGACCTCTCCTCCTTATCAAACGCCAGAGGAGGGCTAAGGCACGGACCGGTCTCCATAGCAGCAGCAGCAGCAGACGGGTTCCCTCCGAGGTGGTCATTCCGGTAGCGGTCCGCGGCCACCACCCATCCGGCAAGAGGTCTCGCCGGACCCCATTCCATTGCCGTGGGTGGAGCAGAGGAGCTCTGCAGCCGGCACTGCCGGGACTCCAGCCCCGTGGAGGAGGTGGGCTCCGCGCCCATTTCAGTGAACCGGAGATTCGCCGTGGACCCTCCGTGGATCCCCCGACGGATCCTTCAGTCTTGCCGTAGTGGCGGCGCTGCACCACCACTTCCGCGCGTCCCGGAGAAGTCCTTTGCTCGCCGGAAAAGGACTGCGTGGGGAAGGTCAGGAAGAAGGGAAATAAACAGACCAGTATGGAACGAAGAAGGGGTGAAAGTGTATGGGGTGAGGGGAGCGAGGGAAGGGGTCTCAGTCTGTTACCCAGTGGCACTCCACATTTTCTCCAGGATGCCGGCAAGTTTCTTCCGGTTGTGCCTCGGGTGGTGCTTCCATTTCGCCGTGCCCCTCAGCAACGAGAGGATGAGGAAAGGGGTGGCTGATCTCCGTCGCTGCGGTTGCTGGCGCCGTCCGCAGCGGCTGCAGGGCACAGCACGCGGCTGCGGTCACCGCGGTGCGAAGAGGCGAAGGGCGGGGCCCTCGCACAGTCTTCTGGGAAGTTCGGGGTTTCCACCAGGGTACCCCCGGGGCGTTTATTTTAAAAACTCTACAAAAACGTGGTATAAGGCCCCACTAACGGCTACACAACACCGGACCTGCCGGGACGCCGGGACGCAGCCCGGCGTGACGCTCCTCGGCAGTGGAGGGGGATGGGGAAGAAAACAAAAAATAAAATAAAAACAAAGAAAAATGCAAAAAGAGTTTGGAAGGAAGGGAAGGGATCACAGTCCACTGAGAGGAGGGTCCATCCTTCGCAGGATTCCCTCGAGGTCCATCTGCATTGTACCCAGCTGGGTCCATCCTGTAGCTCTCCGCATGAAGCAGACCGCATACGGGATGACGTCCCTCTCGTTGGCATCCACTCCTCCGTCGCAAGTATCGCTCCAGGCTGCCACGATGCCTCGGATGCAGCAGAGTGCTGCAACGGCTGCAGCTGGCTGCAGGGCGTCCCGCACGAAGAGAAGACGGAGAACGTCTCTGGGTTGGCTGGCCACCGGGAGTCCGAGGGTCGTCCCGAACCGTTCCCATAGGGGTCGGAGGACAGCACAGTCAACAAATAGGTGGGGGAGCGATTCTTGCTCCCCACACTCGGCACACTCAGGCCTTACACTTCCCCGCGTCCAGTGGAAGCGGCGCGCGTTGCAGGGTAAACCCCAGTGCAAAGCAGCAGCGCCGACTCTTGCCACTTCAGGGGGAGAAGCCTGGATCCGATTAATACTGGGGGCCACTTCAGGTCATCCGTCGGAATGCCGAGCAGCTCTCCCCATCTCAGAAGTCCACGCGGGAGGGCACTCGGGGTCGTGGCGTCTGCCAGTTCTCCCATGGTCCACCCGCTCATCTTCCTCTCTCTTCCTGCGATACGGCAGGAGACTTGCCACTTCGGCTTCCGGCCGCTGGATAGGGCCCTCCGTAGGAAGGGCAGCGTCGAAGCCAAAGGGGTGGTCTCCGCCCACGTGCTCCTGGCGGGATACTCCAAAGTGGTCCGCAGTGTGCAGCAGGCGTTGGGGCCGAATCGCAGGCGGTTCCAATTTTCTGCTCCTGGGTTATTCAACTTCCGCATCTTCTTATTTTCCGGGCGGGGCACAGAAGAAAAGACGCAAGTCCTTCAGTCCCGGACACACGTCTGGCGAGAAGGCTGGCCGGAACGCACCAAGGGGTGTTCCACATTTTCGCTGCGATGGCTAGAGTACGCCACCGCAGCTGTTTCCATTCGCTCCATCGTCAGGAGGCCAAGACCGCCGTCCCGACGCGGAGCGCATAAGTCCCTTAGAGGCACACGAGGCCTTCCGCTGCCCCAGAGGGCGATGCGGAGGAGGTCCTTAGTCCTCTTTTCCAACTGGGGGGGACAGGGCAAACAAAAAGCAGGGGGCGGAGGATGGAAGCCGCGAACGCGTTCCACACCGCGGCCCGTTCCGGCAGAAGGAACTTGCCTTCCAGGAACGGGCCGATTGGCAACTCTACCTTTTGGTGACGACCTGACCAGGCTTCTGACTGGCAAAAGTCCCCCAACTGAACGCCGAGGTACTTCAGGTACCTCTCTGTGGGGATCCCCAGGGGGATCCAATCAGGTCGTCCTGCCCACTTTGCACCAACCGCAACCAGCGACGACTTCATCCTGTTCACCCGTAGTCCTGTCCCACGGCTCAGCAAGTCGAAGAAATCCTCGACTGCCGAAGCCGGGGCGGACATGGGCAGCAGGAGCAAAAGATCGTCAGCATACGCCGACACGGCCGGCGTACCTGGGCACGAGCTTGGCTGGGCAGCCAATGTCACCCTGTATGCTGTCAGCACCAGTTCGAAATAGGTGCTAAAGAGCAGGGGACTCAAGCTGCCGCCCTGCCGGATGCCACGCCTCACCGGCACGCCGAACACGTGCTGTCCTCTGAAAAACAAGTTGATGATCGCATTGTGCCATCAGGCGCGCAGGTAGGCCGTTAAGGTGTCCGGGAAGCCCATGCGATCCAGGAGCTCCAGAAGGAGTTCCTGGTCCACGCAATCGAACGCTTTGTGCAGATCGACTGCGATCGCTAGAGCCCCCTTCCCTTCCCGGTCGTCCCTTACTTGCCGCGCTGGCGCCCCCAGATCAGGTTTGCCGACATTCCGTTTTTTCTTTTTTTCTTCGCGTTGCACATAAAACCATGTGCTGGCGAAGAACAAGTTCGCTTCCATGCTTTGCCCGGGAACAGCGTACGTCTGTTCCGGGCTGACGAAGCTGTCAGCTACCTGTCACAGCCGCGCAGCCCACAGTCCAGCCAGCAGCTTGGCGTCCGCATTCACAATCGTTATCGGACGCCAGTTGTTCATGCTCCTCAGATCTCCTCCCTTAGGAAGGAGCCTCACCCTGGCAGACCGAAAAGAGGCGGGAACATCGCCTTGGTCTCGGATCAGCCGTGTCAACTTGAGCACCAGGGGGGTCAGCTCTGCAGCGAAGCACTGAAAGAACTCCGCCGGCAGGCCGTCCTCCTCTGGAGTCTTGCGCCTCTTGAGCTTTCCGATGGCCGAGATGATCTCGTCCATCGTGAAAGGCTTGTCGAGGTTCTTTCTCTCCTCCTCCCCGATCGCTGGAGCGCCTTCCGGGAGCAGGAGTCGTGAGACAACCCGCTCGGGAGGCGTTCTTGCGTACAGGGAGGAATAAAAGCGCTGCAGAAGACTGCGAATCTGAGTGGGTGCCGAGTGCTCCTAGCTCCGATCGGCAGAAGGCATTCGATTTTCACCCGGAATTCTCCGGGTCGTTTATTAAAAAAATAAACTTTATAGTAAAAATGTCAGTGGCTGCAGCAATGCTGCAGCCAAGCACGAAGAACCACGGAACCAGCCAGGACACCGGTTCGCAGACCGGTACGGTCCACCATGGCAGCAGGGAAAGGGGAAAAAAACAAAAAAAAATAAACAAAAAGAAAAAAAGAGTGGGAGGGTACGGGAAGGGATCACTGTTGCTGCTGGGGCCGCATCATCCTTCTCAGGATGCCGGCAAGCTCTTGCTGCATTGGAGGATCCAGTTGGGGCCATCGCGACGCCCTCCTCAGGAATTGAGAGGCGCACTGGATGGCATCCTTAGCGCGAGGTCCTCCCGTAGCCGTGCTCCATGCAGCGACGATCCTGCGAAGGCAGCACAAGGCCGCTATCGAGGCTGCTGGCCGGAGGGCGCCGGCAACGAAGAGGGCTTTTAAAGCGTCCCTGGGGTTGCCGCAGGGGTTCCGATGGCCGCGGCAAAGCGGAAATAAAGGGGCCAAAAAGCAACACAATCCACTAGGAGGTGGGGGAGGGACTCCCGTTCCCCATACCTAACACAATCGGGATCCACCGCTCCCCAGGTCCAATGATGTCGGCGGGCATTGCAGGAGAGTCCCCAATGCTGCAACAGTAGAGCCGACTCTTGCCATTTTAAGGGGAGGGTGGAAGTGTTCATGAGCACCGGGGGCCACTTCAGATTTCAATCGGAACATCGAGCTGCGCTCCCAGCGCAGAAGTCCATTGGGAGGCGTACTCGGGGTCGCAGCGTCGCAGAAGGCATTCGACCGCGCCGACCAGGAGCTCCTTCTGGAGCTGTTGGAACGCTTGGGCTTTCCGGCTGCACTGTCGGCCTATCTGCACTCCAGCTGGCGCCAAGCGCTCATGAGCATCTCCTTCAGTGGACAGACGGTGCACGGCGTGCCAGCGAGACACAGTATACGGCAGGGCGACAGCTTGAGCCCCCTGCTCTTCAGCACCTATTTCGAATTGGTGCTGAGAGCGTACAGGAACACTCTGGCTCTCCAGCCGCGCGTATGTTCTGGCACGCCTGCCGACTCGGCATACGCGGGAGATCTGCTGCTGCTGCTCTCCATGTCCACACTAGCATGCTCACCTGACGGCTTCTTCGGGCTGCTCAGCCACAGGGCAGGCCTGCTGGTGAACAGGGTGAAGTCGTCCGTGGTTTCAGTTGGTGCGGCGTGGACAGGGAGACTGGACTGGATCCGTCTGGGGATCCCCACGGGTCGGTACTTAAAGTACCTGCGCGTTGCGTTGTGGATGGACTTCCGCGGAGAAGAAGCCTAGTCTGGCCGTCTTTAGAAAGCACTGCAGGAGCTCGATCCGTTTCAAAGAGGCAGGTTTCACCTGCCGGAACGGGCCGCGGTGTGGAACGCCCTCGTGGCTCCCCTCCTCCATCCCCTGCTTTCTGTCTGCCCCCCACCAGAGAGGATCAAGAAGCGGACGATGAACCTCCTTTTGATCGCCCTTTAGACAAAGGAAGGTCCCGAGTCCGCCTGAAGGACTTGTGTGCTCCGCGCTGGGACGACGGCCTATGCCTCCCCTGACGCTAGAGAGAATGGAGCTGCAGCTCCAGTTTCTCACACTTGCCCTCCTGGCAAAGCTATGGAGCACCATCTGGTGCCAACCTGCACGTCTCCTCGTCCAGCAGGCCTCCGGCAGCGTGGAACTCACGTCCTTCCTTGCGCGCCGTCCACGCAGCCTCATTCACCGCGAACTGCACCTTCGGCAGGTGACCACGCTGGCCAGGAAAAACGGATGGATCTCCTGCCTTCCTGCGAGCGGTAGTGCCTGGCTGCAGAGAACCGTTCGCACGTGGGCGGGGACTCAGCCAAGCGCAGAACAGGGAGGACGTTTCCTGTACGCGCGCAAGAAAACTGCACGCTCTGGGAGATCCTGGAGGATCCCGTGAAGAGTGCGTGGGCAGGAGCAACAACCTCCGTTGCCGCAGCGCTGCCCACTCCAAGGGAACACATGGACAGCAGCCTTACGGCTAGATGGGAGGTTAGTGTGGAAAGTCTCCGGAAGGAGAAAAGGACTGGGCGAGTGGAAAACGGGCCAGCTCACCGACGCTGCGACCCCGAATGCCCCGCCTCGAGGACTTTTGTGCTGGGGAGTGCTACTGGGTATTCCGGAGGAAGACCTGCAGCGGCTCCCGGTGCTCATGAACACCCACACTCTCTCTTTGATGTGGCAGGAGTCGACGTTCATACTGATGCTCTGGGACCTCTCGAGTAACGCCTGCCGGCATCATTGAACACGGGGGGGAGAGGGGGACTCAAGCTGTGCAAGGTGCGAGGGGCAGGAATTCCTCTCCCACACCTCCTAGTTCACTGTGTTGCCCTCCAGACCCCTTAGACCTCTTTGCCGCGACCCTTGAAATCACCGGCGGCAACGCCAGAAACATGATGCGGCTTCTCTTTATGCGGGACGTCCTGCAGCCAGCGGCAGCCCCTGCAGAACTGTGCTGCCCTAGCGAATTGAGGCTGTGTGGAGCGACGCTAATCGAGGAGCCAACGACAGGGACACCATCCACTTGGTTCTTCGTTTTTTACGGATAGCAATCAGATGGCTCTACCTGCACATATCCATGAATTAAGACCTTGCCGGTATCCTCCAAAGGATGCAGAAGACCGCCCCCATCAGGCTATGATCCCTTTCCGTAACCCCCCTATATTGTTTTACTTTTGCTTTGTTTACTTTTCTTAGTTTGGCCCCTCTCCTCTGCTGTACTGGTCGCCCTCACCGGTCTGCGAACCGGTAACACGGCAGGGTATCTATAGAAAGGACGTGGTTGGACTAGAGGTCCAACAACAAAAACTGCAAATGTTTATTTTATTTTATATTAACGCCCCGGCGAACCCGGGTGAAAAACCAGTGCCGCCGCACCCGAATCGGCCAACCAACGTCATCCTGCGAGTAGCACTCGAAACCCTCAGCGCAACCCCCGCTCTCGGTGTCTACCCTTCCCCGGATGGGATTCGAACCCGCGGCGCCTGGCGCTCCACGAGGAAGCTGCTGCCACACTGCCCCAACGCAGGTAGTCAGAAGAACTTTTGCTCCGCCACCGCCTTGCAGGAGACGGAGGTTCTTCCTTGTAGCGTGGATGGTGCTGTACCTTCTGTAGGCATGGAAGAGCGGACGGAATCCCTGAACCTGAGAATGTTGGGAGTGCAGACAAGAAGGGATGGAGGGGGAGGGCGATGAGGGGACTGAATGGGTCTTGCATTTCCACCAGGGCAGGACGAAGCCTCATGGAAGCAGAAGCAAAGCCTTTGTGGATACAGAGAGAAGAGTTTCCGTTGGTCCTCACTCCTGAGAATGCAGCAAGGATCCCCTGATAACCTCGATACGCCGCCGAGACTCACCAGTGCCTGCCGGAAAAGGGCAGGGGTCAACAGGACCAAAGCAATGAATTTCTTTCCATCCGGAGACTCGAGAACAGCATCGCATCTCCCTGGTGATTCTTTGTGCTAAACTCATAGGGAGAAATGATCGCAGCACGGTCATTCGAGGAACGACTCTTCCATTCGGATGATCCAATCCTGGAGAAGTCATCAAACGATTAATAAGCCTTGCATCTCATGATAAAATTCGAAAATTCCCTAAGCATTATTTTATGTATCATCCTTTGTGTATTTGTTCCAATGCACCTTTTCAACAATTAGTCGGCTAAGTTAATTACGAACACTTCTTGGTCTTTATTATTTTCCAGGTAGGAAATCTCAAAGAATGCTATTCTTTTCCATAAAGCAATTATTTTATAGCATCCTTGCGTTCTTGTTTTAATGGACCCTTTTCGTTTGTATCTCCCATTGGAGCGGCTAGATTCCTGTGATAATTTGGCTTGTACTTTCATAACTCATTTCCTCTGCTGCGATTTACTCCATAAAGTGTGTAATTATCTCGTGCAAGGAACAAATTTCAACTTCCTTTCTCGAAAATTATCTAGAAACTCGTCATGTTTCAAGATTACATTTGCAAAGCCATTGTGACTTTCGATTTGAATTTTCTTGATGGTGGGATGATGTTGGCTCCAACTAACTGTCATTTCTTGTATGCAAATGAAATTTCGCCCTACTCTGAATCAATTTGAAGAATGGTTCGACCGGACTTGTAAATTGCTATGCCAAAAACACCCTTCTTCATTTTCGTTTTATTTGAACTCGGGATTCGATTTTAAAATCAGCCTATTTATGAAGTAGATGAGTTCGTACCACGAATTTCAAAAATGCTCACACGTGATGTATTTATCCTTGTTGATGGACTCATATAGAACCACTGTCTTAAAATAAGATCGCATTTTTAGCTTGAAGTTGTAGATGCTGGAGACACGGAAATGATATGCACAAAAAGTTTAAGAGAACTGACGCGTCGTTTCTGCCTTGCTTACTCTCTCTCTCTCTCTCCTCTCATTGATAGCATACTTTTGACTCTCAAAGGAAATTCGTAAAAATTTAATTCCGGTGCAAAGAAAATGAAAACAATAAGGATTGCTTTTTGATATTTTAATTTGCCTTTCATGCCTCCCCTGCTTCCTTTTTTTTTTTGCATCTGATTCTATGCTTGCAACGAGAATGAAGAGAAATGTGTGCACTCAGATAGTTAAAGAACGCTTGAAGTGGAAAGTGTACCATCGCTTTAATTATTTGGTTACCTTTGTATAACGACGTGCATTTAGAACTCATCGACCTTTGCCGATTTCACCATTAAAGTCAAAAGCAACGGCAGCTGAGATCTATAATTCGGGCAACGCAGATGAGTGCTCCAGCAGACACTCTGATGACGGGAGGAGGGTTGCAGTGGTATGCGTGCGTCGCCGAGCGCCTGGGGGTCGTGGGGGATGGCATGGTCGCGTTTCTCCAGGAAAGAACTTTGGAAGTTTCAGATTTTAAACCTTTGCTTGTGATGCTCACCAGGGAAGTTTCTCGAGTTGGTTGAAGTAATCAGGAAGAAAATTCATATCACGCTTTTGCCTGTTTTTCCCTTCCCTGCTGCCTGTAATATTACCAAAAGACATTCTCGATGAAAACCAATTGCAGCTGATAGTTGATTTGTTCAGTTTCAAGTTGTATTTCGACATGCTGGCCGACAATGTATTAATTATCATAATATCGGTTTGCACAGCTTTGCTTGGTGAAGGTAGACCGTCATTTTTCGTTGACATTACCCAAAGCAGAATTTTGTTTCCACCCATATCAATAAACATACATGAATTCCAGGTCTAACATGGATTTTCGTGTATAGAACCAAAAAATACCAGAAATTAAGAGCTGACATAGAAAGACAGTCAAAAAAACGTAAGTTGTAGAATACCACTAATTTAACAGCAGCATTCAGTGGAGAAGAAAAGAGAGTTTGGTGACACTACAGACAAAAATCTGAAAAAAAAAATGGTTCGTGAAGAAGAGAAACTGAAAGTAAACAACAGAGATTTGACCATGTTCAAGATGAGATCCATGTGTGCCATAGGATTTGCTTTTACAGCCTTATTAAGCATGTTCAGCTCAATGTATGATTGCTGAAATAACTTTGGATTTCATTTTCCGCATAGTTTTGATGGTAGAGTAGTAGCAAAATTACCATTTGTGCCAATACCCTGGATGCGAAGTCTTTCCCACTCTAATTTGATGGGAGATGATTATACAGATTGTTCCTTTCTTTTTCTGTACCTTTTGTGCACTATGTCTATTCGACAGGTAATTCGCAATTTCTATTTTGGTAACTATAAAGCCTTATTAGCCATAACATTAATATAAGATTTTTATTTCTAAATTAGCCATTAGAGATAAAATGTTTCATGTCATCTGATTTGCATGTAACTTGTTCTCTTTATTCATTTTGCTATTGATGCTTTGTGAACACACAGCTTAAGTATAACATTGATTGGTTCATATAAATTTCTTTGTTTTTAATCAATGCTTTTTTTTTTTTTTTTGCCTTTTACAGAACATCCAAAAGTTGTTAGGGTTTTCTCCTTCTCATGCAGTAAGCAAGCATGGACTCAATTTCTTTATGCCTGCATCACAGCAGTTCCGTTAAGAGCATGGCCTATAGAATCTATAACATTGTTATAGATAAACAGGAGGGATCTTCTGGTCACACAAGATTCTATCAACATGAAATGTACTCAAATCAATACTTTTGTAATTACGGTCAATAATAAGCTCCGCAGTGGCTCGGCCTACAGCAGGAGCATGCTGCATTCCTGAAAAAAAGGTTTAACCTCTTTCTTCTCTTTGCAAACAAACCTGAATCTCCAAAACCTGTGGCAAAATAAACATTGGGGACAAAGGGGTGGGGACCCAATATAGGTTGCTCATCATAATAGTTGTGGTCTTGCAAACTTACCCAGGCACAGTGAAGCTAGTCACAAAACAATGCAGAACTCATAGTGCATGCTCTTACCTGAGAACTTCTAAATACAGGCACCCTTTGTTCCAGCAAAGGAAATACTGTATTCTCAAAAAATGCAGGGTTTGGATCGTAATCTGGAGAGTGGGATTTAGTATCCAAAGCATCAGAACAACTAACAACATAGTGGCCTGCTAGTCCTTCTCGACGGAAATGAATGCCATTGACATCGATAACAAAAGGAAAGTTTACACCTGGTCCCTCTGGGCACTTCAGTGCATATACATAATGTTTTCTGAGGCAACCATCAAGAGCAACTCTTAATGATCTTACCGGACCTCCACAGGAAAAAAGCACTCAAGTACAGCATTATGCAGGCCGGTTTCTGCTTGGTGTACCAAGTTTGCTGAGTGATGTCCTGCTGCCAAAATAAAGATGGCAGATGACACAGGATTCACATTTCCATCCCTGAGCTTAACCTACTAAAGCATCAGAAAAAGTGTGTACAATAAGAGTGTCTTACAAAGACTGTTCTTGGATTTTTTGTGGGCCGTCCACCAGTCTTTTGCATTGGATCCAAGGTGGACGCATTAAAGTCAAATCCAATAGCCTCTCCATCCACATAGCGAACACCAAGAGACAGAGCCTTTGCTTTGAAATTCATTAACAAAGCAAATGTGCTATACCTATAGAAAACAACTAAAAAGATAAATAGAAACAAATATTACCAGCCTTCTTTCTCAAGACCATAACTACCCAATGCTACACCACTACAGTTGAGCCATGGGAATCTTTTTTGTATCTCCGAAGGTGGAAGTAACATGGAGCGAATCCCATACTGACTTTAAAAAACGTAATTACACATATCGCATGTCAAGGCATACTAGTTAATGACATCAGATTATTGTAAACATCCTACCTCTGCAAATAATGACTCAGTTCAAGTTGAATAGCAGTATTTTCATCACTTAAAATTAAACAACCATTTGGTGAAAACTGCAGATCAAAAAACGCCCTAGAAGAATCTTTCAGGGTGCTTGCATAGTTTCTAAGGAATTCTGTGCTAAATAAAGCCATTTCAAAGTGTTCTTTTAAAATAAACTGCCGACGAATCGCTCCCAAAGATAACCTACTTGCAGCTCGAGAGTACTGAAATCAGCTACTTTTACTGCAATTCATGAATAATATTTACACTTGGATCCTTTTCAATCACAGCTACATCAACACCTTTTGGTACCCTCTCTTTGAGTGCACATGCTATTGCAGATCCAATTAAGCCTCCCCCAATTATAGCAATATCGCATTCAAACGGAAATCCTAAGTACTGGAGCCTTCTTCTTCTTCTTGTCATCAGGAAATTCCATTCCTGATTAAATTGATCAAATAGTTGCTGTAATGGAACAACAGACTTTGCAGCTGCATTATCAAGGGTCTTGATATGCTTATAAAGTTTATTAACATCCCAGAACTTTTGGTCCTGCTGAGGATGTTTAACTATTTCATTATTCTTCTTCACTTCCTTTTCAACGAAATGATCGCTCTCGTCTCCTTGCTTATTTGCAATGGATCTGGCACGATAACAATTTCTATGCCTATTAAATACTTGCTTCGACCTTGAAAGCATCGTTTCCAAAAATGCATCTCACAGCAAGTTTATCGGTGCAAATTTACGAAAACCATGCTTTGAGTAAAGGTTTTAAAAACATGCTGCCATAATTTTCAAAATTACCAAGTTCATTCGCAACCGAAATTTTACGTCAGGACCAAACTGTGATTCATACTCAAAAAATACGATAATCGAGTTATAATTCGAAGGAGAAAAATATGAAAGATTTCTCCATGAATTTAGGAATACCATCGTACTTCCAATTTCCTTGAAACAAGTCAAGAGTAGCGAATGACACATGAAACAAAAAATATCAAAAACACATAGACCTGACATGAGAGCAAAAATTCAACATTGGACGAATTGTGATATCTCCTCTGTTTACATTAAAGTAAAAGTTCTATTACACTAAATACCGAATATAAGATAAATAGTCACTAAGAATCATCACTGGTAAGAACTTCAGAATTCTAATATTTATAAATCACTTTAAATGAGTTTAAAATACAGCTACTCTGTTTTTTAAAGTCAGTGGATGTTTCTAATTCCCTAAAATTACCTATATTGAAAAGAATTGTTACATTGGAAAAGGAAAAATCAAGAAGTGTTTATGTTATCAGTGATTTTAACTCTGTATCACTAGAAACGCATATAATTACTGTTTTGCATTTATGCGTTTATTATTGTGTATGGATGCCTAAATCCTTTCAAACCACTTAGTTCTCTACGTAAACCCTCGCTGGATGTTTTAAAGAATCCATTGATCGGAAGAGTATGGGAGCAAGCAGGAAGTTGATTGAAGATCTAAATAACCACTTAGCTTATTCTCTGATTGGTGCCTATTTATTAGATAATTTGTCTTTTATTCAAAATCCCTTATCATAATTCTAAAAATTACTTCGAGGATTTCACGCATTAAAAATGTATTTACCTAGACCCCTGAAACTTTGAATACTGAAATCAATCATTGTCGTAGCATAGAAGGAAATACCATTCTTAGTGCTGTTTGGTTTAGTGTTTCAGTGGATTGCATGCCAATAAACATTGAAACTTGAGACCTGTATTACTCATATGATTCTCAAAGTGACTATTTGAGTGAATTCCCTCAAGAAAGTCAACAAAAAGCCCACAAATAATTATTTCTATTGAAAAGTTTTGTATTGGATGTACTGTCCCTAAACCATTATCGGAACTTCTTGAATAAAACATTCCCACATTTTCATTGAACAAAAATGAATTTTCTCTTTTCACGTGAACACTCATTCTCGTTTCCTTATTCCAAAGACCGAACAGCAACGGGAAATAATTCAACCTATACAAATCGTACACAATCTGCTAGAAAGGTTTCATCCGTCATTTAGAAGAAATTTGGTACGTAAAATATGACCCTGAACAATGTACAAGATTTAGATTGGACATCTTGGATTGAACAACTTCAACATATGGGATAAACTTATTGAACTTTTTGAACGCAGCATTTTGAAATGAAGGAGAAATGTGGTTAATATGAGGCAGATGAGGCTCAAACTGGGGAAGCTTTTTGGAGAACATGTACCAAGTTCAGTGCTGCGAGTCGTTCTGTAAAAGGGTAATGGATTTCGGCCTTTATTTTGATTATGATTTGTGCAGTAGTGTAGCTATACTTGATGAACACACTGAGTCAATTTTCAGTTGTCTGCTGAGATCGAGAAATGTAGAAATTTTATGGAGTAATCGAAAACGATTATAGGTGGGTGGACGGATCGGGAGAACTAGATAACAGAACCAAAGGAATGCAACTTAAACTCTCAGCAGGAGTTAATGAAAGTCTGATCTAATGTTCCCATACACCATAATGAGAATGTTCTAGAAAAACTTTGTGCCAAGGGTCGATATTGCATTTTCGCTGGAGATTTCTTCAGCCTCATTGATCACAGAATGCAGACAAATCCTTACTCACACTTTCAACGGCCTTATCCCGCACAATTATCGTGGAAACGGACTCACTCTGGATGTATCTTTTCTCTCTTTCCATTTTGAAACCGGAGATGACATACCTTCTTACCTTCTTTTCGGAACATATACGATAAGACATTCATAAATTGCATGCGGATGCTTACTGCCTTGCATGAAGTTGGTTAGAAAATAAATAAAAGCATTTGGAATCCAGGTGTGAAACAAAAAGTTAGATATGCTAAGGCTTATGCGAGTGCACTTGTATGTACTATGGATTATTCTTAAGCACAATTCTTAACAGAATCCAGGAATTTTCAAGCATTTTTTTTTTTAATGTACTTATTTTTATTCTTCCACATTCCTTCTCGAAGTGGCTAAGTTGATACATGTATGAAATTGCAACTGACTATCATAAATTCTAATGCAGCAATCGTCGTAGATTAATAAGATTGTTTTATGCATACTCTTTTTCTTATTATTTATGCTCTTTTTTGACAACCAATTTTTCACCTAACATAAAGTATCAGCATTTGGGTACAAAGAATTGGGACGAAAGTTTCTTAATGCCAGAATATATATATGGCTGACACATGGATCTGAAGTATCTAAAAGACATGGATACTTGATAATTTTTTCTTATAGTTGTATATCCTCCATTCATGAATGTTAAATGCAAGAATCATTCCAAGGAAGCCATCTTCGAAAACCAAATAGGCATTTTCTCCAATAGGCATTGAGTCGAAGCAATTGAATCCAATGCGATGCAAATAATGTCAAAGGAGTTGGAAATATTAAACGTTAGGTTATGATAGAGAAGTTCAAATCTTTTATAATGCTAACGTCAATGGAGAGAGATTGAATCTCCATTTGGTATTTACAAAGTTTTCAAGTACTTCAAAGTGCATCATGATTGCCTAAGTACTTTAGCAAGAAAAAAAAATAATTCCGGCAAAAGAGCCTAGAAGTTTCCCCATAATGTATGTGCAAAACTCCAAACTACGGACCGAAACTGCATATGTGGATTTTATAGAAGGCTCTAAGAGGAGGCCACGATTTCAAAGTCGAATTCCTGATCGTCTTGGGAATAAATGCTATAACTCTTGCGACTGCAGTCAACTACATCCGCAATTCAAGCAGCTGATAGAAATGGAAAATCTTCAGTGATCTCCGAAGCTTTGAGAAAGCTACTTCGAGAATGCTCTGAGGATGTCACTTGGCAGTTTGATTGTGACAATAGGCAACTCCAAGCGTAAATTAGTTACAGAGTATTTGAAGGAAGTACTTGCTGGTTACCAACAGAGATAATGGGCTTTCAGTGACAGAGTACAACTTCATGAAAATTGGTTTAGACGGCGGATGAGGAGCCCACTGGTGGCTCACAAGAATTTGTTGAAATCTCGATTCGTCTCCTCACAATGAGGCTTACTAATGAAAATCTACTTCTCACTTTAATAGTTGAAACCAGAGGGCATTCATATGATATAAAAATATGAAAAAAAAATCAAATGTATATTTGGCTAATTTCCCAATATTAGGAAATCGGCATGTATTATGCCTGCAGCGCATTTCTTGGACGACATATGCCTCACTGTGAGGAGGCCTCTCACCTCTGATTCTGTCAAAGTGGCCCCTCACTATTCCAAATTTGCAAGTAGAAATTCTCGTTAGTCACATTCTTGATAATTTGCTCACTTTGGCTTTTCCTAAACAAAAATAATCGGAAACTGCTCAATGTCTGTTTTCAATGCTGGACACAAGAAGACTGTTGAGCTTTTCCCTTCTCGGATAAGTAGCCGGACTGTCTGATGAAGCTGCAAAATTGCTGAGCAGCTGCAGCAGCCGCCGATCGAATTCAGAAGCATTCCTGCAAAAAGCGTACGGTATAAGCCACCCCTGAAATTACAGCTTGCATCGCCGCTGATATCAGATGTTGGCATCCCTGGCCAAATGAGTAATCCAAGCGTCCGTTCAACGAAGGCGTGGACGCTGCCAACTCCGGTGTGCCCATCAAAATCTCTGAAGCTTATAAAAAGTAAACACACATCCTTATTACATGTGTAAATATATGTATTTAGATGCAAGTTAATGTATAAATTGAAGGAGATCATAAAGGTTGGAATAATATACATTTTTATCAATATATATTTATGTAGGGATTAATACACAAGTTTAGTTTAACATACATATTAGGATTTATTAATAGGCATATTAATACAATTAATGACGTGTTCACAGTATAAATTAATAGATGGATTTATGTATAGATTAAAATGCCATAAAGATGATGAAAAATAGATATAGATGATTATTGTATATATATATTGAGATACAGATTAATATACAAGTTTAGCATATAATTTTCATTACCTAATCAATGCATGTTGTATTAATACAATTTTAACATTGCCAATAGTATATACTTGTACATGTACTATTAATCTATATATAAATGTATGTACAATAGACACGCATATTTTATGATCTTTCCAGATTTCGGCATTCGGCCCGCCTGAACTCGATGGCATGGGCGACGCGCGAAGATGCCGCCCACTACCTGCATCCGGTTACATGCAAACACTTTCGTCTTCCGGGTGCAAACGCAGCGATTCCGATGTTACACGGAATTTTCTCTTCCAACTGAGGGCGATATTCGTATAAATCCTTTTGCAGTCCATGGCTCAACCGAATGATTTGTGCCATACAACCTCCTGAAGGCACACACCTCCAAGGAGCACACAGAAAATGAGATTCCCCCTCCCCGGAGGGGCCCCTTATCTGACACGTGATTCCTCCGTTTAATCAAACAACCGAGTGCATAACAGAGAAAAATGTAGAGGCAATCTTTCAGTAATCTGCATTCTAGAAGTGCAAGAAATAGCAACGGCTTTCTGTTGGTGAGACGAAATTTGCTGTCTTTCTTTTGCAGCAAGGTGAGTTCCACATTTTCGTTCTAGCAATTGTCAAAGTTGATGATTCCTTGTGGTCCAAGTAGAATTTTGGTGACTCTCAAGTCAGGATGGATAAGCCATCACACATTCACCTAATACAAACTGGAAGCCTTGAAAGAAGAGAGGGAAGGGAAGAGGAAAGCATTTCGATTTCACGACCATTGCTCAGAATGGAGAGTGCACTCTTGAAGTGAAGATCCCCCTGGAACATGAAACTAGTGTGCAGTGGAATTCAAGTAGTAATTTTTGTTCCGTTCCATGGGCAGACTGATCTCTCCTTGAGCCTGGTCGTGCGTCGTTTGCCGATAGTTGAGCTCAGTCTGAATTTATATTTCTGCCAACATGCCATTCCCTGCTAATATCCAAAACCACCTCTCCATTAAAAGCAATGCTTTCTGACGCGTTCAGAGTTTTCCCATTGTAAATCTTGCGGGATTTGTCTATTGGCTGCGTCTCCTCACGAAGGGATCCACATGCAGTGTTAGAGAGCTAAGTATTTCTGAGCAAGTCATTCACAGTCAATCCAAAGGTTTCTCTCCATCCTAGTCAGATATTTCCCTTTTTGGAATCGCAGCTTTCGAAATTCAGTTTATCCTAATTTCCCTTTCGGTCGACTCCGTTTGCCATACGCTTTCCGTTCCTCTTCCAGCGTCCCACTGTGCTTGGCATTTAATTTCCCTGATCTTTGGTGGAATGAGTTACCTCCTCGCTGCTCTGGTACCCATTTCCATCCCTTCATCCACATGTGCACATTCAGGAGCTTGCCATTTCTTCATGCTTGCTTTCTTAGTGAACTGAATTTCGTTTAAATGGTGCACAGTTTCTTAACCCAGGAGGCTAACCTAGTAGAAACTGAATTTCATGGATAAGTGCTCTGGTATTCCTGATATGAATTGACTTTCATTTCCTCGTTCGGATTCGGAAAACCTGAGGCCTGAGGTGGAAGAATCTTTTAAGGGGTATCTGGATTCTTTTTTGAAATTGGAATCAGCCTCCTCACTGTGGAGACATCATGGCTTCCCACGGTCGACAGTAAACAAGGAAAATTCGTTGCGAATAACCCGACCGTCCGAAGGGGTCCGCCATGGCTTGCAATCCTGTGTCCAAGCGTTTGGCAATTCACTTGGAACGAAAAATTCGTTTCAATACAAAAAATGCAGATGCAAGCTTATTTAACTATGACTTGCTAACTTTATACGAGAGTCAGTTACGCCAGCTTGGGGGAGAGACGTCCATCCGTGTGCATTTGAATTGATAGATGCAGTCGGAAAGGCATGTACAAGAAGCTACCTTGAATTCCTGCATTTGTTTAGTAAACTTTTCAAAATTTTGTCTTGTTCCAGGATTTCCAGGACATGATAAGTTTCAAATATTAGCCACTACGGCGGACGTGCTAAAAATTAATGATGGGTAGAAATCTGTGCAATGATCACCTGGGTCAACTCCTCTCGTTCTCCAGAATTCGTCCTTTTGGAAAATAAATCGTGTGCCAATCTGCTGCGACCACGAAAAAATGCAGCCTAGAGGCATTTAACACACAAGAGTTCAGAAATATTAGCGGTGAAGCTCTAAGAGGGAAAGAGTGCTGCTGCTTCCAACAGACTCTGGAACTCACACGACCCAGCTAAAGCCGAAACCTCGGGTTGAAAACCACAATGGTGGTGCGCGCCAGCCACTCCACCAACGGGATCAGTTCGTTTCTGAATTCCCCACTCGGAATGCCGCAACGGCAGAACCAGCTCGTATCTTCTTGGGTCTTAGGTTCTGCTAAGGTCCAGTCCGGACAGGGTGTTCGAGAAATCCAGCTTAATCCAGCGTGCGGTTGCTGTTTAACGAGAGAACCTCATCGTCCCTCTCTCCGCCGCCATCCGTTCCCTCCGCCCCCATCTCCAGCACTTGCCAGGGCTTTCAATTTAAGAAAATCGGAGAAATTCGGCTTTGTTGTGCATGCAATCGTGGTACCGAGCATTTCTTGAACGGACACGCTGCTCGTTGAGAAGA
The DNA here is from genome assembly GCA_036172245.1 of Raillietiella orientalis. Lineage (NCBI taxonomy): Eukaryota > Metazoa > Arthropoda > Ichthyostraca > Raillietiellida > Raillietiellidae > Raillietiella > Raillietiella orientalis. The sequence goes on along the minus strand of JAYWIR010000055.1, from coordinate 171,887 downwards.
AAAGGTCCGTCGCGTCTGCTTCAGCTTGATTAGCCTCAATGCAATGTGCTAAGATCAATTTTCAACGAGTCGGTTAACATGAGAACAAATTTCTAGTGTACGGTATAGATAGAAATACACGTGTTGAAACGAAATACTTTTCACCAGTTATTTTCCCAATATTCTGCTTGCTTTCTTGCAGTATTTATTTTGCCATTTCCTTCCCTATGTTTCTCGAGAATATTCCTTCTGCTGTGCATGGGTCGAATTAAGAATAAGATATGGTACGTGATTTCCAGGTGAGCTGCTTGCTTATGCGAGATATCAGTAGCATGCAGACAATACTGTCTCTTGAAGCACATCTGCATGGACATCTGTCGTCTTGAAAAGGCATACAACAACCTGGTTCAAGAGGAATCCAGACGACCCGTGAGGCGTCCACGAGTTTAACCCCATTTGAAATCACGGGAGCCATCAGTCTAGTGGTAGTTGAAAGGAAGGATGCAGACAGTCGTGTGCAACTGACTTGAAAACTCAAACCGCTGGAGTGTTGGAAAATTCGAGATTTTCGAGGATTTTGTTGTGATGGCCCCACCTACTCGGAGTCCTGCTCTGAGAACACTCGCATCGAATCCCAATCCGTCCACCGGAAGATGCGGAGGAGCTCGCCGAAGGAAGGCTGGAAAACTGCTTTGGTCAGTAGAGGTCAGGAAACGCTGAAACGATCATCCAAAGGCATTTGGTTTGGTGAAATAAAAGAAGGTATCGGCAGAATAAACACGTTCCAAAAAACTTTTCAAGAAAAAGATAAACCGAATAACTGAAAATTCTAAATGGATGCCACCTGGGGGGGGGGGGAGGCTAAAGAAATCTGCGTTCAAATCAATTTTAGCTTGAGTGTTTTGATTCCACTCTTGTAATTATTCGCATACGAAGTGCCTAATCGATCTTGAAATAGAGTGAATCAGTAATCCGGTAGCTCAACCATCCATTCACTTTAATGTTTATCATCAGTGCATGCCTCCCTGGAAGAAAAAAGTGTTTTCCTCCATAAAACCAAGAACTTCAAATCCTGTGACTAAGCTGAATTTCCGGGAAAGCATCTCTCAGCGTATTTTCGTAGCGCCACGCGTTGGTCTGATGATGCAACCCAAAGTAAATCTCTAAACAGATCTTCCGCTCCACTTAGATTGAACTGGAAAAGCATCCTTAATTACAGGAACGTATTGGCTCTTGCGATTGTGTTATTGATTGGAACACATCTCTGAGTCGCGATGTTGACTTCAAGTAAAAAAAGAAAAAAACGGAGATTGCACCATGGGCAGAAAAAAAGGAAGCTCACAAAGCTGAATCAGGGTTGCTTAATGGACTGACTTCATGAAATTCAAGGAAGCCGAAACCTCGACCGAAGGACGTCGTTGATTCCTGGAATACGCATTCCGATGGAATCCGTATGGAACAGCGCTGATGAGCTGAATCCGACGAGTTGACTTTTCGTGAAATGGGGGACGCAGGTGATCCATTCTGGGAAAAGGCACAGAACTCAACCGAGTGATCCCGGTTTGGAGTTATTTTTCTTGCCAACGGGTTGCTGATGTCAACAAAGCTCAGGGGTGCCAACTACAGGATTGATCCAGCTTTCCGGGATGGAGCAGTAGCCGCGTTTCTAATAAGCAAGAAGAAGAAGTAAAACATATTCATTTCATAAATTTTGGGCAGTTCTCTGAGTTTAAATACTGATGAGAAGGTCTGAAGGCAGCAAGGATTTGTATCTCGCTGCAGGGTTTGTCGTAACCGCATTGATGCATTCTAGAGGAAGGTATGGAGTTCGATTTTGTTTCCAAAAAAAAATAAAGGATCCTTCTGTTCCGGGATATTCCCTTCCCAGTTTATTTCCAATTTCGTAAACCCTTTCAGTGAACTACGTGCATGATCTTTTGCTCCGTTTGTGCGACAAATTTGTGTGCCTTCAGCATGTCGCAGCCTCCTTGCCATGGTGCAGTCGTAAAATTGTGGGAATCGGCTGATTACTGGAGGAATAAAGGCACAATTGTAAGGAAAAAAAAAAAAAGCAGAAAACAAAAATTACTGCATACGATTGCAGCTGGTCAGAATAACGAAATGAATGTGAGTAACGAAAGCATAAAGTGAAAATAGTAATGGAAGCAGGCGGAAGCCTTTGGCATTATTGCATTGTGGAAATCGACGAAAATTAGAAGGAAAGCAAAACGAACTTATCCTGCTTTGGCTTCTGGAAATGTCCTCGTAACAGAACCAAATGTAAATTGTGTATGGAGAAGAACAGCAGCGGTTCACACAAAGCATTGCAAGATCCAGACAGCTATAATGGATCTGCTGAGCCTGGATACAGCTGGTCACAAAGCATAAAAGACGTTGACATAAGGATTCCAGTTCCATCCTATATAAAAAAGGGGAAACAAGTGGGTACTGTTTTAGCAGTTTATTTGATTCGAATAGTTTGTGATTTAGTGTTGTGTGGCATGTCAGTGCCGGATGGGGGGAGGGTCATGGTTGTACAGTACTGTTCTGTAGTTGGAGGGTGTTTGATGCAAATTAATCACTTTCTGACAAGTGAGGAACCAGTTATTGTTGCTAATCGTTGGTGTGTTGAGGAATATGCATTCTGGTAAGAAAATCAATATTTTCAATAGTTTACACCGCAGATGGTCAACATGAATGGTGATTTTTACATTCATGCAGAAATTTTGCACCTATCAAATGTGTAAAATCGAATTTGATTGCATCAAATGTTAAGAAAATTTCAAATCCTTGCATTTTGTTTACTTAATGATATTAATAAGTTGATTACGATCTCATAAAAGGTCAGGGTGCAAGCAGATCCCAAGTTTTTGCAAGTATCCATCTGTACAGGCATCAAGGAATGGAATGACCTTATTCAAGGATGCTTGTCTTGGGAGGTGAAAAGTAAGAATATGGTTTGGATTCTGATTCCAGGAGAACACATACATGTATAAAATGAAAAAAAAAAAAAAAAAAAGGCGCATAAAAATGAGAAATATTTTTCATAACAGATCAGTTTAGAAAAAGTAGAAGAACGCTGGTGGGAGGCTGTTCTTGAAGATGAGCCAAAGATTAGTCTTTCTGATATTGAGTGTACACGTCCAATGGATGAGTTATCTCAGGAGGAACAAATGAAAATACAAGAACTGATGTGGAAGGAGGAACAAAAAAGACAAAATTTACCAGTCACTACATGTTCCAATGTCAGTGGTACTTCATTGAAAACCATTTTGCATTTATTTCTTCCAGGACATGCAGAATTTACTGAAAGAAGCCTGGGATAAGGAGGGGTCTCCATTCAAGGGACAACCATTTGATTTATCCAAAGTGCAGCTAATGGATTCTGCACCCCCATTTATCCAAGATATTCAGTGAATATCAAAATTTGTTGCAGAGGTTCGTTGTGCTGCGAAGAATAGCTAATACCATCGGTAACAGGAAATTTGAAACGTTTATTGGCAATATACCTTTGCTTCATGTCAGTCCTCCGAATGATTCACATTTAAGAGGGATTTCCAGCTTCTTCTAAGCCAGGAACATAATGCACCGTGCGTGACAGACCTCCAATTTTTTCTGTATTCGTTATACTCTCCGGCAATAGCTGCATCTTCATCTTGATCCCTGGTTGAAAGGAATCAGGGGAATCTGTTATTTTTTGCCATTGATTTTGGAGGACCTGGATCCTCCATGCAACCATATTTGCACGTACCCAATTCGATCTTGTTTCATTTTTCGCTGTAAAGCTTCGTGCTCCTCATGGATATCAACGATACTCTGTATAATTTGCTGTTTCAAGCAAATCTGATCGTCTGTGAGAACTTCATGTACAGCCAAGAAATGCAGCAGATCTTTCATTTGATCCGCGCATTCCATCAGCATTACGTCTACTAAACTAGAGAATCATTGGAAAGGGGGAGAGAGAGAGAGAGAGAGAGAGAGAGAGAGAGAGAGAGAGAGAGAGAAAACATGTATAGGAACATGGAATCTACTTCACCAAATCTATCATGCAGTGGTTGTATCACGAAGGTAAAAATGTACAAGGTTTGGGAAAAATCTAAGCGTGAGGTGCAGTGCAAGTAGCGCATGGTCGGAGGGGAGCACACGTGCACACACGGATCACACAAACACACATTTTAATGTTTTGGCTCGAAAAGTACCTATTTATGGTATCTCTTTGCTTCCGAACGAGTAATTTCATCTGGCATTCGTTAATGTAAGTGTCTTCCGCCGCTTCAAATAATCTTTGCGAAGTGGATTCAGAAATCCTTACATGCCTGCTGATCTCCTGAATGCTTTCGAGCAGATCCCGAGGGTGTTTGTGCTCCACGAGAAACCGTTTTATGTCCAATATTGCGTGGTACTGCGCCCATTCATCCATCCCACCTGCACTTCGCGTACGATTGCCATTCTGCGTTGGCAACGCCGACGGGCGGAGCAATGCTCCAGCAGCTGCGTGGATGTGCGAGCAGCCCAATAAACTGGCAATCTCGGTCGTTTTATGAAGGCATTACCGCAAGGTCCACTGCTGGAACAAAAAGAAAGGACGAAGAATATGTACTTTGCCGAGTGGAGAAAGCAGTTTTACCTCCTCAAGGAAAAAAAATTTTTTTTTTTTTTTTCTGTTTTCTCGCCTCTGCTTGGAATGCACTTTTGTTTTTCCCGTGAAAAAAAAAAAAAAAAAATGATAATAATAAACCCTCGTGAAATGTAATGGACCCAGTCCTTTGAGAGAAGCAGGTCACAAAATTTCACCCCAGTGTGGCGAGTGCAATCAAGAGCGTCACTTGAATAGTGCAGCTAAGCCATGAAATAGTATGGAATAAATGTAATGTAGTTTCCCTGGCGTGAGACCGTCAAAGCTCCGAGAGATGACCTACGCTCGAGCTCGTGTTTTGAAAACAGCCTTGGCGGAGAAGAAAGGCATGCCTTTGGAATTTGGAGGATCGCTAGAGGTTTAGAGGGGCGAAGAATGCCCTTGCATTTCCGAACTGGACGGCGGTTCCACGAGCAGCCCGTGGTCATCGTCGGAATTTGCATCATTTTCCGCAGTGGGGTTTTCTGCATCTGTGCACGCGCACTTCCAGTTGACACGCGTGAACACACCGAGTCATTCTCGACAGGTCCGATCATGGAGCGGATTCGATGATTAGGAGAGAGCACCTTTACGCTGGCAACCAACACGAACGTCGAGGTGAACAGCTCGTCGCCAAAACCTTTCCGAGCAGGGGGTGATTTCGTGCCTGCTGGTCATTTGTAAGAGCAGCCCAGACTGCAAGTATTCAAGATAAAAAATGGTTTTGGGAGATGTGCTTTCCTCTTTGGCACCGTGGTTGAATCCTAAAGACATGAAGATATGTAGTTCAATCGAGGGAGCAGTGTATCAGAAATGATAATGGCAACAGGAAGCACACGAAGAAAGTGAATCAGTCAAGCGAGGTTTCCCCCTTTCCGTCGCCGTTCACGGATGATGCAAGAGTATCACAACCAGATAAGCGATGGCTGGTGGATCGAAAAAAGAGTAGCATTACTTCTCCCATGCTAATGATTGCAGTTGCCCAAAACATCGGTTATTAATGGGACAATCCTTTAAGACGGAAGGAACTGCTGAAGGACAATAAATGCATCGAAAGGAGGCTCCCTAACACCGCAGATTTTAGCGATTACATTAAATCCATAGTGCTAATCGTCCATTTCGATGGGAAAAAAGCGAGAGAAAGGCCTCAGCCTATAGACCGGTTTGGATTTTTAAGACCTTTTGTTTGGACTGGTTTCAGGTCATTTACAAGCAAAGCAGCCTGTTCGTTAGCCTCTTTTCTTTTTCCTTTTTTCCAAGTGATTGGTGTTTTCCGACTGAATCCCAATTTAAATTCTAGGTTGCTCCGCTTCGTGCAGTTTCCTGTAACCACGGTTTCCGTTCACTCGAGCTGCAACGCCTGCTTTTGCAAGCCGGGATGGGTTCACCCACCGCATCTCTGTGGTGCCTGCGGCTTGGAGATTTCCCAAGGTGGTTCGAGATTTCCGCGCCTTTGCGATCCGGAAAGGCAATCGTCAGCTCCCACTCCAGACTGACTACCATCTTCGACCGCCTTCTTCACTTCCGTACCCCCCAAATTCCTCCCCTTCCGTGCTCCCAGCTATCTCCGGAGACCCAACTGGTGGCGGATATAGTAGCCAAGAAAAAAAAAAAAACAGAACCCAAAGTGGTACAAATGGCTAATGGACACAAGAGAACATCTCGCCGAAGCCAAAGTGTGGCTAAGCCACCAACTGCAATGTATCAATTGCAATCCGAACAAATAGCCAATTAGAAGCCTCATCACGAAAGAGGCGCAGCGCGCGCGACAAAGCTTTACGTCAACTGCTTTGCTGAACTGAAGGTCAAGACCGAACCAGTATGACGATACCGATTTAAATTCGAAGATGTGTCTCTATGGTTTGCCAAAGTGAAAACTCTATGGGAGACAATCCCTGCATCTCACCACCAACCGTTTTTTCTATGCTGCACGGCCTTGATGCAAATAGTTCGAGAGTCAGAACCATTTTGGCAACCATGGAATGTGAAGATGGTCGTCGAGAAGAAGGGTGATGTACAGTGACATCACAGACCTGAGCCAACGCTTGGATGGTTCTAACCTGACCCACTAAGCATAGCTGCAAAATGTTATCTGGAAGGATGGGACTATCACGCAGTGATGTGGTATCAACAGATGGCATGACAAGTCGTGAGATCCAGATGCGGAAGAGTCAAGTGACGAAGACTCAACACCTGCTAGGACAAGCAATGTAGCCAAAAGTTCATCGGCGTGTGACCAAAAGAGCTACAGAGCTGCTGTCAAGATGCTTCGTCGACAGGTGGAACTAGCATCTCTCCACCTCCGCGCTCCCTCGTGAGGGAAATCCTTGACCTCCTTACGCCCGAGCAGCGGTGCCAAGTTATCCTTAGGTAATGGCGGTCAAGAAGACCCCGAGCTCTTCCATAGCTGCCAAGCTCATTTTATGCAGAAGTAGTCGATCGGTTATCGACAGGTGGTCCGGAAACCCTTTCGCGAGATGTGGGGAGGAGCCGGGCACTCTGAGGAGTTGCATCTGGCGCTCCAGGGATCTCGAACGGGAATCCGCGAGGCAGCAAGCAGCTCGCAGCAACTGCTGATTTCAGAAGCCTGCGGCGGGTCCCAAGAGCGAGATGGGAAAGGGCGGCGGCGGCGGCAGTGCGACAGGAAGACGGAGGACCGCTTCCGGGTCCTGGTGCAATGGCGGGAGGACGGGAACGAGAACTTTTGCAAGACTGCTGGACCCAGGAGGTTCGACTCCCCCGCCGGAGAGCACTGGATCAGTCTGGAGACCCTGCACCACCGCCAAGGGAATTCGGTCCCCTTCGAGCTGTGGGACGCCGAGGGAGACTACTCGCACGCACCTCACGACCTGTTCCAAGTGGCGACCGCCGCAGACAGTTCGAGGGTCACGTAAGACCAGTGTACCGACGAGGGGCTTCGGAGAACCAGTGCGCAAGAGAAGCGCCTTCCTCCTCGGGAAAAATTTGGCGCACCCCACCGGCCGTTCCGAGGTGGCGCCGCGAGTTCCTCACTGGGAGGGCTCGCCTCGTGAAGACGCGAGATCTTGGGCACGCCCGGAGGTCCATTCGAAGCTCCTCCCTCGGTGGTGGTGGTCTCGACGAGGCCACCCCCATCGTTCTGTTTCTTTCTTCCTTTCCTTTTGTTTTGCCGTTCTCCTTTTTATTGGTCCACAGAGGCGTCCGGACACCGCGCGGTCGAGTCGTCGCTTCGTAACGCCGAAAGCCCGGGGCCGCCGCCTCAGGACCCCGGGACGGGCTAGAGTGCAAAGGCGAACGGGAGGGGACTCGCCCCCTTATCTCTCTGCAGGCGATCACTCATCCCCGTCCGCACGGGGCTGGGTCCTGCCCGAAGGCAGGGGGTTGATCTTAGGGTTTCTTGCAGGAGCGCCTCGTTCCCCTGGAGCGTCCCGTCGGCCGCCTTGTAGGAACGGCAGCTCGCTTTTCTCCTGGTATCCGTGCTGCGGTACTGCGAGCAACCCAGGCTGACCTCCAATGGCAACCGAACAGTTCTCCTCGCGCTGAGGACTTTTCGGAGATTCGGACCCCATTTTGAGAAGAGAACGAAAGGAGGAGACCAACATCTCCCGCTGGTGCGTCTGTTCTTCTCTGTACCGTCTCCGGAAGCCGGGAAGGTGCGCGGAGGGGGACGCCGGGGTTGCGGTAGGTCATCCCGTTTGAGTTTGTTCGGTAACATCCCCCCGTTCCGAAAGATGTGGCCTACCCGCCAGCTCGTGCCTCCCCCCCTTTGACTCTCACGTGCACGTAGGAGACCCACTGTGTGGTGCTCCGCGGGGGCGCTAGCGGATCCCGCTAGCGCCCCCGCGGAGTGCGCCTGGAGAGCGACGGCCTCTATGTCAGTTCTCCTCGTCTTCGCAAGTCAGGCCGAGTCCTCTCCGAGGAACGCGTTCCTTCCCACTCTTCACCCCCCTCTTCTCCTCGTTCCGGGTTCTGGCACGCTCTCTTCTTCGTAGGAGGAAGTCGGTGGAGCGAGCATTCTTCCCCGACGCTCCTGCGTTTTGTCAACGGTACCACAACCGCCCTGTGGCGCCACCAGCCACGCTGCTTGCTGTGGCTAGCACGCCTCCTTCCCTTTCCTGACCGGTGCGCAGCCGCGCGCCGACGTCTGGAACTTTCCGTCTTCTAGAAGCTACGCGAAGAAGCCAGTCGCGCCACGTGGTGCTCCCACCAGCAGTCTGGGACATCCAACCGCCCGTGAGGTCTGGACCAGTGGTCTGTCGGCTGCTCCCGACCATCCTCGGAAGGACCTTCTCTCCAAGCGCTTGGTCTTTTGCGCCTCTTTCGAGCAGTGCCACCAGCAGGAGATCAGCACCGTGCGGGCGAGGGTGAGGCGTGCGCAGTGCTCAGCACCTTCGTCCATGCGTGTTCGTCGTCGCACGGACCATACACTCACAGCTCTCGGGGTCGCCCGTTGCAGGTGTGGAGCTCGCCCCCGCACTGGTGAGTGGAACGTGATGCTCGCCTGTGCTCCCCTGGTATGTCAGGTCCGCTCCAGGTTCTGCTGGGCTCCCGCTGGGAACAGATGGAAGCACGTAATGATGGCTCCAGGAGTCTATCGTGGCGCCGGTTCGAATCCCTCCCGGGGAAGGAAAGGCGCCCAGAAATGGAAAAGGGGGCGTCGTCGGTTTCGAATGCCTCCCCCTCCCTCAGGATGGCTCTAGTTGGCCTCGGGTGGCTTCGGGTGCGGGGCACTGGTGGACGCCTGATGCCCCCGCTGATCGACCGGCATTGGAAGTTGACCCTCTGGGGTCCTTCCCTTCGGAGGAGGAGGAAACGGGAGAGAACTTCTTCCGGGGGGTCCTCGGATAAAAAGCGAGGAGAGGCCTCACACATTAAGGGGTTTCTTCAGGGTTCCCCTCCAAGCGTAAGAGGGACGGACACCTGTCTCCTGTCTCCGGGGTAGGGACGGACTTCTGTCTCCTGGATTCGTAGCGTGGTTCCTCCGGGGTCACTCCCTGAACTGAAGGGTTAAACGTACTCTCAGATGGCGAGGACAGTGACAAAGAGCTTCGTGATCCCCGACCTTCTTCCCTGAAGAGACGGACGATCCTTCAGCACTTGGAGAACTTCCCAAAAGACAGAAGCTGGAAGGTAAGCAGCGAGGCAGGTAGGAGGAAAGCTCCAAGAGATTTCCATCATCCTGGACCTATCTGCGCTCTTGCTGGCACTTCGCGCTAATCAACATTTGTTCCAGCAGCCAGCACGTGTGAGGCATGCTCGTTCGCCTTGGCATCAGGCAGGGCGACAGCCTCAGGCCCTTGCTCTTCAGCATCTACTTTGAGGTGACGCTGAGAGCATACAGAAAGACTCTGGCAACCCTGCCGAACTCGTGTCCGGCCACGCCTGTCGTGTCAGCCTATGCCGACGATGTTCTGCTGCTGCTTCCCGGGTCCACCCCGGCGTCCGCGCTTGAAGACTTCTTTGAGCTGCTGCGCCGCGGGATGGGTCTTGAGATGAGCAGGGAGAAGTTAACCATCGTATCAGTTGGTGCGGCATGGGCCGGTCGGCTGGACTGGATCCGCTTGGGTACCCTGACGGGCAGGTACATCAAGTACCTTGGAGTTCCGTTGGAGACTTCTGCATAGCAGAAGCCTGGTCTGGTCCTCTTCAAAAGGTAGAGGGTGCTCTAGACCCGTTCCAGAACGGCAAGTTTTTTTTTCAGAAACGGGCCACGGTATGGAACTCCTTTGCAGCTTCTCTCCTCCTCTCCCTACTTTTTGTTTGCCCCGTCCCACTTGACATCGAGAGAAGAACCGGGGAGCACCTGAGGAAAGCCCTGTGAGGCACAGGGAAGTCCAGAGTCCTACTCAGAGACTTGTGTGCTCCGCGTAAGGATGGCGGACTGGGTCTCCTTACGCTGCAGAGGCTAGAGCATCAGCCCCAACTCAGAAGAGTCGCCCTCGCGGCGAGATGATGGGCCACGCTCTGGTATGTACCAGCACGCCTCCTCGCAAAGAGCGCAACCGACTGAGAGGGACTCGCATCCCTCCTTGTCGCTCGCGAGGGACTGCTGAGGCCTTGCGGATACCAACTCTGCCAGATGGTTGATCTGGTGGAGGAGAACTCTTGGATCTCCTGCCTCCCTGCGAACTGCATTTCCTGGCTTCAGGAGTCGGTCTTCTCCTGGGGAAAGATCCACGGCGCGAACGAGACGGGGTGCGCCTGCCTGCAGCGAGGCATCAACACTCTCAAGTACCTGGTCCTGAGTTGGCGATCGGCCCGTTCCTGGGAGGCAAGTTCCTCTTGCCGGAACGGGCCGTGGTGTGCAACGCGTTCGTGGCCCCCTTTTTCGCTTCTTGCTTATTGTTTGCCCTCCACCCTGCGGTGTAAATAGACGGACAAAAGACCTGAGGATCGCCCTGTGGGGCGCAGAGAGACCCCGAGTCCGGCTGAACGACTTGTGCTCTCCGCGTCGCGACGGAGGCCTCGGCCTCCTGACGCTGGAGCGGCTGAAGTTGCAGCTCCAGTGGAGAACGCTTGCCCTTGTGGCGAAGTTGTGGAGCACCAGCTGGTGCGAGCCCGCACGACACCTAGTCCAGCGAGCCAGCGGCTGCGCAGGACTGTCCACCTTCCTGGCGTGCCGCCAACGACGGTACCGGTTCCATTGCGGACTGGAACTCCGGAAAGTGGCCAAGCTGACCAGGACGAACACTTGGATTTCCTGCGGGCCGCGAACGGTACTTCCTGGTTGCAGGAAAGCCTTCGCACATGGGCCCAGAACCAGGAAGCGAGTCCGGAGTTGCGGCAGCGATTGCTGCACTCCTTTTACAACAGTCATTCCCTGCAAGATGTCATCGTGCAGCCCGCCGCGCGTACATGGGCTGAAAGGACCTCCCTTGCCACGGCTCTGCCCTGTCTCGTGGAGCACCTGGGCAGTAGTTAGCCGGCCAAATGGGGGGTCCGACGCACGATATCAGGAAGAGAGAAGGAACTAGGTGGTTGTACCACGGTCCAGCTAACTCACGCTGCGACCCCAAGTGCCCCACCGAAGGGACTTTTACGCTGGGCAGAGCTGTTCGACATCCCTCTGGAGAAGGTGAAGTGGCCCCAAGCGTGCTGAGGAACAGTGGTTCCCTACTCCTCGAGTGGTAGGAGTCGGCGTTGCTGATGTTACTTTACCTAATAAATGCCCCCGCAAAACCAGGTGAGAATCATCCTGGGCCATTATCCTTCCCGTGAGGTGTCGCTGCTGCTCCCGGAAGCTTGAAAGCTTGACGTGGTCCCCAAGCATGCCTGTCGCGGAGAGGAACGCGCACGATTGCGTCCCAGCCCTGACGACCTCTTGCGAAGTCATCATTCCGTGCGGCGGCAGGTGCGAGTCCTGCAGCCCAGTCGATGTCCCCGCATGCGGAAGCAGAACGTCGAGGCACTGCCCGCAGGCGACCCAGGAGGGTCCACTCCGGCGGTCCGCGCGCTTCCGTGAAGGTGGCTGTGTACTCTATGAGCGCGCCCCTGGAGAAGTCAGCAGGAGATTCGACCCTTTCTCGGGTGGAGGCAGCAGTCACACAGTTCTTGCCTTGCGTCCCCCCACCTTATCGGCACTTCGCGCCGCTCGCGAGGGCTTGGCGCAGGCGGTGCTCCCCCGCCGGCCGAGGAAGACACGTCCGCATCCCGCAGTCCGGGCAGCGTCGCAGCCCGATGGACTTTCTGTCTGCAGCCTCTGGACGGGGGCACTTTGGAGCCTCTCGAAACGTTGACCGAACCCTTCGTGGCGACCTGCGTCCTCGGAGGGGTCGGCCTCCTCCACCACGACTGGGCATCTGCGGCTCTCGCCGTGCTTCGGTGGGCTGCTACTGTTGCTATTCTTATTGTCTCTGCTGCTGCTACTGTTGTTGCTGCGAGGAGCTGGTTGCTAGGGATCCCTCTCCAGTAAAGGGGCGAAAGCTGCCAGCTCTTCAAGGATTCTGAAGAAATCTCCTGCTTCTCGCTCTTCGCCTGTTCACGGGGCGTCTTCCGATCTCTCTTTGATGACCCTCCAACGCGGACCAAGAACCAAAGAGCCGGGATCGCGTTAAGAAGTCATAGGGGCAAGGGCAGCTCCATTTGCAGTCATGTTCCTGGGCAGCTGGAGGGCGCTTCGCCGTGATACAAGACGACGACTCCCTCCCATTTCTTCCCGGCACGGTTACGCCCTCTGCCTGGCCACCTCCATCCGTGGTTTCGTGTATCCGCTCAAGGTCCACATTCGCCTCCCGTGAAGCGGGCAGGGCGGGTTGGCGATGTGAAAGCGAAGCGTTGCGTAGCGACGCCGCGTGCATCCTTCGGCGAGAGAGCGCGCGTCGTACTTGAGCAGGCAGGTCGCACAAAGTCACGGGACTCGGTAAGAGAGAGAGAGCGGCAGAGAGAGGACAGGGAACGCGCGTTCCCATGCGCAGAAAGAGATGGAAACCAACGGTGCAGCCGTCGACAAGGTCACCCTTGATTCTTCCTCCTCTTCCCCCCCCCCCTCCTTCTCTCAGAGGATTCGCGTAATGCCTGCGTAATGCGACTCGGCCGAAAGACCGGCAGCTGGTCAGGTGTAATCGGACGAGGGAATTTCCGGAACGGCGCGACGCAATGGCGACGCTTCGCTCGCGCACGCGCCCTGGCGAGCTGGGGAGGTGCGAGCGCGCGGTACTCCGCCACGACATCCGTGCGCGAAGCGGCCTGCCGCTTGCGTAGGCAATTGCGCAACAGATGGCGCATCCGTATGCAGACCCAGGAAGAACAACTGGCGGCGCCCCGGCCGTGGGGGGGGCAGCACCCGAGTGCTCAAAGAGGTGCAGACCCGGGTGGGGGGCGAAGGGCGAACCTGCGGGGGGAAAAAAACTCGCCCACTCTAGCCGGGAATCGAAGCAGAAACGTGAGCCCTCGTTCGCTGGGGCTGCGCGCTTTTCCCTACCACTGCCGTTGCCGCGGCAGCGGCGGAAGGCGTCGTCGTCTACTCGACCACCCCGCGCGCGTCGTTCGCGGCTGGCGGCGCCGCCTCGCGAACCACCGGGGAGTTCCCTGCGGGATGCGACTCCTAGGATGCAAGGGACGCTTTCCTCCCGCGTCTGGACCATTCGACTGCTGATGACAGATGCCGATGACCCCCTCCCCCCTCCCACGGTTTGATGCCGTCACGCGCATCTCCGAATCTGCCGACGCGACTGCTGTTGCATGCAGGAGCCCGGCTCCGTTCGCCTCTGCGACTCCGGCGCAGAGCGCATGTGCGCAACGCGCAGCTCGCTCCGAGCGCCGGCAGCGCTTTGGAATTCTCCGGAACACGTCGCACGTGCATTCGCGCGCACTAGCGAGGGACGACGACGCCCATGTCGGTCTCCCAGCGCCTTCTTTGCTTCCTCCCGCTCTCGCAGAGACACCTGCGGAGTTTCAAGGACTCGCCCGTCGCTCTTGCACTCACCGCATCTTCGGCTTGCCGCCGATGCGCCCCCCCCCCATCCTTTGCGGGAGCGGAGAGGGGAGGACAGGCTCTGGGAAGAGGCACTGGCCGAAATGCAGCAGTCCGGAGGCGTCACTCCGGCGGAAAGCTTTCGGTTCGACCTCAGCTCTCATTCAGAGGCGCTGCTGACCCAAGCGGCCAGGTGTGCGTCCCTCGCGCTGCTGCGGACGACGGGCGCGTCCAACATGCTTCGATGTGCCGTTGGAGGACTACTCTCCGGTGAAGGTGTGGTCTGGCTGCCCCCGGAAGGCTGAGAAGGTGATCGGCCCGTTCCTGGAAAGCAAGTTCCTCTTGCCGGAACGGGCCGCGGTGTGGAACGCGTTCGCGGCTCCCATCCTCCGCCCCCCTGCTTTTTGTTTGCCCCGTCCCTCCCCAGCTGAAGAAGCGAACCAAGGACCTCCTCCGTATCACCCTGTGGGGCAACGGGAGGCTCCGAGTGAAGCTCCAGGACTTATGCGCTCCGCGTCGGGACGGCGGTGTCGGCCTTTTGACGATGGAGCGCTTGGAAATCCAGCTGCGATGGCACACCATGGCCATCGCAGAGAAGTTGTGGAGCACCCCTTAGTGCGTTCCGGCCCGCCTCTTAGCCAGCCGTGTATCCAGGACGCAAGGACTCGCGTCTCATCTTCTGTGCCTTGGCTGGAAGATTAGAAGATGCGGCCTTCTCCTTGGACGCATGGCCACACTGGTCAAGGAGAACGGCTGGATAGCATGCAGTCCCGCCAACTCCTCTGCATGGCTGCAGGAATCTGTTGGAACGTGGGCGAAGTTAAATGCCCAGAGAAGTAACAGCTGGAACTGCCTGCGATTCGGGCCCTACCCCCGCTGCACCCTGCGGACCATTCTGGAGTGTCCCGCAAGGAGCACATGGGTGGACACCACCTCTTTAGCTACGGCGCTGCCTTTCCTACGAAGGCCCTGGTCAGCGGCCGGACGCCGAAGTGGCAAGTCTCCTGCCGGATAGCGGGCAAGGAGAAGGATCTAAGCGGGTGGACAATGAGGGAACTGGCAGACGCCGCAACCCCAAGCGTTCACCCGCATGGAATACGGAGATGGGGCGAGCTGCTTGGCATCCCGGCGGATGACCTAAAGTGGCCCCCGTTGTTCAGAGACTCATCCACCCTGCCCCTCAAGTGGCAGGAAACGGTGCTGCTGTTGTTGCACTGGGGTCTTCCCTGCAACGCGAGCCGCCACCACTGGACGTTGGGGAACGTGGGACAGAACTGTGCTGTGTGCGGGGAGAAGGAATCCCTCCCCCACCTGTTAGTGGACTGCGCTGCCCTCCGGCCCTTGTGGGAACGTTTTGCTACGACCCTCCGGATGCCGATCGGCAGTACCCCCAGAGACGTTGTGAGACTCCTCTTCGTGCGAGACGCCTGCCACCAGCCTCAACCCTGGCAGCGCTTTGCTGCCTCCGAGGGATTGTGGCCGCGTGGAGCGCAGCCAACAGAGGAAGCAGCGATAGGGACGCCATCGTACACGCGGGTCGCTACCTGAGAATCACGATCGGCTGGTCCCATCTGGGAGCTATGACGAGGGACCTCGAGGGCATCCTGGCAAGGATGGTCTCTTCCTCCAGCGGGCTGTGATCCCTTCCCGGCCCTCCAAATAGTATCTTTTTTTTTTGTTTGTTTCATTTATTTTTCTTTTTGTTTTACCCTCTATCCCCTTCCATTGCCGATGAGAGTTAAGCTGGTCTGCGTACTGGTGTCCCGGAAGGTCCTGCTGAATGTTGGCCGTAGAGGGGCCTAGTACCTCAATGTAAGGGGAGTTTTCACCCGGTCACGCCAGGGGGTTTACTGATAAACACTTCACAGTAAGGGGAGTGTAAGCCCAAACTGCGACAGGTGCGGAGACAGAGTGTCCCTCTCGCACCTGCCCATGGATTGTGTGGTCCTCCGTCCCATGTATGAACGCTTGCCGCGTCCCTGCGGATCCCGGAGGGCAACCCCAGAGACGTTTTAAAGCGTCTCTTTTTGCGAGACGCACTCACGCCGGCTGCATCCCTAGCAGCACTTTGCTGCCTGAGCGGGATCGTGGCTGCATGGAGCTAAACCAGAGGAGGACAGAACGACAGAAACTCATGTATTTTGAGGTCCTGTTTCTAGTAACAGCATCAAGATGGTCCCATCTGGAAGCATTAAAACCCGAACTTATTGGCATCCTTACAAGGATGCAGAGGACACCCTCCAGCACGCAGTGATCCCTTCCCGAACCCATCACCTTTTCTTTTTGTATTTTTGTTTTTATTTTTCTTTTTGTTTGTACCCCCTTACCCTGTGCTGCCGAGGCAATCCCGCTGGCCTGCATGCCAGATTCCTGCAGGTTCGTTCCCGCAGTATTAAGTAACGTGGGAGGATGAAACGTCCTGCCACAGACTTGTAAGTTTATTTTGAATAAACGCCCCGGCGTGACCGGGTGTCAACCCACGCAGCCCCAGGAACGAGATGGAGGCGCTCTTCGGGCACTCGGCTCCGGCGGGCGGGGCCCATCCGGGGGCACCGCCCATTCTTCCAGCCTCTTCCCTTCGCCTTCTGAGGTCCTCCGGGTCGTCTCAGAGGGCCGGGATCTTCGACACCCGCGGCCGGCATCGCCAGGTCAGGTCGCGCTTTTAGTTGGACGCGCTTTTTCTTTTGGAGAGGGAGCTGGGGGGCAAGGACGCACCTGTTTCTCAGAGGGGCAGAGGAAAGAGCTCCCACTAAGTGCCGGCGGGTGAAGATGACCTTCGCGCGGAGGAAGGGACGGTGGCCTCCGGACGGGTGCCCGATGGAGAGACGGAGGTGGCCTCTCTGCAGGTAGCGGCCCTGGGTCCCAGAGCCATCGCCGCGGCCAGGGCGTCGCCGGCAGCCATAAGACGCCACCGCGAGAGGGTCGAACGTGTTGGCGCTGCTCTCTCAGAGCCGGTCCCGGAGGACACCGCGCCCTCCGCGCAGGCGGCAGGCCGGCTCGACCTCGCGGCTCGGTCACCAGAGGCGCCCCCAGAAAGTCTCCCCCTTGCGCGACGCTCATTGGCTGTCCCCTCTGGAATCCGATCCTCCAGATCCGTCCCACATCAGCCCTCCCCACGCGGGGCTCCGGTAGAGAGCTGACCGCCACCACCACCATCACCATCTGAGTGGTCGGTGCCCGCAGTGCCAAACGACTCCGTCCCGGGCAAATCGTCCCACCCGGCCCATGAGAGCGCGCGCAACAACTCCGGGAAGTGCCGCTCGGGGATGCTCCCCCTCTCATCGTTTCCTTAGGAATCATGCTCGCTTCGGAGCAGCGGCTGCTAGGCAGCCCCAAATTGCCCTCCTACTTCCACTCCCCCCATTCACTGGTCTGGCTCCTCTAGCGGAGGGAAGGCGTGCAGTTTGACCTTCAAGGAAAGGGCAACTTTGGTTCTGTGCGCGGAGAGAAGCTTCTGACACAGAATTCCGGATGCGAGGCATCTGCGTTCTTCTCCAGCGAGGCAGACCCCTCCCCGCTCGTGTACATCCGGATCGGCGCCCAAAGGAAAAGAAAAGCAGGAGCCATTCGTGGAGCCTCCGCGCCATCACCCGCCGGTGTCCTTGCTCGGCCACGTCTGTGCTGAGTGCCACGGCAGCGCGCGAATATGTCGTCCCGCGAGATGAGGAGGCTGCGCTGGACCGCGCACGGGGCGCTGTGCCGTCCGCTCCCGGAGCAACTCGCCTCACTCCCTCCCTGACGGAGACTTCGAACGACTCCTCGCACAGAGGGGTAGGTGCCCTTCATTTGCCACCCCAGGAGAGCGTACGTGGAGTTTTACCCTTCCTCTTCCTCCCTTCCCCCTTCTCTTCCCTCCTTCCTCTCTTCCTCCTCCTCCTCTCTTCTTCCTCTTTCCCTTTTCCATATCCTCCTCCCTTATTCCTTCCCCCTTTCCTCCTCCTCTCCAGGAGGTGCACGGAGGATGGTCGCACGCCTAAGCACTGCATCCGGTACGAGGACGTCTCTCACCCTGACTTTTTTTCTTCTGGAATTGCCACGCGATGCCCCTCGGCATAGCACCTCCCCTCGAGGAGTAGGGAACAAAAAGGCACTCCAGGAAACAGCCCGTGACCGGTTGCTTCTCCCAGGATGCCTCTCCTCCTCGAGGAATAGGGGAAGGCGACCACCCTAGTCGAATGGCGCCCTTCCCACGAACAGGGGTGTCCTTGGCAGGAAGGGTCACGGCGACAGCTCGGTCACGACGACCCGAAAGTCTGCGGTTAGAGTTCCCTCTTAGACTCGGATGGTTCTTCGGGAAAGGCCGCCCTCTGACTCGTAAAACCCCAGAGCTTCTCCAAGGTCGACGGACTCCCGAGACGAGGGCGTTCCCGGTCTTGGACTCCGTGGGGCTGCGAACCCAACGTCCTGCCACCTTCGCAGCCGCTCGTCGCCGTCCCGAGGGCCACCCGCGGCTTTTCCCTGCTCCGGGCCTGAGAGGATAGCATCGGCCCGCGAGGGCAACGGCCGCTCCTCGCACCCTGGCGGGCCGAGTCGCCGAAGCGCGCGATCAGTCGCGAGGCGAATCACACGCGTGGCGTAGCGAGACAGCGCGTGGAGCGCCCACGTGTGCCACGGTGTCGGCCATTCCCGATCGCGGGGCGGAACCCACTCGCTCGACCCACTTTCAGCCGCCTCTCCCGCCCCGTCGCCACGACCGTGGCAGTAGCTGTCGAACTCGGGCGGGCGGGGCCATGCGGGCGTGCGCGAGGCGTGGGGAAGGGAGGGAGGGGGGGAACGAGGGCGCCTCCTGACCGGAGGGGACGCTGGCAGGGGAGATGAAAGGGGCAACTCGCACTGCCGGAGGGTGTCATTCGCATCTCCTGACCTGATGCCACCCTCCCGCGTTCGCTTCCGCTTCCTGTTATTCGCCCCGGACCCATAGAGGGCGAGCTGCCCCGGGGAGAACGCCTCCGTGCTTTTTTGACGATCCCTCTTCCTCATCTTCTTCTTCTCCGTGCTGCCGTAGGGGAGATGCAGGCAGACCACCGGACAATGTCCCCCGGGATTCCCCTCCCGCTCACTCCCTGAAGCACCTGCTATCCGCCTCCGGTCTTGGCGCAGCGTCGGCTTAAGTCTCCGGTTCCCGGTTCCCGGTGCTGCCTCTGTGATCCTTCTCCACGCTGAAGCCCCCCGTAGGGGGGGTATCGAAGGGTCTCTCCAGATGCTCATGGCGTCGGAGGAAGCCGAGCTCTTCCCTCTTGTCCTTCGTGGACGCCTCTTCGGCCGACGCAAGGGAACTCCCCTCTCCGTCACGAAGAGCGCACCGCGTCGGAGGCTTTGTGGTTAAGGCTTCCGCGCGTGGCACCATGCGTCGCGGGTTCGAATACTTCGGCAGATAACTGACGCCACTGAGTCGTTTGGGTTCCGAGTTTCTCCTGCAACTGCGCTGATTGGCCGAGACATTCGGGCGTGGCCCCGGCGGTGGATAAAGCCGGCGGCCTCCCGATGAAGGCCGGAACAATGGGAGTCGACCTTCGGGTCCTCCCAGGAATCAAGGAGTGGGGAGTTCCCCCTCCGGTCGTGCAACGGAGAGTGGACCCCCATCACCGGGGGACCGCCTCCTGTTTCAAGCTGGAGCAGGAGCTACCTCCCTACGATGGGCACTTCTCCAGCTGTTCAAAGGAGCAGATCCCCCTGTTGGGGGTCCCTCCGAGTCGCCTCTTCACAGAGTGCAAGGAAGCAAGCGATAGCGATTCCCTGCGGGAAGCTGCAGCGCCCCTTCTGAGTTTCGGAAGTGTCCCTCCGGGGTTCTCTTCAGAGGAGTGAACAGGAGCGGTTCCCTTGCGGGCTCCCTGCGGAGAAGAAAAAATGAAGAGGATCACCCCCCTCCTAGGGGGTGTCCCTCCGGAGAGAATGAGGAAGGAGATTCCCTTCGGGGTTCCCCTTCGGAGACAACCAGGGTGGGAGATGCGATCCCCTCCTCCGGAAGGATTTCTCCCCAAGCGTGAGAGGAACGGACTCCGAGCCCTTCCTGGATTCATAGGGTGGATCCCCATCCCGGGGTGCCTCCTATCCTGAAGAATTACACCCACGGGCCAGAGTGCTCCCGGGTCGGGAAGGAGCAGAGCGGAGCGAAAATCCGGAATGATCCTCCAGGAACAGCCTGTCTCTTTCCCGAACCGGATTTGCCCTTCGGGTGCGCGAGAGGTGTACTCGGAAGTGCCTCTTGACTCCCGGTCGCTGGCTTTGTGTGGCAGCGGAGCCGTCGGGACTGCCTCTGGCTCCAGCGCAGCGAAGACAGAAGATCCATCTTCCTTTGTTGGCCCAGAACGGCATCTAGGGACACTCACCGCCAGGTCCGTGTCAGCAGGGCGCGGAGAACTCACGGGAAGGTCATTTCGCGCGACCCGCAAGTCCGAGGCGTCGATTTCGGGCAATGGCGCAGCAACCCCTCGGTTCGGTCTTTTCGCGGCCTCCTCAGCCAGTTCGGCGGCTTCAGGGGGGGGAGAGGCAGGGTCGGCTCCGGTCTGCCCGTGGTGGCGGCGGGGCAGACGCCCGATAACAATCGGGGCAGCGGACGTGAGCCGCGCGCCAAGCGACTGCACGGACTGCGCGCACGCAGATCGATACGATCAGCTACTCGTCCGCCCCGGCTGCGCAACGGGCACTGGTGTAGCTCTCCACCGCCAGGGAGGCGCATCCGAGCAGTGAGCCCCTAGGTAGCGGCAGACTGGGTCGCCTCTCCCCTTTCCTGCTGCTGGGTGCTTTGTCTGACCCCTCCGGAGTGCTGC
Source organism: Raillietiella orientalis (assembly GCA_036172245.1). Classification (NCBI taxonomy): domain Eukaryota; kingdom Metazoa; phylum Arthropoda; class Ichthyostraca; order Raillietiellida; family Raillietiellidae; genus Raillietiella; species Raillietiella orientalis. The sequence goes on along the minus strand of JAYWIR010000055.1, from coordinate 151,132 downwards.
TGCCGCCACGGCGCTCCCGGAGAACGAGAGGCGCCTCCCGCCTTCACGGCTTTCCTGTCCGACGAAGGGCCATTGGCCCACCCCTACATAGGTGGGGAAGAGGTGGACTTGCCTGCAGAGTGGGGGTGCGACCTGCAGGGTCGCAGAGTTCCCCGAGCTCGTCGCACCACTGGGATGGCGCACAAAGACTGAGGGATTCTCCGAGAGTTCCCCGGACTTCCTGATGGCCGATGCTCCCGCCCTTCTCCCGCATTCCCAGAGGGACCGCCATCTTGCCGGGTGCGCACCGCCATTCCTTTTTACGCTCCCTGGACGGAGAAGGCTGTCGTGCACCGCGGGGCGCACCTCCAGGGGATGGCGTGCTTCCAGGATGCGCCGGAGGCTGCGACAGGGCGTCAGCGCCACGACGACGGCCTCTGTAGGACTGCCCGAAGAGCGCCATCTTTGGGCGCAGGCGTGCTAATCGGCGGGTTGCCGAGAGACTACTCCCACGCGTGAGGGGGGACCGGACCCTTCCTGCAAATGGTACTCCAGGCCGCTCTCAGGAAGGGCTCAGGAAGGGGCAGTCCTCGTCTCGCTGTTTCCAAAAGTTCTGCCGTCGTGTCGCAACTTGCCCTAGAGGGCCAAGACGGAGGGTGCCTGGGCAGCAGCTTCGCAGGGGGATCCTCTTGTGCACAGAAGATGTGAGGTATGAGGGTCACGGGAGAGGGAAAGATGCCGCCCGTCCACGGATGTGCCCACGGCCCGTGGACCAAGTTAGGTGTACGCGTTGGCGCTCTGCCACCCCCGGGTTGCTTGCTGCCCAGCTGGTGGTGGTCTGCAGAAGCCACCATCGGGATCGTGTGGAGACGCGGGAGGCTGCGAACAGCGCCTCCGCCAGGCGGCGCGGTGCCCGGTGCCGCCGCTCCGGCGAGGGGCGACGCCCGCGTGCCTTCGCTTCCTCGGCGCCTGCGCGCGCGCGAAGGGGAGAGGGGGGGGAGTGAGGGGGCAGCGAGCGGATCAGCTCGACAGCAACAAGAGAGTCGTGGGTGCCGGCAGTCGCCGCCAACCAGCACGCGCTAGGGCTCGCAGCTAGGCGTGGATGCAGGCGGCACACCCTGTCCTGCTGCGTGGGTGCCATGCAGCTGCCTGTGCGCAGTGGAGGAGGCGGGAAGCGTACTGGTGCCTGCGGGGAAGGAGCCCGCGACTGCTGCTGCTGGGGAGGGCCATCCCCCTGCCGGACCCCGCCAGCCCTTGGTCGGCCGCAGGAGATTTTTCCCCGGACCATTAGCGGCAGCCTGCCGGCCTCCCGGACGGGAGAACTGGCGGGGCGGTTTCCCGGGAGTCTCGCGCCCAGCACCTCAACGCGGTGCAGCGCAGCATCCCGCCTTCCGCTTCCCTTCGTCGAGATCACCATTTGGAGGGAGGCGACCGCACCCCGTGGCCTCTTCACGACGTGCCCCGAAGTGACCGCGACTGCTGGCCACCCCCCCAGACAGAGAAGCTCGGCCCGTGGGTAAAGATAGTGGCGTGGCGCACCCCAGAAAGACCCCCTTTGCCCCCTGGCCCTCCCAAGTCACCTCCCAAGCGCAGCCCTCAGGCTGTCGCTTCCCAGAACGGAGAGAGGGACGAGGAGGAGGGCCCTGCCTGAGGCGCCTCCTCGGGAAAGGAGCAGCTCCTCCATGGGGATTCAAGGTCATCCACACTGGCTTCTCCCTCCCCAAGTGATGGAGGGGCGTCGCATGGTCGAGTCTCCTTCCAGCTCGCCGCTCGGGCACTGGGAAGCTGCCCCGAGATTCTCTACCCACTCGTCCCAGCTGCGGCCTGGCACCAAGACGAAGACCAGCCCTCTATCAATCGACGGGTGGAGAGCGTCGAGCCCGAGTTGAGGGCTGGCCGGAGGCTCATCGTGCTGCCCCGGAAGGGGGAGGAGGACACGTAGGCAGCCAGAGGGCATTCTTTGCTCCGGGAAGGTCCCCCAGCAGCGACCCTTTCTCCGCATCCCCCCACCGTCCCCCCCCCTCCGTCCACGGCCTTCTCTTACCGTCACCCGGAAGCTGGCGCTCCGCTACAAGGCCGCCGCCTCCTTGGTAACGGCGATTGCGAGGCGAGCGGGGCGCTGCAGCAGACGACGAGCGCTCCCGCCAAGGACGGCTGGCGGACGAGAGACGAGGAAAGGCACGACATGAGCACTGCCCTGGAGCCAGAGAGGGCGACAGAGCCGCGCTCCTCGCACCGTCGAGCGAAGGCAAAGGCGCTATCACCCCAGGATGGCGGGACTCGAGGTCGCGCCCTCCGATGAGGGGTATGGACCGGGTGGAGGGATCCAGGAAGGGCAGCCGGGCGGCGCCACGAGGCGCGGATCGGCCGAAGCACCCACGATCTCCTGCGGCCAAGGGTGTTCCGGGGAGTGGGGTCTTCCTGCTCGCTTCCCACGCGCGGAGGGAAATCCGGACATCCCCTCCCTCCCCCCCGTCTCTTACCCGTCGATCCGCGCTCGCGCCGCGCTAGCGCCTTCCTCTGAGGAAGGGCGGAGATGCGGGCCCGGATGCTGGCGGAGGCTGCTGGCGCCGCGGAGGCGCTTCGGCGCCGGTGCGCGCATCCGGAGCGGACGGGATGGCTGACCGGCGACCAACTGCGCACGCCTTCCCCCCCCCTTCCCGACCGGACCTCCGGGTCGGTCCCTCAGGGGCCACCCAGCCCGGCCCCCAGCTGCGCAACGCCCCCTCGAGGACGCGTTGGCGCAGCTTCTCGACGCACACCTGACGGACTGCAAAAGGCGCTCTCGGGGAGGAGGGGGGAAGGAGGAGGAGGTTACCAAGGAAACCGCCTCTGGCGACAAACAAAGCGGCGGTAGAGACGACGACGCGATCCACCTTGACGCGTAGACACACCGTGAGGGGCGCGCGCGCGAGCCGGCCGTCGTGGTGACCAATGGAGGGCGACACGCCCTGACCCCGAAGGCCCGTCTTCAGCCGCAGGAGTCACTGCAAGAGGCCGCACGGGTGAGGGGAGACAAGGTAACGACCTTCCCAGTTTCCGGGAGAGACAGGTGAACGACCAGACCTGACCTCCGGATTGGGGGCCGACCGAGCTAAAGGGCCTTCGGCCCACACCAACCCTTCCACGCATCAAGTCGCCAGCTCCCCAGAGCGCACTCTTCGAATAGCTGTCGAAGGCGCGATTGGCTGCGGCGGCGCCGATTCAAGGCGCCACCTGACGGAAGAGAGCGAGGCCGCGGCTTCCGGGAGTCGAAGGGTACCGGGACCGCGCGTGGAGTGCCAGGAAAGTGGGAGCCGCCCGGTCGCTTGCGCACGAGGTGTGGGCCTGCCCTGCCCCTCAATCGCACCGCAACTCCCTGCTCGTGCCCTCCGCCGTCTGGCACCCCCTCAGGGGTAGGGCAACCCACTGTCCCCCCTCCTTTTCGCGCGAACGGGAGCCGCGACTGCGCAGTCCAAGCTGGGACGGGCGACGCCGGGAGACCCCAAGGCTGAGCACTCAGCACCTTCCCCCACATCACTTGACCCCAGGCCGGGGTCCCCTGCTTCTGCCTCTCTCAGGTGAACGTGCCTCCTGGTGCCGCAGGGCAGAAGTGTACAAAGGAGTCGCCGCAGGCGAGGTGCGCTGTCGGCGGCGGGTGCCCCCTATAGCCATTCCTGCTGGTCCGTTCCGCCGCAGGATGGCGGGACTTCGCTGCACCTGACCGTTAGAGGGATCCTGGGGACGGCGAGCACCACCTCCCGGGGCCCTGCGTTAAAAGAAGCTTCTTCCATCTGCCCCATCTGAATAAGCAAAGCCTGGATGCGCGCTGTCCAGCAGGATGCTCTGAGGGTTTTTACGACCTCGGAAGCAGGAAGGATACCGGATAACGCCCTTGAGGTTGCTTTGGATTGTCTCCCTGGCAACGTCTATGGGAAGAGGGCATGCGAGATCAAGATGGTCACGTGGAGACGAGCAGCAGCGACGGGGGCGGCGGCACGGCACGAGGCGGGCGTAGCGCCGCGTGGGCCCACTCGAGGAGCAGCGAAGAACAGTTTCCCACGCCGCCAGCCGCCCGCGTGAACTCTCTAGACTCCACTCCGGCAGAGGCGCCAGCAGGGCTTCAGCAAGTGGCCCACTTGACCCTCCTCCCCCTCCTCCCATAGAGCTCGCCCGCTCGGGCAGGAAGGCCACCAGGTTTTCTTCTGAGGTGGCGCTGGCCCTCTCGTGCCACGGGCTTCCGGTGCTGTTAGGGAAATGGTTGTTCGCAGGAAAGGAGGGAAACCCTCGGGTGACTCCCGGCCTGAAAAAATGCCCCTGCCCTTGGGTACGAGGCAGACGTCAGGTCGCCGCCGCCGAGAGAGAGGAAGATGGCGTTCGAACCGGGAGCGGGCTGGCCGATGACCCGCCCGCAGAATGGACAGGGAGTTGCAGGGAGCTGCGGACTCACCAGTGCGCAGCCGGGGGGCAGCTCCCCGCCTCCCCTTCCGTCCTTCCGCCCCCTCCCCCCAAGGCCCTCGGCCGAGGGCAGAAATCGCCATTTCGCTTTTCTTTATTTTCTCAGAGGAACGGGGCAAGCGCCCTTCCGGAAGGAAGCAAAGGGGGGGGAAGGCGCATCGCCTCGGGGCAGGTGACCCCTCACATGGCCTGGATGATTTCGTAGCGCTTCTGGAAGTCCAGGGGTTCCTTCCTGGGGTCCTTCTTTTTGTTCTGAGCCACCTTCTGGCGCATTTCTTTGGCCGACATGTTGAGGTTCAGTTCGGCCTTCTGGCTCGAGGAAATGGGCGACGGTGGCGCCGCCGCCGCCACTCTCGGGAGGGAGCTGGCGGCGCTCCCGACGGCCTCCTCGCTCGCGCTGGAGCTGCCCATCGACGCTCTCCCGTCGGAGTCCTGGAACGGCAAAGAGGAAGGGAAGCGGGAGAGGAGCAGGCGCGCCGCCCGCCGCCCGAGCGCTCCCCCGTCGTCACGGGAGACGCCTCCCGCCCGAACGGTCGCTTCCGGCGCGCCCCCGCACTACAAACAAAGGAGGGGGGGAAGGGAAGTGCGCCGGGCGGGGCGAATAACCCCCCTCCCCCAGAAATGCCAACAGCGGGTCGCCACGCTAGAGACGTCGGTTTGCCACCAACGTCTGGCAACCCTGCCTCCCCGACAATAAGCGGGCAGGAAACTCCGCGGGACGTGTGGGAGCCCGGGAACGGGTCTTTCGAAGTCTGCCGAAGGGCTGGCTTCCCGGAGTCACGCGAGCGCTCGCGCCCACCCGTGTCTCGCCACGACTCGCGTGCTGACGGCCCCCACCGCAGCCTCGTGACGTCACGAGACCGCCGTCGCGCGCCTTCCAAACCGCTCTTCCGGTCAGGTGCTTCGACGGAACGCAGCGCTTCCGCCGCCGGTCTGCGCTTTACACGCTTGGGACGCCAACTAAAGTGAGCCTGAAAGCGGGAGGGATCTGCCCTTGCATACCCCCGCTACCCTGTTCGCGCCGCGGGGGAAGCGCGCGCGCGTCTGCTGGTGACCTCGGCGACCGTGGCAGCCAACCTTTCCAGAGCGCCGGGAGGTGCGGAACGGAAGGAGCAGCCTCGCAGACCCCCTGAATCTAGCCGCACGTCTCGAGGGCAGGGTGCAGCCGACCGGCGGGAAGGCGCATAGAGGCGGCCGGGCGGGGGAGGGCGAAACCGGGATGAGTCACATCGCAGCTGGGAGTCGGCAGCGGGGCGGCGCGTGCGGCTGGCAGTGACGCCAGTATGGGGGCGGAGCAGGAGAGGTCCGCGCGCTGGCACCAGCAGGAAACTCCATGTCCCCCCCCCCTTCCTCTAGGGGCGCCCCTAGACAAATTGAGGACAGCTGACGCAAGGCGGCCGGTCGGGCGGATGCGCCTCCTGGCACCCCATCCCACCACTCGAGCACGGCGCCCTCCTTCGGGGCGAGAGACGCTCCCTTCCCTCTCTGGGACGGGGAGCAGCGCCCGAAACGGGACGCCCTTCGGTGCGCGCTTCCTTCCACGCCTCGTCTCCACGGAGGCCGTCGCCGCCACCACTGGCGCGCGTACATCTCCCCCTCACTACACACGAGCGCGCACTTGTGCTAGCGCGGGACCCGGGCGCTTTGACCAAAATAGGGAGGTGCGGCGTTCGCAGCGCCAGCGGAGCGAAACAGCACCTGCCTATCCGCGAGCGAAAGGACGAGGAAAAACGGCAAAAAAAAAAAAAAAAATGACAGCCTTGGCGGGAGGCGGAGGGACGAAAAAGGGTGGGGGTTGTGGGGTGGCGCATCTCGCACTGAGGGAGGAAAGGAGAGGTGCACTGACCTGCCCGGAGTGGACGCCGGCGGCCCTCGACTCGTTCGTCAGGCGGTGGTCCATGTCCTCGTCCTCGTCCACGCTGTCCTCGGCGCCACCGTCGTGCTTGCTGCTGCCGCTGTGGTCGTGGTGCCGTCCGGAGTTGTCCACAGCGCTCCCGTCGCCTTCCGGCACGGCGGCTTGCACCTCCTCGCTCTCGAGTCCCTGGGGGAGCTGGAGGCCCAGGTCAGAGGTCAGAAAGACCACGTCAGGGTGGTCGCCGGAGAGGACCACGTTGGCCTCCTTGTAGAAGGCGTCAGCCACGACATCCACCACCAGGAGGCGCGTCTCCTCGGGCACCTTGCGGATGCGCTCGACCACCTGCCGGTGGTTCTCGTTGCAGATGTTGACCCCGTTGACCTCGACGATGCGGTCGCCCTCCCGCAGGCCCGCCGTCTCCGCAGGAGAGCCCGCATCCACCTTCCCGATGAACTGCCCGGAGCTTTTCTTGTCAGCATGCAAGTTGAACCCGTAGCCGTCGAAGTGGGGCCACCGCACCAGGTGGCACAGGCGTGGCGCCGAGGTCGACTTGGATCCGGCACCGGACCCTCGCGAAGTCGTCACACCCACAGGCCGACCTACGTCCTCCATGCGCGGCGATCGCCCCTCGTCTGCCGTCCCGTCGCTCCCGCGTCGTCTACGGCAGAGAGGCGGACCGCCCTCCCGCGCATGCGCGCTACCGCCGCCGCCGCCGCCGCCGCCGCCGCCGCTGCACTTTCACGTCGCCTCGGGTGCCGAGGCGCATGAGCGTCTCCCCGTCGCTGCCCTCTTCGCAGAAGCTGCGGGGGCCTCGCGATGGGCCAAGGGACTGCCGCCTCTTGCTCAGCCCACGTCGAGACCCCTGAACCGCGGTGGCGCCTTCCCCCCCCGATAGGGCTTCTCCTGGCCCTCAGTCGGGGAATTCCGGAAAAAACAAGTCCCCGGCGCTTCTGTGGGTGCCGGGGAGAGTTGTGCCACCTCCCTGTTGGGCACGAGGGGTCTGCCCCGGGAGGTCCACCCCTTAGTCCCCCACGTCGGGAGGAGGGTGCTTCCTCCCCGCCCACCCTTCTTCCGTCCCGAAGAGAGAGCTCGGAGGACAGACGGCCAGGCTGCCTGCCGCGCGTCCCCACGCCAAGAAATCGCCGAGGATGGTGGTGGGCAGAGGCGAGGCGCTGGGACGACCGTAGAGGTCAAGCAGCCAAGCGCTGCAGGCTGGTTGACCTTCCTTCCCCTCTGATTGTGCCAGGGCCTCTGGGAAGACCACCGGGCGTAGTCGTGCCGGTTTTGTCTCGCGCCCCACCGGGAAGAGGAGAAGGGCCATCCTGTCACTCCCTGGGGGCAGGCTGCTCCTCTCCCTGGACAGCGCCCGAAGCTCCTGCCCTATTTATCAGCATGCCAGCAACTGTCGGTGAGACAAGGGACTGCCCTCAAGGGCGGTCCCTCTCTTCCTCTCCTTCCTTTCGCCTCGGACTGCCGCCTTGGGGTCTCCGTCAGGAGCGACTACCCGGGTTGGCGGTCAGAGCTGACCCGCCCTCGATGGCACTCGGGGGCGACAGAGTGCTCCTCTCTTTCCATGGCCCTCGACTGGGTGGTGAGGGGCCCGGGGACCCCTTCCCTTCCCGGACTCTGCGTCTCCACATCGGGTCACCCCTGTTGACCCGGTGGGTGTACTCCGATGTCACTAGAGGGCACCAGACTCCACCGCGTGGCTTGCCCCCGCCGTCCGCGACGGGGGCAACCCGCGCGGCGCCGCCCCTGAAGACACCCGACTATAGAGATGCCCACGACGGATAGCAGTGGATGCATGCCAGGGGCTGCTCCTCGCCCTCTAAGAATGCCGCCGTCGAAGAGGTGCCTCTGAGGGGCAGGGAGGGGATGCCCCTCCAGACAGAATGGGCCCGGTTGCACTCTCCTCCCTTTCTGCTGCGGGCGGCCCTTCCTCGTCGGAGGCTGCGCCCTCCGCGCAGGCGGCCCTTTGCACTGGGGAAGCGGACGGCGGGTCAGGTCGGACTCGCTGCCGGGGAAACTGCCCTTTCGGCTTCATGACCTGCAGGACAAACCGGCGGTTCCCTGAGGGTGGCTTCAGAAGAGGAGACCCACAGCAGCCGCACCCAAGAGGACCTGACCCTTCGGAAGCCGGCGATGCTGCTAGCCAGAGAAGAGCCCGCTCGCCCGGAGGTGCCTGCGGGATGGAGAGGGCAAGTAGGGGGAAAAAAGAGGTCGGGAATAATAGCAGCCCCCGGATGGGGCCGGCCCCTCTTCCTCACCGAATCGTCTTGGGCATCCTCCGCCGGCCACCGCGCGCCCCTGGGGTTGCGACTCCCGGAAAACGCGGGAAACCCTCCGACGCTGCTGGCTGTCGTCGGCATCGGCCCCGGAGGCGTTCGTTTCTGGAAACACCTCCCTTCTTGAGCAAGACAAGAGGCTAGAAAGCTCTGACGCGCGCGTCCGGAACCCGCCTCAAAAGACCCTCTCTCCGTCGGCGGTCTCTTCCTGCCCGCACGCCTCGTGGGCACATGTCCCCTCCCCACCCTCGTGGGGTTCGCTCGCCCGCCTGCGCTTGCTCGTTCGATCGCGTTCACCCGCCAAACACGAAATCAAAAAGGCGAAACGAGAAAGGAAAAGGAAAAAAAACTCCCGTCGCGACAACGACGAATTCCTTTAATCCCATTCTTCCAATCTCCGTTTCCGTACCACTTGATCGCGCGCCCGCTCTCTGGACTCTCGCAGCCGATGCTGCCGTGGCTTCGCGGATTCGAATTCCGACTCTCTCGTAGCCCCCCTCCCTCCCGTATCCTAGGAAACCCGGCCAGCCGCGTAGGCAGGTCCCGGAAGCCCGCGCGGGGGGAATTCAGAGGAGAGGAGCTCGCTTTCATCATCATCACGATCGTCGTTCTTACCATTCCTACCATGGTGAGGATCATTGAGGGTGTTTTCACGTTTCCGCGATCGCCTCGCGACGTAGGGAGAGGCGCCGCGTGCCAAGCGAACGAGTGCGCGCGTAGGCGTGACGTCATGCCCCCGAGCGCTTCTCGTGGCGCGAAACTTGGGCGGGCGATGCGCACCTTCCCCGGCTTTCCTTCCGCAGCCCCACGTTCCATTTCCTCCGCTCGCCCGAAAGAGGTTCCCCTCGTAGAGGCAAGTGGGGGGAAAGTTTTCCCGCCGGCATCGCCTGAGTCAGCAGCACCTGCCCAGACCGGGAGCGGATGTGGAAAGCAGAGGCTGCCAGAGTACCACCGACGACGTGGCGCACTTCCCGCGCGCGAGCGCAGCAACTGCGCAGCCGGGAGGGATCGACTATCAGCGATGCGAGCAGGCATCATCATTATCATCGATCTCGAAAAGGAGCTGCGATCCGGATGTGTGCGCAAACACAGGCGCTGCTCACTGCAGAGCAGGGTTTTCTGCTCCGCAGTGACGTCACACGGCGCCCGGGAGAGAGGGAGGAGGAAGGGAAGGCGCGCGGTGTCGTCTCCGCCGGAGAGGAGGAGGTGCCGGCCGTATGTGCAGCCCGCCGCGCACTTTCGCACTTTGGTCGGGGCCTGCAGCCATTGATTTCCACGGACGTTTTTGTTTGCCGCCGCCATTTATCGTCGTCACTCGATAAGCGAAGCCGGGCGGCGGCGCCGGGTCACGTGATCGGAAAACTTTCGAGGTTTCCGATGCTTGGCACACGCGCTTGCCCGCCCGCCCGCGGGCCGCAGCCTGCACCGTGCGTGCGAGCGAAAAAGTTTCCGCGGCCTCCTCTCCTGCCGAGGCTAAGGGGGGGGATCTCTGGTGAGGGGGCAGCGCTGGGATTGGCTTCCGGGCGCGAACGCCTCGTAAATCAAGAGGGGCTCCCCTGCTCCGCCGATGGCGGGAAGCGCGGCCGCCGGACGGGCGTAACGACCGCTCCGTGATTTATCCACTGCCGACTCGCGCGAGCGCTGGAGAGGAGAGGGAGGCTGCAGCACTCGCGACCCCTCCGGGGTGGGTCGCCCCTTCGGGCACCGGCGTGGTTTTCGGCTCGCCCATGCGTGCTCCCGGTGCCCCACCCGATTTGCGGACCCGAGGCAAGCGTAGAGGCCCTTCCACCCTCGGGGCGCCCTCGAGCCGAGGGTGGGAGGGCCTTACCGCGCAAGCCGCCCTCCCCTCCCCCAGCTCGCTCCTTGGCAACTGGGCCGCTGCCCTCGAGCCGAAGGGAGCTCGAAACCTCCTCGCGCGCGGTCGGGGGCACCTTGCTGATTTACCGCCCGGGCACGCCCTCTCTCGGAAGCCTCGCCGCAGGGAGAGAGGAGCTCGGAGTCGAGGGCGAGCGGCAGTGTCCCCCGCGATAGCAGCGCGGGCAATAAGTGCGGGAGCACCTCGCTCCCGAGAGGCGGCTGATAACACGCCTACCTACGGGGCGGGCGAAGCGCCCCGACAGGGTCGACAGACGGAAGCTTCGACGCGCCTCCTCGCCGTTCGGGCCGCAGCCGCACGGCAGGACGCTCGTCGTCCGGGAGTTGGCGAGAGGTGTCCCTCCCCTCCCCCGGCCCTCGTGACGTTCCCTCGGGCAGGGGAAGTCCCGGTAAGCCGGGGTCCCTCGACCACCTGTCAGCGGCGCGGCGTGGAACGAGACGCGGAGGTCAGCAGGCGCCCTCCGCCCATTCTTCCCGACAACAAGGGCAGTTTCGGAGCCCCGTGGCCGCTGCCGCGAGAGCTCCGGCGGGCGGAGACGCCCTTCTGGACCGGACCGTCAGGGCACCGCCAGCACCACCGGTCATTGGTGCTCACCCCGCCCGCGCTGCGACCCCTCGCACGGTTCCGCGGGAGACAGGTCCAGGGTGGAGGGCGTTGGTCCTCCTCCCCCCAGGAGGAGCGGTCGCTGCGCTGGGCCCCGGCGGCGTCACGGAGGTCCAGGAAGTCTTCCGGGAACTTCCGCAGGCAGCGGACCGCCAAGGGAGCTCCGGCAAGCGACAGGGCTCTCGGTGAAGAGGCGTAGGGAGGTGGAGGTGGCTCGACACCCGGTTACGCCGGGGTGTCTATTTATATGAAATAAACGTAGATGTCGGTGGCAGAATGTTTGGTCCTGCCACTTCACAAATGTAACCATGGGAACCTGCCGAGAGCCAGCACGTACGCAGACCGGCGAAGTTCGCCTAGGCAGCGGAGGGAAAGGGGGAGCGACAAAAAAGAAAAGTGAAACCACAAATATATAGAAAAAAATTGGGAGCGTTCTGCAAAGGATCGCCGGATGCTGGAGGGCGTCCTCTGCATCCTTGCCAGGATGCCGGCAATTTGGCTTCCTCAGGATTCCCAGATGGGGCCATCTTGACGCTACCATCAAGAAGAGGAGCACCCAATAAATGGCGTCCCTGTCGCCCTGGCCTCCTCTCGCATTGCTGCACGCAAGCACGGTTCCGCCGTGGAGGTAGCAAGCAGAGGGCTGCTGGGGATGCGGCCGGCGTGGGGGAACGCGCCGCGCAGGAAGAAGCGTTTCGAAACTCCTCCGGGGTTGCCCTTGGGGATCTCCAGGCACTCGGCGAAGACGCCTTCTGCCGCAGAGGGCGTAGGGCAATGCAGTCCATGAGCAGGTGCGGAAGGGACTCTATCGCCGCAACTGCCGCAGTTGGGGCTCGCCTTCCCTCCCCTCCTGGGTCCAGTGGTGTCGGCGTTGCACAGGAGGCCCCCCATGCGACATCAAGATCGTCGACTCCTGCCACTTGAGGGGAGGGTACCACTGCCCCAGCACGCTGAGTGGGACCTCTTCACTCCTTCCAGAGGGATGCCGAGCGGCTCTCCCAGCGTAGCACTCCTTTGGGGATGGACACTTGGGGCGGGGACGGCCCTTCCGGAAGAGCTGTCCCCACCTGGGGCACGCTCCCAACGACTGCGCCTCGTCTATGCCCACAGGCACGCCGTTTGCACGAAGTCGCCTGGAACGCTTCCTCGACGACCGCTTGCACAGGTCGGATGACAACGCATGCGCGATCTCCTCTGTAACCCCATGGGACCCTTGGCTAGCACGGGATTCTCTCTGATGCTGGGCTGGCCCGTTCCAGGAAGCCTGGGAGAGCGAGGGAGGGGGGTGGGACGCAGAGGCTGTCCAAGCGGTTGCGAGGGAAACGCCTTCTCCCCTTTCCCCCATTGGGGCGGCTGACTTCCCCGGTCCGGTCTTCCCACCCTCCCGGTAGCTCGGCTGACCTCCAGGGTGGTTCAGGGCGGCGTCCCTTGCCCGTCTTTGCTGGCCGATGCCCTTCGTGTCCCGTCGTCTGAGAGGCGCCAACGCGGCGCTGCCCGCATCGGCCGCAGCCTCCGCGTGCGGAGGAGCCAGGCGTCGCTGGTTCGAATCCCGCCCGGGGTGAAGCCGAGAAATACGGGGTGCGTCGTAGCCTCTCCCTTTGCAAGATGGTGCTGGTTGGCCTATTCGGGTGCGGCGGCACTGGTCAACGCTGGATGTCCCCGCTTACCGGCTGGGAAGTTGACTCTCCGAGGTCCTTCCAGGAGATCAAGCAGCTTTCCGGTTGCGAAAATGGGGCCGCCCCTCCCATCAAGGGGGTACCCCTCCATGATGCGGTGCTCCCTTTGAGGAGCGCCCTGCAGAGAAATCGTGGGGCGTCCTTCGGGGTTTTCGTCCTTCCCAGAGCGCCCCGTTTTCTCCTTGCCTTCGGAGGAGGAGAAAACAGGGAGTGGACCCTTTTCGGGAGATCCCTCCAGAGAGAATGAGGAATGGGTGGTCCCCTTCGGGGTTCCCTTGGGAAACCAGGGATGGGAGGCTATCCCATTGGTGTTCCCCTCCCAGGGGTAAGAGAGACGGACTCCTCCCTCTAGGACCTTCCTGGATTCAAAGGGTGGTCCCTCCGGGGTAATCCCCTAAACAGAAGAGTTGGATGCACCCTCGGGTGGCGTGGGCAGAGCTTCGCGGCCTTCCCGTAAGGAGATGGACGGGTCTTCAGCACTCCTTGAGGACCGGAAGAAAGGCAACCCGGAAGCAAGAACCAGAAACAGGAAGGAGGGGAGCAGCCTAAACAGGAAGAGCCATAAAGGATTTCCGTTATCCCAGGACAACTCGGGAGGTCACGGACGCTGCGACCCCTCGTGTCCCACCCCACGGACTGCTACGCTGGGGAGAGCTGCTCACGATGCCTCCGGAAGGGGTGAAGCGGCGCCCTCCCCCTCAATTGGTAGGAGTCGGCGCTGCTGCTGGTGTTGCATCGGAGAATCCCGTGCGAAATGCGCCTTCGCCACTGAACATGGGGGGGAAAGGTGGACTCTCAGTGAGACAGATGAGGGAAGAAGGAGACCCTGCCGCACCTGCTGGTGGACTGCGCTGCTTTCTGGCCCTTTGGGAATCGCCTCTCGACGATCCTTGGAATCCCGGCGGGAGGCGCCAGGGGCATTTCCACCTTTTTGCACGCGGTGCCTCACTGCCGCCAGCCACGACCTTCGCAGTCCTCTGCTGTCCTCGCCTTGGAGACCCCGAACCTCGCGGGATAATGGAACGCGGGAAGAAGGGGACTGAAATGGGAGGGACGCCATCCACTGAGCGCGGATCTTTTTGAGGACCTCTTCGAGATGGCCCCGCCTAGGAGCGACACGGACGGAACTGGCCATCCGCATCCTGAACAGGATGCAGAGGACGCATGGCAGCATAAATTGACCCTCCTCCCCTCCCCATGTACAATTTCTCCTCACCTGTTTTCTTTTTGTTGTTGTTCCCTCCCTTCCTTCCTCCCACGCTGCCGCAGCGGACCTCGCCGGTCTGTCGTGCCGCTCTTCGGCAGGTTCCCTGCACGTGGTAGAACCAGCCCATCACACACAAACATACACACACGTACATATACGTTATATCATATATCATGTACAATCTGATGTAAGCAGTGCCCCGGCATAGCCGGGTGATGCCATCGTAGGCCAATAGTAGGGACCTCCCCGTGAGGTCGCTACCGGCCTTTGATGCGTAGGAGAGAGCGAAAGTGGATCCTTCATCCAGAACCACGGGTACTTTCAGGATGTCCCGGAGGCGAGGCACAGCAGCGCGCCAAAGAGGAAGAGCCCTGAGGGGAGAGAACGGGCGCCCACTCCCCGTCTTTCGCAATATGTCTCTTCATGAGCAGCGGTGGTCGCCATCGCTACACTCGCGCTCCTTCGGGTGGCCTTACTTTCGCGCCCCAGGGGGTCAAGGGGCTTTGAGACGACCCGGACGCCAGAGTAGACCGTTCACACGGGCAGCAGGAACCGTCCCGGCGGGGAGGGAGCGGCTGCACGACCGCAAAGGTCAGCGGAGTTTCCCGGCTTCTGCTGGGAGCTCGCTGAGGGAGGGGTGGGTGGAGGGGGGAAGGCGGCCCTCGCTACTCTCCCGCTGCCACGGCCTTTTCTTTCCGGGCAGCAGAGGAGCCTCCGGTGAAACCTTCGGCGGCTGAGGTGCGCCATCGCCCCCTTTGGTCCACGCGTCAGAGGCCGCCCTCAGGGGCGGAACTCGCGTCGCGCGGGTGCCGCAGAGCGAGGAGGAAGGGTGGGGACCACCGGAGGGCGTCCCAGCGCTGCACGCGGACTGCTGGCGGACCCATCTACTGCAGGGGCGCCGCCGTCGATGGACCCGCCCAAGGGATTCCATCTTTCTGTCTGTAAGATGGCGGCTTCATCCGGCCGGGACCCCTGGAGGAGGCTGCATCTCTATGGCTTCCGGCTCGTCCGACTGCCCCGCGTACACCTCGGGCGATTTTCCTTTTCCCCTTCTGGGTCCGATCTCTGGATGCGTCCCGGTCGGGAGGGACGGGCAGGCGATGGACCGCCGTCGAGAGTGATGAAGCGTGTCCTCCCGGCAGCACGGACCGCTTCCGTCGGTCAGCAGCCTCCAGCGAAACCGGAAGTGACTCTTCCCGGCGCCACGTGAAGTCGCGACTAAGACTGCCCCCTCCCCACCCTCCGTGCAAGGAGAAGAACTGAAGGAAGCCCGTTAGACCTCAACTGCCCCCGACCTCGCTCTGCGGGGAAACGCAGCTCTGACCTCGCCTTGGAGACCCCGAAAAGACCCTAGGGTGAATCTCTGCCTCCCGGGTTTCACGGGAGGCGCACGGAGCATCCCTCAGAGTCTGCGTTGCAGTCCACGGCCCTGAGGTCACCTGGAACGGTCGTCAGTATCCATGGCGATCCTTCTGCCGATTCCACCGAGGTCGGGCTCTGACCTTGCACTGGGGAGCGACTCGCACATGCCACTTATTGCACGGTGACCATCGGGGAGAGGCGAAGACACCCGACGCCTCCCGGAAAGCCTCTCCGCCTCGACATCGAGCAACGACCAGCCAGGGGGAAGGCAGGAGCGACGAATCCCGGTGTGGTCCCGGCTCTCCGGAAGCGCAAGCGAGAACAGGTGTGTCCAAGAGCTGCGCTCTTGCGGGCGGGTCGCGGCTCTGCCCACCGGCTGCGAGCGGGGCGTTTGGAGCGCGACCTGGCCATCCGCTCGAGACCCGGGCGCGCCGCAAGTGACAACGGCAGAAGGCTCGAAGGAACGCGGCCACTGGGTCCACTCCACTTCCCTCTGCTGCTTCTCTCCCGCGGGAGCGGCAGCTCTGTATCATCGCCGGCCCCTGACCGGAAGCCAGGGGTCCTCTCCGCGACCCCTTCCGTCTGCCCCTCCTTTCCCGACCCCGATGGCGCGCGAATGTCTGCCCCCGCCGGACTACTTCCCATTCCGCCCTCTGCAGATTGCCGCGCGTGGACCGGACTGTCTCCAGGGACGGCATCCACTTCCCACAGGTCACCTAATCCCTGCGCGCTTCGAGCGGGCGGCCACGCGGGCGCTGCCGTCGGTCGAGGGGGTCAGCCGACCAGGCGACCCGAGAACGGGAGAGGTCAACACGGAAACTACAGGGTTTCCTCGAGTGGGGACCGGGATGAGGTTCGGGAAGTGGTCCCCATTCTTACGGAGAAGGTGCGAACCGTTGAACCCACAGCCGGCGCGTTCCTTCCCCCGTCACCCGTGGGGCCTGGCACCCTAGCGCGGAGGCGTGACGGAGGGTTCCCTCCGTCGCCCGTGGGACCCGGCACGCTGGTGCGGAGGCTCCACGGGGCGCTCGTTCCCCGCGCGGGCGTGAATGGAAACCGGCAGGCTGCTCGCTCCCGAGTCGGCCGACAGGCCCGGCCGTTCCCACCGGCACCCGTGACGTCGCGAGTTATCTCTTTATTTATCATCGCCGGCGACCGTGGCCCCCGGGCGGAATTCGAAGAGCAGACAAACAAGCGAATGCGTCCTGGAACGGAAATCAGGCATGCACGGGAGCGGAGGTGGGCGCGGAGACCATCCACGGCGAAAACAACGCCGAGGACGAGGCGCGGACGTGGCCGTGGGTGCGCGCGCGCACGCGCTCGCTGTTTGTCTTCGAGCCGCCGCTGCTGCTCGCGGCGGAGCGCACATTCTTTCGCCCGCGACCGCCGTCTGCGGGCGGCGGACGGGTCCGACTTTGTTTACTGCGGCGGCGGCAGCAGCGGCTGCTCGTCTTCCGCTGAGGACACGGCGCGCTGCGTGAACCGAACGGCGTCAGCCGAAGGGCGGATTTCCCCGGACCACGTTGCCACCGTCTGCGTTGCTGCCTCTCGTGGAAGCAGCCCGAACCCATCACGACTATCCTGGAGGTCCAGCGTCTAATTGGCCACCATACCCTCACGCAAATTCCCAGATAAATTTGACCTTGGTTCCCCCCCCCTTCCTTCAGCGAGCGCTCCTGCGTGCCTTTCCGATCTTCGCTGCTCGGAGATCGCACGAGCTCCTCGGGGGACGGTGCATGGACGGGGGAGGAGGTCTCCCGGAAGTCAACCCCAGGGAGAGCTGCAGCGCTTCCACGGAGGAACTTCTGGAACGTCTTTATGTGAAGACTTGAGCTCTTAGGCTAAGCCTCCGCCGCCCTCCGGGCCGCTGGCTCGCTCAGCAGTCCAGAGGGAAAAGCGGAAGTCGCGAGGGAATTGCCCTGGAAGAGACGCTGCAAGTGATGTCCCGAAAAATTACCGGGAGAAGGGCCGCAAAGAAAGGACGGAGGGAGGGTGTCGCATGCGACGCCCTCTTCTGAGGTTCTCGAAAGCAGACGGACCCTCTCCGTCTCCGTCCGAGGTCCAAGGGGCACTCGCGACATGCAGGGGAGACCCTGAAGGCATCTCCACTTCGAGCTGTCCTCGAACGAGCAACCGTGGAATTCGCCAGCCAGGGTCAACGACCCAAGGCTGCCGACAACGGCGCGCCGGCATTCGTTGAATACTCGCGCGCCGGTCGAGAGGATGCTGCAGGGTCGGAAGAGGAAACTTCGCAGTGAGCACCTGCGCGGGAAGACGCGGCGGCGATCTGCTTTGGTCGCAGCTCTCCCCCTTCCCCCCCATCCCGTTTGCGCTGGAAGCAGCACCTTTTCGATCGCTCGGGAAAGCAGCTCGGTCGGGATTGCCTAACAGCGGTGTCGTGAGGCATGGTGAACCGGGTCGCAGAAAACCGGGAGCTGCCGACTCCGAACTGACGCATCCCGGGAGTCCACCAGAGGAGGAAGCCAGACCGGCCGCTCCAGGGAGGAGGCAGGGCGATCCCGCTGGAGTGGGGAGCCTCTTGTCCTTGCCAATCGCCAGCCGCGGCCCCGGAGGAGGAGGCAAGGCCACGCGGAGAGAGGGCAAGCTGCCAGGGATCGTCGTAAGATCTCTGGGTTCAGAGGTCAGGCAAGTGACGTCGAGAGGATAGGTCGAGGCCCTTTGGGGACGGGCGGAGCACGTGAGCGGCGTTCGGGCATGGCGTCGCGGGTTCGAATCCCGCTAGGGGAAGGGAAGGAGTGGCGACGAGAAGGGGGGATACGTTGTGGGTTTCGGGTCCTCCCTCAAGATGGCGATGGTTCGCCTCCATTGGCTTCGCCTGCAGAGGCACTGGCGGGAGGCACAGCCGGAGGTCCTTGGATGCCCCGTTGAGTGGCCGGGAAGTGGACCGACCCTCAGGCCTCCTTCCAGCAACCAAGGAGCTCTCCCAGGTTCCCTTCTGTTTGCGAAAAGGGACCTGCCCCTTCCCTAAAAGGGAGGGGGGACCCTCCAGTGTGTGCAGAAGCGCACTTCTCTCTTCGGGGAGCGCCCTTCCGGGAAATCAGAAAATATGAAAGGTTCTCTTCAGGGGATGAAGCGAGGAGAGGCTCCCACAAATCGGAGGTTCCTCCAGAGAAAATAGGGAGGAGATTCCCTTCCCCTCCCCACCCCCCACCCCCCAAAAAAAAGAAGAAAAAAAAAAAACCTCAAGTGCCTCCTGGAGGGATGGTGTGCGTTCGAACGAGAAGTGCTCCAGGGGCGTGACCTGGACGCTCGTGGCGGGCTGCCAGAAGGAAAGCAGCAGAGAAGACGGAGGGTACGCCTGTCCCACCAGAGGTGGCACTCTTCCCTCTGGTGCATCACCCTGAGAATCTCCGGTGTGGATGGCGACAGCCTCAAGCGAGAAGCCGAGAGGAAATCGCCCTGGCAGAGGCGCCGCGGGTGAAGTCCCGAAAGATTCCTGGGAGAAAGACCGCAACGGGAGAAGGGACGGGCGAAGGGGGGTGCCTGCGTGCGGCTCCCTCGTCTGTCTCCCCATCTGAGGTTGCAGGGACATTCGCAACACGCAGGGGGGAGACCCCAACCACAGACACCTCCTTCACATGGAACTTCTTCGGGAGCAGCCAACCATCAAGGCAGCTCGTCGCGGCAGTCTTGGCCGGGATGACTTCCCGTGACCTGAGGTCGGCGAAGACGAACAGACAGCGCGTCCAAGAGACCGAAGGGTGACTAGAAAGAGCCAGGGGCGATTAGGTTCCGGCGCCAGCCTCGCCCCAACGGGCGCTTGCGACTTCCAGAGACGGTCCCGCGAGCGAATCCCGGTCGCTCGCCAGAGGACTCTTCCTTTTCCCTTGGTAACACTGTAGCGCAGCACAACGCTGCCTCCGGCTGCACCTGGGAACCGTAGTCGCGACGGCGTCTCCCGCCTGCCGTGAAAACCGGCTCCGGAGGCGGACCAGCAGATTCTGGAGTCGGGCATCAGCCCCGACGTCTTGTCCACTGATCCACCCGGAACGCGCCCCGTTCCCATCTTCGTTGCGGAGTTCGGCAGCACGGATCGGTTCCCAGGAGGGAGGCCGACTGAAAGAGTCTCTGGGGGCGTGTGGGGGCACCGAGGGTGCCCTCCCGAGCCACCTCGGCAGCATTCTTTTGAAAATCCGCGTGCTGGCTGCAAGAGGGCTGTCCATCACCCCGACCCCTCCCGAGTGGAATCCAACCCACCTCTTCTGCCGCCACCTCGCTGGAAAAACCGAGACGAATGCAGTTACAGGCCGGAAGAGCGAACGGCGCTTCGCGAAGTTGCCATCGCGAAAGCAACGGGAAGCGGTCACCAAGGATATGCTTCACACCGGCGAACCAGGAACGGCTGGATTCTCACCCAGGATATGCCGGAGCGTTCATTTTAATAAAAATAAACATTTACAGGGAACCACGCGCTTTTTTCCGGGAGCCTTCCGGCTCACCGGTTCGCAGGCCGGTGAGGTCCACCACGGCAGCAGAGGGGAGGGGGGCAAACAAAAAGAAATAGAAACAAAACTAGAAATAAAACAATTTTGAGAGTGGGGTGGGGTGCGGGAAGGGATCACTGCTGGGGGCGAACCTTTGGAGGATGCCGGCAAGCTCTTGATGGATGGAGATGTTCAGCTATGGCCATCTCGTTGCCATCCTCAGGAAGCGGACTGCAAAGTGGTTGTGGCACCCCTGTCGTTGAGTCCTCCCCTTGCAGCGCTTCCAGGCAGAGATGATCCCGCATAGGCAGCAGAGGGCTGCAAGCGAGGCTGCATGCCGAAGTGCGTCACGTGGGAGGAAAGGTTTCAAAGCGTCCCTAGAGATGCCGCCGGGGATTCCTTGGGTCGCGGCAAAGCGTTCCCAGTGGGGCCGGAGGACAACACAGGTGCCACAAGCAGGTGGGGGAGGGAATCATGCTCCCCGCATTTGCCACAGCTGGGGTCCACACACACACCGTGTCCCGTGACGGCGGCGGGCGTTGCACGGGGGGTCTCAGTGCAGCAGCAGCAGCAACGCCGACTCCTGCCACTTCAAAGGGAGGGTGCGTCTGTCTAGAAGCACTGGGGCCACTGCAGGTCTTCCTCTGGCATTCCCAGTAGCACGCCCCAGCGGAAAAGCCCTGGTGGGGAGGGGGGGAGCACTTGGGGTCGCAGCTTGCGTGGGCTGGTCCGAGCAACGGCTGGAGCGCCTTCGATGAAAAGCATAGGTCGCAGTCAAAGACCGGGTGGAGCTCGAGCAGGTGCTGACGCTGAGAGATGCTGCGCACGCGCAGTTTCAAAGGGAAGGTCCCAACTTGAAGGCGGGAGGAAGAAGGTTGATGATGGCTGTCAGAAGACGAGCATTTCGTACGCTCCTGCAGTGCCTGCGTTTCCCTGGGAGAGTCGGAAGAGTCCAGCATGCAAGAGATGAAAGAAAATGGCGGTCCGCGTCACAGCGAACCGGTGGGAGGTGCCCCTTGACGAGGAGGAGACGAGACGACCTTCGATTTGCCTAGCGAGAAGGCCGAGCAAGGTCGGAAGAGGTGCGGCTGGCCAATTCGCGATCACCCGGGCCAGAAAACGGAGGGTTGCTGCCACCCATCAACGTTTCAGAAAGTGAACCACTTCATCACCAGCGGCAGCACGAGCAAAAAAGCAGGTGGATGCTGGCGCGTTCGAACCTGGATCCAGATGGAATCGGACTGGGAGGAGTGACAGTCCGCAAGAGTGGCGCCACTCCAGCTGGATGCGCCGTCACCCCAGGCCGTCCTCAAGCACCATTGCTCGCCCTGATCAACCGCCGTGTGGTTCCGTCCTGGCCAATAGTGGCCATCCACCTGCGCAGAGTAACGTGCGGAGGTACGCTGAAACCACTTCCGCCTCCAAGAGCGTGGAAGAAGTTTTGCCAGCATTCCCGGGGAGGGGCGGCAGGTCGGAGGTCGGTCATCACGGGGTCGGGAAGCACACGCAAGATTAGCAAAAATAGATAGATATGCACATCCATGTTTATATGTAATTAATAAGAAGTGTGTTCACATGCATATCTATTAATATTCATTAGCAAGCATTCTTTTACACTGATATAAATATTTTCTTACAGAGTCATATACATTATAAGGATAACAAAAAATAAATACAAAATCTTATTAAATATATTAGTATGCATACTGATATATAAATTAATATATAGATAAATATACATTTCAAACAGCATAATAAATTAATATACATGTCTTTTATATAGATTAATATACACATTTCTTTTAATATACGTATTTATTAATATAATCATAAATGTGTCTTATCAATGTATACATCGAAGATTATAGTATATGTGTGTGTTTGCTATATATGTTGATATATACTTATATATATAATAAGTGTATATGAAATCAATACATGAATATCGAATTATAAATACACACAAGTATGTGTACATATAGCCAACGATAAAAATCTCGAAAACAGAATTCATCTAAGAAAGGATCATTTATTGAGCGTTGGAAATGATGGGAAAATGAAATACGAAATTCCTTTTTTGCTTTTTTATTTTATTTTCTTTCAGCATTTTTCATTGTCATCATTAGTCATTATTTTTTATAAGTTGATCTTTATGTATTCATTTAATATGCATTTATTATACATACGTTAACGTACGCATACATTTATTTTTACAATCTTTAATATATATCAGTAATACATTAATTGTTGCTGTTAATCATATTGACACTGTATATGCGAATGGGTATTGATTAATATGCATGTTAAAATAAATCTGTACATAAATCTATATGTGAGTATATAGATTAATATACATAAGAAACATACACATTTATTTTTTATCATAAATCCATATATAATAAGCATGCGTATTTATTTTTAAAATCATTCGGAAACCAAAACCTCCATCGAGGAGCCAGCGATCCGACCAGATGGATCCGCCCGTTTGCCATCCAAGATGACCAAGTCGGGAAGGGAAAGAAAGCCCCGAGCAAGCGAGGGGTAAATCGGTCACCCCAGATTGGGGCGAGCGCACAGAGACAGCATCGACGAACCCTTTTTGACGTTTTGGATTGCGACCATCGGTAAGGGACCGCTGGCAAACGACGTCAGCAAGTGATCCTCCGGACCAAAGGAAGACGACGGTTGCTCCGGAAAGTGGGGAGTCTCCCGTTTCCACGGACAGTTCGCAAACCCTTCGGGCTCTCGCACCTCCGTAAGAATGCAAATGTCCGGCGACGCGAATCTTGCAAGAGGTCCAAGTGCTGCTGCTGGCAATCCTTCTTCGATATGGGGGAGCCTGCAGTCGAAATTACCCACCAAGTGTCACGGATTTTAGGCCCAAGGTCGCTCCTAACAAATCAGGAGGACCCGAGGTGTTTTGCCGCCTCATGGATACGAGGGAGCAAAGGTATCCAGGGCACCCAATTATTCGCCAGAGAAAAAGGTAATAATATCCAACCCAAACAGGTCGACAGGGTTAAGCAGGACGGAACTTCCGTTCTCCCATTTCTTTGAATGAATCGGTCCACATCTATGGACCAAGGAAGAACTTCCAGGACCAACTTCCATGATAGTGCAAATCCCACATCTGCTATGTCCACCTCTTCACCATTCTGTGTGCCTGCACTTCTCATCCTACGGAGATGCCCTGGCAGCGGAGGACCGTTCTCGTTACTGCCGAGCATCAGTTACAGGATGTGGGGATTTGGCTTCCCCCTTGAGGGATGGCCCGCTTCCAGGCGAAGGGCCGTCAAGGATTCCTCGCCTGGAAGTGGACCGTACTGCTCTTCATCCATTGGGGATTCCAGTGTAACGAGCGACTACGGCATCGAGTTTCCGGAGGGGTTGCATCTCCTAACTGTGCCAGGTACGGGTTGACGGAGTCGATCCCGCATTTGCCTTTGGACTGTGATGCCCTCCAGGAACCGTGAAGGAGAAGGTTGGCAGCAGCACTCGTGCACCAGGAGGACACCGCCCGAGGCGTGCTGCGTCGGTTCTTCGCGCGAAGAGGCCTCTCGACAGGCGCGGTGGTTGCAACCATGGGTTGCATCCGTGCCATCATCACGGCCGGCCGAGTGCTGGAGAGCACCACGTAGCGAAAGGAGGTCAGCAGGATGGAAGCCGCCAACATGAGGACGGCTGCAAGGTGGCCCCACCTGGAAGAAGAAGTGAAGGAGATCGCTGGCATCCAGCACCGGTTCTGAAGTGAAGGGCACCGATGATCCTTGACCGGTATCCTTCATTTCAGAACCGGCACTGCATGATGCGCTGGTGACCCTTGACGCCATCCTCTCTTTATTCACTTATTTTTTTTATTGTCCACTCTCTTTCGTTCCGGACTTTTCCCGTTATTTTATATATTTTTCCCGGCATGTGAGGAGCACACCAAAGACCCCCGCCCTATTCCTCCCATATTTCTTCACTTTTTTTGTTGTCCCCCTTCCCCTCCATCCCGTTCCGAGCTTTCGGATATCCCGACCTGCGCGTCGGTGGACAGTACCCTTGAACTTGCTTTGTCTTCGCTCGCAAATGCGCGTATTCCCAACTGGTTTCCCTCTGTAAAATCAACGCCCTGGGCGTGACTGGGTGAAAAACCCCTTCACCGAGGATCGTGCATCCATCCCATGATGCCTTTGCTGGCACCTACGCGTTGGTTCTCTCAGAGAAGCCACGAGGTATAGTGATGGTGAGATGAAATTGGCATTTCATCCCCATCATCCAGGAAGCAAACGGGGTAGAAGCGAGGAACATCAGCCCGTCCCACCACTCCAATCATGTCGAAGAACATCCGTGCCAACAGGTCTCCCCGGATGCTTGCAGGACCTCGCGCGATTCACGCGAACCACGTGTCTGGTAGAGCGGCCACCACTGCAGGCAGGGTGCCCCCCAATCCGCAATATGATAATGCAATCCACAGGAGCTGGAGCAACTCGAGCTCCCCCCCTGCGTGAACTGGTGGATGCAGGATCTGCTCCAGAGACTACTTGAAGAATGTCATGAGACTCCTGTCAGAATAACAGTCGGGAGTATCACCTTGGGAGCATCACGGGACAACAACCGTGGGCTTACTGATGAGGTTGCCAGCTGGGGTTGCAGAGAAGGGCACCGAATGCGAGAGAATAAGGGCAAGGACAGGAGGGCCTCAAACCATATGAAAATATCAAGGCGGCTCCTTCCCTCAGTCTAGACAGATAGAAGCACCTCCAGGGCACGATCACAGGGAAAGAAATGGTTCCGTCCCATGGGAAACAACATGCTGTCACGAGGATCCCAACTAGGACTTTTAAGGTCCTCCTGGGCGACGGGAGAGTGGGCACGCAGTCTCAGTTGCAATGCGACGATTTGTTTTGGGGCAACCGTGTGGACCCGCCAGGAAGTGCGATGGCGCCTCTGGGGTGGCGGCAAACGTGCAAAACAAGTTCTTCCTTGGCTGAAGAGATTCTGCGCAGATCTGAATCTGTTGGATTTGCATGGTAATTTACAGCTGCTGATTGTTCCAAACCGATGCATGGGGTTGAGGAAGCGAACGGCATCAAAGCCTTTCCCCTGCTTCTCCTGAAAACCCGAGGTGGATAATCTCGGATGCACTGTAAGCTGTTCTTGAAAACCTGATTGCCGAAGTTCCCAGGAATCTAAGAATCTCAAGGCCAAACTTCAAACGCCTCTCTGCGGTGCACGTTCAATAAGAGCAGGATTTAATTTTAATTTATTCTGGCTCTCAGCCAAATGCCTGAGCACACGATTTCTGAAGCATCGATGGCTCAAAGGATGAGCGGATTTCATGAATACCAACAAGAAGTACTCACTACAAAAGCAAGAAAGAGCGTTTCGCGACGACCTGCGCCTCATCAATATGCCAGGAAAGCGTTTCCGATACCCACGGAATCAGCACAGTTCGTGTTTTCCACGTTATCGTAAGACCGCGGCGAGAGCACCTGTTTTCCGTGTTTATTTATGTGTAAAAAAAGGAAAAAAAAAAAAAAAAGAATCACAACTTTGGTATGCACGCTCCTCTGATGTCAAACGGAACGCATACATGGAAACTGCGCTGTGGGTGAGACGAACGCTGCCTCCCGATTTTCGGCTCCCGGCTGAAAAAATCCCCTTTGCTCGACTACAAAAAACTCCACGGTGTTCACTTTCGACCCTGAACACCCTCGCATATCTTGCAATTCGATTTCGGTTTAACCTCGCTTAAGACACTGTCGAGGGACGACAGACAGTTTGGAAACTCATCGCTTCTTCACTGAAGGTGATTACGGGCTGTACAACAAATATTTCAGAATCTTCTTGGAGCACCGTCTGAATATTCACTTACGCGAGCTCACTTTTTTCTGCTTTATTTTTTCTTTCCAAAAATGAGTGGCAAAGGCACGGTTAAAGTACGGTTTCTTTGGGAATTTTTTCCGGCCAACGTCAGTTGGAAAACCAACGGCGCAAAACCGACGCCCTTTCTGTGAAGCAGTCCTCGGGCTTTGCTCGTGAGCTCCTCTTGGCACCCGCAAGAAGCCCGCCGTTTCACGAAACACTTGTGCCCAGCGACGAGTTCGGAACACCTCCTAAACGCAAAGTATAAACACTTGTCAGGGCACATACAAGGCCCGGCGTGATCACCACCTTTGATTTCACCCAGGATGATGATGATATACCGCATTCGGCGGATAATGAGGGGGACCGTACGTCCTCATTTCCCGAAAGATCCTCTCTAATTTGAATGATCTCCACGCGTTCCCAGGGAATGCGAAGTTTTCGATCGACTTTCCATTTCGAGAGGGCTTCCTGAATTGCGAACCCATCCATCACGTTCGAGCACAACTCTCGGGAGCTCTGGAGAGAAACACGAGCGTGCCCAGAGAGAAATTCGGACGATGCAAAACTTCGATGATGATCGAGCAGTCGACGGAGAGGTCGGGAAACTTGCGGAAGTGGGGCGGTGCGCAGAAAGCTCGCCTGCAACCCCTTCCGCAAGGAGTTCCCGGTTTTCATCCCGGTTTTCGAATCCGGGGAATGGAACTGCAAGCCGGCGGACAGCACGTTTGCTCGGAGGTGCTCGCCACGGTGTCACGGAGGGCATGGAAACGTCGTTACGTTCAACGTGACCACGAACGCGGAAATCTACAAGACTATGGACAGACGATGCTAACGGATGAAGAGGAGGCACGGGAATGGGAAGCACTCCAGGCTTTAAAAGGAAAAAAAAAAAAATGCAAGCATAAACATCAGGTATTCCCAAGAAATTTTAGATCGAATCGAGCGCAGAAGTGCAGTCCCGCTCTCGGTCACATCCAGATGCCCAAGGACAGAGTGGAAGATGGAAATCCTGATCCCTTGTCGCTGTCTTTCACGTCCTTCCAGTTTTCTTGTTTTTGTTTTTTCTCTTTTGGTTTTCGCTGCTGTGCCCGCTAAGTACTTAAGCACCCGACGGGTCATCGCGGAGGCTGGGCAACGCACCGTCACGCGGGGTAACGCCCACAAGGCTCCTTCCTCCACCACGCACCGGAAGCGTGCGTGGAGCGGTGAGAAAGACCCCACCGCTTCCGCTGTTCCCGGTTTGTCATCCTAGCAGTGCACACGCGAAGCCTGAGGCGTCTCAGCTTCAACATACTACGAAGACTGCGGAAACCCACGTCGTGGGTCCCCCATGAGGATTCGCGGTCGCGACGGTCGGGTGCCGCGCGTGGACGCCCGCCGACCACACACGGCCGTTTACGCGGATGGTGGCACGGGCTGCTAGCAAAAAGCGTGCTGCTGAGAGAGTTTTATTGCATGGAAAAGTAAAATCGCAACTTTCCGATAATCGCGGGACGAACTATTGGTTGAACACCGTTCATCTTATGAAATACCTGCAACCATTAGCGATGCAAGCAGGCGCTAATTGATAGCACCGGTTGCTTTGCTTTCGTTTCGAAATGAAAACGGACGATGCAAAGTGATACAGTTGAGAATGAGGCAAAAACCAATGTTGCATGGCAATGAAGACTCAGCAGCTGCTTGAGAACTCGAAAAATTGCCATTAATAGACGAAAGTAACAACCCCGCATGCTGGAAGGAAAACATCACTACAGGAAGCAGCTGAAGCTGCGAGGAGAAACACGAAACTTCTGTTCAGAGTAGTAGTGCGTCACGACAGTTTTCTTCCAGTGGACTATAAAAACATCCTACCAGCATGCTTTGCTATTGATTCGCATAAGAATGTTGCAAAATCCTTGATTTTTCAATCCCCGCACTAATGACAAAAAGACTCGATCCGTTGTATCAGAACTCTGCATCAGGACTCGGTAATAAGACAGAAGAAATGCCACTGTGTACTGTTTTTGGCGAAGCGAAGGGAAACCTACTCAAAGAGGATGACTACTGAATAATATGCTTATCTGCATCAGAAAATTCACCGTCAGGTGGCCCAACAAATCATCAAAACCAAAAACTCTAAACTTATTAACAGAACTTGAATCACCAAAACTCTGATCAGTAAGAATGATCACCAGAAATTCTCTACACTTTCCCAGTCTCTAAAATATTCAAACACATTTGAACATCACAGTCATTTCTTCCTCCTAACAGATGGACTTTTGCATCAGGTGCTTTAACTAATTGATTCCAGTTCCTCAGCTGCAATTGCGAAATGGGCTGTGATAATATTCCGCCATGTTGTGTATGCATGTACTTGATCTTATTGAAGGAATTCAAGAAAAATTCAAGGATACAAAACGACGATATTCCTTTTGTGCATTTATTCAGACAGTATGTGCACAGTTTGATTCGTGTGCTTGCATCCAATTAATGTAAAAGGATATAAGAAAAAGAATAAGGGAATCTGCCAATTCATATAGCAACTTTGGGGCAAATACTGACCATATGAAAAGATGGTGGCAGTGAAAGAGAACATTGATGCAATACATAACGACTTTTGACCAGTGTGCACATGCAATGGTTGCAATGATTCCATTGGCGTCCCTAGATCCTTGTAAATAATAAGCATGTACGTGATTCTTACCTTATTTTGAACTCCTGCACAAAGTATAGTAACCACAGAACATACAAGGCATACGTATGACACGCCATTAAACTTCCCACAATAAGTGGCAAGAACTGGGACACACCTACATAACCGGATCGTATGTCAAGACTGGATAAAATGTTAGAGTTGCCCTGAAAACAATCTAGATAGTAAGAAAAGGATACTATCAAAATATGGATGAGTTACCTGAAAAAAGAAACTTGATCGTGCCATGAGGAAAATGTACAGAGCCTGCATTCTTTGGTCACGAAATTGATGAATGAGAATTCTGGTATATTTCTGACTAAGAACTGTTAGTGCCAATAGTGGTATGTTATGAGCTCGAAAAAGAAGAATGCACAATGCAATCCAGGCATGATAGCAGTAAACTGCATTGAAAGTGACAACCCCACAAAGAAACAAAAGTCCAATTAGCAGGTAACTTATCCTTGCTGCTACCTCACTAGAGATTCACATAAGAATAGAAGACAAGCAGCATCTACTCACCTGGAGACAAACCAGCTAAGTGGGGGAAAGACGTCAATCCAGTGATACAAAACAGATACACTCATGGCAAAAAATGTTAAACAGTTTTTATTGAAGCTGATACAGTTGATCAGCAACCATAATGAACTACCAAACATTGCTGATGTCAGATACAACCAGTTATCTGAATGACAGAGCCAGTCTCCTACATCCGAGATATGCAACCACTTATTGCCTGTTTGATTCCAAGAAAGGGATATCCGCATTATGGACAACACAATACATGCAGATCTCAGAATACTTGTATCTTTCCAAGGCATTACGTGCATGTATTTTGAAACGACCACTGCCAGGATGACACTTACACTAGCAAAATATAAAGACTGATGTTCCTCTTCAATGAAACTGGTGGAATATAGACTAAAGAATTGCAATGCTAACAATAATAATAAGCTATATTCTGGAAATGTCCACAACTGCCACCTGAAATTCCTGATCTTTGATTGGAGAAAACAATGACCAGATACATGAAAATCACTCTGGGTTTGAAGAGAAGCTGGTACGATTGCACCTACAAGTAGCAGTACCAATATTTTGCCTGCTACTTGCCAACTAATGGCGCACAAGTAACTGTTTAAAGGAGTCCAAAAGCAAAGAGAAAAATTCACGCATGTGACTACAGGCACCAAGGCAAACATTCTCTGCCAAGAGCAGCTGA
This sequence comes from Raillietiella orientalis, assembly GCA_036172245.1. NCBI lineage: Eukaryota > Metazoa > Arthropoda > Ichthyostraca > Raillietiellida > Raillietiellidae > Raillietiella > Raillietiella orientalis. The sequence goes on along the minus strand of JAYWIR010000055.1, from coordinate 121,664 downwards.
TGCATCCACCAAGCATGAGGTAGAAAAAAATGCTGACTAACTACATTTAGCATACACAGTTAGGGTAACCTTTTGCTTACTGTGTACCTACTTTCAATAATCCCCCAATGCATAGAGTCATTGTGTACATATCAAACTGCTTGACCTGCTCTACAATGCCTGTTTTGACTTCATCTAATAAGGAATCCAAAATTTGCATTTTTACAGACAGTGGTTTGGTCTGGTAACCATCAGACAATTGCCAACCTACACATACAATACATCTTCAAAATGAGAGCAATTTACATGCTTGCTGCACCTACCAGACTTAGGATGGATATTGTAGTACTTTGCAACTCTAAGTAGCTGCCTTAAATTCAGTTCCATGGCTGATACCTTGCTGTTCATATCTGCATTTATCAACAGAGATGGAATTAATCTGCCCATATTATTCTCTGGAAAAGGTAAACCCAACACTGCTGACAAAGTAGGAGCTATATCAATCTGATCGATAATGCTGACAGTTTTTTTGATTCTGTTAAGGAAAACAATATTAATGGGACAACAGAAAATGAAATTACTCTTGCAAAAAACATTTGTCTGTAATGAAAATGAAGGGAGTATGTGTCTCAGCAGCTGATGATCCTCCATGACCTCCTATGTCAGCCATACCATGATCTCCAGATATAATAACAACAGAGGGAAGGGAATTACAAAAAGGAGTCATATTTATCTGAAGTGGAAATAACAATGAATGTACTGTTTTCAGGAGGAGAGGGGGGGGAACACTTTAAAATCAGTGCATATCAATTATTCATAAATACTGTTAAAGAAGTGACATATGAGTGCAAACATTATCTCCGTGAGTTCTTAGATTCTGCAAAAAATCTCAGAGAAAATCATCAGCTGAATGCATTTGTTATTCGTGTTTTTTTTAATACACATAAATCTACGATTCCATAAATTCATAAAAATCTAAATTTGCTAACATCTGTTGATACTGCTTTATTCTTTTTGCACTGTTAGAAGAATTTTTAGAAAATTCAAACTACATTTCAGCTAGCCTATTATGTGCACATAACCAGAAAGACTCTTTCAAAACAAAATCACAACAATAATTTCACAAGACAATAGCAGGCAATGTTACTTGTCAAATAAACAAATATTTCAAACTACAAGTACCACCTCAATACCATTCTTTCACAAGTTATGAATCAATTTTCCATATTCATATAGAATAAACTTTCTTCTCAATGATGAATAAAGGTAATCAATTGGAACCTCAGAATAGTTACATATCAACAAAATGAATCTCTGAGAATCAATGAATCTCAGGATGTCTTTGCACATCTCCAAACTACTACAAATGTTACCTGATCTTCTGGATCCAACAAATTCAAACTCCTGATTATCCTATTGATGACAGCATCCATCTCCAACAGCTTTGGACCCACTAAATTAGAAAATGGGTTTTCTATATGACCAATGTGATCCAATCCAAGATAATGTAAGATGAGAATGTCCCAATCCTTTTCTTTTAAGGCAAGGATCACATTTCTGGTAACATTTGCATCAACCTGAAATAACATGAAATTTATGTGTTTAACTCTTCCATATGTTTGCAGCTTGAAAGTCCATTATATTCACAGAGCATCCACACAAAAAAATAGGATTAACAGAAAACTTGTTACAACCACAAACACAACACTTTTCAGATATCTAAGCTCACGAAATGTTCACATTCATTATTTTTCATTGAAGTATGCTATCAGATAACAAAATCTCAACGAAAGTGAAAACAAACAAACAAATTTAGTGTTTTAACATTCCCTTTCCTAGAAAGGTTTTCACTGTCAAAATGCTAATGTCTAGTTGTCTTGTTAACAATTTACCTCAGTATAATCACGAACAAAAAATGATGTTGTGCCTTCAAATTTGGCGAAACTATCAGGAAACAACTTCAACCATGTGTCATCACCATAAAAATGAATTCTTAATCCATGAGTTTTTGCATTTAAGATGATATTATCAACTTTTAACTCAGTAGTATTAAGATTACTTATGATGTCTGTAAATCCTGGAACAACACCAGAGGTGAGGGCCTAAAATTTCACTACTATTTTAACCAAGCCGTACAGGAATGTATAGGAAGATGTATAATAATACATCCTGCAGCGAAAAACTTTAGTACCTTGATTCGAGGCATTGTAACTGTAGGAGGATGGCATCTTGAGACAAAAACCTGAGACATATTCATGGAGTGAATTGTGTCCAATGTGGGCATTCTTCCAAATTCCACAAAATCCATTCTTAAGGCATCAATAATCAGAATGACTAGTTTGTCTAACTTTATCCCAGTAGATGATACATTCTTTACTCTTAAAATAATGAACACGGGTTTAAGAAATGGGGCAGGTCTCTTGACATATATGTAAGCAAGCCTATCATAAACCCAAACCATCATCATCTCTTTATCCAGCAAATTTAACTGCAATGTCAGTACCAAACTACTCTATAACATTACTTACATAATAACACATGGAAGCAAATGATTAAATATACTTGTTATTAGTTATATACATTTCTAAACTTATTATAGATCTCTCATCTCAAGTATGTTCAGAAATACTATTCTTTGCACTATTTTTTTTACTTCTAGTACACTTAGTTTTAAAGGGCTCTATCAGCTGGAAATGATTTTTCATTGAAAATTTACAACAAAGTTTTAGCAGACTCTCAATCACTTCTAGAAAAAATTGATCTTTCAGGCTTTCCTCAATATACCTTAAACTAAAAGTTGCCATATATCACAAAAATGTCAGTTCCAATATCTGTTTCATCTCTATTCGCCAAAGTTACTTACTCCTTAGTACTGAATCCTTGGTGTCCTTTTGTGGGCAAATTGAGAGGAGAAAATGCCAAGGAGTAGATAAGCAGCAGAATGATGCCAAGCATCCAAACGAATAATTCTGGCTTCCGCAAATGTGTCATTGCTTTTTGTTTCGGTACAGATGAAACATTAAATTTCGTGTAGCATCAGTTTGTATGTGGCATCTTTGCAGATGTTTTCTTGTCACCTTCCTTGATGGCATTCTCAATGCGGCCTTCCATCTTTACTGGCGGTCTTTGCCACCTGGACCATACGAATGCTCTTGCAATCAGCTGGAACTGTGCTTCACGATTGAAGGGGTCTAATTTACCAATTCCTTAGGGGCTCTCATGGAACTGCGATTCCGCGGCCGCGCTGACCACCCTCACTTCACCGCCATCGGCCATGCCTACTCCAAAGAGCGGCACTTGCGTTCACCCGTTGAGCCCACCAAAGTTGACATCTGCCAAAGACGAGCAATGCAGGCGTTAGTGAGCTATTAGCATGGTTAAGGAATTCATCTGCATCAAACACCCCTGCACCCTTGGCGAACCCCCACACCAGAATGGGGGCAGTTCATGGAATCCAGGTCTCTTTGGGGTTGCGGGCAAAGTACGGAGGAGCTGGTGCTAGGCGGTGTACACCAGAAACAGGCAACCGGCGGTCCGTGGAGTCTTTTTGTTCGACCCACTACACTCTTTTGCAACTGATATTAACCTCCCCATTGCGCCTCACCAATACGTTCAGCACGGTCTCACTCATTTAGACGTAAACAGTGAAATTCAGTGGGTCAAACTTCCAGTTATACAAAGGAGTCTGTCTGCCACTGAGCAGGATGGTTTTGGGGAGAGCAATACGTTTAAAGGCATGTGTAAGGAGGGTACTTAAATTCATTTGCTTTGTTTCGGGAATTTCTTTCTCTTCGGAATTTCAAAAGTAACATTTCCAATCTGTATGCTGCATCTGAGATAAATGACGAGATGGCAAATAATTTAGTCAGCTCGGTATCTGAGAAATGAAAAAAAGCTGCTTATATTCCTCTGGTACTTGATGAGGATAATTGCGACTCAGTTTCTCAGTTCTGATCTACGTCTCTCCGACGTCTGCATTCCGAGTTGATCGTCTCCAGTGGAGCCACGAAGTCTTTCCGTGTGATTTCTAAAATCCTCAAGCTCCAAGGGGTTTTACGTAAGACATCAACAGCTCTTCGCGAAAGGCAGACAAACAAATAGTAGGAGACAGAGAGGAGCAACCTGATCAGGAGAAAGAAATTTACCATCCACGAACAAGATCAATGCTTTCTAAGTCTTCCGAAGGAGATCGGGTGATTCCCTGACGTGTACAAGGTTCCCATAAGAACAAAATTGCATAACTGTTGGGAGCATCGTGGGAGAGGCTGACACACTGAATCCGCTTGAGGATCCCCAGGGGCAAGTATTTAAAGTATCTTGGCATTCCGTCAGGCGACTTCTGCGGCACAGAGGCGTGGCTCGTTCATCGGGGGCAGATTCCACCTACTGGAGCGGCCTTCGATCTGGAATTTTTTTGTCGCCTCCTCTTCCTATACCTTATTTTTGTGCATTCTCCTCCCTATGAGGTGAGACAAAAGGAAAATGGACTGTTGGAAGACTTGGGAAGACTCTTAGAGTTTTACGGTACCGAGTCCTTCTTAAGAACATTGCTGTTCCACGTACGGATGCCGGGCTAGGCATACTGACGCTGAGAGAGACAAGTCTGCAGTTTCACTTCAGAAGACTCGCCCTCATGGAGAGGGCTTTGAACCAGAAGTCGCTCTTCTCGTACAACAGGAAATGGATTTCCTCTAAAGCAGCTCGCCTCTCTGCTAGAGTCTAACGAGTGAACCTCCTGCTGTCCTCTGAACTTCCAGTCTTGGCTGCAAGAATTAGTGGACAACTAGGTGCGCTTGACCAGCACCATCTCGGGAGATCGCGTCCAGGTCCAGTGGTTCGGCAGGACCTTCTCACAAAGGATCGTTGAGGAGCCGAAGAAGTGGAGCCGGTTATCCGCCACGCCTTTGGCCGCAGTGCTTTCATCACGGGATAGCAACGTCAGTTACCAAGTGGCAAGGTGGGAGTTCCGTACCCTCGCAGGAGTGGAGAAACTCCTTCGTGAGTGTACCTCCAAAGTTCTGGTCGACACGTGATGCAATGCTTCCAGGCAAAAAGACTGCTCCAGTGGGAGGAAACTTTGAGTGTGCCCCCGGAAGAACTGTTTCCCCCCCCGCCCCGTGTTTCAACTGTTCTGTGCTCCCCTTTAGGTGGCAAAAATGACTTGATGCTCTTCTTACACCGGAGTCTTCACTGGAGTCATCTTCAACGAGCGCTTGCACCACGTTACGAGGGGCGGCATGTCTCCGGAGTGTAGCAGGTGAGGACCGATCGAGTCGCCCTCGCACCTGGTGATGAACAGCATCGTCCACCGTCAGTTGTAAGAGAGGCTGGCTTCTGCGCTCCTGCACTCTAAAGATCGATGCTTGCGTTGCTGCGTCGCTCCTTCTTGTTCTCTCATCTGCTGCTATGATCGCAGCTTTATGTTGCATCCTAGGCATAATAAAGGCCCGTTATTCGCGGGAGCTGCAGCAGTGCCAAAGGGAAGCCTCTTCCATAGCTACTTCCTTCATGAAGAAGAAGGCTTGCATTGGTTCAATTTGGAAAGTAAAGTGATTATGGAGATCGCCAATGTCTTGAGGAGAGCAGCAATTCCTGTTCCCTACCCCCTGCCCTTCGACTGCTTGTTTATTTATCCTTCATATTCCAACACTTCTCCGAACAAGTCCTTTAGCTGATCTTCGAGTCAGAGAACCTTCTGAGCTGAACTTCTCTATGTGATTTGTTATTTCTTTTTTTTTAAATTCACAGAAAACGAAGTTCCCTGTTTCTGTATGTTTTTCTAAAAAAACACATAAATAAATAAGCGCCCCAGAGTGGCTGGGTGACGCCTCTGACGTGCACATGTACCCCATGGTCACTCTGATAGCAAAAGCATTGCCCGGGAGGAAATTTGGATGGATAAATTCTGGTTGTCCCTCAGGAGAACACAACCACCGGCTTTTCCTTAGTGATGCCCGTGTCTGCTCTAAAGCGGTTCGGCTAGAGTGCTTCGGTCGCTGGCGCCAGTCTGGGCATAGGCGCCAGAAGGAAATGCCTCCCATCGCGGCAAGCGCGCGCAGGGGCAGGAGTCCCACGTAGTCTCCGGAACTTTCCTATACGCGTTCCACACCCATTTGGAGTGGATTTCGAACAGCATTCGATGCAGGGGGGGGGGGGAAGGGGGTCCATTCCCCGATGTCCCTCCTCACGCATGACAGCGCCGTACACAGTTTTCGGATCTCCATCCGGCAGGAAGCAAAGAGAAAGAATGCCTGCCTGTTCAACCTGGCTCATCCCCTCGTTTTGTCTGGAGTTGACACCAAGAGCCACCGGCGGTCAAATTCGTCAGGAAGTCGAAACTTTTGCCTAAGCATCCGAGTCTGACGACTGTTATTCATCAACCGTGGTTTCTGCGCCTGAGTGGACCTTGCAATGAAGACCACTTCGTGCAGCTCCCTTGCTGCCACTGCCGGAGACGTGTGGAAAACCGCATGCTCCTCGCAGTGACACGTGACACTTGCCAGAATCACATGACGTGATTCTGGCCAGTGAAGTTGCTTCCCCTCTATCGAGATGGGCTTCCTCCACTTTTCCCTGGGAATCATTTTCGACATGTCCACTGAAAGGTCGCGAAGAATTGCCTTCCTCTTCGCTGCTCGTGCCTTGCGAGCTCTCCTCGGTGGATCGCCCTCCAGCGGAAGTCAGTTGACCGGATGCCCCATCCCACCCTTTCTGCTGGCACAGGCTGCTCCCTTCCCATGTCGAACCATCGCCCAAACGCCTCCTCGCGTCACGGGAGATGCGAGGGACGCCGCACGGGGTCTTCCTGCATGCAACTTCGCGTGCTCGGTCTCAGGTCAGAGTACGAACTGTGCTCCACATCTCGCTGGTCATTCACCTCCGGAAGATTTTGCGAACGAGGCGAGCGATTGATCACCTTCTTTCTCCAGGGCGGCAAAGGGTGGTCGAGTACTTTTGATGCTCTCAGCACCTTGATTTGGGTGTGGGAAATCAAAAAGGATGCCTAGGAACAGCGGATTCGAGGCGAAACTGGAAAACAAACAAACAAAGAAGGTATTCATATTTCTCCATAAAACTTCCGTGCTGATCGCCAGTTGTCATTTTACCTTTTGCATTTCCCAGGTAACCGACAGAGATCCTCCAGCATTTGGACTGCCCATGCCACAGAGCTTCATGCTGTTCGGATTTGCCATCCCACCGGCACGTGACGATGGCCGGTGGGTTCCTTTTCCGGAAGTGCTCCCACCGGAACACGCCGCCGCCGCCGCCGCCGGGGCTCGTCTCTCCGGGACCCTGCACCCTGGAGAGAGAGAGGGGTTGCCGTGCGACGGCAGCGGATCCACGTGACGCAGCCTTCGAATTGCGGCTGCAGCAGCAGCAGCAGCAGCAGCTCCCCCCCCCCGCGCGCGCGCGCGGGGTGGACGCGGGTCAATTGTTGCCGACAATGGGAAAGAAAGAAAGAAAAAAGAAGGGAGGGAGGAAAGAAGAAGTGCTTCCGCTTCCGCGCCCCCCCCCCGGCGCCACCATTTCTGCGCCTTGCGCAACTTCTTCGTGTCGCCGAGTGCACGCGTGTCGCCGAGTATCTGCGGTATGTGCGTGCGTGTTGTCATGGGTGTGCAAAAAAGGTGACTATCAGGTCATGCCCTACATAAAACGTGAGGCATGGTAACCAGTTTCCATGATGGTACTGCCCAATACTGTAATTACAAACGTTACATGAAGTAACGTACAGCCTGCAAATGAGGTCTTTGCTTTCTTGCAGGAGAACAGCATGGTTGCGATTTTTGGGTGTGACCGCTGTTTTCGTACTTTTTGTTTTGTTTCTCCTATATTTTAAACGTGCAGGTAACGCTGATGTGTCAGGGCAGTATTATGTTAAGCATAGTGAACAAGAAGAGCCGAAGGTATGTTCCATTCAGATGTCTCACACATGTTCTTATGCAGGTTGTAGTTACCTACCTTTTTAGACAAGAGTAAATTGGGAAATTTTGAATACGTCGTGCAGTCGAGGGCTGATGGACCTGGGGAGAATGGGAAACCCCATTATGTTCACACCAGAAATAGAAATGAAGCCAAGCGATCATCAGAAGAATACGGCATGAATGTGTTGGCATCTGATGAAATTTCGTTGGAGCGCACTATTCCTGATACCAGAGATACGGAGTAAGAAAATAAAGGGAATCAGGGTTTTGTTTTGACAACAATGAGACATTGGTAATTGGTAGGTGCAAATACTGGAATTATCCTACTAACCTTCCTCGTGCATCAGTAATCATTGTTTTCCATAACGAAGGCCTCTCAGTATTACTTAGAACCATAAGCAGTGTCTTTAAATTTTCACCACCCCAGTTTTTAGAAGAAATTTTGCTGGTTGATGATTTCAGTGAAAAAGGTGAGCCAAAATCCCTGTATTCCTTTTTGGTGAGTTGTATTTGCAGAACCACTTAAACACATGTTGGAAAAGAATATTGAGAAGTTTGATAAAGTCAGACTGATCAGAAATCCTGAAAGACAGGGACTCATTGGAAGTCGTACACGTGGGGCACATGAAGCAATTGGAGAAGTAATCGTGTTCTTAGATGCTCATTGTGAAGTGAACAACAACTGGTTGGTGCCATTGTTAACACCTATCTACTATGATCGGTGAGTACTGTAGGGATTGGGACTGATTTGCGTGTTAGCAAAGTAATGACAGTGCCCATCATTGATGGTATCGAGTCTGAAACTTTTGAATACAGGCCTGTATATCAAGCAGGTCGTTTAGTACATGGAATATTCGAGTGGGGTATGCTATACAAAGAAAAAGAAATCCCAGAAGAAGAAAAAGTGAGACGAAAGTATCAAAGTGAACCATATAGGTAGCTGTGTTTATCTTTGCTTAGAATAATTTGGAGTTTTGTCAGATCACCAACCCATGCAGGAGGTTTATTTGCTATAAATAGAAAGTATTTTTTGGAATTGGGAGCATATGATCCTGGATTGCTGGTTTGGGGAGGTGAGAACTTTGAGTTATCATTCAAAGTGAGTAAGATTTGTTTGTTATTGCTTTTAATATAGACTCTAAAAATAGATCTGGCAATGTGGTGGTAGCATACTTTGGGTGCCATGCTCACGAGTGGGACATGTTTATCGACCTTTTATGCCATATAACTTTGGTAAATTGGGAGAAAATAGGAAAGGTCCTTTAATTACTATTGTAAGTTTAGTTAACATTTGGTGTGTTAATCAAATTTAAATTCAGAATTATAAACGTGTTGTAGAGGTATGGTTTGATGAGATGTACAAAGAATTTTTCTATACACGAGAACCATTAGCTCGTTACATTGATGCAGGTGATGTCACAAAGCAGAAGGAATTAAAAAAGAAATTAAATTGCAAGAGTTTTCAATGGTTCATGGAAAATGTTGCAGCTAATGTTCTTGAGGATTTTCCTCATCTACCCCCAAATTTGTTTTGGGGTGAAGTATGTAGAGGAAACATATACTAATTCTAACAGAGTTCATTGTAAGACATTTTATTAGCTGAAAAACGTAGCTGCTGAAAAGTGTCTGGATACAATGGGTCAAGCAGCTCCATCCAGAATGGGTGTTACCTTTTGTCATCATGGTGGTCGCTCTCAGGTAGAATTCTGTTACTGTTGAAAGGAAAATAGAATCTTTTTAGTTGGTACGTTTAAATAGTCAGGGTCAGTTAAGCATAGGCGAACGTTGCATTGATGCTAGTGCTAGAGAAGTCAAGCTGGTCTTTTGTAAATTGGGGTCTGTGGATGGACCTTGGCAGCATAAAGAGGTACAGAAAAATTGATTGAATTTGTTTACTCATCCGAGAAAAGAATTCACAGCTGTATCATGTGAGGCAGCAGAAATGCCTTTCAGTTCATCCACAAAAAAGTCTGCCATTATTGTTGCCCTGTGATCCTAGTAATACCTATCAGAAGTGGGTATTCAGAGAAGTGCATGCTAATCATTAATATGACGATGAATATATCAAGTAAATTCTCAAAATAAATTTTATTTCAAAAATGTCGTGGTTTTTGGTGGAAGATACTAAGTATTTGGTAACGCAATGAAATTACCACCGTACTGTTACTCTTTCTATGTTGTCATTTCCTTGGTTCTTTAGCCTGAAGCACTCACAATGGTAGAGAGTACGAATTGTTACCTGTCTATTATTGTTTATGATGTTTTAAATTTGGTATGTATTGTTTGTCAGTTACTTCTAATTACTATAAAGTATAATTCATAATCCACCTGTAGAATTTGAGCCCCCAGGAGGAACTTTATGTGAAAGTTGATTTTGGAGATTTGAATGTCGGGCATACTCGCAATCTAATTAGTCAACATGGTGATCCAGTTGTAATAAATGAAAAATTTCAGCTTGACTTTTGTACAGATGACATGCATTTTGTAGATGAATTTGTTAATGAACCCTTGGCCTGTAAGTGGACTTTATATGTTTAAGCTATTACACATGTAACACATATAATCAACTCATTTGGAGGTTTTGCGAGAAGCAGGTATTTGGGTTTGCTTTAGGTCCGTATTAAATGCAACCTTATCATGAACTGCTATGATCCATTTGTGTAGTATGTTTCATGTTTATGCACTTTGCCAAATCTAAGAGAGAGAGAGAGAAAAAACGTACTGCTCTAAGCAAAGTGCAATTTTTTTTGCATGAAATGCAGACAAACTACTGCTTATAAAAAGGAAAAAAAAAAATAGTTTATTTCCTAAATTTTACAAAATCAGTCTATACTTATTAATCAATAATCAATACATACTTGTATATTTCCCAAATTTTGTGAAATCAATGTATACTTACCAAAGTTAAACATCACGTGTATGTGTTGAGAATTCGGTTTATGAGAGAAATATCGTTTGCTGCTCCCTTCCAAGTTCCAGAAATGTTGTTTAACAATTTTTTTTTCCACTTTTAAAATCACTTTCTACATCTGTTTCCTTTGCCTAAATATAAGAAAGCTGTAACAAGGAGCAGTTACCCTGCTTTTATCCCAAATGAAGAGCGATTTGATTCCAAAGCGCCAAAGGTTAGAGGATGAAGTCATTCTTGAGATTGTGCAAAAGCTCCGTGGTGTTTCTTTCAAACCCTTTCTGGCGGCAAGGCTCATTTCGTTTTCAGCAAGGTAACAAACTTAGTTTTGCATTTCAAATTCGTGATGAGAGCGCCCAAAGGCAAGGTGGCTTATTGCCTGGAGAGCCTGTGGCCATCTTTTGATTGTTCCTTGTGCAGTCAGGTCAGCAGACCTCATGGATCGAAAGAGCTGTAGGAATTTTCCGTGATGCGGAAATCGTTGGAAAGCAACGTAATGTTTTACGGTTCAGTGCAACGCGTGTGCGTCGCTCGGTGTGCGCGGAGAGCACACCGAAGAGCCACAGAAATTCTTGCATTCCTTGCGGATCCCCAGCATGTCGCGGATCGAAAAGAACGGTCTTCCACTGCGTTTCTGGCCCAGGTCCATGCTGAAATTTTTTTTCCTCCTCATGCATCATTTGAAAGTTTGCCCCTTCTGTTTAACCTACAACTGATTGTATTTGTGCAACTACCATGTAGCCGTATGTATTCCTCTTCCGGTCGCGTGCTACGGGCACCAGTCCCTCCCTGCCTCATGGCATAGAATGCCCGGCTGGCTGAAATGTTCGACTTGGGTGGTGGGTGATTCAATCACAGATTGTTCTTACATACCAAAGGCATGCATATCTTCATGCCTGCCGATGCATACGACTCGCGGATTCGAAGATGCTTTGGCGTATGGTTTGGCGTCTCGTTGCTGGACGGATGTTATTCACTGAAAGCGGCAAAGCTTGCCTCCGGATATCCAAGGATCTTTTTCGAAAGGACAAGCTGATGTTAGAGTTTGACATCTCGATGAAGTGTAAAGTTTTTTTTTATTCAAAGGCACGTTATAGGCGGCTTGCTCGACCAACTGCTATTCCTACCCGATTGCAATGCGATGTGAAGTAAACCAGTGCTTCTAATTATGTAGTTCCAGTAAGAAAGGGAAGGAGCTTTTGAATGGTTCTTGTAAAAAGAAAGGTTTGAACACTGATGGCGATCAAATAGTTGATAGCATTGCTGTGGTCAATGAGGGCCATCATGAATGACTTCGGTAAGTGGTTCGTAAATGCCCTCAGTCTGTACGGAGTCTTTCACTTAGATGGATACAAGAAAGCGGATACACACACCGCACTATTCTTGTAGCCGATGGTTTGAGGTTGTTGAGTAGGATCTTTTGCGTTCTGTTAAGATCTGGAATCAGATGGTTTACAGAGTGGAGTGGAATATGGTCGAAGGTGGGGGATGGAGGCGACGTTTCGCAAAAAGCGGGCAGGAATACGAAAGCTGAACTTTGCACTGTTTCGAGAGATCGTTTGGGATCTTCATAGCTAAGGAATTGGAAGTGTGGCCATGTAGTAGTCATTCGTTCTGTGACCGACATTATGTTTCATGTGTCAGTCACCATAAAGGACTCACATTGAAGTTATGGTTAGTTTACCGGCAGTCTGCAATGGACATGGAGCAAAGAGTGAGCGCATTCTCGAGAATTCGGAAGGCGATGGAGAGAGTTGTTCCCTTGGCAAGCAATGAAGGGCTTAGATGCCCTTGATTGCTTACCTTTGTGTATCCTTTTAAAGTTGAACGTAAGCTGATGGGTATTAGATCGCGGGAGATGACGTTGAAGTGGCTGTTCTCAAAAGAACCGAGCGCCTGTCACCAACTCTTTGCACTCGTTGGCAAGTGGAACACGAGGTGTGATCCGTGAGATTTGGCCTTTGCCTTCGGAGGTCGGAGGTCCCAGTCTCCTACACACTGGACTTTGCTTTGATCCTCAACTTCCCGGAGAAGTCGAGCATTTCGAAAGATCCACAAAAGGTCTTCCATCTTGGGTAACCACCACCACAAATGGGTTGTCTCCGACCTTCTGCTGCAAAGGTGCACCGAACCAGAAACTTTCAAGCGGGAAAGAGGGGTCATCGTCGTGCAGGATAACAGGAATGGAATGACTGCTCCGAGTCTTGGAGGAGAGCGAGGGCATTGGTCCCTACAGCTTGCTGCGTCCACTGATTTGCGTAAAAGGACGCGGGGCTGCTGGTTTGATCTCGCAGCTATCACCAACTTTTGATCCCGTCATTCTGCGTTCCGCTTGACGGTCTGGTTGCGTCTGTCCATTCCTGGATCTTCCAATGGCCAATCTACTCCTCATCTATCTTTGTATGCTTGCGTTCGCCTCACTAAAGAGCATCCCGCGTTGGCGGCTGTGCGTCTGCGGTCTCAGGGCGCGGCGCCATCGAGCCTCGAGGGTTCGAATCCCGCCCGTGGGAGGGAAGCGTCGACGCCGAGAGCTGGGGTGGGAGGTGGGGGGCGAGTCCCCGTCCGCAGGATGAGGCTGGTTGGCCCATTCGGGTGTGCCGGCACTGGTGCAAGCCGAAAACCCCGGATGCCCCCGTCGAGTGGCCAGGATTGGAAGTGGACCCTCCGGGATCCTTCCAGGAATCGAGCATTTCACCGGGTCGTCCAGCTGCTGACCACCTCGTCAGCCGTGAATTTAAAACCGACCGTGGGAACACTAGGGACGGGCGCTCTCCAGGAAGCGTCATCTGGCCCTTCACCCAGGAATCGAACAGCCGCAACCGGGGCGGCCGGTTGGTCGCCCGGTTGCGGGTGGCTCCACGTGCGAATCAGGACGCGTCGGCCGCGCCAGTGCAGCGCTCGGAGCGAAGAGCTGGTGCACCTTCCCTGCTCGACCGTGGCTCCCGGCGGCCGCTTCTTCGCACCCGCTGCCACGCATCCGTCGGCCGCTGCGGACTGCGGGTGTCCCTTTCTCTCCCGCGCACGCGCGAGCCAGCACTCCTCTCGCAGCATTCCGTTTCTTCTTTGTAGTCACGCTCTCTTCCACGAGCACGGGGAAGAAGAGGAAGTCGGAGAAGAGGATCAAGGCGGCGGAGAAGGAGCAGCATCCGGGCGACGACGTGCTTGCTCAGGCGTTCGTCGACCTCCTCCCCCTATTCAGAGGTAACGAGGGGTGGGAGGCGGGGTTCTTCCTGGAAGGGGGAGTGCGAGGGCGCTCAGGTGCCGCGGAAATCAGGGAAGACCTGACCCTGACCTTCGTCCCCCAAGAGGGGGACGCTCGGCAACCATGCACTCTGAGCATCAGGATCACGCTGATAGGCAGGCTGCTCTCCGAGGAGCGTTCCCGGGGGATCAACGTGCTCCATCTGACCTGCAGAAGCTTCCACTACTTCCCGGAGACGCTGTCGACCAACGTCCAAGACCCCAAGTTCATCTGCTCTCTTCAGCTGCTTCCCCAGCAGACCGAGGTGTGGCGCGCGCGTCATCGCGGCGCTGGCCGCCCCCCCTACGTGGAATTTTTCCCTCCCACGAGGCAAGGAGCGCCAATCGAGTGCCCTTGAAAAAGACTCCTCCGTGTCCTGTCCGCCCCTTGACCTAAAGCGTCCGGGGAAGAGTTGACCTCCGGCTTACCGCGTTCTCGGAGGCCTCCCTCTTGTCTGGTTGTCCGGACTCAGAAGAGCAGTGCCCCTGCCGACGCCGCCTCTTCTGGAGGGCGCGTCGCGCGGCATCCGGGCCGCACCCGAGGTCCCGAGGGATCTCCGCGAAGGGGGCGCGGACGTTCCGCTGTTCCTGGGCGGGGACCGCCGCAGAGAGGCAGGGGAGGCAGGGGTGATCTCCCGATCGAACTGCATTGCCCGAGGGATTGCTGTCGCGCCGCGGGAGTTCTCGGGAGAGTGGGAGGAGCTCAGTTCCTCCCTCCCGTGGAGGCGGAACGGGGGGCCAGGGTCTCTAGGACCGAGAATTCCCGCCATCGTAGAGGTCATTCACTTTCTCGGACTCTCGGCGAGCCCTGCGTCCTGGGGCGGGCCGCGAGTCCTACGCGGAGGAAGTCACCTCACATGGCGTTCGCGTCGCCCCCGGGCACCAGTTGGCGTTCAGTGGCCCTCCGGGACGAGCCGAGGAAAAGGCGCCGGGGCCGCGTCGCACCCGCGAGAAGATGAACTCCCGGGACGACCTACCAGGAGCGAAGGCCGTGGAAAGTGAAGGCAGGGGAGATGCGGAAAGGAGGCGGCACGCGTGCGGGAAGTTCCCTTCCGTGATGATCTCATCCAAGTTCTCGGAGGGGATTATTCAGCCTCTCCGCTTCTCCAGACGAAGGCCATTCTGGACCATGTGGGGTCCAGTTGAGAATTCTCAGCCGAGGGCGGCGGTCGCGGTCCACAGACGAGGGGAAAGTGGGGAGCGGTCTGGTCCCTGGGTCGCCGTACAAGCTCCTGGTCATAGTCTTTTCTAGGGCTGCGGCCTGGATCAAGTCGGAAGCGACGCGCGAGAAAGGAGTGGGAAGTCAATGCCTCGGGAAAAGAACGGCGCCGTCCGGCTTGAGCCAAAGCAGGGCGCGTGCCTGTCCGCGCTCTTCTCCCGAGAGGATTCCGCCAGACGCGCGCCGGATCTGCGCAACAGCGGTGCGGAGCGAGGGGTCGCGGGCTCAGGTCGCCGACAGGTCACCCCTCCCGAACCTGTGGACCAGCCCCTCCGCGCGCTGGCTCTTCTTCGACGAGGAAGGGCAAAGCCGGGAAAAGGCGGAAGATGCGGAGGGCTCCCTGCGTGAAGGGGGGCGGGGAGTGGGGGAACCACGTGGCCTTGAAAGGAGGCGGATGCTGGCAAGCAGCTACCGCAGAGCGAACTTTCCCCCCACCCCATCTTTATCGTCATTCCTCGCCACTCCCTTTACCTTTTCCGCCCACCCTCGCGGCCCGCCTCGTGGTGTGACCTGCACCTTTCGCACATCGCGCTCGCCTCGCTCCTCGAGCGCTCCCGTCCCTCGAGCTCGCCTTGCCACCCATCCCCGCGTTTTGCGAGCCGGCAGTGGCGATGTGCTCGCGGCATCCGTCCGTTTCACCTCCCGAGGTCACAGCGGACCGCCGATTCCAGCAGAGGGAGTCCCGCATCGTCTTCCACGGGGAGCTCGCGGCAGAGTCTGCCGGTCCAGCCAAGGATCCTCCCAGGATGTACTCCAAGGCGAGCGCCAGTTGGCGCAGCAGCTTCTCCCTCCTCCCCCGGACGTGAGTAGACCGAGCCCCCCTATCTTTCCACCTTCGCGGCTCGCCGTTCGGAACGCGCGCTTCCGCGAGCGGTCAGCAGCCAGGACTTGGCCCCGTCGTCTCCTTTTGGCGATCGGTCCGCTGGCACCCAAGGGGAAGAGGAAGGGGTGCCCGAAAACGGGACCGTTCCCTTGACGGCGGGACGATCGGTGCTCCCGCAGCCTGTCTGACGTCTTGTGGCGCGATGGGTGTCTCAGCTGGCGGTCGCTGCGCTCCAAGAGGCTGCCAGCTTTTGGGTGGAGGGCTGCGTGGGTCCCCCTCCCTGCCTCGCGAGGGAGGACGGCGGGGCCATCCGTGCACGCGGCCCTTACCCCGAGGCCTCCAAGCTCGGTCTCTCACGAACTGCTGCTGCTGCTGACGTCCGTCCGGCATCGACACCGCCCCTAGCATCTCTCCCGCCCTTCTCGACTCTTATCTGGACCAGGAGACCCTCCGGTGACCGAGGGAGCGAGGAGTTCTTCAGCGACCTGCGGGCGGAGCACCTGAAAAGGTTCGGTGCTTGCGAGCACAAACTCCTGGTCGTGTGGAACGTCACGAAGAGGTGCGTCCTCCCCGTCGCCATGGCAGCCGAGCTCAGGAGCCACATCCAGAGGTAACCAGAGCCTTCCCGTTAATCTCTCAGGCCGACGGGGGCCGGGAAGGGGACTGGAAAGAGAGAGTGGCAGGAAGGGGGGGAAACGCGCAGTTCCTCCTCCCTCGGGCGTTCCCGCGCGGGACCCTCGAGGAGAAGAGCTCGTCCCACACCCCGTCGCGGTGACCTCAAGGCGCGGATGGGGCCGGAACCGGGCGGCCTTTCCTCACCTGCCCCCTCCGAACGCCTGGATAATCGCCTGGTGGGAAGGGCTCAAGCCCTACAGAGCTCCCTCTCGGGTCGGAAGGCACAGCAGGAGGAACGGGGAACAATCCCTCCCCGCTCCCACCTTGCTGGTCTGCCTGCTGAGTGATGGCGGCGGCGACCAGGGGGAAAGAAAGGTGGCCTTCCGACCGTCCCTTCGCCAGCTCCCCGAAGACCCGGAAGGGGACGAGAGCCAGCCCCGGTTCCTCAGACAGGGTCCAGCCTGCGGGTGCGGCCATCGCCTCTCCAGCTCTCACCGGTCTCTCTCTGTGCTTCCTCAGGTACCGCCACGTCCCCTTCGAGATTGGACAGGTGGCCCAGGGAGGGAGCCACTTGAAGGGCAGGAGGGAGAGCGAGTCGGACGCCTTCTCGCTCCACGGGGTTGCGTACGTCGACCTGGGCCCGCTGCTGCTGCCCAGGCTGCGCCGGATGCGCGGGACCTTCCTGGTGCACCCGTTTAGCGAGAGGGAGATGCTGGAGAGGACTGGGAGGACCTCGTCCATGATCGCCCAGGGTGTCCTGCAGACCAAGACCTCGACGGAGCGGAGGGAGAGGCGGGAGACCAGGGACCGGCCTTCCAAGGCCACGGTGAGGCATCCCCTCTTCCGCCCCGGACGGTCCACAGCGTGTCCTCGCCCAAGAACAATGCCGAGCACCAGCCGGAGGCTGATAGGTCGAGGCCGACCGGGTTCCTGGAAGTGGAGGTCGCCACCGACGAGCCCTTGGTGACGGGAAGCAGCCTGGAGCAGCTCGGCGTCAGGTACCGTCCACTCGCTGCCGTGGGGAAAGAGGGATGGAAAGTCTCCCTAACCCCCTTCTGCCCCTGCCGGTTTTGCCCCGGTCTCCCTCTCCCTCCGTCGCGACCTTCTCGGGCTTCCCTGAGGGTATCCGGCTGTGATGGTTCCACGTAACAGCACACAAAACCAGGGGTAGGAGGCTGGACCTTGATCCTTTGCGACCTGGGCGCGCACAGGGAGCCTCACTCCTTCTTCCCCCCCCCCCCCCACACGCATAGCAGCCGCCAGGTCTCGTTGGCGCCTGAGAAAATCCTTCCTTGCTGCCCCCTCTTTCTTCCCCTCCCCTTCTCCCTGCCGGCTGGTCGAGACTTGGGGAGGGGCTAACACCGCCTTCCGTCTCTTTCTCTTCCCCCTCCGACAGGGTCTCCGAGCTCCTGCCCGTCCGCGAGGTGCCGCCGGCGGTCGACGCGACCGCGACGTCTCTGGAGGACTTCCGCCGACTCGTCGGGGAAGCGGCCGAGTTCCTGGCGACTGAGTTCCGCCAGATGTTCGGTGATGGGAGGAAGCTCTCGCGTGAGTGACCCCGCCTGCAAAACCGCCTCCATCCCTCTCCTCTGATCCCCCCTCCTCTTGTAGCGGAGGGATTCGCCCGGCAGCATCGCGAGTTTCTGGACGTACAGCGCCGGTCCGGCACCCTCTGTGCCCTCAAGCAGCGCCTGAAGCAGAGCGCCCTGGAGGTGGCCCGGAGCGGGCTGCTCCTGGAGGTGGAGGGGGGTGGTCGGGAGGACCTCCGGCAGGTGAGCTGCGCCCGCGCGTGGGAGTCGTGACCGGGGCCCCTCCCCACTCTGCCGCCGCGCAGCCCCTCGGCGACCTGTACGCCCACCTGATGTGCCACGTGCATGACGTCCTGAACGGAAGCCCGGAGGCGCGCGAGGAGGAAGTGCCCCCGGTCATCGTCACGGAGACTCAGCTGCTCCACTTTGCCAGAGAGGCGGCACTGTGCGGACACTCGGGCAAGGCGGACGCCTTCCACCGACATGTGGGTGACCTTCCCTCACGGCATTTCCTAAGAGTCTCTCCCGCGCCCAGCGGATCCTGTTGACAGGCGGCAAGCCCTTTGCGTGGATCGACTACGGGGTCTTCTGCCTGGGGCTCGGCCGATACGAGAGGGCCGACGGATGCTTCCTGCAGGTTTTGTCTTCGGACCGAACGCACCTGGACGGGTAAGAGATGTCCTCCCCGGACAGAACCCCTTCCTTCTCGCTTGACCGCTTCCTGGGGCGCCGGAGGCATGCCCCCGCGCGTCCCCTTGGGTCCTCCTGCCACGACTGAGCGTGGTCTCCGCGAGACCTCCCCGGTGGGCTTTTTCCTTCGACTGTGCGCGCGCGCGTGCGTGTGGGAGGGAATGGGGGGGTAGCAGAAGAGAGGTCGTTGGCTGGGAGGTCATCGGTTACCCTGGCCCGCTCAGTACGGGATGAACTTCGCTCTCGGTGTCGCCCCCTACGGCAGCTCCTTCCCCTCTCCTCCTCCTCCTTTTCCCAAGAGTCGTCCGGCACTTCCCGCCCGCACTTGCCTCAGGGATTGCGGAGGGCAGCGAGACATGGAGGGGGCTGACCTCCGGGATCTTTTCCGTTCTCTCCTTCGGGTACGGTCCTCCCTCGGGGCTGCGGAGCAGAGGCGCCCGCGAGACGCTGCCGCATCGTCCGACGCCCCTTCGAGGCGGAGTGCGCGGGCTCGGCTTCCTGGGATCGGACCCTACGGGAAGGACCTGGTAAAGAGCAGTGTAACCCCCGCGATGCTCAAGGTGCGCGCGCGGGCGCGCGCCAGCGGGGCGGCAACTTCGGAGGTCAGGGAACTTTTGGTGGCCGGAGGAGGTCGAGAAGGGTCGGGAAATACGGACCGGAGATGGACGAGTGGGGGCTTCTGCTGGCCCGAGGTAGGTGTGGCGATGCCATTGTGGCCCGCCTCCAGCGCTGTTTGGAGAGTGCGCCTCCGGCGAACTGGCGGGTGGTCGCCGGTGGCGACCTTCCCGCGGTGCCCTAAGCTCCGGGTTGGGAGAGACGGACAAGATAAGCCGCGATGAACAAAAGGAGGGTGCTTGCTCCCCGGAATAGGGGAGGGTCTGCGTCTCGGTGATTTCTGGGGTCACTGAGTGCAGAAGAGCAACGACCTTCGGGGCGCACACGCGGTCTCGCCCTGGGAAGTCCTGCGCTGCAGAGCGAAGCAAAAAGAAGGATAAAAGCGAGGGCGGGCGGGTGAGTGGGGACTTGCCCTGAGGAGGCCGTAAGCAGCGTTACCCTGCACGCACCCTTTGAGACCGCAGGGAGCGGTGGTGCAGGCGGTTCCCGAGTCTGCGAGGAGCAGTAGCAGCAGCCACCGCAGATCACCCTCCGCAGCAGCCGCTGCCTCCGGGTCTCGTTGGTGGAGGGAGTGGTGGACCCCGTTCTCCTGAGGCGGTTCTTCCGGGTCTCGTGGAAAAACGGGAGAAAGGAGGGGGAGGAGTGAACCAGCGAAGCTCCGGGACACGGGTGCTGTGGGCCGCGATCGTGCCACCATCGCCAGTGAGAGAACAAGAGATGCCGTGACTCCTCACGGTCTGGAAGCTTGGGGGTGCCCTGTGTCGCGTCCGTGCCGATGACGAGCGAACGTAGGCGCCCCTTCTCCCTCCTCGATCCGCAGTCCAAGTCCGGAACGAGCACCCCCACTCCTTCGAGACGTCCCGGAGGGAAGCGGCGAATTCCCACCGGCGGATGGGGCCTGCAGGCGCCGCCACCCGAGGTCGCTGCCGAAGACTTGGGGAGACCGCACCGGGACGGACCCGCTCGCCGAACTCGGGGTCATCAAGCTGGCTGGAAACTGGAGGTGTGGATCATTCCTGCGAACGCGACCCGTGCCTGGCACCCCATCCGCAGTGTGCCCTCCCTCCCGACTCCTCCGGGAGCCCCCTCCGGCATTCTGGATGCTGCTGAGTTCTCTCTCCCTTCACCTCCGTTCTCCAGACGATGGGGAGGAGCATTGGTAGGCGGCATCGGGGCACGGATTCGCCCCGGACAATTCGCCGGCGGACGACACGGGTGCACTTGCGAACGGAGCTGCCCTTCCTCCGCGGGTGCCTGGCGGCCAGCGAGAGAAGGGCAGTCTGGCCAGATTCCAGAGTTCAGGAATGACGCCACGTGGTTCCCCGATCCTTTCCGCTGCGCAGGTGGGAGGGTGGGAGGTAGGCGCCTTGCGGGAGTGTTGGAGCGGACCAGAGTATGACCCTGCCCAGAGATGCAGAGCTGCGGAGGAAGCATAGGCGGTAAGGCCGCCAACACTTTCGAACACCGGGCAAGAACTGGTCCCCGCGGGGGTCTTTCCCACTCACCTTCAAAGGTCGTCCTTTTTCCTTTCCGGCAACGGGCGGCGTCGACGGGAAGGAAGGGGAGGCTGACTCTGGAAAGCTGCCCCCCGGTCACCTCCCGGACTCCCTCTCGTTCAGCTCCCTGAAGGGATGAGAGGGGGGAGAGGAGAGTATGCTCGTGCACGCGGTGGTCCCAGCAGAGCGGGAGATGCTCTTTTCTTCCTTCCCCTGGGACTGCGGGACCCTTGCAGGCTTCTGCTGCTCGCGTGGTGCCGGTGCTGCCTCCAGGAGCCGTCCACCTGCGAAGACCTCCTGCAGTACTGCGCCCTCCTTCACCCGGGACGCTGGGAGCCGTGGATTACGCTCGGAATGTTTCACCACCGCGCGGGGCAGCCTGTGCTGTCCGACGTGGAAGTGCGCAAAGGTAGCGCTCGGGCGGAGGGGTCGTCCCAGGCCGACGGACATTCTCCCGCAGGTTGCCAGATGTGGAGACTCCAGCGCGAGGCCGCGGGCGCGCACTCGGACGAGACGGGGCGCAAGGACGTCCCCCCGGAGAACACCTCTCCAGGTCGGGTGGAGGCAGAGGCAGCAAGGGATCCGGAAGGCGGACTGAGTAAGGAAACGAGGGGAGGATCGGTGGGGTGGGAAGGGGACTCGCGGGGTCCTTGCGAGCGCGCCTCCTTCATCCTCTCTCCCTTCCGAAGGTGCCTCGCGACGCCCGAAGGAAAGTGTCTCCTCGGGAAGAAGCGAAGGAAGCGCTTCATCTGCCCTGAAGGCATCCGAGCCCCTTCCTAGGACTGAAGCCTGGGACCAGTGCCTACTCGACGCAGGAGAATACTTCCTGGAGAGATGCGCCTACACGGTGGGGAGTTCCTCCTTTCACGTCTCCCACCCCCCTTTCGCTCCGGCGCAGCCCGGGCGCGCGTACTCCGAAACAAAAGTAGGGGAAGCTACCTTCCTCCCGCCTCGTCCGCGGACCGCTACGGTCGGGAAGGGAGGAGGGGTTGCGCTCACGCACGGATCCGCGGTTGACGCCTGAGGCTCTGCGCAGTGAGCGCGCAGCGCAAGTCACACTGCTGCAGCACTGCCTCCGAGATGCTGGCCTGCCCGTTTTCAGAGGGGGGCTGGAAATCACTACGGAAACCGAGGGCAGGATGACTTGCTCAACCCGCGTTCTCCTCCCTTCCTCCTCTTACACCCCCCTCCTCCTCTTTCTCTCTTCCTACCCCTCCTTCTCGTCGTAGTGACGGCGGCTGCGCCCCAGGGGGCGCTGCGCGAAGGAGCGGTAGCGAGCGCCCGGCCCCCTCCATCGTCGCGCCATGTTCTCTGAGCGCCCTCGCGAAGGCCGAAGACGAAAGGGAAAGCCTGGCAGCTGCGCACGACTCTTCGATAGGGTGCGCCACGCCCACCTCATCCCTCTGGATCCGAAGGGGGGTGCCCGCGGGGACTCGAAAGAGCGCGCCTTCTACGGTGACCCTCCGTCGGACCCCTCTTCGGGAGCCGCGAAACGAAAATCCCGCTCATAGGCGGCGGGCGAACCTCGTCCACTCTGCGAGCGCCGGAGGCCATTCCGGCAGTCATACGCTTCGGCTGCTGCGGTCGTCTTGAGTTCTCGATCACATTGTGCCCCTAAGCCTGCGGCTCATTCCTCCCAGACACATCCGATGAGCCCTGCCAGCCTCGTCGGAGGGCCTCGATCAGGGGAGCAGGAGGAGGAAGGAGGTCTGGGAGTGGAGGGAGTGAAGCGGCGAAAGCGCCGTCACGCTGGACAGGGCTGTGGCGACCGACTTTCCTCCTTACCGCCGCCTTCCTTCCTCACTCCACTTTCCTCACGTTCACCCCTCTCTTCCCGCTTCAGCTGGCGCAGCAGGCACTCGCCTTTGAGCTGGAAGTCCACGGCGGTTGCGCCCGGCGGCGCTCCCTGCTCTGCGCCAGAACTTTCCTGGCCCTCGGCCTGCACGACGAAGCGGCGCGCGTCCTGGAGTACTCCATCCGGTCCGACCTCGCGGTAAGTACCGGGGTAGCAGGCGGCATCTCCTCCTCCAGGACCCCGAGCTGTGGGCCTGCCTGGGGCACGTCCACCACGAACGGAGGGACTACCGCAACGCGAAAGTCTTCTTCGAGAGGGCATTGGTCCTGGGAGGTTCGTCGGTGGACTCCATCCGGGACCTCCACGGCCTGCTGATTCGGTGAGCCACCGCCCGGAGCGCTCCCGGCGGCAAGATGCTGCTGGTCACGGGGAAGAGGGCTGTGGGGATGGGAGGGATCCGAAGTGGACTTCTCCTGTGGTCCCCTATGGGCGTGGCGCTTGCTTCCTTCTTGCTCCGCTGGATAGTCCTTGGGGGCCGGTTGGGTAGGCCAGCGAGACCCGCGACCTACTTCCCTACCCTTCCTCCCGCTCCGCATTAGGCCCCCTGCCCCACGGAGACCTGCGGAGCTCTCGCCTTCGCTCCCGAGCGCAGTTCAAAGAGCAGGAGAGGGAGGAGGAGGGGCGGCGGGCGTGGCCCTTCCCTTCCTCCTCTTAGCCCCTATTGTTGCCTCAGGCTGGGAGAGGTGTGCCTGTCCCTAGAGGGGTGCCTGCAAGAAGCCAGGAACGCCTTCGCGCTGGCCTGCCGCAACGATCCCTCCCCACTCTCCTGGAAGGGCCTGGGCAAGGCCCTGTACCAGGTAGGTGCGGGGACAACCTCGCGACCCTGGGAAGGGGGCAGAGGAGCCCGACGCTCACATCCGAGGGGGAGAGCACTCACTCGCGCTGCTTCCGGGCGACCGTAGGCGGGCGACCTGCCGGAGGCAAAGGACTCCTTCCGCGAGGCCAACGCTCTAGACAGCGCCGATCCCGAGGTCTGGGCGTACCTGTGCTTACTGTCCCTGGAGTCCGGCCAGAGGCGGCTGGCTGCCGTAGCCTACAAGTGGATGGTCCAGGTGCGCCTTCATGGCGCCACCGGCCACGGAACCCCCTTCCCCCTTTCCAGAACGGCGGCGTGCAGGATGAGGAGCTCCTGGACCGCATCCACGAGCTGCACGGCACCGAGGAGTCTCTGGGCTTCGTTCTCTCAGGGCCACCGGACTCCGCCAGTCCTCCCTGGATCAGTCCCAAGCAGTCCCCGGAAGCCAATAGATGAGGAGGAAGAGGTGGGCGTGGCGCCCCCTTTTCACTACTTGCCACTCCACTTTCTCTTTTGGGGGCGCGCTGGCGGGCACTGCCCCACTTGCCGAGGACCGTGACCTCCCGCCGGGAAAGGAGGGGGAGGATCGAAGGGCGGAAGGAAGCGGACTGGAAGGGCAGCTCCGCCTGCGAAGCATCCCGTGCTGCGGAAGAAGACGCGCCCGCACGGGCCCGCGGGAGGCGTGGGGGTAGGATTCCGTTTAGATTCCGGTGTCACGGAGCCTTCCCGGCGCCGAGAAGGACCACAGGGGCCGCAGAGGCTCCGACGCGACTGGGAAAGTGCCCTCTCCAGCGAAGGTCTTCCCCCGCGGGGAGGGAGGGGCAGGGGGGGAAGAAGAGGAGAAGGCAGCCACAGACCGCGTCGCCTCCAGACAGCGTGGGACTTCTCCCTCCAGGGGTGGGGACGGCCTCCGAGCTCCCGTCGCACCGGGATCCGGGAACGCCTCGCAGCCCGTCCCAAGGTCTCCCCAGCGAACCCGGCGCCCTCCTTGCGAGGAAGAGCAGCGACCTCCATCAGCAGCATACGCAGACCGCAACGCCGCTGCGGAAGAGGAAGGAAAACAGCCGGGAAGGGAGGCATCCCAGTCCGGGTCTATAAGCACGCGCGCGGCTCACACGGCGGGCAGCGAGGGCAGAAGCCCTTTCCCTCGGTTTCGCACCCCTGCTCCGTCATGATGACAACGGGTTCCATGGAGGTTTCCGGGGCGCGCGGCTGGCATGCGTGCGTGCCGTCGTTTCCCTCTCGCCTCCACCGCTGGTCACGTAGTCCCAGCGCGGTCCCCTACCCCTACCTGGAAAGAGGGCTGTGGATCCGATAAGTGGCGGCGGAGGCGCGCTCGAGACGCGTTGGGAGCCGTCACACGGATTCGGCCATTCCAATGGCGCTCCTCGGGTCACATGTGCTGCTTCCGGTTCGGCGGCAGTTCAGGGGCTTCTTCTCGCGGAACTGGAAGACACGAGGTCCCCCTCCTCTGATTGTATGACCTCGCGAACGGAAGAGCGCTTCAGGGAACGGGCGCGCGCTTCCATCCCAGCCTCTGCAACAACCTGCGCGCGCGTCCTGCTGGCGGTTGCCTGCGGTTCTCAGGAGGGAAGGACCCGGAAGACTTCGGCGTAAATGTCGTCGCGATGGCGCCGCATTCCCCCCGGGGAGCTAGGAGGCCGTGACCCCTGCTGCGGGGCGCGCCGCTCGGTGCTACAGAGAGCCGAAGCGATCCGACCCACGCCGATCCTCCTCCTCGCAAGACGTGCCTGGGGGACGATGGCCAGGACGGACCCAGAGGTCTGCATCGTTCCAATTTTAGTATATGTACAGCCGAAGAGTGTACCCGGAGGGCCCAGAGGTCTGTGAGGAGGAGCGCGCACCCGAGTGGGGTGGCTGATCGTTTGGGCGCGAACCGTCGCCTCCGCCGTCCACAGCGAGGCCAGCGTGCGCATTACGAAAGGTGTGCCAGTGCATCCTGCTCCTGCGGCGCCACCATGCAGGTAGGGTCGTCGCTGTTGACTAGTGACGCCGCTTGCGTCTTCCCGGAAAGGAGGTGTAGGTGGGAATGGACCGAGACTTCCGTCTCTCAGTTCCAGGAGTCCGCGAAGAGGGAAGACGAACCATCGACCGACCTGCAGATCGGCCAGAAGCGGGGGACGGAAAGGGCGAGGGAGGGGGCGGGAAGGAGGAATCCATAATGGCGGAGAAGGGAGGGGCTGGGTGGCAGCTGTTGCTGGGCCCGCCGTGCCTACGGGCGATGCGGGCAGCGTCCATCCTTCGCCCGTTGCTGCAGATAAGGACACTCCACCCGCTCCCCAACGTCGAGTTGCTGAAGCCCTCTGTCCCGACTGCACCGCGGGAAGGCACAGCCCTCCACAGCTCCGCCTGTGTAGCGGCGCCGCGACGGCTCCGTCCAGCAGCAGGTTCGAGATTCGCCCCCATCCCCTCTCGAACCTGGCGATGGCAGCGCCGGGGTCACGGGACGCCACTGGCGCACGAAGAGAAAAGCCTCTTTTTGCTGCCGCCTAAGTAGCGCAGTATCACTCCTGGTCAAATGGCAGCGGATGGACATTGGGGAAAAAAGGCAACCAGCAGCAGCCTTGGCCCTTGATCGGGCCGTCTCCTCTGCCTGGGTGGACTCCCTATGCCGGGGAAGGAGACAGTCCTCAGGAGGAGCGGGGGTTGCCGGAGTTTCGGCGACCTCCCACTCTGGGCGAGGCTGAAGTAGGCGTGAGGGGCACTGGGGAGGTTTGTCAGGGAAAGGAAGCGTTCCAGAGGGAAGGCGTGGATGTTCTCAGCGGCGCACGACGACGCCCGCCGGTGCTGCCACCCCACCATCCCTGTCCCTTGTATTTTGTACGCGACAATGACCGAGAGGAGGTCGCGGATGCCATTTTCGGGGATCCCTCGAAACCCTGCGAAAGGATGAGCAGCATCCACTAAAGCTGCGAGTAAGATGAAATCATGTTGGGAACACAAGACCCCCGACACCATGTCAAGTCCTTGGAATGGATTGCTTAAATATTCGTCACCGAGTACAGATCGTTTCTAAAAGTCAGAAATGGCTTTCGATTTCACTTTAAATAGCGTCTGTTCATTTCCTTTAACCACGTGAAGTTTCGTTTTTCTTGCTATCGATTTACTTGCTACCTCCATCTAGGACATTCCTATTCTTCAAGCAGATGCAGGCCGTGCAATCCACATTTTGAAGCCTGTCTACGGCAAGTTTCACTTTTCTAATGGATTGTGCGTATGTCTGTGTGCGTGGGGGTGGGTGGGGATAGGGGAAATGAGAATGAGAATGAAGAAATGAGAATGCCACCCACATTCCCTAGCTGCTAGTGAGCGACCATTTGTGTTACAATCCCATGCCTGGGCATGTGAGACGCTTTAACACGCACGACAAACGGCACGCGGCCCTTTGGAGACAGTTCAACTTTTCATAAGTATCTTTTTGAGTGCAATTTGGTTCCATAATCCCTGCTGACAGAGCCACTCCAGTGTATCAGTTTCATACGTCACCCTTAACATCCCATATGCAACCAGTAAATGAAAACATCCCCTAACGCAACTGACCCGTAGTGTCCGATAGGCACATTACTCTTAAGTACATTAAAATGAAATAAATAATGCAAAAAAGTTCACTGTTATCATATAAGATAAGTCATTAATATTATTGCTATTCATTTAAGAAGCCATTTCACACAACTTATCTTTTTCGTGCTAGTTGACTTTTCAGGTGTCCCTGCATTTTCACCGCCAAATCTTAGAAAACGTAGAAATGGATGCAAATCGATTTGCCCCCACGGTGGCACGGAATATGGGATCACCCCATGTCCGATCCCAACGCTCCCCACAGTCTGAGTCGCTCTGTTTATCAACACCAGTGGTCCATGGTAGACCTATAAATGCTTGCAATGCGATTTATGTCCCAATCCTCTTATAGTTTCGGAATTGGGATGTTTTACAACAAGCTGCAGTACATTCCGGTCGAAAGATAAACTGAAACTGCCGATGGGATTCTTTTCTCTGGTGGGAGAACAACCCCACGAACTCAGTCCCGGACTCTATTATGCCGTGTTCCTCTTCTTCTCATATTTGCCGGTTTTGCTTGGCTCCATCTTTTCCTACATATTCATCACTCGGGTTGTTATAATTATTTTCTTGGTCGTCCTCTTCATTTGTCTTTTCCTCATCACCGTATCATCGACTTCAGACGCTACTTCCGGGAAGTTACTTTCACTATCAGAGGCACCACATCTGCAAAAAAATCCTCGCGCCTGCACAGGTCAGCAAGTATTGATAGCAAAAGCAGTAACGGTACGCAATATTTTCACATGATTTAGTTTTTAACAGGTTCAAGCAGGTGCGAATTTGAGGCGCCACGCTGTATTTTTGGTAAATTGTTAAAATAAAGAAAAGAATGTTTTTTTCTTTTTTTGAGAAAATTTTGCTAAGATAATCATGCAAATTCAACAGTGAGGATAAATTGGACAAAGTAAGTCCTCAATCAAATAAATACTTTTCGATTTTGTATGAAAGTCAATTTGAAAAAAGTGACCATCGGACACCACCAGGATGCTGAGGGTTAAGGGATCGGATGCTTTCCTGCCAACACGAACATGCAATGATTGCAACACGTGGCACGACATTTGAATACTTTTCCCTGACGTCTCATATTTACAGCCTGCAGTGTGTTTCTGAAGAGATTAGCTCCTATTCATCTGGAGCAAAGCTCCTAACGGCCACTTCCTTCAATGAAATCAAATGGGGACAAGGGTTCGGCAGTGTTAACAAACTTTTCTCTTGTGAATTTTTTTGCAGAGACATCGAGTGTGGAGTGGCTTGTTTTGCTCCCTGAATTCAACATTAACGTCAATATGTGTTCAATTTAAATACTGCTTGGTATTCTGTTTTTGCCATGCAGGTGTGTCCCTTTTTCTAGGGCCCTTTAATGTATCCCCACATGTGTAATTGAAATTGTGAAAGGGAAAACTTAGTGTTCAAAAACTGGGAAGTGATTCATATTCAAAAATTTCTTGTGCATTTCAACTGAATGCTCACAAAATTCTTGCATGGGTTCTTCAATCTTTCAATTGTGAACTCCTTGTTTACCAAGTGACCCTGCAAATTCCTGATACCACGTTAGCTCGATGCTCCCTCAGCTTCATTTCAGTATTCTTTTCCTAAACTACAGGGGAAAAAAAAAAAGATCTGCTTTCAACACAAGAATCACTCACAGACTATCAACCAGAATTTGACAGTCAGCCTCAGCATGAACAATATGATCTTTAAAGTAGAGTGTAAATTTGGGGAAAGCAATGCTCTGCTCGACACATTTACGAATCTGCCTGGGTGGCAGCTCATTGCTCTTTGGAAGAATGGAACCGGAATTGTTTTTGATACCACTCATTTTAAATAATAGTCAACTTCAGTTTCCACATTGTTATGCTTGTCATTATATTTTCACTACTTTCCTTTAATATGTAACTGATAATATTTCTTGGTCCACTCTGGGCACTGTCAATATCAATTTTGAAAATCACTACTCAAATGCATTTCAGTATGCAAATGCTAACAAGTAATAGATCCAAATCCATTGCAATCAGTGATTCCTATGAACTTAGTTGCCTTCATAATTACTACTCAGTATTTCTAAATAATCTTTTAGCTCAAGCATTACATTCTTAATATTCCAATGACTTGTAACAGCATGGCATCCTTTCAAATATTTTTTAATCGTAAAATCATGTTCTTCAGGAATGTGGTGTAATAAGCCTGAATATGAATGTGAAATATCACAATGTATGAAGTTGGCATACCTGTTGACTCATCCAAAGAATTCAAACACAGCTCAAGAAGCATAAGTTCAATTGCAAATTGTGAAACTTTTTCACATATTGGGTGTTTGTATCGAATTTTTTTTCCATTCAAAATGTGATAATGGAGTGATTTCAAGCATACTAAATCACATGCATCTTTAGAAACATTTCCCACCATTTCCATGTTATCCAGAAGCATCACAGTTTCCATATTCACAATTACTACTGATTGATCAAATAGAGCAAAATTATTCAATGATAAATCTAACAGCAGGATTTTCCATCTCACATCTGATACAAGAGAATTAACAAAGTTTAGCAGCTGTACAGCAAGTGCAGCCCTCTCAGGAAAAGTCCTGTTCAAAAAAAGTTTTAAAGAATTAACAGGCTCGCTACTGACATATAGTTGTCCACATGCTCCATATAAATCCAGAAATGGAATTTGACCCATTTCTGCAATGATAAACTATTTCAGAATGAAAAAAAAATTTTCAGTGTAGCCCTCCTTTACTTTTCTGATCAAATACTGTGGGCTAAGTAAGGCAGTAAAAAATGAGATGGTCCTTTCATCATCAGTGATAAGTCCATTCCTATCTTCATCAAACAGCGTCTGAAATTGCCTTCCCAAGTTTGGTGTTACGCAGGCTAAAGGCCTACAGAAATCAAATGAGGCAAATTCAAATTACTCAGTCTGCTTACAGTACATCTTTGGCAGATACGGATAAAAACTGATAGATAGATGTTAGAGTAGTAACGACCATTATTTCAGAATCATAGGAAAACAATTCCTTTGTTATCATCTCTAAATCACAATTTGACTTTCTAATTAAATTTTCGCACATGTATACAATTACTTGCTCAAATAAAAATGGGCTAACTATAGTTACTATCACAGGTAATGATCTTCCGTAAAATCCTTTGATGTTCACGTTTGCCGTTTTAGATTGTTCGAATGCTTTGAGCTGCTCATTCGTTGTGCGAATAAATCCCATTTTGATTTCTTCACAGAATTCACGTCCGAGGCACGCGGGGCACTTATCCTCCCGGGAGATCGGCGACAGCAAATTGTTCCCCACATTCAAAATTCCAGGATTTGAGTCTGGCTTGTCCACAAAGTTCCTTTTTCTGCTCCCACTTAACATCGACAAATACAGTTCCACGAAAATGATCATCAGAATTACAAGGGCGCACGTTTTCCACGCATTTGTAGGCACGGGCATACTTCACAGGACCTCCGCCCTAAAGCAAGCACGGAACACAACTGAAACATTTCATCATCATCATCATCATCATCATCATCATCATCGTTGCTTTGACCAAACACTCTCAGCACACGGAATTTCGTGCAATTAATGTGCGCAAATTATCATACCATCGAAAGTTTATTTTGTTGCAGAAATTCTACAGAATGACGCGAATGAAGGAGATCAAAAAAGGAAAAAAAAGGAACAGATAGAAAGGAATAGAAGAACAGAGATGTGGAGAACAGAAAAACAATTTTGCTATAATGTCTTGTTTCAAAAATCACTTTCTGCTTTGCTTCTATCAAAAAATCTGGTTTGCATCCCAATGTGCTAACCAGATTTTTAGGTAGAAGCAAGGCAAAAAGTGATTTTTGAAATAAAACAATGCATTGTGGACTGCACCTAAAACTACAAAATACCATTCAGACAACACAACTTATTTCCAGAGACGGATATCGGTCTTTTTCCAGAGTACTGCTAATCAGTTTGGAATCGGTGCAGCAGTTTCAAAAAACCACTGGCCCACCAGTTTTCAATGTAAACTGCTGTGAGCGACTGAGATTACAGTAATTGCTATGATATCATAGGAGTTTTCTATATCTTGGATTTATTAAGAAAGTGAATTCATCTAGATTAATGAAGAACGAAATATTTTTAAAAAACGTGAATGATAATTTACTTATGTGTAACCTCGAATGAGAAAGAGATGTTTGAAGATAAAGGATACACCGACCCATATTAATGCACGTAAAATCGAGAAGCCTCTGAATTCTAAACATTTAAAAGTGATCAAAATAAAAAACACGACTTCTCTCACGATTTTCTAAAATTGTTTTCTGCAAAAAAGTATGAAAATGAAACAGCTCTGAGACTCACACGAGTTTGCCTACGAGTATAGCTTCTCACAGTTTGCAGTAGCAATGCATTGATAAATGGTTTGAAACTGTTTTGTAAAAAGTTGGTGTTATGCAAACTTTTTTTTGATACCTCAGTTTCATCTTCAATCTCATATGTGTTTCTGATATATGAGTTCATTTACATGAACATGTTCATTTATATGAGTCCGTTTTCATTTACTACGAGCAACACATTTTCTGTTTATAAATTAGTGTACTATCTATTGATAACATGTCCATTGAATCTATTACATTGAAAAGTTATCGTCAGTAAATGCATTTTCGGTTTTTTTATATAGGTTAAGTAAGTATGTTTACCAACGAGTAAATTAACAACTGAAGCTATGGGGGTCGGTGAAAGCATTGAATATCATTGGAAGCTGAGTTACAAGCGACAGAACAATGGAAACTGTTAAATCTGTAAGGCAAAATAGCAGCAAAATTTGAAAGGAACCGCGTAATGGTATTTATGTAATTTAGTCATTGAAAATGCAACTCCAAAAGTTAGCAGTGGTAAGAATGCAACGAGGTTTGGGCTGCAGTGCTGCGTGCAGCATTTAATTTTGATTACGGTGTTGAAGTTACTAAATCTGTTTGGAAAAGAAGTTTGCCCGCAGCAAAATGCCGTTATCGTGTAGATTTTACGAACAAAAATATCCAGAAGTAGATGATGTTGTTATGGTCAAAGTTCGTGATATTGCCGATGTAGGAGCCTACGTTTCACTTTTAGAATACAATAACATAGAGGGAATGATTTTACTGTCCGAGCTGTCAAGACGTCGAATTCGTTCCGTAAATAAATTGATTAAAGTTGGGAAACAAGAACCAGTCGTGGTTATCCGTGTTGATCAGGAAAAAGGTATGCTGCTTCATTAAAGATATACCTACATGCCTTGGTTTAGGATACATTGATTTGTCCAAACGCCGTGTGTCAGCTGAAGACGTAGATAAGTGTACGGAAAAATTTTCCAAAGCGAAAGCTGTGAATTCTATTTTACGACATGTGGCCGAATTATTAGAATATGAATCAGATGAACAGTTGGAGGACTTATATAGGAAGACTGCGTGGTACTTTGAAAGTAAAGGAAAAGGATCAGCATATGATGTTTTTAAACTTGGAGTTAGGTAAGACTGACTTTGTCAGTTTTGGCATTAAGGATTCAAAGCAATCCAGCAATCTTGAATGAGTGCAATTTGGATGAAGAGACTTGTGAGGTTTTATTGACAAATATAAAGAGAAAGCTTACATCCCAAGCTGTCAAAATTCGTGCAGACATAAAGCTTACATGCTTTAGCTATGAAGGCATAGATGCTATAAAACATGCTCTCCGGAAAGGACTTGCATGTTCTACTGAAGATTTCCCTATTCGCATTAATCTAATTGCACCACCATTATATGGTAAGGAGACCTAACTAGACAAGATAGCTGATTTTCAGAAGTTATGACTACCTCAACACCTGAAAGAACTCTTGGTGTAAAAGCTCTTCATGCAGCCATTGCAGAGATACAAGAGAGCATTCAAGAAGCAGGAGGAGAATTCAGTATTGAAATGCCGGTATGGAAAATGTATATATTCTTGAAGCCTACTGACAATGCAATTAGCCAAAAGTGGTCACAGATATCGATGAAGTGGAATTGCAAAAACAAATGGAAAGAGCAGAAGCCGAAAATGCTGAGGTTGCAGGAGATGAGGATGAGGATGCAGATGAACATGATTTTGGAATGGGGGATGAAATCAATGGAATAGCAGCTGAAGAGGAATAAACTGTTGAATCCTTAGATTAATTTTATAAGACGAGTTTTGTAGTCCAGATTATCAATAGTTAAATCCCTCAGGCTAACATCTCAGTTAACTGTTTTGGTGATGAAACTTGTTATAGTTGAGAGACAATGCAGTTACTGTAATGTGATGACGAAAATATCTGGTTTTGCAGTATTTCAACATTAAAAAAAATTCCTTTGTCCTGTGAGCTTTGGATTTTAATATAATCAGTTTTTTTTCCCTCCCTCTTTACAGAATCAGTATCTTCATGACTCATATTCATTATTTTCAGCAATTCTTATTTGTAAATCTTTAGATATGTGAATGTTTCAAGAAGTTTTTAACTCTAAAGATGAAAACAAGCACAGTGATGCATGTATGTATGTTGGTATTTAGACTTAAATAATGATGTACCAAAAAGAAAGCTTTGTTAATTCGAAAGTGACTTTATGGTATTTCTGACAAATGATGAAAAATTGAAATAAAAATTAACTAGTTCAGTTGCAGGAAGGCACTGCTTATATTGTGGATGGATGAATTATAGTGTTTGGAGACAGCACACTGGCATCCTGTATAAAAAGCATATAACTTGAAAAACAAAAACAAAAACAAAAACAAAAAAGTGAATAGGTATGTACATCATATAATGCAAGATTGAAAGTATAACTTGTAAGACAGGAGTGGTTGGATGTTTATTTACCCAGTACAAATGAAAAAACTATCAAACACTTCATTGTGTTCATATTAATGTCAAGGTCAGTAGATTCATTGATAATTTTGTGTTCAGTGCCCCAAAAGTTCTGCTGAGAATGCTGTCATTTTCATAGAGCTCATTATTTATAAATTCAATAATATTTATAGTAGATATTTGTGGATCATCTCTAGTTCTGTGATTCAAGCAATGATTGTTTCTCCAAAGATGAATTATAAAACTTGTTAGCAAGGTATTTGTCGCTTATAGACAAAGTATTCATTTTTGGATGTAACCAAAATAAATAAAGAAAGGAAGCCCTTGGAAAATGTCTGTCATTTTTTTGATAGGCATAGACTGTCAGTTCCAATGGTAGACGTAAACCCACTTACATATTGAATGCTCTATAAAGTAATCAATAGTTAGCAGCTGGGTTAGAAAAATTGTACAAATGCTGTGACAAGCAGGGCATCAGTTTGGAGTATACAGTGTTTCTGATTAGATTACTAGTTGATATTTCTGATGTTTAAAGAATCCAGAAAGTCCCACAAATTATTTGACTCCTGAAAATTTTTCTAAAACTAATGTCTTTTATGGCTACATTTTTTGGTGTTGGAGATCATGGCCTAGTGTGTCACTAGTAAGGATTTCGAGAGCTGTATTTAGACAGTTGAAGATTGAAAGTGTTTCTTGCTAAGGTATTTTGGAGAAGAGTTTTGAGAAGAGTTTTTTCCCTGATGAAAAGCAAATGTTTAATCTTATCGAGCATATGAACTCGGTAATAGTTTTATAATGTGTCATCTATTTACCAAAGTTAACGAGAGGAAAAAAATGATGAAGGAACACATCTGTCAGATTTTGAAATGAATTCTCACTTTATATTGCTTTGGTGTTCATTAAACAGTAGTAGGAGCATGGTTTCTGCATTGCTCATGCAAGTCTGATCAATGATAAGTAGAATTCTTGATATATTTATTTAGCTAGCTGAGTTAATGCTTCATGTAGACTGCAATCAGTTGTACTTTCTTATCAAAATTCCACTTGCCACCAATACAGATGTTCTCTGTGAAGAAAGTGGAAAGTTTAATTCTTGTTTTGTTAAGATGTGTTAAAGTGAGCTGGAAGAATAGTGAAGCCCTTGTTCTGTGTAAAACTCTCAAGAATTGCAAACACACAAGGTCTCTGGCTTAATAGACATCTGATCGTTCCAACATAACCATAATGAGGATTGCTTCTTCAGTCTGCTTTCCCTCTATTACGTCGAAGTTTTCAGTGTGGGCAAGCATTTATTTTGAGAAGCAAAGGTTCAGCTCCTCATCTCAGCCACCGCAGAGACCTTTTAACGCTCGATGCAATTCGAAGAGCAACATGCTCCACTTAGTTAGCACGGTTACCCAATGTGGTCAGAATTCTACAAAAAGAAATTGATGGTAAAGCTCTTGGGAGCACACACAGTTGCGGGAGAGGAAGTCTGCAACCTCTTGCTCAAAAACAAATGAGCGTGTATCCTGTTTTCACGCACAAGATGATCAATGCAGAAAGAGGAAGGGCGACTCTGGCCAGGGCAGTTGTCTTGCCAACAATCCTCACACACCCTGGTACACTTGGTCTTTCTTGGAGACACATGGCTTTCACCGAATCAAAATAGGGAAAGATTTCCCACTACACTTTGATCTTAGCCAAAAGGCCAAGAAGCGATTGTCGTTTACAGTCGCCATCTCACAAAGGATTCTGCTATTGCTATTTCAAACATACGCTTTGACTCTGTGGAACATGTTGCTCTTTAAATTGCATTGAATGTTAAAAGGCTTCTGCAGTGACTGAAACTGACCCGCGCCGGAAACTTCAGAAGTTTGAAGTTCACGTGAGAAGAATTCTCCCAGGATCTCTTTCCCACGAAAATTCAAAATGCCAATGCCTTTCTCGTAGCAACCTCAGAATCCACGTATCGTAAACGTGCACCTTCCGTACATCATGCACCCTGCTGACTATCGTATAGCCGTGGCTCGTTGTGCAACCGTTTTACGTATTCCGTGGCAGTCCCTGCATCAAAATTTGAATTTGAGATTACGTTTAAGGTCGTTTTAAGGTTTGCAATGCTTAAAGTTTTGACGGGGTCCGCTCAGTCAAGTTTCGTTTGTCTGAAAGGTTCGGAGCTGCTCATGTCGTTCTTCATCTTCAAGAAGGAGCGTTGTTTGGATGGTATTCAGAATGCTTACCAAGGCAACAACACATCTGTCTCGAAGGTTTCATCATGGAAAAG
Organism: Raillietiella orientalis; assembly: GCA_036172245.1. Taxonomy (NCBI): domain Eukaryota; kingdom Metazoa; phylum Arthropoda; class Ichthyostraca; order Raillietiellida; family Raillietiellidae; genus Raillietiella; species Raillietiella orientalis. Next base: position 85,313 of record JAYWIR010000055.1, on the reverse strand, counting down.
CACTCCGGATCAACCATGATAACTGCGTTCATTCACGAAACGTTTTTTTACTCAACACCAAAGACTAGGTGCACCCACGATAGGCAGCGATGAGTCTTCTGTTTCAAATAAAATTTCTAGGAAAGTTTCGTTTCCATCAAGAATCAGCAAACCCGACTTTTACCCCCAGATTTCCATCGATAAAACCACAAACAAGTTCATTTGAGAAGTTTGCTGTGAAAGCTTTTACTGTCAAACACTGAGTTTAGCTTGGAAATTACATTACTTAATTTTTTTCCGTGAGAGTCGAAGATTGTGATCATGTGGAGCAGCGCGATCGACCGTTCATGGAGATACGTGCAAGATTATGGTCGTAGATTCGAATTCCTAAAGCAAACAGCATCCGGTGAGAAGTACGGTGTCAAGGGCTCAAAAGTACCCTCTTTCCCCGGAGCAAAGTGCATGGACCCGCGGCGTTGCATTTCAAAGTGGTCCTCATTTGGTCTCCTGTTTCCACAGCAGCGCATGGGGATTCATTCCCCTACTCGGAGATTGCTTCTGTTAAAAAAAGTGTCCAGAAGAACGAAACTTGGCTGCTTGCAGCAGCATCGTGATTCTCGCTGTGGCTTTGGAAAGCTTTCATGAATTTCGATACCCGGCGCTAGCGATGATCAAGCCTTCACTCCGTAAATCGAGGAGTCTCTTTGCAAAATCAATTCCGCTAATGGTTGGTTGCCTTGGACGGATTTCCCCTTTATAGGACAAAAGTTCACAGATATCACCTCCCACTAGGTCAAATCATGCATCAGAAAAACACGAAAAGTTGGGACTTTGTACACTCGTTTATACACCAACCATTAGGAAGTCATCTTTTCGAGAAGTCAGTGTCAGTGATGGTCATCTTCTTCATTAACTTGGCAACAGATTTGATTATTGATGCCAGCCGATTCCAACGAAAGCGTGGACGTGTGGCCTCTTTCGAAAGATGTACGAGAATCAAGCGTCTTGAAGCAAATGGAAAAAATGCTTCCGCATCCTATCGTTTCCAGAAAAATGCCCTGCACTATTCGCGAACATGTCTTTGCTGGTATCGGAGACAACCTGTGTGCGACATGCACTTTATGGATTGCCCCGCACCGAAAACTATATGACAATCCTAGATGATGACAGGCCAATTGGTACGATGGCGACTATAAACACTGTACAGTCCTTCATCAACTGAAGGACACTTCGTGAAGGTATTTCGCAGCAAGCTGATACTTGGATTTCTGTTTTGCTCTTTTGTTTTTCCTCAACGAATTCCCTGAGGGCAGAAGTTAAACTGAAAGCGTGGTCTGAAGGATATTCTACCACGAAAATATTGAAATAGCGAAGAATCAAACAGAGGTAACCGGGTCAATGGAACATTATGAACAACCTTTGTATACGGTTCGAGTATACCGAGGGTTTCTTGATAAAAAAAGGAGCAAATACGAACAACCTATACCTCGGACAACCTCGGACAATCCTCGAAGCTCAATATATTGAATACCTATGCTGCTAGTTCATTCCTGGAAAGAGGGAACAAATATCTCATTTGGTAGACAAACACATAAGGCAAAGCTCGATTTTCCGTCAGTGTCGTGAACTCATGCCACAGCCAGGAAAAACCTCACATTCATGTGCGCCTACGCATTCAAGCCAATGACAGAATCATTAGTGAAAAAACTAAGGTCCCCCCAATAAAACCGAGTAGTGTTAAATATAAATAAAATGGCTTTTACAGCTTGAAAAAGAACTAAAACACACAAAAATTGAAACGTGCTTCAGATATGAAAAACAGTGGATTTTCCTCACACTGTCATTGGCACGCCAAGTCGAACGCATTTTCAAAGACAACGAAATCCATATCTTCAGGAAGGCTGCACTACCCATACCCAGAAATGCCATCAACTTCCGCCAAATCACGAATGCTCTAACAAGAAATATTCTGCTAGAAACAAAATTTCCATACGACAAGCTATGTGCAAAGAAAGAATCTTTCGAGAAAAACTAGGGAGCAGAAACCGAAGAAACAAACAGTCCAAGAACTGCTACTACTGTACCATACATGTGATATTAAAAGAAATAGTACAGAGCTCAAAGTACCACAAGAATACCACAAGAACAGACCAAAAGATCTCAGCATTCCATCGAGACAATCAGTGATAATCCTCAAAATGCGACGCAGTTCATGCATCTCTAAAAAGCAAATGAATCCAAAAAACTCTTCAGGAGGCAAAACAAGAGAAATGTCGACACACGTGCAACTCCGGTCACACGTTGACGTGACTTGACGCCATCCAAATCGCTTCACACATTTTTCGATTAGTTAGCACGTCGCGTGCGGCTGCTAAAGGGTGGCCATTAGCAACCGGCAAGAGGGTCGTGCAGCACGCAGAGAAACCGCGAAAACAACTTGCAGATTCCAACCTTTGCAGCGACTCTCCCGAAAACACGACAACTGCGCTCATTTCGTTCCAGTGAGACGAGCGCAGTTGTCTCCGAGCCGAAAGTCGTCAGCCGCATACCAAGTGCGCGGCCTTCCGCGCGGAATTCTCGAACTTTCGATTCCTCACCACGGTAGCTGGCCGGCGGCGAGGTGGGCCCGCACGGCGTCAACCGAAGGAAGAGCGCAGCCTCACATTCGAGAAACTCTTCACTCACTCAGACGATCCGCTGCAATTCGGTCGCTGGAGTGTCCGTTGCTTGGCCACGGTTCCTCTTCAAACGACGAGGGCGTGGTGGGGCGGTTTGCACCGGCAGCGGGGAAAGGGGCGTCGCAACGACCCTGACAGCATTCCCGGGTTCCATGGAATCGGCTGAGGGAGTTTCGGGCGCTTGCGAGGATAGACGCGATTCGCGGCACGGCGCCCTCGCCAACGTTCCACAAAGACTTTTTCCCTCTCAAAACACGAAACGCTACTTCGCCACCCGCGCAAGGAATTGTGCGTTCCGTGATGTTTTCCGTTTGCGACACGAAGAACACCCGTCCATCCTGGGGGGTGAGCGACGGACTCTCGTAAGGTGCGGCAGGGAAAGGAAACCAGGGTTGTGGTGTAAAGAAGACGTGCCCTCAGAGGAGACGTGGAGGAGGGCGAACCAGCAGTGGCCAATCCACGCATGCGAAGAAACCGCTTCCTGCGCATTCCTCCCTCACCCGGATGCGACTGTAACCAAGGCGGATCTGGAGAAGCATAGAAACCGTGCTGGGAACACGACAAGGACTAAGAAGGAAGAGACGAGCGAGATGCCAACCGCATGGAACGGGAGACGCGTTCCGTCCGCGCTTTCCGTTTCCCAGGATGCGGAGGAACGCGACGGTGCTCCACGTGTTTGGGGTCCAGCAGAACGGAAAGCACTGGCGATGCTTCCCGCATGGGCGCCTCTGCCTGCGAAGCGGGAGCAGCAGTGCAAGGAGGAAGAGACGATGCCCGCACGCTGACTGCTGTTCCCGAGTCGCTAAGAGCCCGTGTTGAAAAGGGGCAAGTGGCCAACCTCTCGTGATGGAGGGCTAGAGGACGAGAGCCAAGGAGCGGACCGCTTCCGTTCCTCATGGCAGATTCGCGGGAAGATGCGATGAGGAAGGCAGCAAGACAGACACGAACGTTGCGGGGCAAAGGATCGGTGTCGCCGCAGCCGTCTGCGAAAGAAAGGCACAGTCTCCTGGAACGCCAGTCGCTTTGTCTTGCGTCAAGAGGTCACCGTTGTACGCGCGTATGCACCCTCCTGACGCGGACGCGACAGATTGGGGTCGAAACCGAGGCGCCTTGAAACCGCGATGGTTTCACGGCGCGCCTTGCAAGCAGCACGTCGCGAAGAGTGAGGACGATCCCGATTGACACGCAAGCAGCAACAGCCGTCCACGCTGCGAGTGGAAGGAGCCAACTCTCCCCGCTCCTGCTAGGCTGCACCGCTTCGACAGCAGCAGGGCTGACGACAGCTGACACGAGTGGCTGCAGCGCTGCTCCGACGCCAGCCGTTCAGCACAACCAAAGCGCAGACAGGGCCCACAGCCGAACACTTGTTTGTCTCAGGTGTGGATGGCTCTTTAAAGTTAAAGGGCTCCACCTAGGACAACACACCACTTGCAAGATGCGGACGGCAAGCAACCTATCCAGACAGATATTGTCCACAACCCTTCGAGGATGATGGAAATCTGGAAAGGAACCCTGACATTGCTCATGGTGGCAGGTAGGTTAAAGGGGAGGAGCTGCAAACGAAAGCAAAACAGGGTGGTGGCGAAATCGGACACCAAAGGCATCCGTGGCAATCGATGGCGTGCGCGATCCTCAGCATCGCGGAAAGACGAAAAAACGAAACGAACGGCTTGGGACGAACTTGAAACGGACAAGCCGCTCGAGGGGATGCCGCCTCAACAAACCCAGGTCAAATTAACTGGGCGAAAAGGGGGCCTTCCGAAAGGGGAACATGACCATCGCTGCGGATCGCGCGATTGTACGCGGAGAACACGAGCAAAAAACGATGGCAGCAACGAACAAATGAAAGGGGCTTGGGATGCAAAAGATTTGATGGAACGTGTCGTGGTCGCCTCGGGGATACGTAATGGGCACGTGAATGCTATTGGTGGGAAAATGCTTGTGAAAGGAAATCGGAGGTCAAAACACTAAAGCGAGAATATGACCACGTGCAATATTGGCAGCATATTCATTGATCTTTCCACAGCATGCCTAGCAACAAGTACAGAAAACGAAATCCAAACAGACGGAGATGCGCAAAAACAGAAGAACCCAAACACGGAGGATCAAAAACAATATAACGGAATTAAACAACGATATGAACAAAGTGCAAAACACACAGAAGACTTAATAAAAGGCATAACAATGAATAAGCAAAAAGAAATAAACCAACCAATGGAAACGAATAATCAGAAACTAACAGAAATCAATGCAAAAGAAATTCTGCAAAATACCAGAAACACAGAAATTCAATCAGAGAACTTTCAATATAGAGAAAAACAAACTGCAATTCAAAACCTGGAAAGCCAAGAGCAAAAACAAGACACTAACGTCGAGCAACGCCAAAATAATCAGAAATCAAGAAATTTCGATTACGACCAATACGGTCCAGCATACCACTACGGACAATATGGACCACCTACGAATTACGACGACGGTGAACCTCAATCACAAACAATAGGAGCGCACGAAAACAATAATTATTACTACGAATACCTCCTCCCAACTAAAAAATCAACATCCACCAAAAAACCAACAACCACCGAAAAAGCAACAACCACCGAAAAAGCAACAACAACCAAAAAACCAACAACCACCGAAAAACCAACAACCACTAAAAAACCTAAAAAACATCGGCGAAGAAAAAAAAAGAAACAAAAGAAAAAACAAAAAATGTGTCCATGCACAAAACCGAATTCACCCAAACCTTGCACAGGAACACCCACAAAGCCAAAGATACCAACTCACATCACCCAGCATCCCTCAACTGCCACTGCCAGCCATCGTACGACGGTGAAAATCAGCACGGAAGCACCCACGAAGCGACCGACGCGTACGGTGACGGCTTCTCCGACTCGAACGCCGGGAAGTGTGGGCACGAGCAGTGGTCCAGGATCGCAGCCTACGACGGGAGCACCGAGCACTGTTTCTGCGAACGCGACGTCCCCGGAGGCGGGCAGCAGCACTGCAGCGGGTCCTTCGACACCCACGAAGAGCAAGACGGAGAGTGCGAGCGTTTCGTCGTCCCCTAAGGCGAGTGGAACGACGCCCTCGTCGACGACGGAGCCGGTTTCCGGACCATCGACCACGGGAGGAGAGAAAGTGCCTACGCCGGGAAGCGTGTCGCCGGTGTCGACCACGACCACGACCACGACCACGCGTCCGTCGAGACGACTGGAAGACGAAACCCTGAGTCGTCGGTGGAGGTGAGCACGGAAGTTCCGACGAAGCGACCGACGCGTACGGTGACGGCTTCTCCGACTCGAACGCCGGGAAGTGTGGGCACGAGCAGTGGTCCAGGATCGCAGCCTACGACGGGAGCACCGAGCACTGTTTCTGCGAACGCGACGTCCCCGGAGGCGGGCAGCAGCACTGCAGCGGGTCCTTCGACACCCACGAAGAGCAAGACGGAGAGTGCGAGCGTTTCGTCGTCCGCTAAGGCGAGTGGAACGACGCCCTCGTCGACGACGGAGCCGGTTTCCGGACCATCGACCACGGGAGGAAGAAAGTGCCTACGCCGGGAAGCGTGTCGCCGGTGTCGACCACGACCACGACCACGACCACGACCACGACCACGCGTCCGTCGACGACTGGAAGACGAACCCCTGAGTCGTCGGTGGAGGTGAGCACGGAAGTTCCGACGAAGCGACCGACGCGTACGGTGACGGCTTCTCCGACTCGAACGCCGGGAAGTGTGGGCACGAGCAGTGGTCCAGGATCGCAGCCTACGACGGGAGCACCGAGCACTGTTTCTGCGAACGCGACGTCCCCGGAGGGCGGGCAGCAGCACTGCAGCAGGTCCTTCGACACCTTTTGAAGAGCAAGACGGAGAGTGCGAGCGTTTCGTCGTCCCCTAAGGCGAGTGGAACGACGCCCTCGTCGACGACGGAGCCGGTTTCCGGACCATCGACCACGGGAGGAGAGAAAGTGCCTACGCCGGGAAGCGTGTCGCCGGTGTCGACCACGACCACGACCACGACCACGACCACGACCACGCGTCCGTCGACGACTGGAAGACGAACCCCTGAGTCGTCGGTGGAGGTGAGCACGGAAGTTCCGACGAAGCGACCGACGCGTACGGTGACGGCTTCTCCGACTCGAACGCCGGGAAGTGTGGGCACGAGCAGTGGTCCAGGATCGCAGCCTACGACGGGAGCACCGAGCACTGTTTCTGCGAACGCGACGTCCCCGGAGGCGGGCAGCAGCACTGCAACGGGTCCTTCGACACCCACGAAGAGCAAGACGGAGAGTGCGAGCGTTTCGTCGTCCCCTAAGGCGAGTGGAACGACGCCCTCGTCGACGACGGAGCCGGTTTCCGGACCATCGACCACGGGAGGAGAGAAAGTGCCTACGCCGGGAAGCGTGTCGCCGGTGTCGACCACGACCACGACCACGACCACGACCACGACCACGCGTCCGTCGACGACTGGAAGACGAACCCCTGAGTCGTCGGTGGAGGTGAGCACGGAAGTTCCGACGAAGCGACCGACGCGTACGGTGACGGCTTCTCCGACTCGAACGCCGGGAAGTGTGGGCACGAGCAGTGGTCCAGGATCGCAGCCTACGACGGGAGCACCGAGCACTGTTTCTGCGAACGCGACGTCCCCGGAGGCGGGCAGCAGCACTGCAGCGGGTCCTTCGACACCACGAAGAGCAAGACGGAGAGTGCGAGCGTTTTCGTCGTCCCCTAAGGCGAGTGGAACGACGCCCTCGTCGACGACGGAGCCGGTTTCCGGACCATCGACCACGGGAGGAGAGAAAGTGCCTACGCCGGGAAGCGTGTCGCCGGTGTCGACCACGACCACGACCACGACCACGACCACGACCACGCGTCCGTCGACGACTGGAAGACGAACCCCTGAGTCGTCGGTGGAGGTGAGCACGGAAGTTCCGACGAAGCGACCGACGCGTACGGTGACGGCTTCTCCGACTCGAACGCCGGGAAGTGTGGGCACGAGCAGTGGTCCAGGATCGCAGCCTACGACGGGAGCACCGAGCACTGTTTCTGCGAACGCGACGTCCCCGGAGGCGGGCAGCAGCACTGCAGCGGGTCCTTCGACACCCACGAAGAGCAAGACGGAGAGTGCGAGCGTTTCGTCGTCCCCTAAGGCGGAGTGGAACGACGCCCTCGTCGACGACGGAGCCGGTTTCCGGACCATCGACCACGGGAGGAAAGTGCCTACGCCGGGAAGCGTGTCGCCGGTGTCGCCCCGACCACGACCACGACCACGACCACGCGTCCGTCGACGACTGGAAGACGAACCCCTGAGGAGTCGTCGGTGGAGGTGAGCACGGAAGTTCCGACGAAGCGACCTACGCGTACGGTGACGGCTTCTCCGACTCGAACGCCGGGAAGTGTGGGCACGAGCAGTGGTCCAGGATCGCAGCCTACGACGGGAGCACCGAGCACTGTTTCTGCGAACGCGACGTCCGGAGGCGGGCAGCAGCACTGCAGCTGGTCCTTCGACACCCACGAAGAGCAAGACGGAGAGTGCGAGCGTTTCGTCGTCCCCTAAGGCGAGTGGAACGACGCCCTCGTCGACGACGGAGCCGGTTTCCGGACCATCGACCACGGGAGGAGAGAAAGTGCCTACGCCGGGAAGCGTGTCGCCGGTGTCGACCACGACCACGACCACGACCACGACCACGCGTCCGTCGACGACTGGAAGACGAACCCCTGAGTCGTCGGTGGAGGTGAGCACGGAAGTTCCGACGAAGCGACCGACGCGTACGGTGACGGCTTCTCCGACTCGAACGCCGGGAAGTGTGGGCACGAGCAGTGGTCCAGGATCACCAGCCTACGACGGGAGCACCGAGCACTGTTTCTGCGAACGCGACGTCCCCGGAGGCGGGCAGCAGCACTGCAGCGGGTCCTTCGACACCCACGAAGAGCAAGACGGAGAGTGCGAGCGTTTCGTCGTCCCCTAAGGCGAGTGGAACGACGCCCTCGTCGACGACGGAGCCGGTTTCCGGACCATCGACCACGGGAGGAGAGAAAGTGCCTACGCCGGGAAGCGTGTCGCCGGTGTCGACCACGACCACGACCACGACCACGACCACGACCACGCGTCCGTCGACGACTGGAAGACGAACCCCTGAGTCGTCGGTGGAGGTGAGCACGGAAGTTCCGACGAAGCGACCGACGCGTACGGTGACGGCTTCTCCAGACGCCGGGAAGTGTGGGCACGAGCAGTGGTCAGGATCGCAGCCTACGACGGGAGCACCGAGCACTGTTTCTGCGAAACGCGACGTCCCCGGAGCCGGGCAGCAGCACTGCAGCGGGTCCTTCGGCGAAGAGCAAGACGGAGAGTGCGAGCGTTTCGTCGTCCCCTAAGGCGAGTGGAACGACGCCCTCGTCGACGACGGAGCCGGTTTCCGGACCATCGACCACGGGAGGAGAGAAAGTGCCCACCGCCGGGAAGCGTGTCGCCGGTGTCGACCACGACCACGACCACGACCACGACCACGCGTCCGTCGACGACTGGAAGACGAACCCCTGAGTCGTCGGTGGAGGTGAGCACGGAAGTTCCGACGAAGCGACCGACGCGTACGGTGACGGCTTCTCCGACTCGAACGCCGGGAAGTGTGGGCACGAGCAGTGGTCCAGGATCGCAGCCTACGACGGGAGCACCGAGCACTGTTTCTGCGAACGCGACGTCCCCGGAGGCGGAGCAGCAGCGCTGCAGCGGGTCCTTCGACACCCACGAAGAGCAAGACGGAGAGTGCGAGCGTTTCGTCGTCCCCTAAGGCGAGTGGAACGACGCCCTCGTCGACGACGGAGCCGGTTTCCGGACCATCGACCGGAGGAGGGAAAGTGCCTACGCCGGGAAGCGTGTCGCCGGTGTCGACCACGACCACGACCACGACCACGACCACGACCACGCGTCCGTCGACGACTGGAAGACGAACCCCTGGAAGTCGTCAGTGGAAGTGAGCACGGAAGTTCCGACGAAGCGACCGACGCGTACGGTGACGGCTTCTCCGACTCCGAACGCCGGGAAGTGTGGGCGACGGTGGTCAGGATCGCAGCCTACGACAGGAGCACCGAGCACTGTTTCTGCGAACGCGACGTCCCCGGAGGCGGGCAGCAGCACTGCAGCGGGTCCTTCGACACCCACGAAGAGCAAGACGGAGTGTGCGAGCGTTTCGTCGTCCTAAGGCGAGTGGAACGACGCCCTCGTCGACGACGGAGCCGGTTTCCGGACCATCGACCACGGGAGGAGAGAAAGTGCCTACGCCGGGAAGCGTGTCGCCGGTGTCGACCACGACCACGACCACGACCACGACCACGCGTCCGTCGACGACTGGAAGACGAACCCCTGAGTCGTCGGTGGAGGTGAGCACGGAAGTTCCGACGAAGCGACCGACGCGTACGGTGACGGCTTCTCCGACTCGAACGCCGGGAAGTGTGGGCGAGCAGTGGTCAGGATCGCAGCCTACGACGGGAGCACCGAGCACTGTTTCTGCGAACGCGACAATACCCCAGGTGGCGGAGCAGCAGCACTGCAGCGGGTCCTTCGACACCCACGAAGAGCAAGACGGAGAGTGTGAGCGTTTCGTCGTCCCCTAAGGCGAGTGGAACGACGCCCTCGTCGACGACGGAGCCGGTTTCCGGACCATCGACCACGGGAGGAGAGAAAGTGCCTACGCCGGGAAGCGTGTCGCCGGTGTCGACCACGACCACGACCACGACCACGACCACGACCACGCGTCCGTCGACGACTGGAAGACGAACCCCTGAGTCGTCGGTGGAGGTGAGCACGGAAGTTCCGACGAAGCGACCGACGCGTACGGTGATGGCTTCTCCGACTCGAACAGGAAGTGTGGGCACGAGCAGTGGTCCAGGATGCGCAACCTACGACGGGAGCACCGAGCACTGTTTCTGCGAACGCGACGTCCCCGGAGGCGGGGGCAGCAGCACTGCAGCGGGTCCTTCGACACCCACGAAGAGCAAGACGGAGAGTGCGAGCGTTTCGTCGTCCCCTAAGGCGAGTGGAACGACGCCCTCGTCGACGACTGAGCCGGTTTCCGGACCATCGACCACGGGAGGAGAGAAAGTGCCTACGCCGGGAAGCGTGTCGCCGGTGTCGACCACGACCACGACCACGACCACGACCACGACCACGCGTCCGTCGACGACTGGAAGACGAACCCCTGAGTCGTCGGTGGAGGTGAGCACGGAAGTTCCGACGAAGCGACCGACGCGTACGGTGACGGCTTCTCCGACTCGAACGC